>JASJUZ010000623.1:0-1200000 GCA_037159825.1 Tupiocoris notatus | reverse complement strand
GGGCCTCGAGGGAGCGGTTTTCAAGTTATTCATTGTAGCTATTGAGATTAGGATTGAGCCGAACTGCTTGTATTAAACAAGCAATAAGAAAACCTTATGCAATAAACTATTCTAGGTCACGAAACCAACTTACCTAAATAATAGTCCTCATCGCCGGCTGGTGAAAAATTGTGATTGCAGGATCGGCGATTATATATAATTTAATTAGGTCACCCTGAGGATGCCCGAATGGGCGAAAGTGCTCGGCCAGATACTGAAGAATTGGAGAATGAGTCGCCTGGTTTTTCTCCACCTCATAACCCCCGGACATTAATAATAATAGTCTCATTCTGTTCCATTCCTGGGCACAAATGGTGGGAATTTAATTCATTTAAAAAAAGAGAACTAACGGGAAACGTTTTATTACTGTCTATGTTTTTAGAATATTTGTTCAAACGGGTAAAAAGATTTGGTACGTTTCAAGAATGATAATGATCGGGCCGACGCCATTTTGGAGTTTAGTGGATATTGTGTTCAGAGAAAGGCATAAAATTTAGCGAAGTGGAAAAGGTCCCCGAGCGGAACCTAAATTATAAAAGTCGAGAGAAGCCCTCCGACCAAGGCAGATGAGATTCTTGTGAAGTTTTCAAAGAATGTTCGAAGCAGTTCAGAAGCTGGTGCGGTTTCAATACGAATATGATCAAACGGGGATTTTCCCCTTTTTCAAGGCTATTTAACCGCTTGATTAGAGATGCGCCTTCTTTCTACATCGATTCTGCGACGATTATTTATCGTTAAAGCCACGACTCGAGTATAGAAATTTACTAACTAAAAATGAATATATTTGAACGCAAATATTTCTATACGGCAGCTGAATATTGCTTGATTTTTAATGTTGGAGTCGCACGCAGTACTTTTCATTATTAATTATTCCATCGCACATACAAAATTGGAAATTATTTGGTCGTTTATTGATTTTTGTATGATTCAACAACGTATAAAAAGCAGGAAAAATATAAATCCCGTTATATATCGTTAAATAAGAAGGAACTGCCTGAGTAGATGTGATATTCTTTAGAAATCCTGTCTGCTTTATCTGAACGTTTCACGCGTCTGCTCCTAGAGCGCTCTGCTCACTTTTTGAACAAGAGTCATCACTACCTACCTGAACAAATCGTGTCTCTCTGCGGTCAAAGAGTGACGAAATCCGTCACACGTTTGTGATAATTCGATGAAATTTTCAGAAAATGTTCAGCATTATTATATTTTGGATAACACACAGTACTTCCAAGTTATAATGCACCACTGCTTTAGTATTGACGCAGTACATTTCGCTTGACTCCTGAACATTTTTCAACAATGGATATGTTGTTAGACTACTTCTCAATTCTGATTAACAACTTCGAACGTAAACAGTGCAAGGGTAGCACTTTTGTCGATCCGTTTTTTTTTTGCTGCTCGTTTTTTAAAAAAGAATTAATAAAAGTTGCGAGGACGAGCTTTTCAAAATCAGCCCTCTTTCTCGACCTTGATGGATGGTTAAAGTTTAAGCCTGGCCAAGTATTTCATCGTTGTTTCACCGCCAAGGGCAGAGTGATCTGCAGCGATCGACCTCGTAATGCGATGTCTTGCATGCGCCGTTGACAAAGTGTCCTCTGAATCACACGATCCATTACACTAACTGTGACCGGCATCTCATCCTATAAGCTAAACTCTGTCTACCGAGTTGACTTCGAAATAGTCGGACCGCAATAATAGGCACAATTCGAGCCCCAAAGCGGAAGCAAAGCTAACATTTTAGGCTCTTCAATCTTCTCCTCGACAAATTGACTATGACAAATCGGTTTTCGGGCGATATTTCACCCGGGAGTGGGATTTATCTTTTTCGCGCCGACTGTTTTCCTCCGCGGGGAAGATATTCCAATCCGATATCAACGAAATAGATGATGATAAAAAATTCTTCATCGAGCATTAGCAATGTTTCGCGAGAGTGCGCGTCAGAATATAATTATTCGTCGCGGAGTGAATCAAATGTTCCGAAAGTTGTCACCCAGCGATTGTGCTTAGAACATTTATAATTTTGCTTTTAAAATTGAAGCGTAAAAAAAACTTCGATTTCTCTCAGTTCTACGTCGGTTTCTACTGGTAGCAGAAATCAATATGTTCGAACGCTAATATTGTCTCGAAAGGCTTGTGAATGACGCCCGATTTTAAGGATCACACAACGCACTTCGCCATTCGCATTTTTTCGCGCGCATTTTTCTCTTTTGTATCGAGTAAATTGTATTAATTTAAGCAAAAGTCGATATTGGATACCGCAAATGGAGAAAGCAGACGTTCTCTTCAAACGTTTGGACTTTTTTACTTTCAATTTTTTTATTTTTTATTATTTTTTTTATTTATTATTATTTTTTTATATGAATTATATAAAATATATATGTTATATGAATTTTGTGACGACAATATAAGTCCAATTTCTCGTGGTCTTCGACGATTTTTTTAGTAGATCTGCCGAGCATTCTCATTATAAAAATTCCTTTACTGAAGCAAATAACCTCATCTATTATCATATGACGGAAAGAGTTTCGATCTCGATTACCGAAGAAAAGCACGAACGAATGTAGCGGCTTAAGCGTCTTTTTCTTTGTCGGCTATAAATAAATCAAAGAATGTAAAAGGGAAAAGGATCGGCTTTCGGGACTGAAATGTTCGCAGTGTAAGAACAAAACGGCCACCGAGTTTCTGATAGATTACGCACCGACGGGTTCGATAAGAGATCCGGTATCCCGATCCGAGGCAGTCCCATCTCAAGCACCTACGAGCGAAAATAGCGAGTCGAGTGTTTGTATTGCGAAGCGACGCGACGGTTGAAGTGAAGGAGCTCAGAAAACCATGGCAACTGTGTATAACAAACCTTTTCAAAATCGTCCCTTGCTCCTTTCGCGAATCAGTCGGCAAACAGCGAATCGTCCTCGCCTTTAGGAGGGCGTTCGGTTGAAAGCAAGCTAAATATTGTTTTTCTTCCGACTGAATCCTAAATTATGTTAAATAAACATCAGGCGTGAGCTTTCATCTGTCCCGACGCTTTGGTACACTTGAGCTCACCTTTGATACGTCTAACATTAGCTTGGAAAAAGGCTGGAAAATAAATACGATTTGTGTAAACGATTCAGTAGGTTCCACGTATTGAGATGAGATTCAAAATGTGAACCGGTTCGTGAATTATCTTATTAGAGTTTCAAATTCGACACGCTCAGCCGCACAAATGAGATCGAAATCGATTAAATCCATTATCGAAAATCCTCGCTTAAATTTGGCGTGATTTCTTCGAAGTATTAAACTTGGGAGGAAAAACCGTTATATTTCACGGCGAATCAGTTGAAATGCGATAGTTTACGGCTAAACATTCGGATGGAACGATGAATTCCCCGAATTCGTCGACCAAGATTTATGAAAACTGAATTACTTTTAAACGAACCGGTTCAAAATTGTATTAAAACGTATAAGAAAAATTTAGGGTCGCTAAATGATAGTTACAATGATCAAAAAGCGCTCATACCGTTCGCTTAAGGGGAAAACACGATTTTCTACGTCCGACGAAATGACAGCAATTTTTAGATTAGCGCAAGGGTCGGTAAAATGGGCCAACTCGTCTGGGCCGAGGGTTTGCGGGTTGTTAAGAGTATCATACCAGCAAAGCACGCAACCTCACTTTATTAGACCGAAAACGCCCTCCCATTGTGAACCACTTTAATCATGGGAAGCCGGGATTGCGTGTTAATTACCGGCTGTAAGGAGAGATATAAATGCGTAGGTTCGAGCGAGGACGCTGCTCGGCCATCCTCTTGCCAATAAATGCTGTAGCAATCTTTAAAAGCACTGATTGCTGTATTAGGTTTCTCGGCTTGAAATTAATGACAGGAAATTTTTTTCGGAGATTTTTTCGAGCTAAATGAATCGAGAAAAGATTAATTTTACTGATCGAGGTCGAGAGCGATTATTGAACGATTTTTAATTTTTCTTCGAAATCGTACGGGAACGTTTGCGGTTTAACGAAAGCATAACTTCGCGATTGGAGATCCTGGAGTCGACAGTAAATATCGGAAGAACTCGAATTCGCGAATTAATTTAATTTCCCAGAGTAGGAATTCAATTCTCCCCTCGATTTAAAGTAACACTGCTCTCAACATCGATAGTAGTCGCGAGGAGCAGTAAGTTATCCTCTCTGGTTAGTTTTTTTCCAGTACATTAGTATTTATTTGATAGATTAGTGTTTCGACCATCAAAATCAATTTGAGCTGCCGAATTCGCTGATGCGAATTGAGCAGATGATACAAACCGTGAATACTCCTAATCATACACTGCTTATGCTACCTCTTGTTAACCTCTTTTTAGCGATGAAGTCTGAATTTCAGCTTTTTCAACTCTCACTACTGTCTAAATCTTGGTAACTCTGTCTTATCTTGAACGCTGGAATAATTTTGTAAGTAGACCGAATTCGACAGTGCGCTACTTTCAAAAGCTTTCCATTCCAATACTGAGATTTTCAAACGGCCGAATCCTTTGGAACAAGAGATAAGGAGTGTTAAGCTGAGGACGCCCTCGAGTACTTAAAGACTGACGTTAGGAGACGCAGAGTCAACGACTAATTCTCTACTCAAGTTTCAAGCTCCTTGAGTTTTCTTTATGAAAACCCCCTCCCCTTTTCAGCATTTCTGAGCCGCTGTTCTTGAAGCTTTGTTTCAAGTTTAAAACAAGAACGACGAGTGGGGACAGATGACGAGGACTGAATTGAGTAAGTTGTTATGAAGAGGTAATGTCTTCGGGGTGCAGAAGTCGGAGGAGGAAATGTCGGTTGTCTGACCTCGCGACAATTCGTTTACTGTTGCTCTTGAATTGTTTGTCGGCCCTTTGAATATTCTCTGTGGATCTAGATAATGTTCTGAAACCAACATGAGAGTGTTGTCACGTTAATCGTGCTTCAAAACTCGATCTCGGAGGTACGTGAGTAAGGCTACTTCAAGAGCATTCCTGATTGAGTATAATTATATCTCATTATAATTTATAATTAATATCATATTATAATTTATATCTCATATAATTATTTTTAAATATTATTATTAATAATACCATTACAATTACTAATAAATACTAAGATAAGTACTAATAAACAACATTAAAATCAAAATAAATACTATTAAATTAAATACATTAAAATCAAAATAAATACTAAGATAAGTACTAATAAACAACATTAAAATCAAAATAAATACATTAAAATAAATACTAATATTATTATTATATGATTAATTAAATACTCTATAATAATTATAATAACTCGGTGATTGTCTGCAGCACAAGGACGATCAGATGCTGACTACAAGTCAGCAAGGCAAGGAAATTTTCGCTATCAGTTTCGGCAAACTACACGTTTTTCCTATTCGATACTCCCACACGCGATTACGAATATTTTCAACAATTCCCTGATTACAAATGACTAACGCTGCTGTATTAATTCATTCAGATGCGATCCCTTTCCACCCTTCAAATATTGACTCAATTATTATGAACACTTCTTCTCCTTGGATTTCTATCCAATTTACTAATATCAATTACGTTATTCATATTTAAACTGAACTTCGACCCAATTACCGCCGATGGCATTAATTTCAAAAACGTTATTTGTTCGCATATTGATTGGATGTGTTATCAATTTTGTAAAGCGTTGCGTAATCGAAGTTCAATTTATGTTATTAAATTTACACCCGAACTGGGTCGCCGCTTTAATACCTCGCCGAAGAGAAAAGCGTCGGCTCAAGAGGTATCGTAATAACTGATGCGGGTAGCGTAACGCTGCAATTAATTTCAACCGACACTCTCTATCGGTAATCACATGTCAGCTATACCTAATCGAGGTGAAACCGAATGCAAAGCTCGTCAACCGCACGCATCGTCGGCACGTTTGGAATTATTGATGATTCGAAACGAAGCTTTTACCTTGCCGAGCTTTGCACGTTTTGTAAACTTTATTATCGCAAGGCCTGATAACGAATCTCATTTCCCGTGAGGTAATTTCAGCGCGAGTTCGTATCGCGTCGATCCGCATGCTTTTTAATACGTAATCAACGTCGCGCTTAGGCCGAGCGATTTCCTTATTTCCGATAATCCGAACCGATTACGGATAACCAAGGAAACGAATGTAATCCGAATTAGAAATCAAACCGCCGCACATGTGCTCTGGACAGTTCAATGATTCAAGAGCGCCTACAGTTGAGTCGGTATGAATATTAACTCATGCGCGCCGACAAGCAGACGAGCCTCTCTGAAGCTTTGATGATACCGAGCAATGCGCCATATTTAACCATTCACGAGCGAATTACGAGCCGAGGCCTACCTCAGCTAGAACGCGACGTCATAGAGAGATATTGTTCACGGAGTTTTACGTGATATCAAGGACGTTTGTTTGTTTATTTGTATATTGACGTAATTTTGTATATTGATTGTATATATGGACGTAAATATATCGAGACGTCTGAAAGTAGGAAATCGTAGGAATCCATTTATTGTATGGCTAACGTAGAAAATATTTCTTCTAGCCTGTAAAAATCAAAATAGAAAAAACGTTGAACGCTTATATCTCGGAAGTACTCTGTGTTATCCAAAAATGGCTAATTTTGCACAATTACTAGGAATACAGTTTCTGAAAATTTCATTCAGTTTCATTCATTTTTCAAGGAGATATAACGATTTATGTTATTTTTGACCACAGACTCTTGTTCAGAAAGTGTTTCTGAGTAAACATTTCTTCCATATTCACCTCCTTTCCGATCACAATACTTCTATTCACTGCGTAAACATGGATGTAAAAACATGGAGAATTTATTCCACTCAATCTGTCCTCAAGCTCTCGTAGACGGCGTGTCCTCACTTGTGTCTGCAAGACATTAAAAAAGTCTCAATTTCTTCATATTTTCTCCTTTCTTTGATATTTAACACTTGCGCGGCTGTCGATTTTCTAATCAAGCGAACGACCCGCAACTCCCCGTTGAATATACGAGAATAGGGTCAATCCCGAATATCGTTAGGTAACGGGTTAACTGCTCGTGCCGGAATCACCGATATGCGCCGTGCGACTGCGACCGTAACCGAGCGAAATAGCGTCGCGCACTCCATCAACAACGAGCAGCTGGTTCTCTTTCCAACTTCATATTATGCGGCGAGCTTTCAACGAGCAATCCATTTGGACGGCAAAGGCGCGATGACAAATTGATCCCCGCGAGTCGCTTTGTATCCGCCGAACTGGGGTTAGAGCGTCCTCATTATCAAAGCAATCTCTTCTTTCACTATAATAGGGTAGCTGTTGCGAGATTCTCATTACAAGGGACTCAATTAATAATTTACGCCATCTTCTTCCAAAGAATCTATCACTTTAATTGACTGGCGTATTTCTTTGTTGCTCCGAACGACCGAAAACTTCTATAACCGGCTGTCGAGAACGTGGAGATATCGATTCTATTGAGCTAATAAAGCGGGGGACGAAAATGATTAATATAATCTTGGATGTGGAAGAGTAATCGCGATAGTTTGTAAATTATAGGGAAATTCATGGTCCGGCTCGAGCACGCTGAACGGAAATACAGTAAGGGGAGTAATCATGAGTTTCTCGTCAGACAACCACAGTAGAAGTAGAACTACTACAGAGAAAAAAGTAGAACCCACACAGTGGAAACACGCCGTTTGATATTAATTCGTATAAAGCTGAGATGAGCCCAAGGAAGATGATTTTCTTCTTGAACCAGATCATCAAAAACAAAACAAAAAGAATTCACTTATAACCAAAGAAATGAGAATAGAATAGAATTTATTTGTTTCCATACAAACAAAAAACAATATTTTTTACATATATTGAATTCGGCGTTAACACCGCTAACAATAAAGTTGTATCTAACACATAGGCAGCTCGATTTCAAAGGAATAATCTTCCATATGAGACGTAGCTCGTGTCGCAGGATGAGTTAGCTCGACAGCCTGCTCTTCTCTCTAATTCCGACTCAGGGCTTTTGTCGTCTTACTCTCCATATTCAGTAATTAAATTTCACATAGAAGGAACTCCGTCTGCTGCCCTTTAATTGATCCGGTAAATTTGTTGTATATATAGTAGTTTCTTTAGCAGAGTGGTTGGAAAGTTATTGAAGGTTATTGAATTTCAGATAAATATGAAATCCTTGCTTACAATGAAAAACGAAAATTGGCAGATTTCAGGATAGAATTAGGAACCCAAAAGTTAAAACCCTTCCACTAGCAATACGGTGTTAAGTTAAATTTTGGTTTATTATTCAATAATAAACCATTGTAATCGCCCAAGAAAAAATTTTTTATAACGCCCCCTCAAAATTTGATGTTTTACGTTTCAAGGCATGTATTTACGAATTAAATTGAACTGTTCATCATGTAGAGCAATTGATACACCGTTACCGTTTTTTTTCAAAATGTAGAGGGTAAACAAATATAGATTATAAATTATAATAGTTTTTTTCTTTTCAAATCTGATTGACTGATTAAAAAATGTATAGATTGCTAGTTGCAGCTCCTCTTTACATTTTGTGCTCTTGCCGATCAATAAATCAAGTCTCGAATAAAAAGGAGAATGGCAGCATCAAGAATGGCAATCTGTTTTCTCCTTTTGTTCGTACGGGAACAGTTTCCTCTTAAACTCGCGATCCTCGCACGCTAATATCGCGGATTAATGGTTTCAAATGATTGGAACAATAGCGGACGACGCTTTACAGGAGAGTGTATGGCCGAAAGCGTTTTCTCCATACTCAACTCGCGACCCCTATGCTTTTAAACGGTAAGGGCGGTAAAAGCGAAATCGTTTTCAATAGCCTTCAAAATGGATGATGTCAAGTTGTCAATAGAGGTAAAAACATTGTTCGTTTCGCCCGTAAAGTTTTTCGATATCCTCTGTTTTCTCATTATATTAGGTTCAAGAAAATGTTTTACTTCTTCTCTTTGTCGCATTTTTTATGCGATTGTTGGAGTGAGGGGGAGATAACCATGGTCATTCAAAAAACTTTATTTATTGATAATTTTTTAAAATCAAAATTTATTGCTATGTCAATAAAATGTATTTAGTAGCGAAAAATAGGAAAATAACTGTTCTCATAGTCATTAGCAATGACAATAATTTTCCAATCTCGATTTTCAATTACTTCATTTTATAAAGACCTGAAAGCAAAGGTCAATAAAGAACACACTATAGCAAATTATTCAGTGCGTATTTTCTCTTTGAAAAGGCAATTGAGAAACGGCTCGGATTCATTTTATAATTGAGGATTTATTAAATCGCAGAATAAACAGCAATTTCCGCTTCTGCACAATATTTCCGCTAACCTGAGGCCTATAATGGCCGTCTTTAATAGCCGTTAATAACGTCGTCAATGCAGAGCCGGCTAATGAATTATTTCCTCCATTGATCTCCAGATTTTTTCTTTCTTTTATTCCGTTTCCTTAAGCAACGGGAACGTAAAGTTCGATTAAACGTTATTCAATCTGACAATTGAGCGTAATGCGAGGAAGCAATTGCCTCGATCGTTCACCGAGAACGCTTCGCCTTTTTCCTTTGGCACGGTGAAAAATGCCCGGAAGAAGGAGTTCAATAAAGTTCTTAACCTATTAGAGGCAAATTGGAAAATATCTTCGAGCGGTCCGGGAGTGTATTTCATGGAAGAAACACGACTTGAGGTCGCGGAAAGGGTTTAGGGTTCGCTTGCACTAGGAAAGGGCCAAGGATATGCCAACGCACACCGGACCGGTTATAAACAAGAATAAAAGAGGAAGACGAGAAGTGAGGAGTTCGGTTGAAGGTTTTATAAAGCCCGCAGAGGACGAGGGAAGGGATATATTGAAAATCTTGACTTCCCAACAGTCTTTACTGCCGATCATAAACCCGCGAAGGGGCATCATATACTTGTTGGCCCTTTAACGTTGTAAAAGAGAGCCATCCTAACAGGGGTATATTAATTTCTAACAGAAACAAGAGAAACTCGAGAACTGTGGAGACTTTTTGAAACTACCTCGCATTTCAATACCGCGAATAAAAAAGCCCGTTGAATATTTACGCAGCGGAAAATTACCCCAGTTTACGCAGCCATTTGTGTGAAACGTCGTTTCGAACAATATCGAAAAGTAACGCGAGGTCAAATATTTGCAGATCGTGTTCCGTTCATCGGTCAAACTTTTCCTTTGTAAATTTGATGAATCTCGATCCCTTTACGTCGACGGCTTATGACAGTTCGACTATGGATGCGTGAAAGAACAGTCGTTTTCCGATTGTCGAATAATGTCCGCCCATCACGCGACCGCCTGTAAAAGTTTGTCGCTCAGTGTCACCCGATTGCGATCTCGATTATCATCATTAATCAGAAAAGCGTCAATTATTGGTTTCCTACGTTGTTTACAACCGCTTTGCGAGGAGAGTTGTTCTTCAACTTATCGATTGCGTATATTTTCCGTACAATGTTGGTCTCACAGTGAATAATCGACTCAACTGAAATCGTCCGTAGATTCTAGTCTATAGTTATTAGTGAAATTTTGTTTTATCGGTGTTTTGGTTGATTATTCAACTAAGCGCCCCTAGCGGCCAATTTTTCGTCAAGGGGGAGGGGGCTCTACCCCCGTGCCCCCTGGCGTGGCCCGACGGAGGGACTATGCTATTCAGACATGCTATACATGCTATACATATGCTATTCATTTTCCAACCGGTTTATGCAGTATTCGACAATATTTCTGAAATATACACGAAAATATACCATTTTTCAACTTTAAACATTATTTTCATCAATTTAATGCATGATAAGCGAAGAATGAAGCATATATTATTGATGTACACATCATCAACTATCATTATGCTAAATTTGAGCGAAATCGATATCAAAAAAATTTTCACGAAAAATTCAAGGGGTACCCCTGCGATTTTTCTCATTCGATCAGTTAACGATTTTTTACTCGTCTTTCAATAAAGATAAAAATCTGAAATTTTCAGGAAAGTTGTATCTTACCATGATGTATTTTTGTGATTTTTTTCAATTCGCGGAAAAATCCGCAAATGGTCCAAAAAAATTGGTTTTTAAACTCTCGAAAATCGAACTTTAACCGAGCTTTTCGGGGTCAAAATATACACGAATCAATTGTTTTATTATGCAGGAGTCTTCATTTGAATGCCTTACACACGTATATAGCAAAAAGTTTGGTGAAAAAAGTTTAAACAGCGCTACAGAAATGTTTTCCCGTGAACCGAGCTCCTGACCGGCCGAAATTCCGAGCACGACAAGGCTGGAAAATTAAAGTTTGTTTCTTAAGTGATTTTGAAAGCTATCTTTATAGGAAATTTAACGCTGAATCCGAATTTACTGTCAAAACGACGAAAATTCGACGTTAACTATAAGTTTTTCCAATTTTTAGTAATACACCGTTGTAATGATTTTCAACTTTGAAAATTCCTTGCAAATACTTACAGTGCTGTTCAATATTATTTTCTACTCATTCTTACAGGAAGTTAAGCAGTATTTTTAGGCAAATAATTTGACTCTATATCTGATGAAAGTTATCACTTTGTTATGTGAAAATGTTCACTAATGTTCGGAATAAGTACTATCATAAATGGATGGCGTTCTTAAATCATAATTAAAGCAAAATAAAATTAATCACTGTACATTCATTTACAGCGAAGTTACTTTGTAAAATCCTACGACACTAATGGTGGCCACAATCCGCGGTTGATGAGAAAGTGAAACCTTCAACAAAAATATAGTCTGGCTATGCGCTCAGCTGGCTAAACTATTAAAACCGAAAAATCGGAAGGAAATTTATTTTTAATAGGGAGAGAAATTAATGATTAATTGCAGTAAAAAAAAAAAAAAATTTAAAAAATAGGGTATTAATATTGATGATTGATTTAGCACGATTTAATTGAATGAAACTTGAAAGATTTTTCCTTCCATTGTTAATTACTTAATGAGCTTCAAAATCAGGTGCGAATAATGGAACGAATAAATGTGCTCTTAAAGAGATCACGACTCCGACCATTTTTAATGTTTCGTATTTCTTCCAAGTCCACGAAGTTCCCAACTGTACAACTAATCGATACATTTTACGCGTTCATAATCTCCTCTGGTTTGACGAGTTTTTTCTTCTCTCGCCGTAGAAAACATTGCCGCAGCTCGAGTAATACTCTTGGCGGTGAAGGAAGTAGAAACATATCTAAAATGTTCCTCTGGAAGAGGTCGTATAACCGAGACGGCCGTCGTAAAAAATCCCATTCGAGTAACGTTGCCAGACCATCGTTCCAGACGGACAACGCGTCAGCTTCCGAATTCAAGACTCGATAGTAACCGAGGCGTACAATGCTAACTTATTAAGATCAATATTCGGTGCGAAAAAACTTGCAGCTCAAAATATCTGAACAGCTAAATAAAAATCCGTAGCTCTTCTACTCGACGATAAACTTGGCGGGTCATTTTAGTCCAAAAGAATTAGGAAAAGTTCGAGATTTCGACGAGTATTCGGAAGATTTCGTTCGCCTTAATTCAAGACTCGATTAATATCAGGGGCTCTTATTCAGCTAGAGATGGAGTATTTTAAAATGAAAAATGCGCGAATATTTAGCTTGCTATCAAATATCCGTTGAAAATTCTCCCAAAGGGTAATCTCGGTGGAAAACTTTGAAACGGTAGCAATAGCAGGCGCCGAGTCATTATTTCTTCCGAATAGAAGGAGCCAAGTTTACAGGCAATAACGTTGTCACGTCGGTTTATCGTCTCGCGAAAATGATAATAACTCGTCCATTGATTGACAATTTCACCTTCACGTTTATTTCCACGTAAACACAACGGTTCGACCGCGAGGGAATAGTAAGGCTGATGGAATTCCTGATAGAGCCGTAAACGGGCGATCATAATCCGTTGGCTTGAACATCTTTTTTTGGCAAAGAATGGTCGTTAGCTCGTAAAGACGGGAGGGAAAGATATTTCAAAAAAAGCTACTTCACAAGTAACTACCGGAATTAATGGGTTTGGTTTTTATCGGAGCGACTATCCTCCCTCTTTTGAATCGGATGGCCGAATTATCCTTGATATCAAAGGGTGGAAATATATTTCGGGCCATCGGGCGTTTCGAGAATTCGTACGCAGGATGAAATAAATTCAGCAAAAAGTAGTCCTAGTTTGGGGTTGTTGATACTTGGAGAAAGCAGATTTATTATATGAATATAATTGACAATTTTTAAGTGAAAGAATTGAAAAAATGTTAATTTATTTGCCTAACGGTACAGATTCAGAGAGTGTTTACGAGCATTCCAACGGGCATAGAACCTCTCTAAAACTCTCGAGTCTCGAGTTATGCTATCAAGCCAAATTTCACAAAATTTGCAATAACTGGAGAACCATTAAAGCTATCACTTCGTTACGGTCCCATTCGATTCAGCGTCCAAAAATCTATAGGGACACTCTTTTGTTTAAAAAAAACCTTCGACAATACTAATTTTTCCCTCCCCCAAAAATACTAATAAGCGATAAGGATAATAATAAATAATATAATAATAAAGGATAATAAGGATATTTTTTTCTGAGCGAGTGGGCAAAGCTGAAAAACCGGGAGGCAATTTATTTGGACTTTCATTCACTGTATTTCCCCCTTGGGGCATCCTAGGGTTAGAAAATGTTTGGCGAATAATTTAACAGTTAATTAGATAATTAAGAATGATGAAATAATTTAAATTATAGCAATTTATTGTTCGGTACCTAAATGTTTGGAATAGTCACCATAAAAAATGGATGCTCTATTCAAATAATTGGAGGAACGGAATAATAAACCACTGTACCATAATGGCAGAATTTTTTTTTTTTTAAGCTTTATTGTATTTCACTTGAATTTTTCCATGCGATCGAACAGCGGGCATAATGGGATTTATTTTCTTTTACCAACCCATAGCCGTCCATCGTCCGTCGGCATCCAACGTTTGCCAGCGCTATATTATTCGAGTTCCGTCTTTTACACGTTCGAAACAAACCGGTTGAACTGTGAAAATCGCTATAGGGGTTGCGGGATTTTGTAATAAACGGTAAAAAAAAAAAAAAAACTAGCCACTACCGGATATTGAAAAAAATAAAAAAAATAGTAAAAAATAACCGTCGGATTCGCAAGTATCTCGGTTCCGCTCCGGTATACAGAGAAGCCTTTAGTGGAATATTATTTCTCTCGCAATCCAGAGCAAAAGCTTCACGGTCAGCCAGCCGAACGGAGGCGTGGGAGAGCTAGCCCTGAGGATGAGTGTAGTTGACATTATGACTGCCTGGTGCCACATTAAACCTGCCTACTCTCATAAAAAACCGCTTCATAGAACACCATCTGGTGTTTTCGTATTTCTTTCTCTCTCGAAGCCTCTTCTTCCCCAGTTTTCCAGCTTTTTTTCAACCTCGCAGTTTTCGTTCCTTTATATTCAGCCGTTTCCCTTGAACCGACAACGTTGAAAGTGCGACACTGAAATATGGCAACGTTTCGTTTTTTCCCCCGAATCCAACGGATTGCAGGCAAGTGGAAAAAATGCTGTGCCCCCTTAAAACGCGGTTGTCACTGAAATTCTGCTCCTGATACTGAACGCTTAGGATAATGACTGTCATGAAATAGCGATGTGAAGAAAGAATTAATTTTTTTTATGAACCGACGAAAGAATAATATTTTTTTGGATTGCCACTCACTAAAAAAATTGTTGGGCAAGTTTATGAATTTGGAGCTTACGACGGTTCATGTTTTTCAAGTAATATCATGGTATCAGAAAATTTCGCGGTAAAAATGCATGGTCATGATTTCGAAACGGAATTTATTTTGGCCATTTTTGTTCCAGCTGGAAATGCTTCGACTGATCTTCCTGTTCGCACTCTTGCTCGTAACCATCGCCAGAGCTAAAATCGGTGAGTCCACTTGAAGTTAATTCTACGATTAAATAACATTAATAACCTCTCAGGCGTTTCATTCTTTTGTTGCAAGCAAAACTATTATTGCTTTGGCATAACAAAAAAATCCATTATGATAATTTTAACTCCTATTTATTTAAAATTGTGTATAATATACGGTAAATGATAGTTCTTAGCTTAGGAGTAAGACAAACTGAGTGATTTACTTTCAGAATTTATATTTTCGCATTTTAACGCAGCAATTTCGCTCCTTTGGGCCTCCTTGCAATTGAAGATAATTATTTTCCTAATTAGCTCACAGTAGGAAGCCATGTGCAACTAGACAGCAGCCATTCATAGGATTTAATCCGATTCGCCCACTTTGTATATTGAGGGTATTCCAAAACTCCTCGAAACCTTCGGTACATATCGTTTCTGTCAGGTAAACGGAATGCCCGAGGAGAGGATGGATTTCCGATAGCGCTGATGCCCTGAAATCCCTTCAAGCTTCAACGTTGATGCTCTGATCGCGATTTATCAAACACGTCGAACCCTAACCGGCCACGGCTGAACCAGACAAGCGAGCTAAAGATAGGAAAAGCGTCCGAGATAAGCTCAAAGACGTCACTAGGCCTACCACCTTGGGAATCTGTCGACCCTCTCACCTTCTACACTAAGCAGCCAAACTGAACCCAATCGGGCGAATAGTTTCAGCTTCATTTAATCTACAAATTCGCCACATTTGCAGAAGAAACAGTTATAAGTAATTTTAAAACTACCCCAAGAACGGCTGCCAAATTTTATGTCACCATCAACTTTCTTCAATTCGATCTTCGGGATAAGCAGATTTCGTTTATTCGTCCAACACTACGAATCGAGTTTGCAAAACCTCCTGTTTGTTCGTCAAGAATTCTTTCGATGGTGGAGCGATGTTCGATTTGTCTGCTTTATTTTTTCCCCATTAACCATCTCTCGAGCGAACTCTTCTTGCGTAACGTGCCTGTTAACCAAATTTCTTCAAACCCCTCTTCAATTGCGAACTTTCTCCGTAATAGCCTCCATATATTTAAATTTGTTGGCAACAACTTCTTCGTAAATGAATGTAAGGTCGAAGGTGAATAATTATGTTCGTCAAGTGAAGTGCGGATTCTATGAGCCCTATATTTTCGACAGGTAACAGCTTCTTATTTGGAATGATAATTTATTGTTTCATCAACGAGAAAAAAATAAACAAAATTCTTCTCTCAGTCGCAACACTGGTCGTGGATTTGTGTTGCTATGCCCAAAGTGGTGAATGATAGAGAGTGAATAATAGAGAATAGAGCAGATTTAAATCTACCTCGATTTTTGGTCAAACCGTTTCTTCGAGTAGAAAAAGGAATTTTTATTGATTTTTGAATACGTTCGAGCGGATTTTGGTGGATTGGTGGCGTTCATCAACCCATTCTACGGAGAAGATCGACACAGCCGATAATCGCTATCATTATCAGCCTAATAAAATGAATACGTTATCCATTCTATTATTCTCGCTGTAGGTACTAGAAGCTAGGAATTAGCGCATAGCAGAGGTGAGCATTGTAAAATATTTTCCCTAGGTAAATTCCATTACCTCGCAAAATGTACCACGAGCTAAGCAAGCAGGAAAGGTAGGAAATAGGCGAAGGAGGTCGAGAATAATTCCGCTCATCCTAAGAAAATCCTCAGATTTCAAGCGGCTTGGGGTTATTAATCAAACATTTAGCGCGCTGAAGAAAAAGAGGTTTGTTTGCATTTCTGTAGGCTTCGCGGGACAATCGAGGATAGACTGGTCCCAGGAGTGACGAAAAAAGATATGGAATATTCTAAGTAGGTCCGATAAACAACTTTCTTTTCGTCGGAAAGTTTTCTTTGTCGACGAAAAAATAATATCCCTTCAGCGACTGGGAATAATGAAAAACACGCTTTTTTATGCTGAACTTTGCCGAATAAACAATTGTCCGAAAAAGTGCCGCCCGCGTTTAATTATGCACAGCCTGCGTTGGGAATGGTAAAAATGCGCTTATCTTGGGTCGAACTTTCCCGTTGGTTCTTAGAAGCGAAGTAGAAATCTTTGTAGTAGCGAGAAATAACAGTAAGAACAAGAGGAGACTAAAAATTCAAAAACTTGACCATACTGTCAATTATACAGGGTATACATGATAAGGTGCGCTGTACTTCAACCAAGTATTCTACAATTAATTCGCAACAAAAAAAGTCATGTACTTAGTATAAAGTTTTTTTTTCAGCCCTTAATATTCCCCTGTTTTTACTTTCAAAATTTTTTCTGTGTTTTTGACCTTACGTCATTAAAACCATCTCAACTTCCTCATTTTCAAATCAATTTAAAAACTGAGGATACCGTTGGAAAGAAGGTTAGATTGCCTATTTTTGAAGCGCCAAACCAATTTTTTCGTCACTCTAAATTGACAAAAACCAGTCTGAAAAGATAATTTTCTGGGATTTAAAAAAAAATTAACGTTTATTATGGCTCTGCATTGCATGTATGTGGCCTAAAAGATGCGCCAGATTGTCAGTTTGTAGATGGTGTATAAAAAAAATTTTTTCAACAAACTGCTGGGAATGTAGGTGGATTTATTATAATTATTCCACTGTCCACAGAACATAGACAATTATTTCGTAACGTAATCGCATTTCTCTTCGGTTTCTGATCGCATAACTTTGAGATTAAAAGCGCATAATGGAGTTCTTATTCAAACTTACGGAATGAACTTTTGTTTTGCTCGGCGGCTCCTGAGAAGTTCGAGATGGCTTCAAATTATACTTCACCTTTCACGATGCCATTACGATCTGCAGGCGCTCGGTGAAAGCTCCGCTAATCTAAAGTTTTACGATCGTTGACGACTTAAAAGCTCGCCGTTCATTTAACTGTGCTGAATTCACCGGAGGAACGAGAGTTTCAACAATTTCGACGCCCGGATATCCGAGTTAGCGGCTCAGGGATGGATTGAATCGAGCAAATGAACCGGGCTTCGGATTATGTTTCTTCTCATGCTCAGAAGATGAAGCCGTGCGTTTTTTTGGCTAACTTCCAGACTAAAGGAACATATTAGGGGAAAAAATATCGCAAGAATTGAGCGCAATATTATGTATCATGTTTATGAAGCACCTAAAAAGCACGACTAATGAAAAAGTTGCCTGAATTTGAATATTGAGTAATTTTAAATCTATTTAGGGCCGGTTTTGTAAGAAATCGAGGACGATTTTTAGACTAGGTATTTTTTTTTTTACAACCATTTAAATGTATTTTTAACCGACATCAGCGGCAGAAAGTTGTTTCGACTGCTAGCATGCAGCCCCCGTAAATCTGACCGGCTTGTTTTTTTTTTTTTTGTTCGTTTGAAAGAACTCTAGCGGGTCCCATAATTTTTAAACCGAATCCATTCGTTATTATCGACCACAGATTCGGAAAAAAAATTGGCGAGCTTGTAACATCTAGTAAAATGTGCCAACGTCTGGTAGAAAATTGGCACAATTTTTTGTTCGGATTTTTGACATAGCGTGCGGAGAAAAATGTTTAAGGAAAAACGTGCTTTAGATTTTTGAGGTTTTTCGAGCATCATACACACAACCAAGCCAAAAAAAGAATGATTACGTTCATTCTTAGTTGTTTATTAGCGATTTGGTCAATTCAAAGAGATTAACTCTTCAGCAGCTGAACGTATGAACTCGGTGAATCGGAGAGCAGTCATTTTTTTTAAAAACCTCCCCATACGAAGGGTCACTGGAGAGCTTTCTGGGGCATCTGTTCGGTGCAATAACGAACGGTTCTTGTTTCGGGAATAAATGTTCAGTAGGAATGTCGAAAGGGTTTTTGGGCTTGCTGAAGTATATAGGAGGTGTGGGAGGTCTTTTCCTGAAAATATTATGACAATTGTGAAATTTATGACGTGCAGATTCGCCCGGAAATCATGGTCGGCAATAGATGGTGCAAGTAAATAATTAAACAGCTTAAGAGTGCTTGAACTTCGACGAGAATTTCCCTCGTTCAACTGTTGATCACATGAATCATCAGACAGAAGCTTTACGACTTACTTCCTTGCCTCCTGAGTTTTGACCACAATCGGATCGGTAATGTTCAACTTTTCTTGGGAATAAAGTCTGCAAAAAAAAAAACCCTGCGCATGATTTTACCCATTTAATCCTGAGCAACGAAGACAAAACAAGGTGATTGAAATAATCCGAAGTTGCCATTGCAGAAATGAGATTGAAAGTGTCCTTGAGCGAGAGGTACAAGGCAACAATGACCTGACAATAAGAGAGCAAAATGAAGGAGCAAAAAAAAAAAAATGGCCATGCAGAGTGAGATCTGAGAGACAAGCGTATGTGTATTTTTAGCTGATGATAACTTCAGAACCGTTTAAGCTACCGATATCGATATGATCTCATTCGATTCAGCGTGGAAAATCTGAACCGATTAGATACCCCAGATGTCCCATTTATACTGGATTTTGATGTTTTCCACATAAAAAAAATATTCGTGACATTCTTTTTTTAAGATTAAACAGTCTTTAACAGATGAATCTTATTTGAACGGGTATAGTACACTTGGCCATGAGTGCTACGGCAAAGCCCACTAGCCCAATTTCGTGGCCGCCAGTTACATTACAACGTAAGATCCACGAATTACTATTTTCAATAGCGAGATCACAACTGACCTTACGAACCTATGCGCCAAACTAACAGCAAAAAATACCCTTGAAGCGATATGAAGTTCGAAATTAGAGTCTTAAGAAACGTACTTGGGGCAATTCGGCCTTCTAGGTAAAAACGACTTCACGTGGTGACGCCTCTCTTCGTAATAACTCCTGTCGCAGCAAATGCCAACTCCCAAATTTTCAAGGTTAGCCATCAATGATGCGAATTGGACTATGAGAGCGTTCGTGCTGGCGGGTTTGTCGACGGGCGCATATTTGTCGAACGGTAGTTCAGCCGGCAATTCCAAAGGCGAAGAACGGTCAGTTTCTATTTTCTGAGGCGGAAACTCCAAGTGCGGCCAACCGCTGATTGAAATCGGGCAGAGATTATGTAGAAAAATCGTTGTCTTACGGTGAAAAAATATAATAACGAGTACGGAAACCGCTGCTAATGATTTTTGAGCGGTTTATAATTAATTTGCTTCAATATGATTTAGGATGATGATACTAACTGTAAAGTATTTGTGAACGTTTTCAAGTAACAACAGATTTGGTATTTATAAAGCAAGAAACGTTAGCGACCATTTTAATTTATTAATGATTAATTTTATTTGTATTTTAGTACGTGTTATGTGTATTTATTTAGTTTTATTTTTGTACCATCATTGCACATTTTTCAAATCTCGAGTAGATTACACAAAAGCTGCGATAATTAGAGAACCATTGAAGCTATCGACTTGGTAAGGTTTCAATTCAGCGTCTTAAAATGTATATATTTTTTTAAATAGAAAACTCTATGTTACTAAAACATTCAAAAATATTGATTTCCCCCTCAAAACCACACAAAAAAAGTTTCAGTCCTTGAAATGTAAATCATCAAATTTGGACCCCAAAAAAGAGTTAATGATGGACAAACTTTTTTGTTAATATTTGGATTTTTCAGTCCTTGAAATGTAAAACATCTAATCATGAGGGGCCAGCATTTTTCCTGAGCGAATAAAATACGCAATAAACCAAAATGCTTAAGCAGCGTTCTGTGAGAATTGATCCCAATTGTTTATAAAATTTAGCCATTTAGCTCTCCAAACCTCTCACCATGGTTCCACTGTAAAGTAAACTGGATGGCGCAATTCCCCATTTTTCCATTCCGGCCTCCTTCCGAAAGGATAATAAATTTTCGGTTCCTTCAAACATCGAAATTATTTGAATTAAGAAGATTAAATTTCTCCACAATAAAATTTGGCACATTGGATAAAATTGATATCTTTCAATAAAGTTAATAATACTTGCTCCTCTGCTAAAGACGACACGAGGCGCAGCAGGTTTTAACAATACGTTATCGTTTAACAATGACATGATTTCTTCACAGGTGCAGCTAATTCTTAAAACATTTCAGACAGCGTGTTGTCAATTGGAAACATGAATATTAAGTGTAGCTAAAGAAGTTATTTTCATGGCCTGATAATACTAAGTACCAACACAATAAAAAAATATAACTAGACAAAACGCTGCAACTGATTTTACAGTGGTCATCTTTAGCTTCAATTATAATAAAACAAAACCATCGGCTTGTAATAGTTTCTATCCTGACCATTGTTGAACGTTTCTAACACCTAGATGAAAAAATTTTCTATATTTTTCTTTTTCTTAATAACTGACTTGAGTGTTAAATTACCGCCTAATGGTACAGCTTGAGAGACTGTTTGACGAGCACTCGAGGAATATAGAAGGATTTCTATTCCTCCATAAGTTCGAGTCATACATACTCTCGTTATGGTTCCATTCGTTCGGCGCCAAAAAAATCTAAATAAATTCATATCAAGTACACCTATCTTCAAGAAACATTGGAAAATAAACATTTTCTTACCCAATCGAAACCCCCCAAATATACTCTTACAATTGAGGTAGAGGTCTGGCTAAAGAATTGAGTTATTGCCAGGCAATGAATGATTTTAAATAAAATTTCACGTTTGTACATCTTATAGTTTCTTCAGAAACTAACTTCTCCGATTCTTCATTGGCTGGCCGAGCACTTTCGCCCATTCGGGCATCTTCAGGGCGACGTGGAGCCATAGGGTCCATAATACATAATATAGTAATTTTATTTTATTTTTCTTATTAATCCAATTAAGAGTTAAATTATTTGCTAGAAAATACTGCTCGCGAGAGTGTTAAACGAGTATACAATAATTCTATAGGTCTAGCAAATCTCTGGTTATACCTTCTTGCCAAATTGGAAGAACCATCTAAAAACGCACCAGGTGCACGAGCGGGTTTTAATAATGCCCCGGCGAAAAGAGCGTACAGCGAGATTCGGAAAATGCACGGAAACGGTTTTCAATGTATGCTAAAGGCGGAAAGGCTGCGGAACGAAAGAGGATTCCCACCTTGAAGGCGTTTGCGGGATGAAATATGTTTCCATCTCGCGATCGCAGAACATCTCCGCACTTTTCCCTCCGCGTCGCCTTGAGGCTTGATTGATTTGTTCCACCGCCTCAGATGGCGGCCTCAAGTGCCTTCGAGTGTTAAAGGCCAACCCCTTCTTGGTTTCTTAGGCTTCTCCGCCGTAGCTGTTGTCGCACGATGTTGATTAATGAGAAGAAACTCCCGTCGGGTGAAAATGATACTCTCTCCGTCAAGATAAACTGGGCAGCCGCTTTGGCTTCGTTACGCCCTCTGAGGTGTCAATGTGACGAAGAAATGATCGTTCGTTTATAATCAGCGTCATAGGCGTCGAGTTAAACCGGAAAGAGTGGGAGAGGTTGAGGTTAGAGAGGGGAAGTATGAGATGGGTAGAGTGGGGGTGAGGGGAGTAGTCTAGAGCTGCAACTGTGACACAGTAACAAACATTTTATCAAGTTAAATCATGTTACGATGAAGCCGAAATTTCCGAAAATTGCTCACTAAAATAGCAATGACTTGAACATTCGAAGAAGTCGACTCTACAATATTGGGAATCATTAATGCTATCGACCCCGCTATGGTCTCATTCGATTTAACGTCCAGATATCTATGGAAATTGACACCAAATACAATTAGAATTTTTCTTGGGTGATAACAATGGTATAATTATTATTGAATAAAAAACCAAAAAGTCTACTCCCCGGGTAAAAGTTTAAGCCATCGTAGGTATAAATATTATTTCTGGCAAAATTATTTGTGGTCGAAATTCAGTATCTAGTTGCTCGGTAAAAAATTGATTTTTCAGAGCCGTTCGAATATTTTCACCCAGCATCACAATTGTTTAATAACTGCAAGGTCACCTTTGTCTATTTGGCGGTGGCAAAATTTCACCACGTGGACACCGAAAGGCGCTCGTCGACTTCCAGTGACAAAGTAAGCGGCGGAAGGTCCTCCCACGCATTTCATCCTCGCTCTCCTTCGCCCGTTTCCTTTGGTGATTAATTGCCATCGAGTTGGGCTCCTTGGAAACAAGAAGATTGATCGGAACGCATTGAGATCCGAAGTAATTTACAGGTCCAGAGGAGTTGATCAAGGATTCGAGTTGTTCAAAGAACTTCGAAACCGGGAATAGCGCGTTTTATTGAGCACACGGTCGTTTCAGCGGAAGAGAACTCGTTGATCGCTTTCGTCCAAAACCGAATTGCTTAACTTGGCGCTGCAATAAATTTGTTTACGACCCGTTTTACCGCCCTTGTAAAAGCAATAACTGCTATTAGTTAGGCCTTTCATGAGGTTTTGCCGATAAAAGGCGTTTACGAAGAAGTAGTTATAAAGTAAATGACGGTTGGCGAATTTAATTCGCTTGTCGGAAGCGATCGATTTTATTCGGACGGAGCAGAAGAGCCAAATAACGTCATTGTGGGAGTAAAACGGCTAAAATACTATCACAATTGAAAAAAAAGACTCTACTGTGGTTTATTATTTATTTGCTTCGATAAATGTATAAGGTGATGCAGTTGTGTTTGTAACTTTCCCTAACATTTGTGAACGTTTCATTATTATTATTTTCTTCATTACCTCATGAAATCTAGGATTATTCGCCTAATGATACAGCTTAAAAAAAACCTGGGAGAAATCGGAATCTGGGAAAATACGAGTAAACATTAAATGATAAGTATTAAATATTAATGTTTATTTGTTGTGATATTAATTTTTATTATTATTAATTATTAATATTATGCTTATACAATAATAATGATAATTTATTATTTAATAATATACCAAAAAAACTGGCGACCCAAGTCAACCACTAACTGAATTTCTTCTATTACCATTAAACGATTTTTCCGTTGCTAATTTTGTTGCTCACTGTTGCATCAAACATTTCAAGGCTTTTTTGTCCGAGCGATTGAGCCAAATTATCAAGATGACATATTTATCGGTGCGAAATCGGAAATATAGTTTAATGTTGGCATCGAGGAGTTCCACTATCTTCTGGCATCACTAATTAGTAAATACTCGGATTTGCGTAACGAACCATCGAGCCAGTTTTAGCCAATTAGTCTCAACATGAAAGCAACAATGAGTATTTCCCCAGGTCATCACTGGCTACCGATGCGAATACATATCTTGTTACGAGTGACTCTATTCAAGCACCAGTCCAGTCAACACCTCTTCTATGAAGAGAGGCTTCGGGTCAAATCCGCTACCCAAGTTCTTGGTTGCGGTCGGATCCCATAACGCATCGCGACCTAATCTCCTTAACGAGCTCGATCTGAGTATTGACTATCGAATCGTTAGTTTCGTCAATAATATAAATTGAATACCCAAGGAATTTAGGCTTCAGCCTGTCGATATGATAAATAACTCAACGTTAGAATTGCTGGAGTGAGGGGAAGATGAAATCTGAGAATCTTTCTCCATTCTTTTCTTTATTGGCCGAGATCTTTCGCCCATTCGGGCACCTTCAGGGCTACATGGGTCCATCAGGTACCTAAAACCGTAGCTCGTACCTACGACCAAGTCGTAGGTACTTGATTGACCTATGTAGCCCTGAAGATGCCGGAATGGGTGAAAGATCTCGGGCAATAAAAAAGTAAGAAAGAGAAAGCTTGGCCAAGGTTCGCCAAGTTCTTTTCCGCTCACTTCAGCAACCACAAGGATAATACGGCAAAAAAAGTACAATATGATAAGATAATAAGGTAATAAGATATGATAAGAAATTATTACATATGATAAGGAATTATCACATATGATAAGGAATTATCACATATGATAAGATATGATAAGAAATTATCACATATTATGATAAGATATGATAAGAAATTATCACATATGATAAGATACGATGAGAAATTATCACATATGATAAGATATGATAAGAAATTATTACATACATGATGATAAAATGTGATTTTATATGATTAGGTAATTGGTATGATAAGAAATGATTGAATATAATTAAGTGTGGTGTAATATTTGTGATAAGATAATATAGCATATGGTATGATAATGATGATAATGTAGATTTGATGTGACAAATATGCAAGAACACCAGAAGATAATTATTATCGAGCTAAACTAAAGAATAACGTTTCTTTCGTCTCTAGTAGAAGTTAATACATGTTTTCTGAACACATTCAGAATTACAAACTATTAACGATCGATATCGCCATTCGTTCTGAACGCTGGAATTTCACTTTATAAATAAGCGAATACTACAACCAATTATCGTTACGGGTGGAACATTTATGAGCTAAATCGTTCCGATTCTCATACACGCTGGTCAAAAAGAGCTCACGAATAGTTGCATCAATACGACCATGTGGAAATTAATAGTTAAAAAGCCGCGATGGAGGCGACGAATCCAAGGAAGTTCAGCACGCTCGAGAGCCGAATACCGTTCAAGTTTATCGTTCGATTTTGAGCTCCGAACCGACATTTCGTGATGTGAAAAGGGGCTTTCCTATTATTAGGCTGACGAACAGCGCATGGGATATTAAAATCTGTCGACAAGCGTGTATAGTATACGTGCTTTGGGAGATGTTAGCTCGGAACATGGTCATGGATACGGAGAGATCGGATACGACCTGAACTGAGTTCGGTTTCGAAAACTTGGACTGAAAATACTGACGGCTCACGCAGAGGACCCCTCACGTTACCTTCTCTGACAGTTTTATCCGCCCTTCCGCCCGCTTCCTCCTTGTCAGGGATTTAATTTCACCTTGTTAACTCCGCGGAAAGACCGATGTGATGATGGCTTCACAAATTCCGCCTCTACGGCCTAGATCGGTAACCTTAGTTAGTGGACATTCAACACGAAACATCGCTCATATTTAGCGCTAAATGCAAACGTGACGGTTTCGTTTCGTCTATCGTCCGACGACGATCTCAGTTGAAGGGGTGGAAGCGATATGGAAGAAATTATGAACAGCACGGTATTTAATGGTAATTTTAATGAGAATTTTTGTTGCGTATGAATGTTGTGCAGGACAATGAAATCGCTCTATAAAGAAATTGTATTGGGTAGGTGAGGGGGAGAAGAACCAGGCGACATATTCTCCGATTTTTTATTTTCTGGCCGAGTACTTTCGCCCCTTCGGGCATCCTCAGGGCGATGTGGAACCATAGGTTACCACAGCCCCCCTCACCTACCCAATACAATGAGAGATGCGACGACTCAACCAAGAAGTATAAAGAAATCGTTTAAGTTTTCCATAAAAACCCGGCCATTATAACTAAACCCTACATTTTTTTTTTTATGTTAGATAGTCGGCCGTAGATGTAGTTTTTAGGTGATAATGATAATTCTGATTCCTGTTTTCCTAGTCTGATTGTATTTGTCCAGAGATTTATTTTTGCAGTTTTTATGTTAAATATGTGTTATTTATTTTAGTGTTCTAGTAGGTCTGGATGTTTTTATCGTTTTACATTTTTAGTACCTGACGAAGCTGATGGGCCTGATGAGGGAAACAGGGGTTTCCGAAACGTCGCAAATTAAAAGGATGTAGTACTAAGGAGGACTGTGTTGTTGTACTGGCCGAATCCCGATCAAACCAAACCAAAAAAATAAACCCTACATTCGCCTGTATTCTACTCGTTTTCGAATTTTGCAAAAGATCGTTGCCCCCATAGTCTATTTGACGATCACTTGTTGCCCTCAGTATTTGATTTACAATTCTCTCCCCGTCAATGTCAAAGAGCCAAAAAACATATCACGGTGTAGATATAAGAAACTAATATATACTTGGCTCATTAAACTAGGAAATGGAAACGCTGGGAAATCGCTTAAGAGCATTTACACTTAATTTATACTTAAACTGGACTGTTCTGCATATTTTATTCGAGTCTTAGGAAATTCTTAATTTGTTCATTTTGTATTCAAATATGTTGCACTGGCCGCAACTCAAGCTCTTCATCACAGGCTATGCCAAAAGACGAGCTTTATTTATTCACGGTGATTTTATTTAGCTTGACAATTACATAAATTATTTGATTTGAAGTCAACACTAGCACAATGCAGCTTTTCGGCTGCAACGTCCTTATCAAAGTTCATTAAACTCGCTTAAATATTTCCAGTTCGACATTATTGCGTTCAAAACAAAAGCATGAAATAATTATAAAGATTCTTACGCCGTCTGTAAAAAATCTTCCGCTGTTTCAGTATAATCAATGTGCGATAATCATAGAAATTTAGCGAAGAAAACCGAAAAGCGTTAAATCGAAAATCAGTTGCTTACTTAAACTATTAAACTCTCGTTGCTGCCGCTAAAAGTAAATTACGCAATGCGTTCGTGTACTCGATTTGTTCCCTTTTGTCCCTCCGTTGTGAACACAAGATTTGTACAACTGACTGCTTAAAAAGTTAAATCTAAAGTGAACTTTTCGCTTTTCATCCGAGTTCGCGAAGAATCTGAAATTTAAATGAAACCTCCTCTTTTCCCCTCAGGTGTATTAAAAAATGGGAAAGAAGAAGAAAGAATTGAGGTAAAAACAGAAGGCTCGCGCAGAAATGAAAACTCATTCCGCGGATAAAGGATAGCTACGCAGCACAATAAGGAAAAGTTGAGCTTTCGAGTATTTGTAAAGAGGATCAACTTAAGAGGTTGTCGGGAGCAGGAATCGTATACAAAGCGTTGTAAGAAAGTATTCTAGATAGAACATTACTGAATTGCTTCCCTCTTGCAGAGCGAGCCGAGAACTGAATCGATTGATGAGCGCAGCCTGAGGCGATTTGTGTTTCCTAGCAATTTCAAAGGGGGAATGAATTTTAATTGAAATCGGAGTACTTATAATGTTGAGGATGCGAGTGGGATGTTCTTTTAGAAAACCTCCACTATAATCGACCGATTGTCTTTCCGAAGGATTAGTCGACTCATGTAGCAGCTTTCTCAGCTCACGCGATCAAATTAAATGTTCATTACGTCTGCTGTTGTATTCAATACGCGAGTGGTCAGTTTCGTCTGACTCTGCTTGGCAATAAATGTTACGAAGCATGTTAATAATAATAACTTCTTTATTTCCAAAAATTAACAAAGATATTCTATTAATACCGTCCATTAAGGAAACAGCTGTGTAGGAGTATGAGTATTTTACCAAGTTGCACATATATTTAGCTTTTGATCAAATGCGAAAATGATATTATACACTGATTGAAAAATATTAATAAATAATCATATTAATAAAATAATATTAATATTATTTTGGGCCAGCACGGTTCTGAAATAGTTCTTCCTAGATTGATGATGGGAGATTACTGAAAGTTAAAATACCTTCGTATGTGAAACTATTTTGGGCTGCAGTGGTTTTTAATTAGGGAGCTAAAGCCGGAGATTTTCCGTAAGTCTGGTTGGGTAGTTGTGAGCAAGGAATGTAAATGTTATCGTAAGCAGTGTTAACTGGGGTTGAAACGATTTACGACGAGTGTGTAAGGGCCTCCATCAGTGGGTGAAATAGTTGAGGCGTCTGTTTCGACTCTTTCGAGTCAAGTTCCCTTTCTAGTCAAGTTCGAACTCAAATAGTAAACGGAGCTAGTTTGGCCCAAAAAATAGAAGAAAGGGCGCCGAAAACGCCTAGTAATATTAAATATTGAATTTAAAAAATGTATTTTCTGTTCCTTGGTTTTAAATTAATGCTAATCCTTGTCTTCGATTATTCGTGCCCTCAACTATCCAGCTGTGTAAGACCATATTGTTTTCTGCTTTGGGCACGGATATTCGAGAATACTATTATACGTTTACATATTAATTTCTTTGAATAAACCGTCGAAGTTGTAAACAATGTTATTATCTGAGGACATGGATGCGCTAATGTTTTTTTCATTATAAAAGCTTGGGATTTTCGTAACGTTTTTGCTTCTGGACTCGGATATGTATTCCCTTTACGGCCGCACCAAAAGTACAGCACAGCTACCATAGTGTCTCGTGGACTCTTTTCTGGCCACGTTCAGAATGTGGAAGAACTCAACCTACTTGTTCCGCGGAACTGTGTCATTTTGACGTAATTGCGGTTCTACCGTAGGTTCGAAATTCTTCTTCTCTTCGCCTCAGCCGTGGCTCGGATTACACAAAAATGAAAGAAAGGATATTTTCTGCGAGGTTGGCAAGTATCATAATCTCGAACTGTCTTTCAAACGAGAGACACTAGCTATCACTTTTCATTCAACGTTGAAGGTGTAAAGCCGATCCGTCACGAAATCCTTTAAAATCGGTCGGGTCCCCTTTTTTCACGTCTTTCTCTTTTTTTGCTATCTCCTACGGGCGACATCGCGATGTCGGCGGGGAGGCGAGGGTTTGGAAAAGACGTCATCAGACCTACGAACCGACAGGCCGATCAATCTTAATGAATCCTGTCACACAGACTGAAGGCCCCCGTGTGCGGAGTGGTTGAAAAAAGACGGTCCACGATAAATCAGATCGGCGAACCCTGGAGCGGATATCGACGAAGTAAGGGGAACAACTGCGGTTTTTTCCCGAAGACGAAAACGTTCCGAAGGAAAAGATCGGCGGTTTTCCCACGTCGTCGGAGGCCTGTAACAAGAAAAATGGAAACTTCTACGTCGAAAAAGAAGGGGGAAACGTCGCGATTGAGGCAACTCCTTCCAGGCACCGAATGAGGTAAAAACCTCGGGACTAGTGAAAACATTTTCCTCGCCTTTCAGTCACCTTGTCGTGCGAAGGAACGGTCTTGGAAAATCAGAAACGACTGGTTTCGGTTTGGAATAACAGAGTTCTGAACCTCTTCCTGTTTCTAGGGGTCTAATGGGAATTTCTGCTGAAAACGACGTCACTCCTGATTCGTCCGCCTATACCTCGAGCCTTGAATCGTCGTGTCAGAACGTTGAATTATTTAAAGAGCTAGAACTTTCAACGGCAACAATACACGGCACTAAAACATTACTACAAGCTCTACCGTGTTAGTTGGATATTTGGAATTCAACGAAGCTGCTAACCATTCTCGAACTCTCCTTAACGTATTCTTGACTCCTCAGGAAGGAAAAGGATTTAGTAGATATGTCAAGGGTACAGTAGTACTCTAATGAGGAATATAATAGAGGAACTATCCACTTATTCTATAACGATCGTTGAAAAACTACCTATCGAGTTTATAAAAAAGAAAAAAATTGATTTTTTTAATTGGAAAAACATAGATTTTTTGTCAATTTTAGGTATGTTTTTTTTTTTTTTTTTTCAGTATCGAAACCAGTGCGTTTTACTAGTTTTTCCAACTTATAATTGTTTCAGACCTGGCAGAAGTCATTAATGTGTATTTGAATTTGAATGGGAAATTTATTGAAGGGTGGGAGATATTTTATAGATCCTACTAGTGATTTAAATATACTCTGCACACTTTAAATTGACTCTGCACAGCACTCTGGGTCTCTGAGTATTTGCCTTCACATCCTGACAAAGTGGAGTGGTAAAATTGACTTTCGTCAAATAACATAAAACTATCATTGTCGAATTTTAGGCCGTTTTCAATACTTTATTGTACATTCCAAACATGTAAAAGTAAAAATATCGAAACTCCGATATGTCCGACACGTAAAAGAAAGATTCAAAATAGTAGATTCATAAACTATCAATAGTTTCTACAAATTGACATTCCTATTTTCTATTTTTCGCTGTTGTTCCGCACGATTATCCACCAAACTTCGTGATCGGGACCGGAGTTCTTTCATTAGACTTCAAAAGAAGGAGGTTACTATGGTCGATTTGCTGTTTTTTTTCTCTTTTTTCTCTCCAGATATTGACAAGAATTCGATTAAAGAAGTTGTTTCATTGACAAGGAGGTGATCTTCATAATTTATTGTAGGGTATCTTCTGATCATTATATCTTCCTTGGTATCCCTGATGACAGCCAAGTTCGCCGAAACTCGAGCTTTCAGGGATAAAAATAGCGTTAGCTGCGATATAAGTAGCGTTCAATGATACTTTCATATGAGAAGCATCAGCAATACAGATAATTTATCTCAGCGCAGGCTCAAAATATTGGATATATCCAATATTTCTTTCATCTCTTCATCTCTTCAATATTTCTTCTTTCTAATATCCTATATTATAGGATATAGATTTGGATATATATATTTTAAAAATATGTATATTTTTTATAAATAACCAATATATATTGGTTGCACAATCTTGGATTTGGATATTATTATAAACTCACAATATTTAATTAGATGGCGCTTCTACGTCTGAAAATTTCCTCTACATTCAAGGTTTACCGCTAGGCTCTGACGGTACTGTATACTCCCAGTCAGTCTATTCTCTCCCGATCTTGCTTTTGACGGCCCATGTGCAGAATATTATGTTCTGACCTACTGTTGCGCTTTTAAATCATAATTGAGACAAAGAAACTACTTTACCAACATTTGCAGCGTATATGAAGGTGATAATCTAAAAATTCACGGAAAGAGATTTGATAGGTTTTTTCCTTCATGCGTTTTACTATAGTGGCAGAGGGAAGTTTTCCATCACATGGGCCTCTTCGGTGGTTCATACAACCTGTAGGTCCCACTTGATGCAAGGAATTCCTATTCATATTTCGAATTTCATATTCATTGTTGTGTGAAACCAACACTCCGTCTCGGCCGTGAGTAATAATTCGTAGAAGTCGCCGAGTATTTCTTCTTTCCGGTCGAACTCACCAGATTCTTCGTTCCCGGCGGAGAATCGAATCCAATCGGGTTGACAATGCCGGAACACTGTATTTTATCAATGGAACGACTTCCCAACTCTTCCGTCTCGGAACTTGGTTAGCTTTGCGAAGTTGGAACAGCCGCGCCAGCTGTTGGTCTCCTGTTTAAGAACATTGAGATCCCCGCGATTGGTAATTCGCTCTTCATCAATCACCGGGTGATTTATGAAACAAGTTTTAAGCGCCAGTTTGGATTATCGCCGTCGGCTTCAGTATAATGTGTCCGTAGGGGGCCGTTACATTTCTTTTGAAAATCACGGTTTGCGTTTTACGCCGCCGTTTTTCTTCCGACTGCAACGTGAGGTTTTCGAGAGCGAAACGTGCTCCGTTCTCGATGAAACTGCGGAAATTCGCTTCTTTCGATAGTCGGTAAAATTCGATAGTTTGACGATGTTGTGTCATATCGAAATGCCTGGGGCTTCTATTTAAAAAAAATAAAATAAAATTGAGCTAACTATATTAGTTTGAACAACTGTCTCATAATAATAAGTCTCGTACACAAAAAATTAGACTGTAGTCAAAGCTTTAGCTTGATCATCATACTAGAAAAAAATTCAATGAAATTTATGTTCATTGAATCAACGATCCATCCATTAAAACATTAGCTCCGTTTATTTCTAGTTTGACTCGTCATTGCTAGTAGCACTGATAGGTGTTGCTTTACAATATCAGCCTAGCTTAGACTCACATATCTCCAATTAGGCAATCCTCATCATTATTGTTATCCATATTATTATTGTTATCTTTATCGTTACCTTATAATCATAATTGTCATAATTATCATCATCTTCTTCGTCATCATTACCATTTACATTACCATTTGACCAATAATAATATTCAGGAAGCAACAAAATTTTCGTATTTATTACTCTAATTATATTTGTTTGTTTTCCCTCTATTTTATTACTATCCATAATCAATCTTTCTTTTGGTTGCCTTTTTTTAAGTTGGTACCTAGTTATAATTTATAACACGCTACAAGGGCTCAGCAAGCACAGTCGATTTAAACAGGAATCTATAATACTCTGAATACGCCTAATTGTCGTTTTCAATCGTCTAAAGGTTGTGAATAACTCTTCTCGAATTCAGCCCATAACCAAATTCGTATTCTTAGTGTTGGAACGTAGACCGAACAAAAGGCCGTTAATTATTCAATTTCCTATCTTTCTACGCAGATGGCCAATCAGCAGCGAAGTCCAATCAACAGCGAGCCAACAGCTGTATTCTCGCAGATCGTGAATTATTTGTACTTTCCCGTCTACTCTGTCCGGAGAACGGATGACATTTCTCTCGGTTAGGAACAATTTTCTGCGGTGTGAAAATAACAAACTGAAAACTCCATCAAGGATTCCTCTCGCCGCGTCCAGTTTCGAGTCTTTTTGTTCTGTTTGAAAGAGCGCCAAGAAGAAAGAGAAAACTTCGGGGATTTTTCCTTGTTTTTTTTTTTTTTTTTGCCCCTCTATCTAGCGTCGAAATTCGCCGTCGAAATGATGCACGCAAAGTTGTAAATCTTATTAAGCAGTTAGTCATCTTATCAGAGGAGTTCCGTAATGTAGTTAGGATTCCCTGGGAGGGGAAAAATGAAGAGAAAAAGAGGCGAATGACTCGGCAAGAGGGAAAAAATTGTTTGAAACCGGCCGTTACAACGGAAGCTGAACGCTTGGGTGGCCCCGGCAAATGTCGCCCATGTTGAGCGCGAGCGGCATATTAATGCGCGGCTAAAAGAAGACTGTGTAGTCGGAGAAGCACGTTGTAGGACGTTTGTTTAACTGGTGTCAATTGAAAAAAAAAAAAAAAAAACGCCATGAATACTATATTCTGGAGACACAAAAGCGAAACATTCTAGACGAAGTTCAATTGTGCTTCCGCAAATACCTAAACCACTTTTTGGTTTATTATATTAACCATTTGATTCCCCCTAATAAAAAGTTTTCTACACCCCTCAAAATTTTATGTTTTACGTTTCAAGGTATACGAATTGCCTATAGATAAAGAATTTTATCCGTCCGCCGTCAACACTTTTCCGAGGAAACAGTAGTAGCTCGATTCATCTTCAGCAAAAATCATTTTTGGCCTGGCAATGGCTCAATTCTTTAGCCTCTCTACCTCAATTTTCAACTGAATTTCATGGGGGTTATAACGAGAAGACAATTCGTATTTGTTTAAATGTTCGGTTTTAGAGGCAATTCTTTTATATACCTTCGACTGATAGTTGTACAGCACAATACGCTTCAATATAGTGAGTACTCATATAGAAATGAATTTCTCGCAGGTATAATTATAGACATCTATCTCACGTAAATGCGTTAATTGAGCATCGTTGTGCAGATAGTTAATACAACATAAGGGCTAATAACCGGATGTAGTTGAATTATTACTCTTACACTCGCTAACGGTTTTATGTCACCTTTGGGAAATTCAGCGTAGTGGATGAGCTGTTTTGGCTGTTAGATATCCATTCGATTAAAATACAGGCCATGCTGATTCTAATCGGCACAAGAGGGCGATGCGACCGTAATGAATACTGAATATTCAGATATCTATAGAAATGACTACGTCAATGTAACACCGAAATCCTCAAATGAAAAATTAGCTCAGTGATACGTTTCGACGAGAAGGAAGATAAATATTGAAGAGAAAGAATTATTGAAAAAGAAATTTAAAAGAAGAAGAAACGAAGATAGAAAGGTGGCGAGGACTGCAGGCGGGGACTGCAGGCCTTTGGAATCAAATTTTATAGATTTTTGCATGCTAAATCTAATGCGACCATCGTGGGGTCGATAGCTTTATTGGTTCTCTAGTTATTGCAGCTTTTGTGTCAAATTTGGGAGATTTTCAGAAATTTGACATGAGGGTATAACTCGAGAGTTCTTGGAGCTATAAAAATCTCTATACTCATTGGAATGGTCGTCAAACACTTTCATCAACTATATCGTTAGGCAATTAGTTTTGCTTTCAATGAGGAAATTAAGAAAAATAAAAATGATTGAAAATACAATAGTTGCTACTGAGTTTCCTCCTATAGTCACCATCTGTTTATCGGTGGGAACGTTCACAAATGTTCGGAATAATTAAATCACAAATGGATAGAAAAAATCTTTCTTCTTAAATTATTATTGAAGCGAAGGAATAATTAACCAATCAGGTTTTTTTCTGTTTTTCAATCTGATTGGGCTTATTATAATAAACCATTGTAAAGATTTATTATAGGAAGTTACTCTTCTTTAGCGGAAATCATAACAAATTTTTCTAACGCTTTTCAAGTTTGTGTGCCATACCAAAGACATAAAAATGTCAAAATGTATAGAAAAATTCCGAACAAATAAATTCGAAAAATTAAAAAAGACAGATATAGAATATATAGCCTTACCAGGGGAGTTTAAGGCCAAGTAGCTCTTCCACCTCCCCTGGAAAATGTTTTACAAAAATTAGCTCTTACAATCGAAGAAACCTCACACGTAAAAATGAGAAAGAAAGAAAAAAGGAAATTAGAAATAGAAGATTTCAGAAGTATTGAAATATGCGAGAAAAGAATATTGAAAAAAAGTTTTAAAAAATATTGAAAATGGGAATATTGAAGAGAGCAATATTTGGAGGAGAAATATCGAAACCAATCAAAACGCGTGAGTACGAACAAGGAAAACATCGAAAAACAGGAATATCACTCTTCCTTATAGGCTTTTATCAAAAAATTTATCAAAAACAACAACTTCCGACAGGAGAAGTTTAATCTGATACCTACGACAACGAAGTTTTCGTTTCGTCTCGATAGACAAGCAAATCGTCGGTTTTTCCTCGCCGCAGCAAAGCTCTCGCGTTTTGATCAACATAGCCGATTCTTGTTCTCTTGCAGGCTTTGATTAAACTTGTGTTTCATGCAGATTAGCGACGTAAACCTATTTACATATTAACCAAACGCAGTTGCACGGGCTTCGGGATAACGCGCGTTTGGGTCGAGGCCTTATCAAGCCGAAAGGAAAATCTGATGAGGAAGTTTCGACACAGTTGGTGCTGTTTGCTCGCTACAGCCGGCGAGTTTAATTTTGGGAACCACGATGTCGGCCATTAATTGCATTTTATTGAGGTGAACAATCTTTCGCATTCTGAGCATCGAACAATTGACGCGCGAATTTCGAAAATCTGTAAGCTAAAGATTGAAGGTACCATTCGCCGCAGAGCTTGAATCGAGAATTTTGTCCGTATCTTTATAGGTTTTGTGGATAAGAGATATTCTATGCTGTTACTCGAGATTTCAACGATTTGTTCGCTCTATAAAATTGGAAAATTTTATTCAAAAATCCGCCGACAGATGCTACTAAATTTGGAAGCAAAACGATCGGTGAAATCACTCTAGAGAGAATCGTCGTCCGCTAAAATTCGCATGAAATTCGCTATTCCCACGAGCTTCAGCTCAAAGGAATTCCAAGCTAAGCAGAAGCCGCCCTACGAGTTTCGGCTGAGCGAGGAATGCCGAGCATGGAACTTCACTAACTAGTTGGCCTGGATACTCACAAACTTCAAATATCGTCTCTTCATTCAGTTAACCGATTTAAAAATTAAACATAATATTTTTCGCTTTTATATTTTCAACTCGAGAAATGGAAATATGAGGTATTTGTTGAGAATGCATATAGAAAAGCTCTCCTGACGCTGAATAAACACTACTGGAATAAAAGGAGTAAAATAGTGACGTAAAAAATGGTTTGCAAATGAGCAAAAAACTAACAAAAAGTGCCTTGGAAGTGTCATAGAGTCTTCCTCGAGACCCTTGCGAGCCCCAAGTGACGCCTATCTAGTGGAAATATCTTCAACTAACTCCGTCAGGACTCCGTAACGCATCTTGAACGGCTGACACGCCAAAATGGCAGTTAACTTCGTCTCAGCAAAAATCTTCAAGTATCATTAGAACTAATATAAAATGTAAGCTCGCTACGCTCGCTTCTCCATGGGATAAACCTCACTATCCTTCGCTTCTATCCAAATGGAAGCGAAAAAACCGCAACATAAATAATAATAGCATCGATTTTTTCTACTCCATCACAGCCATACGTTCACAAGTTTATCCCGTCGTACTTTATGGTCTTCCGATCCGATAAGGCGAGGAAACGCAACGGCGGAAAGCGAAAATTCCCCCACTCCTCTCTCTGAAAAACGCTCAAAGTAAGGTATCTGACTGAGAAAGCTTCCAGGCTCGAGTGTGCTCTGCAAGCGATCGAGAACAAAGCCCCAAGGGCGGGAAAACCAGGCTGGCACGCGGCAGGTTAAGGAAAGTGAGTGTTGCCGTTGATCCCTCGCAGTCAGCATCTCATGGTGAAAGAGAAGGTGAACGGGAGGAGGAAGAGGAAAAGAGAAAAAAGGCAAGCGCGACGGCTGCTGCCCGGTGCCTTCCAATATATCAGCGTCAACACAAAAAAGGAATCTATAAGAACCGCGAAAAAAGGGGAGAAACTAGTTGAACTGAATTCTCTTTCTATCTCGTCCCACTTCGCATCACGTATCTCGTTCTCTGAATCTTTCTTATTTTCCCGGCTTTCACTTCTCTTCTTTCAAATTGGAATAGCTCCACCCGACTTGTTGTATTGATCCCGCTAAGCTGGCAGACAACCTGTTCCAACTCATTGTGCACTATCACTTTTTTCCACAGTTCGACTTCACTCGAGTGATGAAAGGTGCAGACGATTTTTATTCTTCCGAGGCGCACGTATTTTGGAAGGGATGTACTAGGGTTTTCCCACTGACACCTTTTCAGACTTGACTTTGCTGGTTCAGAGGACCAACCTGGGGTCAAACTCGTTTCAGCACGGCCTCAAGACCTTTATAACAAGATTTGCAGCGATATTTTGGAACAAGATGAGATTCGTCTGCGGCCTGAGAATAGTTTAAAGCTGCAATTGAATACAGCGCACTCAAATTGCCATTATATGGAGAAGAGGACTGTTTCTTTGCTTGCAGATCTGTATGGTTTGCGAGAGGAATCAAGAAGTTTTCAACCATCACCTTAGTCGTCGTATTGAGGTGCAGAGTAGATTCGCCCCTACATGGTTACAAGTCAAGTCCCTCAACAGAATTTTTTTTTTTTACTGCGCAGACTTGGAAAAAGGCTGCCGGATGTTGGAGTGCTTTCATGCCACCTTTCAGAGTCGTGCGTCATATCCCATTCTGTGCTGGGGTCATACTCCTGCTGCCTTTTCAGTTTTTTTCGAGTCAACGTCGTGCTTTGAGAGCTGTATCCAGATGCTTGCAAGCATGTATCCAAAGACAAATCGATACTCACAATTCAGGCCTTAATTCTTCGTGAATGCTTGTTCCTGGTTCACAGAAATCCAGGAAAGTGAACAGTGGTGGATCTCCCACATTGGTCTCCCATGATTAATTTCTACCGTTCCATAGACTTCCTGCTGCACGAAGTTTGGCCAACTGGTGGGCCATGGAAGTCTAATTCTCTTCCGTCGCGGTTACCATTGGAGCTGAATATCGTTCCCGGGATGAACAGACCTAAAGGTAAAAGACACAGCGTCCTTGCTCAGAGACTGCTCATCAGTGGAAGTGGGATTAACGCTCCATTTTCTTTGTAATCAATCTTTAACAGTTCCCCCATTCATCTGAGAGCACTGTGTTTCTTAAGACTGCAAACTCAACTTCTCAAGAATAAATTGTCAGATGCTGAATTATCGGTGCTGTCTCGATTAAAAATTCTCGAGATACCAAACTTCACTTAGTTGCGCCGAGCCGAGTCGAAATTCGGTACATAAAGAGATAGAAGACGAATTAGGTTACTTCGAGCACCTACCTCGTGACATCTTCACCCTTCCGGCCCGGGGGGCAAATTAGAATAAGCGGTAAGAGCATTTTAAAACGCCTGCCATTCAATATTAAATAAAAGAAGGAAAAAAGGGTTTAATCTCGAGAGTGGCACCGCAACGAGAGAGGCTTGCTCGGTCGGAGAGAGAAGCCAAAAGCAGTGACAAGCGGAGAGGAAGATGGTGAGTAATCTTTTTTTTGGGAAACGAGAAAGAAGCGAGGGGAGACTTTAAGTGAGATAGGGCACTTTTTGTCGCATGTTGCAGACCTCGGCTGTCTACCCGCTCTCGTTCCATCCGTGCGAAAAGCCACCCTGAGCTGGAGGAATTTAATTTGCTCGCCGTGTCGTAGTTTCGGCTCTTGCTTCTAAAGGCAACGGAGTTTCACAATGCAGACCTCCTGGACGAAACGATGGAAAAGGCAATCCGTTTCAGTGGACTTGTGATCCTTGAGGAACGCGAGGAAGAGACGGAAGATCATGGTCTGGCTGCGAAAGCTGCGGTCGCAACGGCGTTGCGCCGACTGCGGTTTCACTCGACCCGCCTGCATTAGACAAGGGCTCCGATCAAATGACTCGGCCGACATGTTGAACGCGGACCCAGTTTCGATGGTAATTATCCGGGCAACGTGACTAGTTTGTTGGTGGAGACATTCGGAAACACATTAGTCTGAACGAAATTCACGAAACGAGCGTATAAATCTTCAGCGACATATTCTATGTTTTTCATTTTATTCAAATTTTTTTTAGATTTTATTGGATATTCGGATTCTACATTTTCCTGATTTCTTCCGCGGTTTTCGAGCCATCGCTTATTTTTATTTTTCTTAATTTCCGGTACAGCTGAAGCGAGTTTTTTACATAACGGTATAGCTGATGAGAGTTCCAACGAACCCTCGAGTTCCCAGCTCCATATTTCTAAAATATCCAAGTTCAACAAAAAAGCTGTGATAACTCGAGAACCAATAAAGCTATCGACCACGCGATGGTCTCATTTGATTCAGCGTCCAAAAATTTATCGAAATTGATATAAAAGACAATTTTTTTTCTGAAAAACGTTAGGAAATACGAATTTTCTCCCACTTTTAACCCATCAAAAATACCCATAAAATGAATGTAGCGTTTTGGTTCAAGAATTGGTTCGTTGTGAAACCGAGATTATGTTTTGGTGATCATTTCAAAAATGTAGCTATTAAAGTTTGGTCAGAAAAATGATTACAGCGTAGGCGGACGGACAGATTTTTTTTTATTGGATATTAGGATTCTACTATTATGCTGATCTCTCCGGTGGTTTTCGACCCATCGCTTCTTCTCCGCGCAGTCAAAAATAATTACTCAAAAAAAAAAAAAAACTTTTTTCTCATACGAAGTCGAAATTAGCAAGCTACAATCTCGTCAGGTATCTGCGATTGTTGCCTTCGACTATTGATCGAGAAAACATATCGAACACGCGCGCGAATGAATAATTGATCCTCACCAACGTTCACATCGTGTGCAAATTTAATGCAAAATCAACGCTTATTCTTCGTCAAGACGAAATAAATATATAACACCAAAGTAAAAAAGAGGGACATGGAAATTGAATTACCTCATACAGGTGCCTAAAATACGATGCTGAGGGTCGTCCTCTGGTTGCAAATGGGAACTTAAAAAACCGACAAGAAATTCGACATCGATTGGAGCAATAAAAATTGTGAACATTGATATAAAAATTAGAAAGAAAAAAAACTACCTAAAAGCTCCTGCGTTTTTGAAGCAGAGTTGGCAACAGTCTTCAACGACTCACAGGTCAGGGATTTCTTTTAGCTGATGAAGTCTTTCACCGTCTTCGTTCATTTCTTTTGTTTCGTCTCCCATCTTCGAGTTTTTATTATTTTTATTTTTGTTTATAGTTGACAACGAACTTCAATTTCTTTTATCCCCGAACAGATTTCGAGATAGCAGCGTCCTAAATGAAAATAGCTCACCTCGTTTTTGTAAAAGGTCAAGTCGGAATTAGAGCTCATAAACGCGAGTAAATTATAAGCCAGGGTTCGTCGAACGGTCAACTCAAGCCTTTTCAAGAAGTCTTATCAGTTAAATTCCTCTTCTGAATATTTCATTAGTATTGTACCATTCTTCGACGTCGGGAGGGGGCTCTGCTTTTCATTCGAAGGGGCATTCAGTCCTACACAATGTGAGAGGAATTGTTTGCGTTCTACTTGTATGAAACGAATGGAAGAAAAGCGGAATTTTTCGCAGAGGGGAAAATATGTTTTACATTATTAATCAGATTATTATTGTAACAAAAAGAAAAAACGAAACCGTAGAAGACGTTATTTTCCACTGACTGATCATTGCCCTATTTCTCCCGCATTACCTGAGATCAAAGCGATAGCCATGTCAGAATCGGCCTTTGCCTGGTAACTAAGCACGTCCACTTCAATATTCGTTTTCTGAAAAGAGACCGAGCATTGAGAGAATAAAAAATGAAACACGATGGCTATTAGCGTATTTGTTCAGGTCGGTGTAAAGTTGGTTTTGCATTGAAAAGTGAGTTCTCTCGCCTTCCTCGTCTTTCGGATATTCCAATCGGTTCTTCTGCTTGAGGTAAGAAACGTCATAACCAGTCATACGTTCTTGTCACATAGAGCGAGTGATATTAATTCTCAAGCGTTAAATCGCTTGTTTTTGGTCGTACAATTATTTACGGTACATGTTGTGAGAGCACGCCGCAACTTGCAAAGCCGTCCATCTCCCCTTCGAATGGAATCTGCACAACTTTATACAATTCCTACTTCGGAACACCTTCAACCCCGTGAATTATTCAAGGGGTAACTTTCATCTCCAACATCTCAGAGTTTCGCGGCGGAATTAATTCATTTAGCATTCCTGGCAAGTAAAACGAGACGTGTTTCATTTTCGCTGACAAAAGATCGCGAATTTTTTCAAAGTTGAACAAGTTATCCGTTTGGAAAAACTGCATATCCTGGTAAATATGTTATCAGCTGAGGTGAAAAAAATTCTAACACACGAACACAACGCTGTTCGACAGCCTTCGGAAACGTTGAGCCGAAGAATAAACACCGAGTGCCTAGGCGACACATTGTGACCCTGGGAAGTTGCTTTATACTTCGTATCGACATTGACCAGGCGCCGGGAAGTGCTCTCCATTGGGACATCACCTCCAACTTCCCCGACACCGGCTTTCCATTACTCTTGTCCATTATTAAATCTAGCGAAGGATATTAACGAATAATGGAACACTTTAGGATGAGAGCGCGTATTGGAAGGAAACCGATCGATTTGTTAGAAAAATCGTATTTATAAAATATTGTCCAGAAGATTGTTGTGGTCGGATTTTTTTTAGGAAACCTGATACTAAATGACTTGCAACGTTCGGATTTAGAGTAGGCCATTTCTGAGGAAACTTTAATAGCCGCAGAGTTGAATTTTTACCAAAAATCAGTCTTAATTTTATGAGTACTTTTGTGCTTAGAGGTGGAGAAACTTAGTATTCTCCAACGCTTTTCAGACAGAGGTATATTTGGTATTTATTTCTATAGATTTTTGGACGCTGAATCGAATGAGACCATAGCGAGATCGATTGCTCGGATGGTTCTAAAATTATCGCAGCTTTCGAGTTGAATTTTCAATATTTTCAGAAATTTAGGCTCGAGAATTTTCGGAGCTATAAAAATCGTTCTATAGTCGTTGGAATTGTCGTCAAAAACTATCTTAACCTGTATCATTGGGCGAATAATAGGTATCTTTTAATTAGAAAATTATGAAAAATAAAAATAATCAAAATTATCATAATTGCTTAGGAGTTCTTCCATTTAGTAACCAATCTTTTAACTGTCGCAAATGAACGCTCTTCTTGAATCTTATTGAATCATTAATCATTATTCTTTTCAGTCTCGCGGAACGCGTTTGTTACTATACTGGAATAATTATGGTTCCACATCGCGTAAAGATGCCTGAAGGGGCGAAAGTATTCAACTAGTAAATAAAAGTTCGTGCCATGTCTCCTCGCTCTTTTCAACCTGACAACTCCTTTTAATCAATATTCAACTGATTTTTTTCCACTTCAGCTACGATTAAAACCGATAATTTTCTTCACTTTACGCACAGTTTCATTTTATCAGGTAAAACCGACCATTGTGACAAAACCTGCTTTGCACGTCAACACGTTTTCGTGAATTCGGCTTTCCCTTTCGTCAGGTATTCATTCATCCGGGACAGGCTAATGGCGGTTTACGAATAAACGGGCACGAAAGGCTGCCAGCCCGAGCTATCTCATTGTTTAATCAACGAGTTAATAACGGCTATAATGGTCCCCGTAAAAACCCGAATCGCCGTCCGTTTTCGCGCACGAATTTTCACATTTTCGAGGCCGCCGCCGGTTTTGTTTCGATGGAAGCAGTTCGAGGCAGGAAAGACGCTTGAAAATAATGTCCTCACTTCATAATCGATACGGTTTTCTTTCGTTGATTTTGAAAAGCTACCCGGGGAACGCATTGGATGAAAATTGGCGAGAGTAATTTATTTGTCAACTATATACCTAATTTTATCAAAACTTTAGTCTCCCTCTTTTCATGACCATTTTTTCGGGCCATTTACTTGTGTTATTATAAACCGGAAACAAGGAAATTTTTACTAGCTTTGCGATTAAAAATTGTTGCAAGTACATAAAAAAATCGGGCGTTTGTTGAAGTAGATTTGAGCCCGTGAGTAATAGATGAGGAGGATGGCTTAGCTTTGAAAGCACACGCTAACCCTAAGAGAGCCGGTTGATCCCCAGCAGCAGCTCACCCCTTCCCCCATCTTATCCTCCCCGCTTCTTTCCACCGTTGTTAACCCGATATAGCGTGATAGATACTCGCTCTCGCTACTTACACTTCCACCGCGGTCGCTCCTTACCGGTGGCCACTTGGCCGCCCATTTCGTTCTTCTTCCAGTTCGTACGGTCGCCGTTCGTTCCCTCTCGCTCTTTCGGCCGCTGAATTATTTCGCTCGCGCGGCCACTTATCCAATCCAGCTTAAATATCGTTGGCCCAGTACGAGAATTGCCTTCCTTTGCGGCAACCAGCGTTACCCCGTTCCACCTCGGTACCTATATTCCCCGACCGATTCGCCCTCGCGCTGACCGCTAACTGCCCGACCGTGTAACGCTCGTGGAAAATCAATAAAAACCTATTCAACCTCTAATGTCTTTTTGAGGCCGGTTCGAAGCGTATAATCGAGTCAGAAATCGGGTTTGACGATTCATTTATTTCTCTAAACCGGTATTCCAAAGTAATGTTAAACGGGATTTTAAACGTGCTTCAATAAAAACGCTGCAAATGATTGTACAGTGGTTTTTTATTCCTTCGCTTCAATATTGATTTAGGAAGACTACTTATCCATTTGTGATAGTAATTATTCCGAACATTTGTGAGGTTCCCACCGAAAAACAGATTGGTAACTATCGGGGAAAATTCCGTAGCAACTATTGTAATTTTAATCAAATTTATTTTTCTGAATTTCCTAATTAAAAACTAAATTTTTTGCCAAACGGTACATCTGGAGAGAGTGTTTGACGACCATTCCAATGAGTATAGAACAATTTTTATTGCTCCAAGAGCGCTCGAGTTATACCCTCATACCAAATTTCTGAAAATCTCCCAAATTTGACAAAAAAAAAAAAAAAAAAAAAAAAAAGCTGCAATAACTCAACAACCAATAAAGCTATCGGCCCCGTGATGGTCTCATTCGATTCAGCGCCCGAAAATCTATAGAAATTGATTCCAAATACACTTTTTTCTGAAAAAGTTGGAAAATACGAATTTTCTCCCCCGCAAAACCCCCAAAAAATATCCTTGAAATTGAGCTAGCAATGTGGTTCAAGAATTGGGCCTTTCTGAGACCAAGGTTGATTTTTGCTGAAAATTTCAAGAATGTCGCTACTATAGTTTGGATGGAAAGTGTTGACGGCGGACATTGAGAATTTTTTACTTCCATGTTTACGAAGTAAATGGAAGTATTTTATTGGATATTTGGATTCTACATGCCTTGGAACGTAAAACGTCAAATTTTGAGGGGGTTAGAAAAAAATTTTTCTTGGGCGATTACAATGGTTTATTATTGAATAATAAACCAAAACTCCGGTGACAGCAAAAACCGTGGAATAACTCCTGTGGAAGGCAAGAGGAAAGAGGCCTGCTACTTGCCTGAAAGACGTGACCGCTTTCGCTTTATTGTTCCTTCCTATACTTGATTGCACGCTCATAAAATATACCGTTAGCTCTTAAGCTGTATCGTCAGCCGAATAATTCAACTTTTGATTATGAAAAATCACGAAGACCCATTTCCAACGTTTTAGCTAAGAATTTTCCTCTTTGCGAAATCACATGAATCACGTGAATCAACAAGGTTGAAAGCAAATGAGAGTCACTTAGGGTTACATATAAGTAAAATTGGGTTCCAAAATGGCCTATAAGAAACAAGCATGTTTAGATGGATGAGCTACGAAAACGCCAAAAGCACTCACCGCGTGAAAAGCTCCGTTATCTATGATCAATATCCTAAACGAATTTATCAGTATCGGCCACGATGTCGCATTTGTTGCCTGAAAAAATTCATATTAACGGACACATCGAACGCGTCACGCGATAGGTGCTATCATTCTGAATACTGCTAGAATAGGATGGAAATTTACAACATTCAATGTACTGGGGGGGAAATATATTTCCCAATGAGGGAAAAGCTGTTATTCTCCGCATATCGTTATCGTTCGCGTGGCTGGTATCGTTATTCCGAATTTTTTCTGTTCTAGGTTACTTCTGGCACATTACAGACATCCACTACGACGTCAACTACTCGGTGAAGGGCGACCCAAGAAGAAGTGAGTTGGTTTTTATTTTTTGTACCGCACGTGTGCAGATATTGAAAATGGACGAAAAGGTCGTAAAGCCGGAGACACATGCACGCCACAGTCTCATAGGAGAATTATCGCAAAACGGCTAATAACATTTCGCCAACGTTTGCATGTTCGTTCCGCGGCGATAACATCTTCGTTTAGTTCTACACGGAGTGAAATCAAAGGATTTTAGAGTGAGGCGGAATCGTTTGCCGTTTCCAAATTGCAATCGTAAAAAGCTAGAGCTCCGCGGATTCCCATCGGTCGCTAGTTTGACTGTGTTTACGAGTTTTTGATACACTAGCTTGAATATTCTCGTTCGTGCGCATTAAAAAAATTTTGTTGCTGCGTCATAAAAAAATATACTCGTACGTTTTACCGACTGCCAATTTGTTCGGTCGAGGGAGAGAGTTCAAGGATTATACGATAGATATCGAATGGCCGCCAGAGCCAGACTAAAAGCCTCACGTCCTCAAGAGCCGGACAATGAGCATATTCCACATTCAAAATTTCCCTCACAAAAAAAAAAAAAAAAAAAAAAAACCTAAAAAAGCTGTGATAACTCGAGAACTAATGATGCTATTGACCTCGAAATGGTCTTATCCAATTCACCGTCCAAAAATCTATAGATATTGATACCAAAAATATTAATCTTCTCCCTCTAAAAACACCCCAAAAATACCTTCAAAATTGAGACAGTGATTTGGTTAAATAATTGAGCCGTTGTCAGGCCAAGATTGGTTTAGGGTGACAATTCCGAAAATTTTGCTTTTATAGACTCGTCGGGGCAATGTTGACAGCGGATTTTTATTGAATATTCGGATTCTGCATGCCTTCAAACGTGAAACATCAAATTTTGAGGGGTTTAGACATTTTTATCTTGGACGATTACAATGTTTTATTAATAATAAACCAAAATTTACAATAATATCTGATTTTCTGATTATTTTATCGATACGTTAATAGAAAATCATAGTTTTGGAATGACCAAGGACGATTTTAGTCAATTTTGCCAGAGACAGACGGACGCAAAGTTCAGAAATAGTATCCTACTCTGTACCTAAATTCACCTCCAATCCGAATTCAACTTTTCAGTTGATCACAATACTTCATTAAGAAAATTCAAAAGAATAATTAAAGTTACGATAGTTGCTTTTCCTTACAGTCCCATTGAAACATGAAATTTTACCATCGATGAGAGAGGAATCCGTCACAAAGCAGAGTTCGAAGCAGAATTATCAAGAATGGACGTTAGTAGAATAGGCAGATCACGTCGAATCAAGAGTGCAGCTTGATAGGGAAATCGAACTGAAGCTACATTTGCGAGATTATACGAAATTTTATCTGCTCAATTTCTCGCACTAACTAAAACGTAGCAATGTGGTTGAAGCAGATAAGGACATTATTTAGTCGACTATGGGTGAATAGGTTTGAAGAAGAGTAGTGGTTTATCTTTCGGTTCAAGCTACTGTCACCCTCCGTTTGCAGATGGAACAACGATAGCTTTTACCTCGCGGTGAAATTCGGCTATAAATTCATTAGCCGAAAAGGGAGGGGAAGCATGGAAACGTTTAGGTGCGACGATGGCGCAGGCCTAGCCGCCGAGTGGTTACCAACTCCGCAGAGCGACGCGATTGTGAAATATAACTTGCACTGCACATCTCGAACAGTCGGCCCGTTTCGATTTGCAAGCCCACATGTTTTCCTCATGCTAGTAGATGGAGATAGCAGACAGGATAGGATGGGATTCACCGCAACAATTCCATACCCATATGCCCGCACTCCTACGAATCCATTCCATTTTCTCTTTTCGTAATACGGGCGAAATAAATCCCACTCTCCGCCCGCGTTGCGATTTTTCGGGGCGGCTATTTTTCTCCGCGCGTTCCCAAAACGGAACGTATTCCCTTGCTTCGAATAAAATTATCTCTTCGGCGCAGTGTTTCTCGAAATGGAAGCGTGATAATGCACTTCCGGGTTTTTTCGTTTACCTTCAAATGGAATAACGAAAGTGTTTCTCCTCATATTCGTTACGTCATTCTACATACTCCATCTCTGCTCTCACAATTGTCGTTACGAAGTTGACTTGCATCCTAGACCGAGCAATTTGCCGTCCACTTGGGAATTGTTGTTTTATAAAAACGCTCTCTTCAGTTTCGCTCCCTTTTTTCGCCGGTAATATCGCCAAGGAAACCATTAGGGCGACCAATGGCACTCCGAAGCTATAATGGATTGTTCGGCGGGACGCGCGTTCTTCAACAATATCTCAAAACAAAACAAAAGCACTTCCACAACCCGAACAATGGAGGCTTCGTTTTAATTGTGCCGGATATCCGCTTTACAATGGCCAACCTGAAATTTAAAAGGGGAAAAACGGGAACGGTCGTCCGAGTGGAGTCAGGAGAGTTGCGAAAAGCGAGGTTGGCTTTGTTCCATATCGACTATTCCCTCTGTGATCACGAGACAAATTTCAATGTGATGTTTCATTCCGATATGAACGTTATATAGTCACTGCGTTGGAAAATCGAGCCTGTTTTTCCTCACTCGAAGGTGAGAAAAAAAACATTTGACCATTCGCGGGAACTCGTTCCGAACTCGGTGCACGTTTCTCGTTTATACTTCTGCCGCTTTATGTGAACGTAGAATCACATCTAGCAATAGGATCCGAAGGTTTCCCGAGTACCAATTTCGTTCACCCGCTCGCTCAATTATAAGGTGATTCGAATAGTGCCGTAAATTTTTTACCTTTAACGAACGAGAAATCGGTCGAAAATGTTACGACTACCGCTCGCTGAGTGTGATTAGAACGTTGAGTGCGATTAGGGATTTTTGCTAGAAAAATTGTCGTTGGGCATGTCGCACCACACATTTGCCACACATAATACCAGCGCGGATTTATGACGGAGCGTTTCACGCTGACGAATCTCTCGTCCTTCCAGAAATTAACATGATGCCTTTCAGGGCGGATAAAGTTGACACATACACCGACTTTGTTAAGGCCTTAGTCGCACCACTTTTGCACCACAGTTTGTTCTGGAGATAGATTCAGTTCTTCGTTTCATCGCTAGAATTCAATTGTTACCATAGGCTCGAACGTATCAGGGACCTTTGTTAATCTCCAAACGTCGGGCGTACTTCAAGGGTCGCATATGGGTCCGCTCATTTTCCTTTCTCCCTAGAATGGTATTGGTGAAGTCATGCTTTTAGCGGACGATCTTAAACTGCTAGCTGTGGATCTGGATAGGGCCATGTTCCAGTGCAATCAATTAGGATACTTTCGTTTATAATTTGGAATCATTTTAAATATTTTTGAATCTTCGTCTTTTCGAATCTTCACTGGCCCTAACAATGGCTGGTGAAATGTTGTGGAGCATTCTACGAATTGGTGCAATGGTATGAGTTTGTGAATCACCCCACGCTACGATTGGTGCGATTGGGGCTCATGAATGAATGTCTATCAACAATAATTTATCATACAATCGAGTTTCGGATTTGTTATCCTGCACGAGCGAGGCTTCTTCAATTATAGCCCGTGATTGACCACGTATTCAATAATATAGTTTGGAGCATTGCCTAAGCAATTCATCATCGTTGAGCCAAGCTACTACATCAATCCCTATATTTTAGCTATGACGTGTCAGCCCTTGCTAACATGGCAATTTAACCCCGAGACCTCGTCTATTAAACCCGTTTCGAAGCGGAAAGCCAACCGGACAACGACTCAAATGACTGATGAACCAGGGGCTGCGGTTTCCGACGACTGGAGCGCCCTCTCCAGACTTGGACTTTAATTAATTTCACTTTCCCTCTAGGAGGGATTAGTTGGTCCAACTACTGCCCATATACTCCGTGTGATTGATGATTGATAGCTTTGATACGAGTTCGTAACGCGGTCATCGGCGGACGCTCAGATTAAATCGACGAATTCTGAGTTAAAGCTGGCAGCATTGCTTTAGGGAATCTATTTACGCTTGGAAATCCAACCGATGTCAACTCTGATATGAAAGCTCTGGAAAATTCGGCTCACCGAATGTTGATCCGTTCGAATCCGGTTGATTGCATGCGGAATTTGCTCGTTGCGATGGTGAGCGAAAATCAGAAATAACAACAATCAATTCGATCGCTTCTATGCATCGGGGAAATCCGTCGGATGAGTGTTATAAGTGTCAACTCGGACAGGATGAAATGGAAATGCTAATTTAATTACGAGCGAACCTATATAGAGCTACGAGTATACTTCAGTAGAATAGCACAAATATAGCGTTCGCTGAATAGAAAATTAAAGTTCAATCGATATAGCTAAAGTTGATATTACATTTCTCGTGATTATAACTATTTCACAAAATCGCAATACGAAATTGACGCTTGAGATTGAATTCGATGATTTTCCCTTCTGGCTTCGTTTGTGCCATTATTCTCTACAATGAATGCTCCACTTTCGAATCCAAATAATGGCCGCTCTATTGAGATTTGGCCGATTGTTGTTGACGAAAATAACATTATTGATGGAGGTTCAGAGCAACGAACGAGTTCGGCGGTGATTTACGCTTAATTCGTCCTCTTGGAAAACAACCCTGGTGAATTCATTACGATGTTGAGAGGAACACTGTGCGAAATGTTCCCGGGTCAATATTTTTCCAACGGCGGCCAGAGATTTATCGCAAATTGTAACACAGACCGATCGTCGTTGGTGAACGGGGATTGCGTTTAATTTAATTCCTCGCCGAACGCAATATTTCCCCACAATTAAGTCTATTATTCGTGTAAACCCGGGTTGTGCCGAGATTTCGAAAACGCTCCCAGTGCACCTCGCTTGCGGCCTTCCGCGTTCCATTATGATAATTCCAATTGAAAATTAAAGGCAATTTACAGCGGCGATTGGCATTTGCAATGAGCTTAGTTGAAATAGCAACACGAACAACAATGTGCGGATGTTATGGATGGGCGAAAGTTGGCCGGGAAACAGCCGAATAGAACGATTCCGCAGGAAGCTATCAAACTCCGAGGCAAATCGTCGTGTGTGGATGTGTGAAATTGTGGCAATGCGGCGGCGAGCATTGTTTGACGTTCGTGATCGGTTTGCCCAAGTTGAGACAATCAAGAACTTGCTTCGACTGTTAAAATGGCGTTCACGATTACGGAAAGCGACCCGCGAATGGGTAGTTCGAATTTAAAGATCGCGCTGATGTTTGCAGCGATGGTTTTACTATTTTTAATCACAGGTATTTCAAAACGGTGCCGTAGATGACCTTTGAAATCCTTAAAATTCTCTAAGTACAGCATTGATCCGTCGAACATCAAATTTGGAGTAAAAGTTGAATTATTTACAAACATATACGTAGAAAAGTATTTCCCACGGGACAAAATTAGGTTATTATTGAATAATACACGAAGAAAAGTGAACGGAAGAGAACGTCCTGGAAATAATTAATATTGACGTTGCGTTGCGACTGCCAAAAATACTCGCAGAGGGGAAACTGTCACCGAAGGGCGGACCTGAACCGAATGGAATATGAAGCCCCGATGAGAGTCGCTTCACACGTGACAACCGAGTGGAACGACGAGTGTTCTTTTTTTTAGGCTGGATCAGTGAAAAATATAAAAATTCCCGGGAGGTTTTCCGGGAATGGAGGAACTCCTTTTCGAGAAGAGCCGCAGACGTGGAAAACGTGATATATGCATTTTGCGGAAAATTGACTCGCCCGCCTACGATAATAGACGTTGTCGGGAGCGTCGCAAATATCAATTTTGAAAAGTAACATCTATCTATGATGGAAAAAGGCCGAGTATATTTATGTCGGTCCGTTAAGAAAAGATCGACGGCCGACGTCGGCTCGCGCTCCCTTACCGTCGCTGTTCAACATTTTATTTACGCTGCTTTTCATCGTGCTTTCCCTTTCCACAGAAGCGATACGATGATTCACAGCTGACAGTATACCAAGGCCGTACGTATAGACCCGTCGTACAAACTAGTCGGAAAATCTTCCAGCAGGGCGAAATTTATTTTACGCCGATAACATCTTCCATTTAGCCAAAGACGTAGCTCCTTCGAGGCCGTCGTAGAAGCTTTTCATGTAAATCAACGGCCTCGTTTCTTCGTATTTGAAAATGGAAAAGTGATCTAACTGACGAAAAACGCTGATGATGATTTTACACTGGTTTATAATTTTTTTGCTTCAATGATAATTTGGAACGCATGATTTGAAAAGATCATCCACCTGTAACAGTACCTAACCCGAATTCTCGTGAACGTTTCCACCCACAAACATATTGGTAACTAAGGATAAAATTAATGGCTACTATCGTAATTTTTTATATTATTATTTTTATCAATTACTTTATCAATTTTAATACTTCTATCCTCTTTAATTCTTTCTTAATTTCAATTGAAAATAAAAATAATTGCCTAACGACCAAGAATGATTTTTTGTGAAAATTTCAAGAGTTTAGCTGTTATAGTTTTCTCATAAAAGTGTTGACGGCGGGTGGACAGGATTAAAAAAAAAGATATTCGGATTCTAAATAACAAAATTTTTGAGGAGGGTTAGAATTAGTTTTGCGTGAGCGTTTATTATTGACTAATAAATCAAAAATTGCGAGTTACGTCATTTGAGCACAAATAAGCTCTTTGAGAAAATAAATAAGACATAAATGAATAAAGATGTAGTCTTATTTCACAAGTTGTCATCCAGCCATGACGGAAACCCTGTTCCCATGTTTTCGCATATTTTTTACGAAATCTCTCTCATAATGAATAACGCTTTATGCTTACAGGCTTGTGGTCCGATGTTGCAGATTGCTGGAGAACGAACGGTGAGGGGTTGCCTCAGAGGAGACCAGGAAGGTTCGGGGACTACAATTGCGATTCACCATGGGCCCTCGTCGAATCTGCGGCAAGGGCAATGAGAGCCAGGCACGGCGACAACATAGAATTCGTACTTTGGACTGGGTAAGCAGCAGTTTTTTCTAACAAATCATTACACACACAAAAAAAAAAAATAGAGAGAGTTTTTTTATTTGGACGCTGAGCTCAAAAATGGAATCAAGTTCGAGCTTTTTCCGGAGTTTATTGTACTTTCACATGTAAACCTGGACTCTATAAGTATTTTCGGTATCGTGAGCACGTCGAATGGAATGTTTTAACGTTAACAAGGGTCAGCTTAAGTCCCGCTTTTACTAGAAAACCCTTATCAAACGCGAAACCGTTGAAATATCTACCAAACAAAAAAAAAAGAAAGCCCTTCTCGTTTAGCCTAAGACCGGCCTCATTCTACAGTTGTTCTAGGATGCTTATAATTTAGAAAGCGAATTTCAAGAGGAATTATCAGAAAGAATGGGCCAATAACCGAATGGGCCGAATTGTTCTTTTTTATTTTCAACACATCAGAATAAATTGGGCCGGAGCAGTAAAAATCATTCGTCCCAGGCCCAGTCGTAGAATTAATGATTCATAAAAGGCTCCAGGGGCTGAAAGTTACCGCTGCCGTGAAAGCATGTCGGTCGAACGGAATGGTAAAAAACTAGAAGAAACCCTCCGTTTTCTCACAATTTAAAGAGAATGAGAAATGTTGATGAATAAAACACCCCCCATTTTCGAGCCTGTATGTCGAGAATCCGCGAAAGGGGAGCGGAGGATGGAATGTTTGAGGTTGAAACAGAAGCCGCGGCCGACGAAATGCGATGTGGAAAAGACCGAATAAATCACTGGACCCCCGCTTCTCTCAACAATTTCAAATGTATGGCTAAAAGCTCGGTCTGAGGATTTTTTCCCCACCGGATTTATTTTTTCCTCTTTTCTAGAAGAGTAACGTTAATTGCCGGCTGCCAGTCGCTTTTGATTGGCGGAATGCCTTGGAGGATTCTTAACGTTGATTTACAGCGAGCCTCTTGACTCTTCTAACTTCCGGGCCCAGAAAGGCCGATTTGCACATTTTAATTGAAGCGAGCCAATGAGAGATTCATCTTTCGACCGCGAAAAATACGTTTGCGGAAAAAAAACACAGTCGTAGTTTTGGGATTGTATCTTCGGATGCACCAGTCTTCTGCAAAAAAGACAGGAGATGCGATCATTGTGTGTAGGAATTATCGGTTTGAAACCGAAGTCGAAATGTCCAGCTTTCATGACTCAAAAATAGGCGTAGGCTTATCTTCCGTCCTTCCAGCCGTTCATACATGATACGTTTTATCGTAAACAGGTTGAGGCTATTTACACCAACTTTGCAAAGAATTTTGATCAAGTGTGGGGCCAGATCCTATTGTGGAATAATTTGGTTTATTAGGATCATTGCTGGAATGGCTTCGCAGCTACCTTTCTGACCATGATTGAGTGGATGTTGTAGGAAATGTCAGTAAATGCCGTGCCATCTCTTCTCTTGCTCTTCAGATGTCCTTGTCAATGGATATTCTCTAGGTGCCTCCATCGTGCTTCGACTCTCCGTCGTCTGTGACCTGGGAGTGGTTTGAAGTGTCTAGACTTCAGTCTCCACGTCGACATCATACCTGGCTAGGCGCTGGGGATGCTTAACTTCATCGAGTGAAACACCCACAACATTTCAATCTCAAGGTCCTTCAAACGTCCCATAGGATGGTATTTAGGGGGGGCCACTTCGCAGTTCAGCTTTACAAGTTCAGTCCACTGCGCCACAAGGCCTCTTCTCATAATTTTGAAGATTTTCAACATTCAATCTATCCCATTGGTTCCCAAAGTTCAAGATCTATCCTCTAGAAAGATCCACTTGAAACTCGTAAGGGGCTTTGGCAGGATATGTTTTTAGTTAATTTCTAGGTTGTATCGTGTATTATTTTCAAACCACCAGCTATGCTAGATTCTGGCATCAAATTAGCTTAATGGTGGCCGTCTTTCACGACAGTGTGTTATTTGATTTTCGTAGTTGATAGTTTTATCAGTGACAAGGAGCATGAGATTACCCTCTCTTGGTGCTCCCAATCAGCCCTGACACAAAACCTGTCGGCCATTTTGTCTTGTGAATACCCATAACCAGCCAAAAGTCGATTTAATTCAAAATCCGTTCTCCGTTCTGTTCCATCTTCAACGCTCGATCCCTCTTCTCTCCGAGTCTGCTCGAATTAAAATGAGGAATGAAAATAAATAAATTTATAATTATCTGATGAGCTCTCTGAGGAGATTCTAACATCAAGGCGACGCTCAACATTCATGTAATCTAGCGTTATTTGAATTGACGCGTAGCTTAATTGGTGATGGTCACCGTTGATTGACTCTATGATTATTCATACGCTCGTTTAGTTCTGTTACATTCAAATAGCTCGACGGGCCAGTGCATTTCTGAGTCGAACGACACGAACGCGCTTGCATTCGAACCTCAACTTGCTATCTCATTGTTAGCATTGATTCTTTGAATTGACTTGGTTTGAATCCGTACCATTTCTCGCGAGTGACTCGCACTGTTACTCATCAAGATGCAGAACAACAATAGGAGAGCTATTGAATGAATGATTCGCAATGTTCATCAGTGCATTTCACGGATATCTGCGGAAATTAGGGTTTGATTCGTCTGATAGCTTGGGAGTATCTGAATTTTGTACAGAAAACGGAGGTAAACAAGATGAAATCAGGAGCAAGCCGAAATCTCAATCTCTGACGTTTTCAAAGTTAATGGCACACGAATATAGCTCGAGTGGGTGTAATGTGATGGTTACTCGGAACGTTTGGGGAGCTAACAAGATTGACGTTAATTCGCACAACTTCGGATGACCCTTTACCGTCAACAGCCGAGGTTAAACATTACAAATTAACGATAAACCGTAGGAAGTCGGAAACTATGAGAAATCTGAGGAGAAAGCTGGAGTTCTGGTGGAACTTAAAGTTCTCTCGAATGCCATTCTAATCTCTCGCAACTCATACTCTGCACCAATAGCATTTTGAACGGGTCGTTTCCCATTTTTGCTGGATATCGAGGTTAATTATAAAAATCTGAACAAATACCTAGCTTCCAGTGGTATGCGATTTCGAAGTTCATCAGGCGATCTTCAAAACTACGTTTATTTTGCCTGCAGCGTGACCATTATGACCACATTCGGTGAATCGTGCTCGCTGCGGATTTCACAGTGTCGAAAAGGAGAGCGTGCTGATGCGACAATGCCTCGCCCTGGTATCAGCTCATTAGCAGCATAAGCTCCCAATCTTTCGTCTACCCTAACTATGCGGCGCACGGTTGGCAAGCACATGACATCGCCGATGAAGCGTCGAAGCGGTTCCAGTTCAAACACGGAACGACCTAATCCTATTAATCAATGGACGAACACATACCCCTCGCCTAATCATTCAACCTCTCGCCGACCAAACGTCGATAGCTGATGTTGACTAGACACGCGTTCCTGGGGAATCAAAGGTCGCCAGGTGAAGCTAGAACTCCAATCTATCATGGTATAAATTGCTATTTGAAAAGTTCGTGCCCTCGGTAATTCGATTAATCGGCCAATTTGAGGAAATTGGGCGACAACATTGTGAGCGTGCGAACCGAGGTGACGTTCCATAGCGGATTGGTGTTGTGGTGGGGGTTTTGTGGAGTGAGGCCAATGGGAAAATCGAACGAGCACTTCTTCAGGTACTTATAGTCAAGTATAAGTGTTTCTTTAATTCATGTTGTCGGCCACCATGTTATGAACGTTTCCCACCAAAAAATACCAAATTAATCCCTATAGTTCAGGCCCAAACTTACCCACCAAAAAATACCAAATTAATCCCTATAGTTTCAGGCCCAAACTTACCCACCAAAAAATACCAAATTAATCCCTATAGTTTCAGGCCCAAACTTACCCTATTGAATTAATTATCAAAGGAAAATCCTTACCAAAAAATATTGCTGAATCGGGTGCAATATTGTAGCCGTGCTGTTAGAGTGAGAAGAACTCACTTCTTCGTGGAAGGATATGTTTCTAATAGTGACAAAACAGTCAGCAAAACTCACTACAGTAAAACAACGTTCAGAGCAAAGATTCTCCAGTTTTCGAAATTTCAGCTAGGTTTTTGCTTGCCTGTCCTATTATTGTTTACCTGAAAGCGTCAATTCTTAACAGTGTGATCCTTCGAGAGTGATCCGCGTGGGTTACATTGTAGGCTGTACGTGTAGCTTCTCGTTTTACATACGCCCTCTCTTCAGCGGAAGGTGGTACGTTTTGTCACTGACTCCCCCATTGTCAGGGCGCCTGTGCTGGAAAGGATGGGCCCACAGCAGACAGAAAGGGTCGACGAAATTCCGCGAATATGGCTTCGCATTAGGCTTCGAACCATGAAAAGCGAGCAAAAGGATGGGCCCCGTGCTGAAGCTGGCGAAGCAGAGCTGGAAAAATAGGACTCGGGAATTTTCCCTGCCTTCTCCATTTATAACGTGGAGACTCAACCTCCGTGGCAGGACTGGATACTCCGCGCCATCCTTCCGCGTAACATTTTTTCCTTCTGTAAAATCCTGTCCATTAGTTGTCCGTCTCTCCTGACTCGTTGATGTACAGCTTGGTATAAAACCGGCAAGGGATTCCATTGATCAACCGAATTTATCTCGGCTTCTTTATAATTTCCTTCGTATGGACGCCGATTTATAGATACGCTCGAAAAAAGCTTTCGGATTATTTTCTTTTTTGCGCGCAACTTTTTTCTTCTTCGCGATTCTATCGCGTCTCTTGGAGAAACGTTTTCGTCTTTATCGCCTTTTCATGGCACCGAATTACCGGACGATTGAGCTCTAAGCCGTGTGTGAAAAATGCTCCAATACCGACGAGTCGAATCTCGATCAAATGCCGGTGATTTACTTGTCTGGAATACAGCAATTTTTCCCCGAACCTTTTGTTTGACACCCGTCGTTTGTTAAAGAAGGATCTCGAATTCCCTCGTGTCTCGTACTGAAACAGTTTCAGGTCATAATTTTCACTGGAGAACTACAGGTTCCATTGCTATAAATCGTCGAGTTGAATGGCAGTTTGTCCGAATTATGTCGCAGCTCTCACTTTAATTGAGAAAGCTATCCTAGTAATTACGAAGATCTCCGCTTTTTGAAATCGAATTACTGACAATTTATTTTCGATTTCTATGCCAGACTGATTCTCGATTTCGAGCTAATCGTAGTAAAGGATCGTATCAGTAATACTGACGTTATTTATGGCCAAAAAGTTCTAATATTCTACCAGCTATTATTTTCATCTTTCGATGCTGATTAGCTTTCTCCGGCGCTGAAACTTTTGTTCGAGCTAGAAATATGTTACAATTATGCTTGTTATACTTCCATAATATTGTGCAGCGGTTTATAATTCTTTTGCTTTAATCATAGTTTGAAAATGCCATCCAATTGCACCTGACCCAAATTCTGGTATCGGTAACTGAGGGAGAGAGAGAGAGAGAGAGAAATGAAGCTTTATTCTTTGAACATCGATTAAAAGATACAATCCAAGAGAACACACCTTGTGTTGAAATTCAGAATAATTTGGCTCGTCGATAGGGCAAACTACGAGACTAATTAAAACTACGTAATTTTTTATGTTTTATTCTTCCCAATAATCAAATTGAAAATAAAATTTTTGTCTAACGAGTTTGAAAGTTTTTGATGAGCATTCCATTATCGAGTTATAGCATCTTGTCAGGTATCTCAAAATATCGACATTTTTGCATAAAAGCTGCGGTAATTCGAGAACCATTTAACCGCATAATTGATAAATTCTCGACATTTTCACAAAAAATCAATCTTGGTCTGACAATTGCTCACATGGCAAATCGCTACCTCGAGTTTATGGGTATTTTTAGGGGTTATGAGGAGGAGGATTTTTATTTTCCAACGTTTTTCAGAAAAACGTGTTTTTTGTATCAGTTTCTATAGATTTTTAGACGCTGAATCGACTAAGACCATAGCTACGTCGATAGCAATAATAGTTCTCAAGTTATCGCAGCTTTTATGTATAATTTTCGATATTTTAAAGAATTTTCCATGATGGTAAAATTGTCATTTTCAGCCAAAATTCATAATATTATAGTCTTATTTCATGAGTTGTCACACCTATGTTTCAAAAAACTTGGAAAATACGAGTTTTCCTCATTTGCTCAAACGATTCCACAACTGCAAGTCATACTATCGTGAGGCGAACTAGGTAAGGAATGTTTACAGTTGGAACTCGGATGAAAACATGAGCCAAGAAACTTTACCGTAGGGATGCCGCAGGGCTGCCAAAAGCGAGCTCGCTCAGCGCGAAATTCGCTTTTTCTGGGTTGGCTGTTTTTCAAAAATTTCCCCTAAACTTGCGCATTTCTAACTTGTAAGAAACTCGCGTATTAGGAAGAGCATATTATTAATAGGAACACGCTGTGAATTTATAACGCCGTATGTTGAAAGTTGAACCCTACTTCTACGTCATATTGTGGCCCCTCGAGAATAAACTAGTACGCCGGTAAAAGCCCCATTATTTTCATCAAGAGGAGTGCAAATATGAATATCACTGCATATTTACATTCGGAGGGAATTCGGACTAACGCCAAGTTAAGAAAAGCTGAGGACAACTCACTGGCAGGAGAGCCATCCGTCCGTTGGCCGCAAATCATGTGAAGACGAGTGGCCTCGGGGAGAGCAAAGCGCAGGTTTTCGCTTGATAAATGCGCTCAGCCCGCGTAAAAATGTGAACTCGCTCCTATCTCTCTCATTCACCTCCGCAAGGGTCCCAACGTGCTCGTTGCTTTCCCCAGGTAGAAGGGTACCCTGTCCAGTTTCCCTGGGCGATGAAAACGGCCTACGTTTCGACTGAATTATTACTCGCCTGCAATGCAAGGGCGATAAACATTCTCGGAGTTGAGCCCAAAGCTAGAGAGTTGTGTTTTCCGCTGGACTTAGCGCAGTATAACGTTATTAATAACACTTGTTCAACGTCAAGCGTTTGCGTCGTTTTGAAACTGTTAAGCACCGTTATTGGCCGTTTGAATAAGGAGTTTTATTGCGGGGAATTTTTAATAACAAGTTTCCTCCAAGCAATCGCGCGCAATAGTATTTAATTGTTTGGCGCACCGGCATATTTTGTTCACATTAGAATCAATCGGTGTTCAAGTGTCAAACATACGCTGCTTGTGCGCCTAAGGAATGTCCTGTCTAGACAATTTCCTCACCTCTGGTGTTCCTCAGGGACCTCGTGTTGGGCCATAGCTTTTCCTGTTAGTGATTGTGCTCTATCTCTGTTCCTTTAGATCCGGGCTCTTTGCGGATGACCTAAAACTGCTCCGCAGGGTCGCTTCTGCGTAAAAGGAGCCCAGACATTGGCTGTATGAATTTTCAGACGAGGGTTAACAACGGCGGGAATAATATTTCAAAGGATTCAATTTCAAATCGGTTCCATAGTAGAGCTTTTACTCGGAAAATCCTCATCGATGTTTAAAAAAAAAAATAATTTCCTTAGCTCAAACGACGAAGGCAAAATAAGCTCGATATCGATTAGCAATTTGTGCGAAGAATCAATCATTGAACTGTAGAGGTTTAATGGAGGAGAGATTGGTAGGTTCATTAAGAGATGAAGATATCATCAGGTCCTCGGTCAGGTTATTTATACACTCGCTCTTCGTAGGATAGAATTAATATACACTCCGTAGCCAACACATGAGCACATGAATGGAGGTTTTTAAAAGCGGGCACTATTCTGGTAGACCGCTAAGTTAGCCAGGAACTTTAAAATATTCCCCTGCTATCACGTACTATTTTATTTCCAACAAAGACAGCATTTTGAATCAAATTAGCTCTTCTTGACTTAAACCTTAGTAATCTATCTAATTGTAGGACTCATGAATTTCGCTTGTTTTGGCGAAACGAATGGAGAGTGGCCATTAGACCGCAATATAACGCAATTGCGGTATTTTTCCCCTCGTGCGTAACAATCGTGTTCTTGTGAAGCGTGGCGATTGCGGACAGAAAATTGCGTTCTCTTCTACGATTAAATTATTCGAGCAAATCGCCTAATTACAATTATCTTGAGCACTAGATAGTCACAACGCTCATTATGACGTATTTGAACTGACAAGGAAGGGCGTGACCTCGTTTAGAGCAATAATATAATCAACCGAAGTGCTTCAGCATTATTGAGACACAGGAGAGAATCGAAGCTCGAAATGACGACGGAAGCTGTTGAACGGTGTCGAGTGCCATGCGCTGCTCTTACAATAGCAATCGAACTCGTATTGTTGGGCTGAATGTTTGAACGGGAAGCCACTTGCTTCAGTTGGAAAAAGACGGAAATCAGGCAAGAAAGCAATTCGAGGCCTTTCGTAGTGGAAAACCTATTGTCCACCGAGCGGATGATTTATATAGCTGAATATACTTTCATAGATAACTATAGTATTATATTAAAGAAATTCAATTGCTCTAATGGGACTGTCGGTTTGGAGTGAAAAGTCCAGCACGTGATTTCATTACTTCAGATTTATACTTCAGCAGAAAGTTCCAATTCTTCAGATGAAAATAGAAAAAAAAAAGTAAATTTCTGTTTGCACCCAAAAAAAAAGTGAAAAACCTCTCTTCCTGCAATAGCTTTTCACTCATTAACGAGCGACACTTCATTGTAATAATTCACGCCTTCGCACGAGCTTTGTCCAATACGTCGATTATCGTTTCTTGTTCGATATTATTTTCAATTTGTTTCCTTTTCCCAGGGACGGTTTATCGCAAACATCGAGCGGCAAATCATCGGACCTCCAAGTTCACGCGATACAGAACTTGACCCACCTTCTCTCGCACACATTCCCATCGGCGTTCGTGTTTCCAGTGCTAGGGCACAACGACCCCGGATCTACCCCCGGCCAGCGGTTGAGCTTCAAGGACGTCGGCCACTTTTGGCGCCAGTGGTTGCCCACAGAAGCCATACATACCTTTAACAAAGGTGAGTCTAATCTAAGTGTGAAGAAACTAGGGCAAAATGCGTAATTTTCGGTGACTTATTTTCTCGACAAATCGAATGAGACAGTTAATAATCACTGATTTATCGCAGTTTATTTCCAAAATATATCGATAAAATGACGAGTTCTATTCCTCATTGTGATACTTTGTTTATACAAAAGTTGACGACAACTTTGTCACGGACTCAGTTGAATGATTATGAATTGACCATTGGTGGACAGCTGAAAAGTTGACGAGCTAAAGAAGAGAAATTATTGGAGCGAAAAGTGGGCGATTTTAAGAGGAAAATACTAGCCCTTTACAAATGTGGAGAACGTAGTTGAAAACGTCATGAAAAAGTCGAGAAGGCGTCTCTTGAATGATATCTCAAATTGCGATTGAGAGCACCCAATAAAGACAAGCCAGGATAATTTGAAACTTGCAAGTCTGCAATTTTATATTCGGAATAAAACTGTCGTTTCTTGAATTCCACTTCACCGATAGTGCATTAAATCGTCAACAACGCAACTCAGAGGACAGATTATCTAGGCAGAGTACAGATGGTAGTTTCCGATTATTTTTCTTCGTCGTCACTTTTTGGCGAAGTTTAGCCCTTATAGAGCCCTCATCGTCGTCGCTCGGCTCGTTTTCTTCACTCCGCTCCCCGGCCTCTCATCTGCATAGAATGCTTACATGAAAATCATGTCGGCACGCCAACTCTCGTGAATGGAGACCCTTCCGCAGTATTAGCGGGTTTGCTTTCACGTCACGGCACTCACTCACTTTTGCTCACAAGAGGCAACTCCTACTTAACCCACTTGGTCTCTTCAACATCTTGCGGTAGATGATTCATGAAGTCGAAGTACTCTTCTTCGTTTTCGATTCAACGCTACGACATATCCATTCAGACGATATCTTATTCATCCGAGGGATGAAATTCCGAGCTTAATAACTGACATTAATTGTCACATAAGGAATACCATGGGTGAATACGAGGATCAGATATTATTATCTCCAACTATTTCATTGGATCTCCAATTAGGGGGAGATGAAAAACAAATAACGCGAGGTAGACGATGATGATAACGGTGGGAACAATTTTTTTTAACTAAATCACTCGCGCTGACGTTGTAGCGTCCCTTTTCACTAGAACAGGAGAAGAAGAGATAGTCACGGATTCCAGTTATTGAATAGAGTTATATAGTTAGTTATATGAGTAAGCAGATGATCGACTCTCGTCATATGTTGAAGTCAAATATCGAGATTCTGGTGAGGACTGACATAAAATGCCTTCTTCGCCGAGCTTTCGGTAACACCTTCATCAGGGCCTAAAACAATCATAGTGCGCACATTAAGATAATTTAGTAGCTCAACTAAAATATTAAATATAACGATTACATATACATAAAACACATACTTGGAACCAGATTAAGGTGTCAGCAGCTGAACTCCGTCGCTTTCATTGTTGTGAATCATGTAAACTCTTGAACTATTATTGTTTCGACAAAATTGTTATATTATGGATTTAAAAAAAATCTAGCTGGGCAGCCTATAAAAAACTATAAAACTATTGGCTGAGTCGTCGATACAGAAATAAATAAATAACATATTTATATTCTTATGGCCTTGATTGAGGCCAAACTGGTAGGAAATTTAGGGAACATGAGCGATAAACTTGGTGGCCAGGGTGATGCAGCCTGTGCAACTCTCCCGTTCTTCCTCCCGTGCTTTCGATTCTGTAGATAGGCAGTTTGTCGAGTTCCTTCATTTTCGTCCTGAGGGTAGAATGATGAAGGTCCTTGAGAAATTATAAATTTTTTTTTAAATTTATTTACGGAATAGGAATTTGGAAAATTTTACTTTCACCTGTTTATACGAGAGTACAAAGATAGCATACGCATTTTTTCCTCTAATTGAGAAATATACAAGGCCAGGGATATGGAGCCGGTTTCAACCCTGAAATGTTGATCAACCAACTCAGATCGTATCGTTTCCCGTTTCGTTCTCTCGTTTATCAATCAGTTTCACGTCTGTTCTTCGAACGTCAAAACTGAAACACGCACACGCGAGGTTTAGCCATTTTTAGACAAATATTCTACCTTCCCCTTGTGCCCTCGCCAGCCGGGCTCTCGTAATCCCTCATAATGTTTCATCAACCCTGTAATTAGCTCCTACAAGACTAGACGATGGCGAAGAGCGGATGAAATATGACCGGCCGGAGTTTTATTCATGCTCCACGTCACTTTTATGCCCGTTTGTATAGGTACGACATGAGAACCGACGTAACGAGGACAAAAGGGATGATAATCAGGAAAAGATTCCAAGTGGATATCCGCACCACGAATTTCATTCATCTCGGCGAATTTCAAAACGTATACATTGTGTAATATGCTCGATTCTACGAAAAACCCTCGTCTAATATTTACAAGGCGGATTTAATACGGTTCATCTTCAAGCATTGTTTAATGCTACATATTCGGCCGCTCGGTTATTATCCAACGAGAATAATTATCAATAGGGAAATTCGCATCAATAAATGCGGCCGATTAAGTTTTCAGAAGTTTTAAGGTGAGGGGAGAATGGGTAAGAATATGAAGGAATAAATGCTAGTTGATGGTTAGGAGGATTTAAAGTGAGTCACCAGGCTAATTAAATATCCCCTTTAATTGAAAATATTCTACCTTTTTACTGGATGAAAGGAGAAGAAGACTGCAGTAATCATAGGGCCCTATTTTTGGTAAATCGTGGGCTTGAAATTATTGCAGTAAAGTTATTTGTAAAATGGTAGCAGAGTTGTATCAAGTAAAGCACGCTCTAGGTGTAGTGATGGCGGTTGTTCAGCGTCCTGTCGCATTTTTTGATGTCCAGGGAGTGTGAGGTAGAGAAAAACGAGGCGACTCATCCTCCGTTTCTTTATTTGCTGGCCGAACTCACACCCCTTGAACGTTCTCAGCTCCGAATCTGATTATTATACGTTCGACCAAAATAAAATACGATTATCCTTCCAGACTTCTTCCGTTTCGATGAAGCCGAACCGGCTCTACTTCATTATCGCTCATTTGAGAATCAACGTTATCTTAAAGGTGATTTCAGTCACCCATTTTGCCACAACCTCAGCTACACGTAATCTCGCATGCTTTATCGATAAGCCAATAACAGCGAATAACGTTGCACCTTCGGTGCTTCTAATCAACGTAGATAGCTATACCATCCGTTTGTCACGGTTTAACCCCATTTAATTGGACTGTATTGAGATGATCCGGAGGGCGAAGGTTGAGCAAGCTAATTTTAGACGGCCCCCTCGACGAAGGTAGCTTTGAGCGACGTCAAGATCCTTCGGCTGATCTGCTTTACAAACGGATACTCTAGGTAAGCTACACGAGTTTGACCTCGACGTCGAGTCGACATTAACTGAGCTTTTTCCCTTTACACAACAATTTATTCGTTCAGGGCAGAAGTTCAAAGACAAAAATTGACGGAGCGTTTGACCCAAAAGAGATCCGAGCGTTTTCAAACAGCTGTATTTTCTAATGAAAAACGAAGACGAATTTCGAGCTTTAAGTTTACCAAACGAACTAAAAATCTCCCCGTGAGTAATTTTTCAACTACTGCCAAATGCCAAATTTCCAGCAAAAAAAGGCCGTTCGGTTTTTGTTGAATTTTTCTTTTAGAATCATTTATACTTTACCCGATGCTTACTTTAACACGATCAATTCAATTATCATCACCTAATTATTTAATGCAGTTTGGAAATAGTATTTATCATTCGAAATACGGTTCACCAGCTAAATGTTCACAAGCTATTCACTTGGGAAGCACTGATATTTCGTAACGGTCGAAAATCCCACCTCGAATCGACCTTGCCTACACTATTCCCTCACTTCCAACTCCACGCTCACTCGGGACCCTCGCCGAGGAGGATTTTCGATGCTTCCCAGGCAAATTACGATTAATCGAATTAACTAAGCACTAAAACGTTCCTAATTTCCTAGGAAGAGCTCGAATAATCATATTAACAGCTGCCACTATCAATCAGGGACGATAATTAAACCATCCATTCTTATCCATTATTGAATTACTACGCTTTTAATTTTTTTTCAAACCTCGACTCTTGTGCGGATAATAATTCAATTAATCACGATACTCATCGAACGGATCTGTATTCGTAGCTCTGAACCAAAGCGAATTTTAAATATGATTAAGTAAAAACTGTGTGAACCGTATATATAAAAATGAAGCGATATTCAGCTGTCATAAATTCCCTCAGCGTTCAAATATATTTATTTTTGCGGTCTGTAAAAATCAAAATATAGCCGCTATGCAAATAACGCGGAAGTGCTGTGTGTGACCCACTTGATAAAAATCAGGCATAATTCAATCGCTGACCACAGCATTTTAAAATTTTGAACGTTCAAATACATCGAGTTTTGCGGCCAGTAAAAATCAAAATACAAAATACGCCCTAGCAAAATCGCGAAAAAGGCTCATAACGTGGAGGTACGATGTGTGACCCAATATCCAAAACAATCAAGCGGCATCTGCTCGCCGTAACGAACATTTCATGACCTAAAACTTAGAAAAATATTGACTCTTATGACCTGTAAACATCGAAATAAAAAAATAAAAAAAACTTGATAAAACTTTGAACGCTATTATCTCGGAAGTACTGTGTGTTATTCAAAATCTGGAAACGGCCGATTTCGCACAATTACTGGGAAAACATTTTTTTTTTTTTACATTTCACAGAGTTTTATTCATTTTTCACAGAGATATTACAATTTATGTAAATTTTTTACCACAGACACTTGTTCAAAAAATGTTTCTGAGTATAGCTTCTGTGCTTAGGCTGGTGTGAGTCTCCCGGCTGACAAACACACTGCCAAGTAAAAACGCAAGCGATTCAACTACTTTTTAAGGCTCGAGCCGCACGTGCTGCGAATTCCATCGAATTATACAAAAGCTCGTGTAAATCTCAGCTAATCCTCCAGAAGCGATAGATTATTTCGATAAGGCTTCAATCAAGGGAATTCACTTTTACCGTAATACCGCTAACAACAATTCCGTCTGCTCGATTGTCCTCAACGGTCTCCGTTTCCTCGGCTGAAGATCCACTTTAGTCAAATGGGAGAGCGTTGGCGAAATATTCCCACAGAGCGGCCATAACATTTTAAGGCGAAGGGCCGAGCGGGAATAATATCGAAAGGGATTTGAGCTTAACCCCAAACGTTGAGCTTTCACTATCCTCGGTGGCACGAGGTCTTTTCGGAAATGGCCCCCGAAGGTAGGCTCTCCTCTTGGTTGGCGCTCATCGGTAAAAACTACCACCCTCGGAAAAACAGAAACAAAGGTGTGCGCTTTCTCTAAGTAAGTATTCAGGTCGGCATCTGAGAATTCGAGAGCCCTGCGGTATTAGACTTGCGGGAAAGGAGACCTCAGAGTAGGCGGTAGTATCGTGCCCCATTACCTTCCAAAGTCGTCCCTCTCGACTGGGATGTCCCTCGAGGACCATTCGACCCCTGTAAATTGTCCATCGTGGCCATTAACCTGAAGAAACTGTTCAAGGAGAGAAGAAAGGATCCTGCTCGTCCTCCGCTCTCCATTATGTGATTTCAAGGGAGCTCCTTGTGAATGATCGAGTCACAACTTTCAAACCGAAGAGACAAGTCGTGTAGGATGCTAACACGGAAAGAGAGGTATTAGGTTACCTACAGTTCGCTCTTCATTGTACACTCTCCTTTGCACATCTTCCAAACGTCTCCCCGAGGAACCCTTCAAATACAGCGAGTTTCCTCTTTCAACCGCTTCCTCTCCCATTATGAGACATTTCTCGTATCAAATGTGTGCCACTTTTTTCTCGCCTTTTCTCGCACGCATTCCCTTCCAGTCAGCGCTTTCGCCAATATAACGAGAAACCAGATATCTCTATCGGAAAACCTTTTTGAGCCGTTCGAGAAGCGGGAGAAAGTCATCTGACACCTAAATAGACGGAGGCCACTTCGGTTCTTGAAGTAACGGCTTCATCGTCGTTTCCTGATATAATGGAGAAAAACGCGTCGTTTCACGTTGCAAAGTTAACTTATCGTTTAGCGACCGACTTGCAATGGAGCTGAGAAGTATAAACGAGCAATAATGGTCGCCTTTAGAAAACTGAAATCTCCATCAACTGCTGCTGGCCTCTAAATCTCCAACGTTCGTTTCATGTAAACTAATTCTACTCTCGATGATATTGTTTCGGGGTAGCGTAATTACCTGAGTTCCAGTCGAGTCGATTGAATTCCATATTATTCATCGTAAAGCCCTAACAATCAAGCAAATAGTTTTCAGGGACGTTGTGCATGGTTGTCAACTCGGCATAAACATAATTGTGTGAAGGAAATCAATGTTTTGTAAGCGAACAATGCTATGACTTTTTATTATGAATATTGTTTCACTATTCATATGAATATTATAGGTATTAATTTTGTTTTTATGAATATTTTTTCAGAACAATATTATGAAAATTTTGTGTTCCGAATATGTGATGTTCTGTTACATAAGTATGCTTAACTCGAACTCCTCCCCTCAGCACAAGCATTGCTTAAAGAGGAGGATTGCTTGGAGGTGGCTTAAGAGGCGGGAGTAGCATAAAAATTTTGTGTATTTTTTTTATATGTATAGTTGTTAATAAATGAAAAAAAAAAAAAAAACTGCATGGTAGTAAGAAATTCAGCTCTTTTAAACGACCCGAGGATTGCCTGGGAGCAGAATCAGCTCCTAAAAAATTCTTTCCATTCGTGATAAATGTGTTACGGCAAAGTCAATCAAGCGACCACGATTTGGAGCCACAATATAAAACCTTACGACTTCATTTTCAAATCGCACTGCGCTCCCTCATCATTCGAATTACCTCTATTCTTACATTAAATTTTTCGTGATCAAACGAGGAAATATTACTCCTTTGCCTAGATGGGCGTTCAGCTTGAGCCGCAGGTGGTCGTCCGGAATTCTAAAAGGAGCCGGAAAAGCGTCGAGGTCGCGTCGTGACTTCAAGCAAACGTCAATAATTAGATCTTGAAAGAGAAGTGGTCTGAGGGAAGCCCTTGAGCTTCCAAACTTACACTTCTCGCTTCCGTTTCGCATTTTCGACAAGGAAAAACGGAATGGGAAAACGGGAGTAACGGAGTTGCTTTTATGGCGAGGCGAATGCTGCCTCTCGGGAAACTTTCATCAGCGTGAAATACCATTGATGGCGGCTTCGCGCGTTGATAAAAGCCAAAAAGGAGCTTCCGCTGCGTCTTCGACGTCTTGATTAAACCCGAAAAGTATTTATTATTCAGTGCAAAACACGATAGAACGCTGAGTAATTTATGCAAGTTTGAACTTTTTTCGGCCTCAACTCACACCGCTTCACCGTTTCATTTTCCTCCTTTCTTCATCCACTTCAAGCAACGCACTCGCTCTCGTTTTTACGTCACTGGGAGAACTTTCTCGGACCGAGAAGACTGTCAAAATTAGATGAAAAGAACTTCCCTCCCAGTTTTGATTATATTTCGATTGCTTTCAGCTGACCCGAAAACTTCCTGATCAGTCCTTCGATTTATATTTTTCAAAACGCTTATCACCATTGTTGTTGAGAAATCTCAGGTAAATAACAGCTTTGTAGAACTTTTTTGCTTAAAATTATAAGAATTCTAAGTGGGGGATTAAGAACAATTTAGAAGCCCGGAGCTTAGGGAAGTTATGGCCTCAGTTGGAGGATGGCCTCAAGGAGGCCTTGTTCTTTCAAGGGGAATTCGAGTCATAAGTGCCTTGGGTGAGCGGTATCAGCACTCAAGCAATCACTTAGAGCCGTCCTTCAAAGACGTGATTCTTAGATGAATTCGGTTGATGACTTACATACAATAAACTTGAAAATATCTCACATAACAATTGACCAATATTACCTTGACTACAATAACAATTCATAGCAAAGATATGGCCGTGAAAGTGAAAAATGGGAGTCAAAAGTATTTTAAAAAACCAGCGAGACCATGCTCCACACTATTAGTGCTGCTTTTCACTGTACTCATATAGTCTGGTCCTTAGTCTGGTACCCGTTTCTCAACTGATAATGCGGTATTCAACAATATGTTGGAATATACACGAAAAAAGTAAATTTTTCAACTTTAAACGTTATTTCAATCATTTTAGTGCGAAAGAAACGACGAATGAAGCATGAATTATTGATTTGCATATCATCAACTATCATTCTGCTAAATTTGAGCGAAATCGAAATCAAAAAATTTTCCACGAAAAATCCAAGGCGTACCCCTGCGATTTTTTTTGCTACGATCAGTTAACGATTTTTTACTCCTCTCCCAATAAAGATAAAAATCTGAAATTTTCAGAAAAGTTGAAGCTTATCATGATGTATTCATGCGATATTTTCAATTCTCGGAAAAAATTGGAAGTGGTCCAAAAAAATAAATTTTTTAAAGCTCGAAAATGGGACTTTAACTGTGCTTTTCGGGGTCAAACGATATGTCAATTAATTGTTTTATTATGCAGAAGTCTTCATTTGGACGCATTGCACACGAGCATAGCAAAAAGTTTGGTGAAAAATGGTTAAACAGTGCCACAGAAATTATTTTCCGTATATCGAGTTTCTAACCGGCTGGCATTGGCAAGGGTGGAAAATTAAACTTATGTTTTTAAGCGATTTTGAAAGCTATTCTTATAGGAAATTAACCGCCGAATCCGAATTTGACGTCAAAACGACGGAAATTTGACGGCAGCTATCAGTTTTTCCCATTTTTAGTACTACACCATGTTTTTTAACATTGAAAATTCATTGAAGATACTTACAGTACAGTTCAATATTATTTTATTACTCATTCTTCTAGCCACTCGCTCAATCAATCGTATATTATACCTCTCCTCATCATGGTTGGGCAGTTTTTTAAATATAGATTGCATTTTTTAACCAAAGCTCTCGGCACGATTTGTTACGTATTTGGCTGCGTTTATTTTTCCTTCTGCAACAAAGAGGAAATGATGAATACATTCATCTCAAGTTGAAGCCCCTTTGGAGCGCTAAAATATTTGCGTTAGTTACTCGTGCGTTCGTTTGGAAATTTATTGCGTCTCCGCCGTTTCTCGACGTTTGTCGGCCCTCGAAATGCGCCGTTGCCGATTATGGTAATTGGAGTGGCAAAACCTTTGTTTGACGCCGAAACAGACAAAAAGCAGCTTCGCCGTTCTACAGCTTAGGAAGGAGTTCAACTCGGGCAAATCTCGGCTTCACTTTTCACGGGCAAGGGGGTGAGATTCACAGAGTCGGAGCCAAGAGTAATGGGCGGGTATTGAGGTAACTAAAGGAGGGCTTGCATCCTCCATGTTCCATCCTCCATTTTCCATCTCCTTTCCACGAGTGCGCCACCGCCTCTTTCAATCCAAATGCTCCAGCCAACGGCGGGAGCCAAACCTCTCAAACCTTTCCCACGTATGGTAATGCTATTCAAATCTATGCCCATTATAAGATTGTCTCGTTTATGAATTATGCATAAAACTCGATATTGCTCTCAACCGGGTTTTCAGATTCGAAATCTTCCGTCTCCCTCGACACTCCGTCAACTCTTGCTCTTCGTATGCATCGTTCGTGTCTGTCCTATTTTTCAGATGGTAAACGCCGTTCAACAACAACACTTGAAAATGGAATTTATAAATTGTTCGTTACATTTAAAAACCGCTAGAACGAGAAAGAAGAGTTCTGCGGCAGACAAGAATGGAAATCGAAAGTGGACAAATATAATTGAGCTTTTTTTTATAGAAAATGTATATTTTTTTAGAGGTAATTTATAATATAGGTTAGTTTCTCCGTTATCCTAATTATTACTACTTCTCACCGTATTCATTCCCCGAAAAGTAACCCAATATCATCTTTTAAAACCACCATTAAAGAGGACTCTTAATTGAGGGAAATTCGCTTTCCGAGAGTGGAAACAACGAGCTCTGATATTCGCTGAATTAATTTATTGTCCAGGAAACTATTCCGTACTTTTATCACATTTTTAATTAGACGTTTACGTGGAAAATAAAAGTATTGGAACGTTTGCTAGCCGTTTTTTTTTCTTTTTTCCAAAACAGGCGCATCATACCAACAATAAATAACACAAGTCTTCGTAGTGTGTTCATTCTCCCAACTCTGTCGATGTCAATAGTTGAAAAAATGTTCTCGTTGTTTTTCCCCTTCCGAGACGCAATCATAAATCCTTCCACGTCGACCGAGTTCTGTATACCATGGTCGTCGTTCGAGCCGCAGTTTCTTTTCCGAAAGGTATCTTATTGAAACACTAATGGTCGAGTCATCAATCACGAACGAGCCCCCGTAATAAGAAAAAAATGCTCAGTAAAAAAATTCCCCTTCCTTCGTCATCATTCCAGGTTTGGGCGTTCTTTTCCCAGGTTCTTCCTTCTCATTTTCCCTCGCTCTCATGTTGCACTCCTACCGATTCCTCTTTAATGGCTCCGGCCGAGTTAACATCTAGAAAGAGGGAGACTATTCCGCGCCTTCGGTTTCTCGAAGTTGTTTTTCCGACGGAAACTCGAAGGTCGGCTTCGAAACGGGAAAGTTTGTTTAAAATACTTTGAGTTCACTAGGCGACGCTGCTCTTCTCATCAGGCCGAAGTGGCACTCATGGTCACCGTGCTACTCGATCCTTTCCAATTTTCCCTTTCCTTGATTTCCCGATGACGCCATTCTCATTGGAATATTTCCGACGAAATAATTTTCGATGCAAATATGCGAGGGCTTTCGCTCTTGAGTTCATCTCCTGCTGACATAGTCCATTCCTGGTCCATGAGGTAACTCATTACAACCATGATACTCCATCGAAGAAAGCCTCAGCGCTGGCTGTCATCTAGGGGAGGATTGATGCTCAGAGACTAGCAACCATGTGACAACCCATTCTTTAATATATATAAATAGATAACCATAACTAGCCATAACTAGTTATTTTTGTAACCAGTTATTTTTGTAACCAGTTATTTTTGTAACCAGTTATTTTTGTAACCAGTTATTTTTGTAACCAGTTATTTTTGTAACCAGTTATTTTTGTAACCAGTTATTTTTGTAACCAGTTATTTTTGTAACCAGTTATTTTTGTAACCAGTTATTTTTGTAACCAGTTATTTTTGCCAACAGGCCATAGTCCTGTCATTGGACTACGACAAGATCAGTAGGGCTTCTCGTTGTGAACTGCTATACTACATTCTGTAAGAGGTCAGATTACAAAGGCAAGAGGTCCACTTTTCAAAAATTATTGTTCAAAAATCAATCCTTACTACTTGGCACAAAATTCTCTTCGCTTTTCTTTCCGCAACTCCGCATCAGAAACCACCGTTATAGAATTGGACAGCAAAGTTGAACAGCAGAGTGAAAATTAGACCATTTAAAAAAAAACATGAAACTGCTTGTCTGGAATGGTTTCAAAAATGCCATGATATTTTCTTGTTTCTCACCATAGAAAACGTTAATTGAACTTGCACCGTTTTGTAGATTATACAACATTGAAAAAATAAGCTCGTGCGATTAAACGAATATTTCTGATAAATTATATCTTCACGTGGGGCTTTAAATGTCAAGTATGCACGATATTGCAGATGCAGCGGAATGTTCAATTATATTGCCAGTATTTCCCTTCATACGGCAACTTCTGTGATGAGATAAACTAAAATCATGTTTATACCACAGCGACGCGGTATTTTCTCTCCATAGGATGACTTTGATCTTTTGCAGCGGCGGATTGATTTTGCAAATATGCTTCTCCTACGGGTAAGCTTCAACTTTGTGATGACAAAATACCAACTTGCATTATGAGTTGCTCGAGTAATATGGAAGTTCTTGTTTGTCGATAGTTTCCGCTGATTCCCTTAGCTGAAGATAAATATCGACTACCAGCTCCAGTTTCTGATGTTCATGTTAGAATTGGGAGAGTTATAATTATCTTGACTAACGTAAATTTTACGTTTGAAGACACTGTAGTAATTTTATTCCGAAATTAAATAGCGATTCGTTCTCAATTCCATGTATTTCTACGGTTACTTTCCCTTAATTAGAGATAAGATCGCTGTGAAATCGCGTTCAGCAAAAATACGATGGAAGTAAAACGAACCGGCGGCGTTGTATTTTTGCTTGCGGAGAACCCTTGGAATATTTGCCGAGAAATCCGAAAGCTTTAGGTTTATTAATAACTCATACGAAGGTCGCCAGGTTGGGGGAGAAATAAAATCTCGGTTCAATCCTCGCTCTACTTCCTTGTATTTATAAGTATGCCGCGCCGGGGCGACTAGGAGATAATATGTGGGTTGGCATTGGCTGGAGGGCGAACAGTGCTCCGCTTCTGGGTTATTCCGAGTATCGATTGCTCCTCTCCCCACCCTGAAAGAAAAGGTGTTGACACCCTTTCCAGGGAAGACATGGGTTACGTTCACCTCCGAAGGTTTCTCCAAGATCGCACTCGTCCGAAATCTCAGTGCCACTGGTAATTGAAGTCTAGGCCTGTTGATTATACATATACGACGTGCAGTGAATTATGAAGTTTGAATAAAGCAAGAGCGACCTATGAAGATAGTGGTGGTTTTTAGGTCACCTTGTTCGCTGAGGAGAGTTATGAGATAAAATAGAATTTTATTCTACTGATGCTGATTTTCGTACTGGTGGCAGTAATCGAATGTAGGTGTCGCATTTTTGTAGAATCGTTCTAGCTGAATTCTCGTTACGGAAGTTAAGTAAGAATTTTAATTTATTAGTGATGATAGTTCTAGATTTCAAGACCTGAACGAAAAAAACAATTTGCCAGTCGGAGACAAGAGAGCTCGTTTGGAAAAGCGCCTCCAAAACTTTAAAAAATGTCCGAATTTTCAATTTTCATTGTACTAAAAAATGTGATAACTAAAAAGTTAGAGTAAAAAATCAAATTCATTTCTTGGTCCGAAAAATTCGAAATTTTCCGAGTCCAAAAATCTTCAAAAAATATTTACTAAAAAATAATAATAAAATATTAAATAAATATAAAAAATGTCTAAAAAATGCCTATTTTTTTATTGAGTTACCTTGTGGATTTCTCAGTCTATGTTTATTTTTTTCTAACTTGACTTGTGGCCGAGTTATGGCTCCTTGCAACAGTTAATGGGCAGCAATTTGGTTCCAAAATGGTTTATTATGATGACGAAATTCTAGGATATTTTCTAGATAAACCTGGACTTTTATGCCAAATTTCATCAAAATCTAGCCTAGTAGTATTGCCTTAATTCTACATAATATTTATATTGAAATGTCAAATTTTGACAAAAAAATTTTTCTGTTGAAAATTGCTGAATGCTTAAATATATGTAAATAAACCAACTAATAATATTTCGTATTCTCATAATTTCTTACAAGAAATTTTTCAAGTTTCATTCTCTATCAATGAGCATGTTTGTAAAAATTTTGCTAGGCCAAACCGATAATAGATACTTTCTTTAAAATTCCGATGGGATGTTAAGTGACAGATATATACTCGTAGTAGTAACCTATTACCAATCTTTTATTCTGTACCCCTGTCTAACGTGTAATTATAATAATTTAAATTTTACAATAATTTTTTTAACTAACGTATAATTCATCTCGTCAGACAAATGCTCCTCACAAGAGTGTTGTGATTAGACAAGAACATTTGGAACTTCAAGGCAACTCTGATTCAACTCAATGTCGACCAGTACTGTTCAAGAGATTTACATATTGCTCACTCAGCATTACATACTTTCAAAATAGATTCTCCTGTTTCCTTCTCCTCCCGCTCAACATCATTTCTACTCCTTCACGTAGATGAAATTGGACAGTTAACGTTTCCGTTTAACCATGAACATCCCTCGGTGTCCTCGTTTAACCTACGGAGTGTTCTTGACATCGCGTTATCTAACCATTAACCAATTACTGTAATGTACTGCCTTTGTCATTGTTTAACCTCGCCCACGCGAACCATTCGCATTTCTCCTATCTCTGACAAGGACGATTTATTTATCGCCTGGATATACTGCGTAGAACGGACTAGTATCCGAGGCTCGAACGACAAACACTAACACATCGAGCAGACAACGCCGAACGAGAACATACACGGCCTTTTATACAGCGGCTCTTGTACACAAGAGATCCTCCACCGCCCACGCGTGTAATTCGCACTTGTAGCTCCGCAGTTCTACAACACGTGCAGCGGCTTTGAAGTGAACTGTCGAGGGAGGAAGGGAATCCATCTAATATTGAATAATGATTGAATATTACATTATGAACGCTTCGAGAACGATTTACGAAATGAAAACCATCTATAAAATGGATATTATAACAGTAATTCGATTACAATGGTTTATTATTCAATAATAAACCAATAAAAAAGTTCGATGCATTCCACTTTCTGTACCTTTCAACGGCTGGTGCGAAAACGTCGACTGAACTAACTAAATTCGACGAAACTCTAAAGGGTGCCATAGAATGACTTCATCACAATTTCGATAAAGCATGCCCAAACAAGGCCCCTATCTCACTGTCAAGCTGTTATAAAATTTCGACCGCTTTTCCACAGTGAGCTTTTCGAAGCTCCTTGCGCCAGAATGCTTCTCTAAATTACAAGGCTCAATAAACGATATCGGAAGCGCTCGACTGTGAAACTCCGCCGCGACATAAACACCCAACTTTTCGGGCCGACGACGTGTGAAACTGTTTTTTTCTCTGGAAACCGATTGGGCGGAAAACTCGGCGAAAACTAGTGAAAATGAAGTCGCATACTTGTCATAATAATTCAGCAACGAACAAAGTTTTCGAGAGACCATGAAAGCTACCACTCTACTACACGCGGAGTCTTCATGAGTTGGGAAAGTCTTGGGAAGCTGAGTTACAGTTATCGCTGTTGTTTGTTCATTCGACGCCGTCAATCTCATTCTGGGCGGTTTTTCTAAAACCTTGCCCACCGACTTTATGCATAATATTCAATTTCAACATTTTGACCGCCCTTGAGGCCTCAAGTTTCGTCTAATGACAATCCGTCGCAAATGGCAACGATTTTCTAGTTGGGTCATTTCTCAGAGACGACCCAATAACTGGAAATCAATACTATGTCAAAAGGGGGGTGAAAAACGGATTCTAATTGCGTCGAACATAACGCATTATATTCACAGAGCTCGGCCTAGCACCAGTTAGAATCACTACCTATGCTCTTTATAACTCATTCACGTAGTGTTTGCCAGGCGATGTTCCATTCGAAATTTGACTTCTCTATTTGGGGTAAATAAGCCGCACTTGGGCTAATTATGAACTGTTTACAAACAGAACTCGTATGCCAACACGTTCAACAGCAGCCACGGTTAATTCTATCCCGTGTTAGTAGAAGCGAGTAGCTTCTCTCCAATATGTAAATGAGTTAGTTCGAGGCAGGGAGTTACGTTGACTCTATTTTTCCAGCTGTAACTACCCACCCCTGAGCAAAAGTGAGATAAAAGCTCTGAGAGTTTTTGGGCACCGTACCAAACTGATAAACGTTCTCGTATATTGCGCCATGGCACATATCTGGCAACGGGCGAACGTTACGTGGAAGTCAGGCTGTGAAGATGATGGGGGACATGTGCAGCAGAAAAGGTTCTCTGGAATGAAAAACTCCACGAAGGATAACAGCGGCAAAATAGATTTCGTTATGCGGGCTCAAACCCCGAGCAGCCGACGATTGTTAAATTCGACGCGGATTGACGGCTGAGCAGATACTTTTTCAGCGGAGGCATTTTTCACTGATACGGCATTTCAGAGTAAAGCATGCGGAAATCAATTTTATGGAGCGACGTTTCACTTTTCAGCCGCTGGAAGCTGGAATATTGCGAGATGTATCACTCTGTATTGGTTGCATATCGGAAAGTATTCATGATAAATGGCACGAGCTACGAGTGTACTGAAAATCCTCACTCTTTATTGCAAACGCGAAACCAATAGTTTCCTCTGCAAGAGTAAGGGCCGATGATCAGTGAATTTACTTTACCAATAAAATAGAACGATCGATCAATTTAGAACAGTTTCAATATAAAAAGTTCGGGAGTGAAAAAACCACGAGTACGTGATACAAAATACACCTAAACACACATGACTAGGTTAGCCAGACCAAGCGACAGCTGACGACCAGTGCTGCCACAACAAATAATTACTTTACGAATTAGTTATTTGATCAATGTTTGCCCAAACTTTATTTTTACGAACATTTTCATTATTTTTAGCTCCATAGCCAACTCAAATCACATCAGCTCAAATTATAGTGTCCAAATTTTATGTTAAGACTAAACACGGGACGATCGCTGCTCAGGAGAAACGACTCGCCACGGCGAATTTCGGAACTAATATCCAACTGCCTCGTTGGATTCGTTACAATTACCTCAGCCGCTGATGATGAGGCACTAAAAAGACTGTAACTGTGATCTATCACTAATATCACAGCTTGATGTTCTACTTACGTCCTAAGTCCCCGCTTAAATTCATTCCAGGATCCTTTCTAATTAATTAGTTTCCATTATTCATGCCGGCTCAGAGCTATCACAGAGAAAGGGTCACCAGCATTGAGTCTCTTCAAAAGCTACGTATTTGCATAACACTTCAATGTACCCATGAAATCGGTATTAAACAATTGAGCAATCTATTCTACAAATATGTTCTATTTGCACATATAAAGCAGAAAGTACGTACGTATGTCAATATAGTCAAAAGTATAATATATTGGTCCGTTTACGAATTATTTGCGTTCAAAGAGTGAAAAAACACGTAGCACACAAAAAGGCTCGGCTATTTTGAAAACGAGACAAGATCCGCGGAATTTTCAAAAATCTAACAGAGCCTAGGGTTAATTTCCAAGAGGTTTTTATGTCGATACCATTCTCAGTACCTCAAAATTTGGGGTAAACCGATAGTTATCGGTAAAATATCACAATTTAGATTGAAAATTTGAATTCTACGATGAATATGAAATAAGGAATAGTTCTAAACTCGCTCTAGAACAACTTTTTATTTTTTACAAGCCGAGGAATGAAAATGAATAATAATTGTTCTGAACATGCAAATTGTCAGGTCTTTTATGACAGTTAACGTGTTTACGGTAAATACGAGAAGAAAATCGAACTGTGAGTTGATTTTTTAATGTTATCAATCAGTTGTTAATATCAGTCATTAGCAGATAGCTACTCACATACTCTATCCGTTTTTTGACGTTCATCATAATAACAGAAAAATATTATTCAGTGTATTTAAACGATTTTTATAAAAGTTACTTCTCGACCGGTTTCACCCGGTTTTTCGAAGATCGTAAAATAATGAGGAAACAGGAGAAATCAACGGACAGTCAACGCGCGAACCGCAGCACAGTTATATTACTCAGGCGAACAACAAATGGAAAAGCGCGAAGGTCTCAGATATAGTCATAGGAACTTCAAGTAGAAACCGAATATCTCGAAATGTGCCGTATACGTCGAATCGCCGGCCATGACGTCTCGGTTCATATTCATGACGTCCGACCAACCAAACCAACAGGCTTAGGTGAGCCTGCTGACACGGGATAAGCAATTATATGGTTCCGGAGGACATCAGTTGACGTGTCAATATCCTCCGCTGCCACAGCGGTTCATCCATCTACTCACGAGCAGGACATCATAGTTTGATGACCTCAGCTCATCTCACACCAAACCGGAATTACTCAGAGGCGAGAAAGAGCTATCGAAATCATTTAATTTGGTGTACATGATTTATGTTATGTTTCCGCGGAGCAATTCGCGCGCGAAGAAAAACGACAACACGATTTTTACCAAAATGTGGAATATATCTCGAAAACAAAAGATAATCGTGTATTTTTTATCTTTTTAATCGATTCTAAATTAAATTTTCTCTATTTGCTTATACAGAACCTATTTTTTCGAAATTCGCGAACGTGACGAAAAAAATTCCAAAGTTAAAACTCCAAGAGTATGAAGATTGAAAAAAATCCCAAAGTATTATTAATTGTTAGAGTTTGATACTTTTCACTTCTAATTCGAATTCTACGTCTAATTTCCCGTAGGAATCATTAATTTTTTTAAATTTAACAGTTCGGTAAGTATTTGAAACAAATTTTAAAAGTTGTAAAACTGGGAAAAAATAGAAGTTGTCGTCAAATTTCCGTCGTTCTGACGTCAAATTCGGATTCAGCGTTCAATTTTCTATAAGAATAGCTCTCGAAAACGCTTAAAAACAAAAGTTTAATTTTTCGACCTAACCGCTGCCGGTATTTCGACCGGTGAAAAACTCGATTTACGGAAAATAATTTCTGTGGCTCTGTTTAGAATTTTTTCACCAATCTTTTTGCTATGTACGTGTGTAAGGCGTTCAAATGAAGACTCCTGCGTATTAAAACAATTGATTCACATACATTTTGACCCCGAAAAACCCGGTTAAAGTCCAATTTTCGAGCTTTCAAAACCTGATTTTTTTGGACCGTTTGCAGATTTTTCCGAGAAATAAAAAAAATCACGGACATACATCTTGGTAAGATACAACTTTCCTCAAAATTTCAGCTTTTTATCTGTTTTGAGAGACGAGTAAAAATTCGATAACTGATGGGTTAAAAAAAATCGCAGGGGTACCCCTTGATATTTTCGTGAAAAATTTTTTGATACCGATTTCGCTCAAATTCAGCATAATGATAGCTGATGATGTGTATATCAATAATATAGGCTTCATTCTTGGTTTCTTTCAACTTAAATGGACGAAAATAATGTTTAAAGTTGAAAAATGTGATGTATTCCAGCAATATTGTGGAATAAACGGGGAAATTAAATTATTTACCTAACGATACAGCGTAAGAGAATGTTAGACGGGCTTTCCAACTAGTACAGAACGTTTGCTATAGATCCAGAAAGGCTCAAGTTGTACCATCGTGACAAATTTTTTCATCGAAATTTTTATTTATTTATTTTTTTTTTTTATTGAATATTTTATTTATTTAATTTTTGTTCAATATTCGGATTCTACGGTATCTAGAAACGTCGGTGAAACATCAAATTTTCTGGTGGGCGGGAAGCTGGGAAAGTTTTTTGTGAGCAACAATTGATTATTATTGAATATTAAACCAAAGACAGTGTTGTGCCCTGAGGTCCTACACGAAATATCTCTATTTGTCCCAGTTCCCTACTTGTTTTCGCGTCTAATTAAAAAATTTGGGAAATTACATTATTCGGAACTCTCTTTGTATAAAGATAAACTTCCAGACGACGAGGAGTTTTTCCATCTTTCTATTCAGCCACCATACTAGTTATTTTTAAAGTCAATGAAACAAAAGAATCTTTTCTAAATTATTGAAATTTTCTACTGCTCCAGTTTTGCAACACTTCTTCCTTGAAAAGGCCCTTGGACTTTTCATCTTGAAGTCAAGATTGTCATGAAATCCCATACTTTATAAACAAATGGCGTGAAACTATCATTAAAGAACCGACTGTAATGGGTGCGGATAAAACACTTTTTATATGGGAGATGCCAATAGATTAGAAAAGCCACCCGAGCGTGAAGACTCATCATATTCGTATTAGCTACTAAAATGAGCCGAGTAACTTTTCTAATCAAAGTTGAACAATTCAAGATCATAACAAAGTCCGAAAGACGGTCGAAACGGTCCACTTATTTGCAGCTCTGTTGATAACCTAATGAAAGTTGGCTAATTGCGAAGATTTTATCTCGCTAACTAGAAAATTATGCAACTGAAGGGGGAAAGGCGAGGTCGAACATTGGAGTCGAGTGAAACACGGAATGAACTGGGATTTAGAAATGCGAAGTGGGCGGAGGGGGTCGGGGGGAAGGAGGAAATCGATCAGTGGTTTTTACTGCTCAAATTAGGTCAATATTTTCTATTAAGTGTACAGGGTAACATCAGGTGGGAAGTAGTTGTGGTATAATTCGTATAATGTGACCTGAGGAGGGCTCGAACGCCTAAAATTATATTATATTTTTACTTCAATGCTTACGTAGTAGATGGAAATATTGTGATCTTCCAAAAAGTCGAATTCGAAACGAATGTTAATCCGGTAGAAATTTCAGAACTAGTTTTGCATCCGTCTTTCTGCGTTCAAAAAGTGAAAAGGTTGTCGCATCTCTGTGAAAAATTAAAAAACATTTCTAAAAATTTTTTCCAAGTGAATGTGCAAAATTAGCTTTTCCGGACTTTTGATAGCACACAGCACTTCCAAGCTATACGCGTTCCAAGTTTTTTCTATTTTGATTTTTATAGGCCATTAGGTAGAGTCAATATTTTTGGAGATAACATTTTAATGTTCCTTGTGGCAAGCAGAAGACGATTGATTTTTTATCTATTGGCTCACATACCTTACTTCCGTGGATTGAGCTTTTCTCGCGATTTCACCACGGCGTATTATATGTCTTTTGATTTTTACAGGCCGCAAAAACCAATATATTCGAATGTTGTGAAATGTTTGCTACTGCGAGAGAATGACGCTTGATGTTATTATTTATTACGTTAGTGTCACACGTTGTACTTCCAAGTGATTCGCAATTTTGGTTTTTTATTCGTGTTTTTCTTTCCCTCCCCTTGCTGTAAAAATGAACCATTTCCCCTTTACTGTATAATTAGGCTTACTCACTGTAACTCCACGTTATTAACCTAATTCGTTCATTTTTCGTTTTTTTTTTTTTTTTTTTTTTTTTTGGACTCCCTAATAATTTTTTATTTACAATATTATACTGTACGAACAGTTCGGCTTTTGAATGAGCTTCTCGTTAGTATATTTGTGATTTATGCACATCAGTGGTTTTAAATATTCATTGTCCAGAGGAAGCTGCGTTACTAATTACAATCACTCTTATGTTCCAGGCGGCTACTATACGATAGAGCAGAAAGAACACCAGCTGAGGATAGTCGCTTTAAATACGAACCTCTACGGAGGCCTTTACTCAGGCGATGATCCTCTCTCTCAGTTCAGCTGGCTCGAAAGCGTGCTCCTCAAGTCGCAAAAAAATCGCGAAACGGTGAGTAAAATAAGCTATCTCTCTCTGTATTTTTAGTATGTTTTGGAAAGAGCACGCGTAGACGAGAAAAACAACAAACATGAAGTTAAGTTAGTGGGCAGAATTATCAAAACTAAAGGTAATTCACACCACTGAGATGAGCGATTATTAGGCATTCAAATAATTTATAATCGTGAAAACAACCAGCCATCAGGAAATGTCCGGGGTTAATACCAAATCACTCCATCACGTTTCCTCATCGAAAAGAGTGATTGCTTCATGCGCTCAAAATCCAGTGTTGAAAGTTCAACAAAACTCTTTTTTGGATTGATTGATAATTACGTTGTTGGAACGTTCTGCGTCTTGCCGAGAAGACTATCATAGGGCTGGATGACGATCATCTGAGGGGTAAAAAAACTAGGGCAAGCGTGGTTTGAACTTTAATTCGTAGGTCGAGTACGTGCGTAACTTTAGGCTTCATCAGAATAAGCCTCCTAGAATCGCCCGATTCGGTCCCCTCAACTCCAACAAAATGTCGAACCGTGAAAACGAAGTTTAATCCAATTGTAGTAACTCGCGTGTCTAAATATAGATTTCATCTCGCTAAAAGTTAGTATGACTTGGGCGCACTCTTTTTTGGGTTTGAACCGCGTTGGGTGGCTTGAACCACGTGAATTCAGGAGCTATGTCGATATGGTTGTGTTTGAGGCGTCCTAACGAAAAACGGGCATTTTCCGAGTTTTTATCTCAACTCAGGAAACAACGAGTTCGGCGAATTTGCTCGCGTTGCCGTGAGTTCCCTTGTTTTTCGACCGGTGTTGAAACGCCGGCGGACTTGGGTGACGCGTGGGTCCGAAAAGTGTCGACAGAGCTGAGGTTCGCTTTCATTTGCATGAACATCAAATAATACCCGAGCAGAGAGTGAGCGGATACTGGAAAGTAAACAACTAGGAACGGCTGTGCGAAAGTAGGCGAGGGAACGGCGAGATGAAGCGATGATCTAGGTTCACATTGTTCCGGAATATTCGCCGATAAAATTCCGCAACGGCTGATTATTGGCTGAGAAAAAAAAAAAAACATTCAGGAGAAAAACCGAATAAACTCGCTTGTAAAGCTGTAAGTCGCGAAAATTGCAGATGTTGGAATTCACCCTTGTTAGGAACTTAAGAATCGCTATTACGATGTACCAAGAAAAATTGGACAAATAAGAGATGTTTGCACGTTTCTGCGTGATAAAATGCGCGGTGGAAAATCGACGTTAAGTATTAATAGTGGAAGCCGAATCCTCCTCGATTTTTTTTTAGAGAATCGACTCCCACTTGTATTTGGACCAAAAGTTAGTGAAGCTGATAGGTGTTTTTAACGTTTGACTACTCTAACCATCGTGATATCTTTCTTTTTTCCATTATAATAAAAATAATATCTAGCAGTGTAAAACAAACTAATCAGTAATATTTGATCTATCGCGTTTCTTGATAATAAACTAACTGCTGGATTATTTGGTTCCTGCGGTTCTTCAGAACATCAGTTTCATTCCGTTTCTATCGCATCTATGTGAACTTAAAATTACACGCAGAGAAGTAGCAGGCTGTTCAAAACGTGCTAAACCCGACAGCAGACAAACAAAAAGCTATTGCCGTGTTCCGCACCTGCGAGAAAAACGGAGCACAAGAGAGTTGGCGGATCGTCGGGTTCTATCACGTGATTGTTCAGGGCAGCTTATACCGTTCATCCTACGTTTTCATCGTATCTACGGCAGAATTCGACCCACGAACAGCAGGAGCGATGATTTTATACATCATCAATCCCAATGAGAGATTCGACTTAAAAAAAAAAATAATTTCGATATCAGCAGTAAATTTTACAGCTGTTTTTAAATATTTTCTTTATTATTTTTCGATTTTCTATTTCACCGTTGAAAATCGAGCGTTTAATGGTCGATCGGAGTTCTAACGTAATAATTTTCACACATGAGGTAGCCGTTGCTGGGCTTCTCTGTAATAATTATCCTAAGAGCGAACACGAGATGAACAATTGTAACGCGGTGCTAACGTTTCAAAGCGCGCTCCTCGCATATGCGATAATTGCATTTGCACAGATCTATAGAACATCGGCGCTATGTGCTCAAAGCAAATTCACGCTACATGAGGGACCGAGGTCGAACCGACGTTTTCACCAATCAGGCAGAATATTATCACATTGATTCATTCGAGGAATTATTGGAACGCCGCCCGAAACCATTATTTCCTCCCTTGATTTACGGCCAGGTCGTCCTCCCTTTCAACACCTATTACCCCCTTTTGTACGAGCCTCGACCACGGCTTCAGAAGCCAAAACTCCGGATAACAAAGGTAAAAGCGAGAGTTGGAAAATCATTTCCGATTACTGCATGTTATTGCTTCCGCTACAAGCCGTCTATCATTTGCGCCGTAATATTCCTGTAGAGTATTAATTTTGCAAAATGAACAGGCAGTTTTAATTGACCAGTGCAAAAGTGAGCCTAGGTATTTACTTGTGATGTAGAAATAGAGGAAGAGATTAGATTCATAATATATTCGCTCGAAGAATGGCATGGAAATCTCTTTATAGGTCTAAAATGAGAAAACCCGCTTGGATCAGGAACTCTCCAAAATAGCTTGAACTATCTACAAATCGAGTAATTTCAAAATAATGAAATACGCTGGAGATAAATGTCTCATCTATAGAAAGGTGTTCCATTGGGAAAAACAAAGCTACAAAGGCGTCAAGACTGTCTCGTCTGGTTGAGCTTTCTAACGGAAATCCTCGTCGAAAATTCGAGGCATCAACAGGCGAATTATGGCGGGTCAGAGCTCGTGAAGTTCGCCGTATAAGACTCGCGACCAAAGCTCATTGTCGGATCTGCCGAACGGAGAACAAATAGAAGAGCAAATCTCTCCTCGAAGCTTCTAGTTGACTGTAGCTGTGAAATATGTAGCCTAGACTTTACCTCTCGAATTGTATTTTCCTCAGCTTTATAGAAAAGTTCGACGGCAGTATCATAGCGACAGAGTCGAAGTTACGGTAATGTTTGTCGTCGAAAATGTTCAACGGAAGCGAGAGCTGTAATCAGCAGTTGTTGGTTGAAAAAATGATGAATCGAACGGCCGAGGCGGAAAAGGAGGAAAGGTCAGCGGAATTGGTTGAGGACAAGACGCGCAAGTTGATGGATCGCGTTGTTGCCGAGACTCGAGTCGAACGCCTGGAGTTGACAGGTTCCGATGTGTTGCCAAGACACGGCATCCAAACTGTTGTACATCGGGGATCAACTCGTGGAACACCGAGATCTAGACTACGGCGAATTTATTTTCCCTCTTTCAGAAAAGAATGTCCAAGACGCTAAATACTGCGCTGATGTTGAATTTTGGACGAGCTACCGACCCGAGAGAAATCGGACAATTTGATAATAAAGACCGGGGCCTGTTCCGAAAGATTTTTAACTCTGCTATTCTACTCAAAATTAAGGATATTTACTCGTTATATAGTCAACAATGGAGCTTAGTTTACCTAGATATTGGTGATTTTTAGTGCATTTTGTATTTTTAGAAACTTAAACGTGGGAGTTTTGGTTACTTTGTAAAATCATAATGTCCCAAATGGTCACCAAAACTCTTACAATTAAGTTTAAAAAAACTACTAAACATACTGAATACCTACTAAACATTTGCAAATGACAACTTTTCTGATGAATGACCCTTGATTCCCCCTTCAGGACTGGTAATACAACATTTTTGGGCGTCCTTGCTATTAAAAGTTTCCATTCTCCAAAACACCACTTGTATCGCCAAGTTCACATACTGCACTTCGGCATTATTAATTTAATTCGTGCGTTTTTCTATTTTCTGACTAGTTTTTCTTCATCATTGTGGTGTACTAGCGTTGTGGTCTTTGTATAAGTTTCTTGTTTTCATATGGTTATACCTGTTACCGACTCAAACATGGAAGTAATGTGTGATCTACGCACACTACTGATTTGTTAAATTTTTAGATTGGCGTTTTCTTCAAATCATTGTACCACAGAAGCTTTCCATCATATCCGCCCTTCGAGGGGAATTCAATAGACTCAGGTCATCAAATCAACTCTCTCTAGGTCTACGTTAACCCTCTTAACCCTCAGAAGCGCTCAATTTTCCTGGTGGGCTCTTGTGTCTAGTTTTCCTCCCTTCCAACACCCCAAGAAAAATTGCTACGACGAAAAATCAACTTTAGTGAACAATTTCAACCGCATACTGTCCGATAACTCGATTAAATTCGTACTCTATCAACTTGAGTGATCGGTAAATAATTCAGCCGCCGGTTTCGCGTTGAAACGCTCTAGAAGCAACTCTAGTAATTGCGTAATACATAGAGCCGGTAATGCGGCCGTCGATATTGAATTCGCTGTATCAAATTTGAGCTTGCACTTTCCACACATAAAATACAAAGTGGGTCACAATCGATCGAATTCGGCGCTGCTAGGATAATCCGATTGTGATGACCGACGCGCGCTTTCAAGCCTTCGCCGACGAAGCGAGTAGTGGAACCGTCCGAACCATTGAACCACTACAGCCTCGTTTTTCGACCTGGGATATGACACGGCTATTTCATGCGTCGCTGGGCGTCGGTCCTAAATATCCATATGGGTAAATGGGTGTGGAGAGTTGAGAGCGGCACAGCGAAACTATGCGCAACAAAGCTTTTACTAGTCGGAAATAAATTTCTCCATAATTGGTGAATAATGGAACGTTGATAATGAATTTGAGAGCTACCGACTATCGACCAATTACTTCTCCTGTAGGCTAGAAATTTCCGGTAGCAGCGCTAGGTGCTACAACAATGTTCTTCAACAGTCGAATAACAAATAATCAACCAGATGAGAGAAATGATGATGTGGATTTCAATTTTTGAGTTGGTGCATTTGGCCGGCAGAAAACTCGGATGTAAATTAGCTGGCGATTGATCCCCTATGTGTGACTAGCGGGGATTATCACTCCAAAACATATAGATTTTCCGATATCGTTGAGAGATTTTTAGAGTGGGAAAACCATCATTATCAGGATCGTAGGAATCCACTCAGCAATTAATCGCCTGAGTTGGCTAAAAATGGTGGCAGAGTGGGCACAAGTGGGAACTTGAACTTATTTATATTTTATTTCGAAAGAACATGCCACGCGGACAGCTGAACTAAGGCTCAAAGGCATGAGGTAGCATTCGTAAAAATTACAGACTCTAGAAAACTTCTCGTGTTTAAAAAATGCTCTTATCCAAGGAACGTTACCACGTTGTCTACGTCAGCAGTTTTCTTCTGTTCCCCAAATGAGCCTTTCTTCTTTCAGCAATTCCTCTGTCAATGTTATCTTGGGGTTTCGATTTCACATGGTAATAGCATCTTTAGTGATGCATAATAATTATTAATGACCGCATTTTTGCAATTTAAAAAATGCATTAGATAAAATCAGAGTTTGTATTTTAGCAAGCGTAAAATTAAAACAATAACGCTGTTGTAGGTTAACTGTCATATAAAGCAAGGAATCACAAAATAAATAGCAGCTAAAGAGGTAGCAAACAGTTCCGCGTTTTACCGCTAAAAGCGCCTAATATTGATCGGACTGTCATCCTCTCTGAAAAATTTAATTAGTGGAATTATTGCTTGGTCACTTATTGAATCGAGCACTAACACGAATTTCCTTTCAGACATATTCGCCTATACTCTCTTAGTAAGTTTTCCACTCGTATCGAATTACTCCTGTCTGAATAATACAATAATCAACATTTCGAGTCCGTTTAATCGTTTATAAATTCATAAATTCATAACATGATCATAATCGTTTACCGGTTCGTACAAGTTCGCCTCAGGGTAGTTTTATCGAGCAGTTGACCGGCTTGTTTTGCGTTCGTACAGTGACAGTTACACGCGAATGGAGGTCGACGAAGGTGGGAGAAACTGGTGGAGCTGGATCTGGCTCGTTCGTTCTGCCACATGTTGTTCCTACTCGGATATAACTCTTCTTGTCCGGATCGTGTTGCTTCGAGCCTCACCATCCCCAGATCAGCAATCCTGCATCCCCATAACCGTCCAAGGCACAACAGCGCTGGCGGATACAGTTGCATGAATATTAAATCCGGCGAACCCTCGCGAGCCGAGTCGCCTTTATATTCTCCTCGTCTTTGTCTTTCGAGATCCTTCGTTTCTGTTTCGGGTACGCTCCCAGCCTTCTTCGTGGAAATAACTAGGAAAGGTTCTTTGCGCGAACTGGCTCAATATACTTGACAAAGTGTGGACGTTGTGAGTCGTTTTTCACCGGCAACAGCAGAACGCCACTTTCTTTCGGTCATTTTCATTTCTTCACGGAAACAAGAACGAAGCTGTACGAAATGCGAGTAACATCAACATTAGTGATTCTCGAGTTCTTGCAGCTTTCATATGAAAAATTTTGCGATTTTGATTTATTCGGCAAGATGGTATAAGTCGATCATTTGTGGAGCTATAATAATCCTTCTATACTCGTTCGAAAGCTCGTCAAATCTGTTTATCTGAATCTGTTGTTTATCTGTTGATCTCTGTTTATCTGAATCGTTAAGCAATTAGTTTTATTTTACATTAAGTAATTGAGAAAAATAAATAACGGAATCCTTTTTAGTAAACCACTGAACAATCATTTGTAGCGTTTTTGAACTGCTTTCTGCTCAGAAATGATGAAAGTTTGCAATGATGGAATATTTGTGTGATATTATGTGGCTGATTTAAGTCTATCTAAATAGCAATATTCCGATACACCTTGACAGTTCAACTTGCTAAAGCAGACATTTGGCTGGCTGTATCTTGAAACCCTAGCATTTTTCGTAAACGGTATGCCTTCGTGGACGCACTGATGCTCTATAATGATCCATCTGAAACGACAGCTTCTCAGCTCTTGAATTTCCCATCAGTCGCTAGAATCTCACATTCACCACGATTGATCAACATTAATAAACTCCCACGTGCACTTGATGGTGACCTCTTCAACCGCAGTTCCTATATAACACGTTTAAAGCAGCTTAACCATGTCATGAATACCTCTGCAGAATTCTATTCTCGATGCGAATCGTAACCCAATGATGTATTCACTCGTCAATACACCAGATTTTCAGCCCCGTCGAACCGACCGAATTCTTCGCTCTCTTCGATCTCACTGTCTCACATCAAACGTCAACGAATATTCAGATATATTGAAATTCAACGTTTGACCTCCCGTGTTTTCCATTCCCCTGGAAAACTCGAGCGCGGCCTCGTCGAAACCTGTTTTGAAACACCTCTTTCCTCCGCGGACACCGCCTGTCCCGGAGATTGCGGATCAAGCAAATGTTGAAGTTTTAGCGGCTCGCCGCGCCAGATTTTCATCCGGCGAAGAACGGATAGCCGAAATGAAAAGCAGTGAAGGACGAGAGGACCGAGGGTAAACTTCGAGGGTATGGCTTCCAACGAACTTTTGTGGTAATATATCGATTTAGGTCTGGAATCATCGATGCGCGGTAAAACGTCGGACCCTTTTTAACTCGCATCTGCCTCGCCGAACGAGTTTGAATCTAGTTGGCTTTATATGAGTTGACGCTGAACCGCGGCACAAGTTGGCGAATACGTCAGCTCGTATAACGAGAATGGCCGTACCAAGTTGAGCTAGATAAGGAAGTTCGCCAACTCGAGGGCTTGCAGGTTTATTGCGCTCATTCGAAGTCAAGACGGAACCTTCTGATGCATTCGGTTTAAAACCGGCTTTTGCTGTATTTTAAGAGAGCTCGAGCCAACTTTGGCCAGAATTAGAATGAAATACATTAGTCGGAAGATGTTTGCGACAAAAATTCAGATTTTAAGGAGAGCCGACCACAATTTGCTGGATGCAGGGGCACAGAGACCACAGAAATTCTCTGACCACTATTGACCGTTGAAAATGACTACTAATAGGGAAAATGCATATAAAGTATAAAAAGGAGTTTTTTAAATTTTTTTTTTAAAGGTGCAATTAAAAGTTCTTGTCGCAATAGCATCTTCGAATTTCAAGCACCGTTGGTAGTCTAAGAAAGGTACCAAATACCATTCGCGTTATGGAAAACGGCGAATAATCTCATAATTAGCCAATCCGATTCGTGAGACAATGAACGGAGAATAGGCGAGAATAGGCATTAGTTAGTAGAAGCATTTACTTTCTCAAAACACTTCGCATATTTGTAAGGCAAAACGTCTGACTCGGCGGTTTTATTCAGCCGCGCGAGTGCTTCCAGGTGAAGGGCAATAAATTCTCAATCAAGTTGCAGAGAAGGAGACAAGGTCCTTCCAAACCCAGACCGTCGCTCTTGTCCTCCATTTTGCCAAGTTGAACACCGACGAAGTTGGCCTAAGGGCTCCTCTCCTTCAACGCTCCTCGGCCGGGAAAGGGGAAAAACTAGGTCAGGCCTCTTAGAGATCTCGCGTAGCTAGAATACAGATGAGGACCGGTCAGCTCGTCCGTATCGTAGGCTTTGGGTAGGAGAAAAGTGATCGGAACGAGTCGGCAATCAGGGCTAGCTGAGCCGCTTGCCGAGCAGGTTCAGCCAAGGATATCGAGGGAGCATTGTGAACCCGAAAACCAAAGGATCCAGCAAGGATAATGCCGTGCCAAGCATGCACCGCCCATTACTAGTCCTGGAGTAATACGTTGAATCGCTCCATGTCCGTAGATAACGTTCTTTCTCCTCTGTTTAGTTCTCCGAACGAAGATTAGACGAGAGAAACGCAGTTTTTATTCTCGCACAAAGCTTCCCAATTAGCATAGAAAGCTTCGACTGGGAAACCATCAATTCGAAAGATACTGAGGAGAATTTTCTACTTGGAACATCCTTTGCATGAGTGAAAGATTCATGATCCATAACTGTTATCATAACATTGTGATGTATATAGTTGAAAACAGTAACATTTTTAGGAAATTTGATCCTCACAATGACTTTGAATGTGGAATGTAAAGTGTTTTGACGGTGGATTCGAACAAAAATGCCAGACACATGTGTAGTTACACTGGGCGATGGACTGAGAACAGTTTATTTATACATGGGACGAGCCCAACATTACAACTAAAAATTCCCTCTAGAATTGAGAGCACGACAGGAGAGCATTCATAACACGTTGTAGAAGACTGAGCGGATAGTGAAGCTCATTGTTTGATGGGGAAAAGGGGTCTGGGAGGCGAAACTCCGGACGAGGGGTGCAAACTCAATCTGCGAAAAAAGATGGGGCGTCATGGCTTCAGGAGAGAAGCCTGTGGATGAGGACCAAGTCAGCCAGGATATGCTAGTTGTTGAAGCTGGAACATTTCGGCCATGGCAACGTAGCTGACAGACTGAATTCACTTCTTGAATGCCAAGTATCATAAATAGGTCCCAGTGATTTGCTTGATTAAATGGAGATAGCAGTCATATTATGTCTCCACTCAACCGAGGCGTATTTGAGAGAAGAATGAGGGCCCAGGAAAGTGCCCTCCATGCGAGCATGGTTGTTTAGTGCCTGAATCTCGTGTTCTTTACCTCCTCCACCACAGCAAGCTGAATGATCCACCTGCATTTCTGAAACTGCCTTCCAAAGAAGTACCCATTTGCTGGAGCGCTATGGGTGGAGTTTGGAGGGTTTCAATTTACACTACCAGCAGCACAGGCCAGTTCCCCAGTTTTTGAAAGGACATGTAATTCATACGCTGGAAACCAGGGTTTCTTCCTTCTCCCACTGCTTTCTGGCCTTAGCCATTGAGCTGGAGTGCGCAGCCACAACCACCACAAGTCTGACCTCAATCGATGGACAGGCCGTTGCTACTTTGCTCTGGGAGATGTCGCATCGGTCGCCTGAGGCCCACTGACAGCAACTCGTCTATTATATATTAATGAATTTCGGTCTTCCCTTTCTGTTCCAGGTTTACCTCGTCGGACACATGGCACCTGGAGCCGACGAGCGGCAACCGGACGCGCCTCCGATTTTCAAAGAAGTCTACAGCCGCCGGCTGATAAAACTCATGCGAAAATACTCCGACATCATTGTCGGCCAGTTTTTTGGCCATTTACATTCGGACACGTTTCGCGTCATCTATAATGAAATGAGTAAGTCTATTATTAATTTTCACAATCGAATTTTGATTATTCTCGTACCAAATTCAGAAGAATTTCCTTAAGTCTACGCCTGCAAACATTTTCACAAATGGCTTGCAAGCCTCAGAGGGTGAAACAGTTAAGGCGTCTGTTTCGACTCTGAAACCTATTGCCATAAATTGAAAAGGAGCTGATGGCCTCGATACCATAAGTCTAGGGAATTTGGAATCTGACCTCTCTCAGATAGTTTAGGTAGTATAGCAGTTCACAACGAGAAGCTCTGCTGACTTTGAAATAGGGGCTATGGCCTGTTGACTTTTCCTGGCGTAAAGCATGCCCAAGCGTGCAGTGGATACAATAGATTCACCTGGAGGTCGCAGTGTCCACGAACGATTGTGAAATCATAATGTGGGAGAATCGCTCATGAGCAAGACGCCCGTCTTCACACATTCTCGTTCAGTTTTACAAACAGGTTTATTCTACAAAAAAAAGTTGATGACTGCATACATTTTCATAAGTAGTTCCTAGCATTTTCGATAGCTTCATAGTCTCGTTCCTGAATTGAATTAATTATCTAACTCGCGCACTGCAAAATTAAAATGCCACGAAACGTCGACAGGGCGAATTTTTATTCTACGCTCTCGAACGAGTCGGATTCATTCGTCACTGAATTTTGAACTATTTGTCAAAGCGCGGTGAGAAACTCATCAACACCCGGTGTAGAAGTTCGAAATTAGAGGACGATTTTGATGCTGAAAACTCGTAGAAATTCGAAGCATCGGCCGGAGAGAAAGATTCCCTCCTTATCAAACAGTTCTCCGCACCATTTCCACCGGCGACGAGAGGCTGCTTTTACGAACTGCGTTATTAGAAAAGTTACCGGAGAGAACCGACGGACGGTCGGAAAAGCTCGCGACGGAGAGTCTTACTGGGAACACGATGGAAGGATGAAAAAGGAGACGACCGGATCTAGGGATAGGGAAAAGATATAAGGTGGACTAGGATGGAAGATAGGAAAGTAAGGGATGTTTTGCCGAGGTGCAGCTTCGGATCGAAGGACGGGCAATGACAGACATAGCCCCGGTTTCAAGCTTGCTCGCTATTCGTAATCCCGGCTGGCTTCTCTAACACTCCCCCGATCTCGTCGTATTCCCTCGAGGCCTCACAAGCGCAAAGAAAGGAGAGAATGTCGCAAAAAGGCGTCAAACGAAATCCAAAACCCTCTCGATCCTTCGCCCATTTGAACAAAGCCCTTTCTCACTCATTGTTCTTTGATCTTTAACTTCATCGTCCTTTTCAGCATCGTTTCTTTGTTTTTTTTCTCTTCGAAGCTCTTCTTCCCTTAACATCCGTTCAACTATTAGGAACGAGCGAAATCTGCTCACTTCTGTGCAGCGTGACGGAAAATTAAACGGCCCCTGGATAAAAGGCAAGACATCAGAACGGAAGATGTTACGGTGCTCTGACAAAATAGTTGAGTCTGTTTTGTTGAAGGTAGCTGAATAAATCTGCAATATTCGGAAAATAAATAGTTCTGAGAATCGTGATGAGCAGCTTCAACACTGTCGATTCGGTTCTACGTCTCCTGCTGAAAATTAGGTAACCTGGTTAAAACAATTTCGAATCGAGTCTCACAAAATGCGAAAATGTACTTCTTAATTGAGAGTAAATGACGAAACGCTAACGATTTCATCGGAAATCTCTCCAAAGTTGAACGCTCCTCGTCAGAATAAAACCGCATTTTTTCAAAAAAAAAATAATGCTGATGATGCCGCTGTTAAAAATAAACTCTTAAGAACCTACCTGAATTCCTAGCAACACGAAGGCATTACTAATCTGAGCGAGTTTTACCAACAACGAGTAGTGCAAAAAAACTTAAAATTACGACAATTGAAAAACGATTAATTCTGGCCACAATAGGAGGTTTAGGAATAACAATAGCTGATAGAAATGCCATATAAAATACTAGTCGTATCCATCGCGAAATAAATTAATTAAAAAATTCCTAAATAAATTCCCCAGAAGGGACGAGCTACTAAAAAAGTTATCTCGTCGTTGAGGTTTTCCCCATTTTCCTTTCTCGTCAGGGTTCAATTTAATCATTCGGCCGTCTATGTGTTGCAGGGCGTCCCGTTAATTGGATGCTGATGGCTCCGGCAGTTTCCCCGCGGCGGACGAGCAGCGGAGCTAACAATCCGGGCGTGCGACTTTATAAATTTGAGACCAGCTCAGGACAGGTGAGATTTTCATGGAATTTACCTCGAAAACATGATTAGTTGTCCGTATTTTATGACAGAGACCTTGAATTTTACCCCCAAAATAGGGCATGTATTTCAAAAGTCTTGTTATGTGACTGACGTGAGACTGATGCGAACGAATGGCATAATCAGAGACAAGTCACAAGTACTTTCGTTACATAGCTATTCCCTTGACTTCCCTATGCAAGGAATCTCTGGAAACAGGAACTGAAAATGGAAGTAATTTTTCCGGATATCCATTAAGGCCGTATTCAACTATTATCATCCTATCTCATCTTAGATTCCCTCCTTTCCTTGCGTTTAACGATCCCTTTATCTCCTGAGATCAAGATCTTATGTCTCTAAAGCTAAAGATGAATAGGGCATTTGAACTACGAGAAATTAATGACTTTTAATTTACTTCAGATAGAACTGGTAGCAGAGACATTAGGTACCTGTAATTTGAAAAAAAAAAATCAGAAATAATAAATGCATCTGGATGGGAAAACACACGAATGGACATAAAATAGAAACCTAAACGAAAATATGAAAAACAAAATGATTCCCTTAATTTTTTATCCATGCAATAGTTCAATATTCAATCCTTTTTGCAGGTGCTGGATTACACTCAATACTACCTGGATCTCAACCATGCCAACCAGCTGGACCACGCTGAATGGACGCAGGAGTACAACCTGACGTCGTACTATGGACTGACAGAAGTAACAGCGAATTCATTGCACGAGCTCGCGAGCACTTTCAAAGAGCGGAATTCCCTGCATTTCGCCAAGTGAGAGACATTTTTCCTTCACCGTCAGCTAAATTGTGATTTTCAACCTTTTAATTGTCACTTCTCGCTTTTCCAAGGAAGTTTCATCGCCGAACGATTACCGAAAGCTCTCAGAGCGAGGAATTATCAAAAGTGAAACAAGTAGTATTAACAAGAGCGAGTTGAGGAAGTTGCGGTGATGCTTTGGGCCGCACAGTGACAGATTAGTAGGTAGTCCAAGTATTAACAAGGAAAAGTTTCTTCCGTCGTTAACCTTTGCTTTGGCGGACGCCAAGTGGTGAAAACCTAATTGGAACCAGCCGCCGTATCACGCGCTGTTAAATTATCACAAATGATTACTTCGGCGAGAAAATAACGTCGACATTTTCAAAGTCGAAAGCACAGTCAGCTCGGCCGATAATGTTAATTACAGTGCCTATTATAACTGCCATGTGTCGACATCTTTCGCCGATGACAGAAATTTGCCGCGTGGCGAACACCTCCTGCTTTTTATTATTTATTAATATTTTTATGGTTGACGACGATGCATACGCCTGAACCAACTCATAATCGAATCTATATTTATTACCTATTGAATAAAAAAAATTCATGATTGACCGATATTTTTACCAATAATTTTTCAAATCATCCAACACTTCTTTCCTAGAAATAGGAGGCCTATTGATTTTCTCAACTACCGAGTCAGTGTTGGGTTAAACAGATCAGTTGAAAACGTTAGCGGAAAAATCCTATCTCTTGGGAAAAAATGTCTTTCTGTCGACAGAGAAGCCTTGGTTATAAATTCGGCAGAAGTTTCACCAAAGACGTAGGCGTCATTGTTCTCGGCTCGGCTAACGATCCAACGATTCTACATCAACCGAGGTTAAAGAGAACACCAAATGACCCCTACCCTTCCGGATTTGCTTCGGTCTTCACTGCTAAGTCGCATTCACCCTTCGCAGGCGGTCATGCAAACAGCCACTTTGTCCCCTCGGCGCCGAGCTTATTCCTATTGATTAAGCAATGAAGGTTGTTTACATTAACGTCATCCGGCCACTGTGGCACTCCTATGCAAATAACTTCAAGCAATCCGCTACAATGCGCGTGCGAATGGAGACACTACTCGCAGTTGTCAGCAGCAACAGATAAAACTAAAATTGCCAAGAGAAGCATCCCCACAACTGGGAAAGTGGATTTTGGAGAGGATGGAGGCGAGAAATTGAGCGAAATACGAAGGAAAAAGTGAGCAAAAATGTGATTGTCGTTCGGCGACAGTAAAATAAAAATAGAGGTTCTGCCTATCAGTGGCTGATTTGAGAGTTCAAGCTCATACCAACTGTTCTGAGGGCATCTCAATCACATGAACTGACTCTCAGCGCTCCTCCCACTCCTACTCGGTTCATGATGATTCAACTAGCCTGCTAGCCTTCTCTCCACACCTCCCCCTACTTGAGGAGGGGTGAAGAAGCTTTCTCGCAATCCTGGAGAACTCTATGAAGTCGTAGACAACTGTGGAGTAGTCAGAGTCATCCGAACTCCAACAGCCAAATCATGAATGCTTCGAAAATATTCAGATAGGAATAAATAAAGGTAAGAAGATGCATAGAACAGTATAGCATCCTGAATATAGCGACTGCTTCGGTTGAGTTCTTAGATTTCTCTCGTAAACAGTAGTTCGCTTTCGATAAGATGATCAAAAGCATGTAAGTCTAAGCAGTCTACACGGGACGTGACCGTGGCCTTTGGCAACACGAAAGCTTTCCCGAGGAAGGCAACACTTCCCTTCAAGGCATCGCCTTCGCCACAATAGAGTCACAGCAAGTTTCAAAGCAGCCCTAGAACACAACCGCGTCGAGTCTCGCTCAATCGGACCTTTACATTAAATTACTTAGTCGGTAGTAGATTACCTTGCCTCGCGCAAGAGAACCACGACAAGAGCTCAACCTCTGAAGCGACCTTCGATATCAAACAGGAAGTAGGAGAACTTTAAGGGCCTCAAAGAAAATAATATTACGTGTGAAGTTTGGAGACGTCTTCGCAAAGTTAGACGAGATCCGATGAAGTCCTCCAAGTGCTAAAGAGGTCCTTCGAGAGGCTTCAGGATTTGAAGGAGGCGGCTTCCTGCTCCTCGAAGCTGACGACAACTTCGGGATCTGAGGATGCCGCTATCGCTGAAGTCGAGTTAATTTAAAGCTTGAAAAATATCGTGCAAACGGTATAATGAATTATATATTAGAGGGTTCGTTGTACTTAGAGGGTAGTGCGTTTACGTTGTTCAAGAGACATTTTTCTCGAAGAAGGTTAATCAATTGACTGCCCATGAAGTTCCATAATTGAGGTATACTGATATCTTATGGGACCAGGGGCCCCATGTTTATATTTATTTGAGTCCAAAAAGTTTGAATCGAACCACTTACAAGGAAGATAGAATTCTCCTATCTGCAAGAGCAACTCAAACGAAAAAACTATCTCAAAATCACTCGCGGTTGCTTAGTTTACATTAAAAAATGAGGATTACTTGTCACACAAATCCCAAAACATTCCTCAGTCTCCAGCTACTTTCAAGCCTCGTACAAGAATATTTTTTCTCGAAGATGAAAATACTATTTATTTACGTGAGCATCGTATATATGCTAGTCTAATTGAAATATCAGTCCAACTGCAGTAACGACGATATGAATCGTGAAGTGAAGCAGGCGACCAGACTCATATGGGGTTGACGATAATGGAAGGAGATGGCAGTTTATCTGCGCGGTTTGCTCAAGCCCTGGGAATCGGAGGTGACTTATGGCGGAGTGGTCGCGTTATCTGAACAGTAAATTCTGTTAATGGCTCGGAAGAGGTAGCGTCGGCGAAGCCTACTCTTGTAGCTCCTCCCGGCAACGCCGTCCAACTCGTAGCACCTACGGCAATCCTCCTATCTCGACGTGTTACATGTTCCCGCTCGTTTCCTTCCAGAAGAAGAGCGACTTTCTGGTGAGGCCGGTTCCGTGAACGAATATTGATTTAAAATCGAGCAGAATCTTCAGCGAATAAAGGATTTAGCTTGAAAGGGCCCTTCTAATTCGAGCAGGGGCATTGGGATTTACCTCGCGATATTGACGAGTGACATAGTTTCCTTGGGCACTACTAGGACCATAGATTAAAAAGCCTATGGCCACCATCAGTGTTCTTTAATCCATTTCCTGACGAGAAACCAACGTTACTGCTTAAGACCTTGGCACACTCGACGCATTCCAGCGTGACGTTCAACGTTCTTAGACCACCGCGGCCCGGAGTTGGACATCACATCTCGTACGACGTCCGACCGTTGCCGAAAACAGCCAAACGAGTTTTTGGGGAGTGAAGACACCACTAGCGGACCTCTCTACTACTCAAAGTTTTACACGGGCCTCTTTCACGTTCTCTCACCCGCCCTTGAGTACGAGTAGAGTTTAGATTTTAGCCAATAGTTACGTTCTTGCATAAAAGTTCTTCAACAGTGAGAACGTACGTAAATAAATAAAAAAATTATTGGAAAAGAATATTAAATATAATTTATGAAATGAAGTATAATTTATTCATCTGCAACTACTATGAAAAAAGGAATAACATAAATTGAAAAACTATAGAATAAAAAAATATGGAAAATGAAATTAAATATTATCAATACAATTCTATATTTTAATTCATTCATCCACTATTAGGTACTATAAATGAAATAATAATATTATAAAATGATATATTAATATGACGATTATGAATGAAATTAATAATCAGTAACTAATAAAAATAAATTCAACTTGGTATCTATCATTTCATGTTTGAAAAAACAATTTAATAAGAACACTATCTAATAAATAAATAGATAATATGTTAATAAATACATAATGTCCGTGGGGTGTGAGAGGAAGAAAAACCAGTCGAATCATTCTCCGATTGGCTAGCCGAGCACTTTCGCCCTGGAGAAGTGTGTAGGAGAAGAATAATACATAATATTAAAATTAATTAAATCGATTTCGGATGGTGTTCATCGAGTTAAACACAACAGCAAATGGATCAGACATGTGTCATTTAAGTAAACACTTGTGAGACTAATTTTCTAATTAAAGTTAAATTATTCGCCTGTCGGTTCAGCTTGTTATAGCTCTAATAAACTCTGAGATATATAATTGGTCCTATTTTCTCAAATTCTCAAAAAACCGCTTTCAATTTATTATCAAGTTGCATTTTTATTTTTCCACAATGTTTCTGCAGTTTTCCTGTTCATTGGGCACAATGCCCGTGTCGAGCAATCAATATTGGAATATACCTCCGATTCTGGCAAGCAGAAGGATAATTACTGCTCATAAAAGTTGAACTATCGCCGTAATAAGCGAATATTCGGCGCAGTCGGCTCAATCGTTTAGTTGAACGTACTCGATTGAAAAAGACATTCACTTCGTTTTCATCGGATGCACTTTCGAATTCGATAACCGTTTTCCAGCTTATCGAGGCTCCCCTCGGCTGAAGTATTTCGAGAAGTTTCAATTGACTTCGCCAATTTATAGTGCCAAGTTAAATAAGGCGGGAAAAACTTCGAAAACGAGAAAACATCTGCGGTATCGAAACGGGCTGAGGCTTAATCGGTTCGATCATATCAGCGCGTACTTTTCAAATGCTTTCTGCTCCAAAGCAAAACGGTGAGTTAGGAGGAATATTTTTGAAAACTGTCAAAGCAAGATTAGATTACCTGCTTAATAGAAAAGTTAGAGTGAGGGGAGTCTTTCAGCAGAGGCCACTTGAGCATCAGTGTGGTTAAAACGTAAAGACCACAGTAATTCCGCACATCTCATTTTTTGGGTGTTTTGAAAAATTACGTTCATGCATGAAAAAATACGCGATTTTTTCTTAAAAAATAATAAGCTTGTCATAGAACAGTATTAAAACGCAGAAAAAAGGGGAAAAGTTTATTTGGTACATCTCACTGTAAAGGTGTACAACCCAGCTTTCTTCCGACCATAACTATTTTAAAAAACGTGATTTCAAAACAACTTTTTTGAGGATGCATGGCCTAAAAATTAAGGTAGAGGCTCCAGCCTGGATTTTCTCCACCTGACAACCCCCGGACATCAAGAAATGCGACGAGAAGGAAAAGAAGAGTTAAATTTGAACGGTTCAATACCACAAACAAGGGAAAACGAGTGGTCAAATAAAATTTATCGGGTATTTTCGTGAAAATCACGTTTTTCCGGCATTTTTATAAATCTGGGGGCGTTAATAGAGGATAGATTTCGACTAAAAATATTATGGGACCTACTTGTATTCGAAAGGTAAGATTGTGAATTTGTTCGAAAGGAAAAAAAAAAAAAAAAAAAAAACTTGAGAGGTAAGCTTTTTTTCGAATTCGGTTAAAAATAGCAGCAAACCTTCGGCCGATAATTTTTAAAATCCTGTAGATAGTACGATTCTCGCGTATGAAATTGACTCGTTCCGACCGAGGTTCACGCTGATCTAATCGACATGAAGTAACTGTAAATTTTTATGCACATTCTTCCTCGCAAGAGCCTGTTTCTCGCGTGATCTTCGGCCCCCGGCCGTAACTCGACGTTAAAGGCGACCGGGGCTGCGTTTTGATTAAAGAGCCGAACGGGCAACGCAAAGGGTAACAGGCCATAATTTATAGCCTACTTGCCGCGGCGATTATCTCAATTCGTGTAACGCTCAAAGCATCCATTTCACCGCCTCGCATTTACGTTTACTAACGGAGTTAAAAAATCTTCGCTCCGGCTCGTGAAAATAAAGAAATCGCCGGTGTTAACGTCTTTTCGCCGCCGGGGCTTCCGGCGATAAACGCCGAGGTCGAAATTTCGGTGTAAATTGAACACGAAACTTCAGCGCCGGTAATTAAACATAATGCATCACGAGCTAAAATGGAGCGGTCGATAGAGCGAAATTTTATTGCTTCCAGTAAATTACCTGGGGCGAGATAGAATGCTTCAATGTTTCATGTACAGTGTGATAAACGGTGTAAAAGAGCGCTGTACTTCAACCACGTTTTTATACAACCATTTGCAACCAAAAAGTTTTTTCCTATCCTCCTATTATTATTTTTTTTATTATTATTATTTTTTTTACTTTTAAGATTTTTGTCGTGTTTTTGACCCAATCTCACTGAAAACGCTATAACGTCTTCCATTCCACAGCAAATTCAAATCCAAGGATACGTTAGAAAGACCGTTAAATTTCCTATATTTATGTGCCAAACTGCTCACATTAAGTTGACAAAAAATCATTCTAAAAAGCAAATATTATGGAATTTTGTAAAAAAATGAATAATAAATAATGAATAATGAAATAAATCTACATCAGGTGCCGCGATCGCGACTCACCCTCGCGCATTACTATTTCTTCCTCCATCAACCTGCCTGGGAGCTGGTATCTTTTCAATAGAAATTGATGGATGACTAGGATGTACCAAGGGAGAGTCGATCGCCTCTTCGTTGCCCTTTCCTAATCATTCCGGTCTACTGATTCCATTAACACCGAGTATCGGGTATTCTGGGAGCCGAAAGGATCGGGTAACATTTAGTTTCCTTCCTCTGGGCCGCTAACTTTCCCTCTCCAGAGTTGAGTCAACCGTTGGCAGAATCTGCAGTCTCCATAAGCGCAGCGTTTCCATCCAATCCATGGAATTCGAAAATTGCAACCGAGTAAAGTGTTCGGCAAATTATTAACCTGAAATTTCACGCTCTTCGATTAGCTTAGAATTTATTATTACATAATTTCATTACCTACTTATCCGGGACACCCTCGAAAACATGACAGTCTATGAAATTGTAGTGTTGAGAGGGGAGAGAAATCAGGCGACTTATTCGCACAGCTTTTATCGAAGCTTTCGCCCTTTCGGGCATCCTTATGTATCCAATGGCTACCACAGCATATAGTTGAGATATAGGATAATTTTCCACGAAATATTTCCCTTATACAAACATTTTTCCCCAAATATTTCCCGCCTAATAATTCGTCAAAAGTATAGAATTTTTCCAAATTCGTTTTAGCTGGATTAAATAAAGAAAAATGACCGTCCTCTGTTGCAGATACTACGAGGCGAACGCCGTCCGACTGCACAGCAGTCCCGAGGCCGGAGGTTGTGACAGCAGTTGCGTCCAGTCGCATTTTTGCGCAGTGTCGCACGTCGAATACGCCGAATTCCGCAGTTGTCTCGAAGCCGCCGCCAGCGCGCTCTCATCGACTGCACCGTCACCGCTCGTCGCCTTCGGCCCTTTCCTGTTATCGCTATTGTTCGTACATCCGATCACCTGATAAACTCGATCGCGTAAAACAACGTGCAACAATAAAATGTATATTTTTATGCGGAGGGAATTTTTTTAAAAATTTGTATATTTCACGCTAGATCGTTTTTATTTTCCTTTTTCGGAGATAAAAACGGCGAGAGAGAAAAAAAATACAATAAAAAAAAAAAAATAACGATAATTTTCTATTATTCCGATGATAACATTTGTGGAGTATTGATGTCGTCTTACTTATTTTATATTAATTGTCGAAACGGTTTTCGAGATAACCGTGTATTGTATTCGCAAAAGTGAAACTCGTTTCGCAACGGTCCTTTAAAAAAAAAAGGAACAGAAGAATGTGAAGAACGGCGAGTACTTCTTGATTTTAGAATGGATATTATTTTGGTTCGGATAATACATGTGAACGTTGAAATTACTGTGTCAAAATTTTCAAACTCAAATTCACTTTCGTGCTTTGGAAAATATTGTACATACAGAATGAAATCGGTCGCTTTGGTTGGCGAGTGACTTCGAATCGGTGTTGTATCTTCTATTTTTGTGAATTTGTAAATATCGTTCGTTCATTTTTCCAAAGGCTTTTCGACAGCTATCCCGCAACGCTCATAATCGAACGTGCTCAAAATAACGCACTGGAAACTGGGATGAAATAGTCACGGACGAAAATTATTTAATGTGATTTTCCGCTCAAATGCAAACAGATTGTGCGAGTATGCGAGTCGTTCGGGGAAAATACGAACGGATAAATGAAAACAGTTTTTTTTGGAAATCGTAACCAATAATTGGATGAAACACGAGGTCGTCCTTCAACCGAATATTTTCACGGATAGCTATATCTTTCCCGTGACGCTTCGTCCTGTTAAATTCAACATCATTCAACTGCGTATTCGGTCTTGAATGGAAAGTAGAATTCGAGCGAATTTGGAATTAATTTCGCTAGTGAAGAATTCCATCTCCAAATCTTAATTTTTGCTCTTTTTTTATTTAAAAATAAATAAGTTTTTTTTAATTTACTACTTAGTTCGATTTGATTTCTTAATTATTTAAAAAAAATTTCCTCTCAAAATTTTTTTTGATTTGCTTTTTAAACAATATAATTATTTTCTAAATAAATTTACCAGGAATGACTCGCTTATTTAACGCACGAAGTACACAATATTGGTACATTTACCTCAAGTGATCGAGGCGGATTCCCTGCTCAGGCGTAGAGATCGAAAAACCAAACTTAGAATCCCTCCCGAAAGCCCAAACGCATGTAAATAGCTATAATTGTACTATATTAACAGTTTTAACTCATAGATATCGAACTCTTTTCAATAATAAAACGGCGCGTTCTGCGGAGGAAATTTGTTGCGAAAAAAAATTATCCGTTCGGTGTCAGAAGGTTAGCGCATATCTGTATCTAACTATGATTGTTAATATTGTATTTGTCGATCATTCATCCCCTTCGGTGTATAATTATTGTTTTGGCAATCGGTCTTTGCTGTATTACACGAGAGATAGTTACCAATTCAATAAAGGCAGTTTGTATTCAAGTTTTCTTCCAAGATTTCCCCCAACGAAAATGAACTGGCCATTTTAAAGAGCTCCACTAGGAGACACGGTAATATTTAAATATAAGATATTTGGATGGATAAATAGAAGGAAAAAACATAGCCTTAGATTCAAACTCAGACGTTTCACATAAGAGAGTTTACAGGATTCGAAAGGTTTCGGCTAAAAATCGGCCTGAATTCGGTATCCTCAAGTTTAATTTACATACTGTTTATTTACATACTGATATGAAAGTTTGATCTACAGAAACCAAAAACAAACCTCTCAAGAAAAAAAAAGTTAAAACAAAAAAACAGAGCTTTTTTGCCCGTTTGAACTTTCTACCGAAAAATACCTCCATTTTTCAACCGGCCAATGCGGAATTCGCGAAATCCGTAAAAAAGAAAAAAAACTGCAGGCAAGAAATATTGCGGATTTCAGCGTATTCCATGCCATCAGAGGATATAAATTATGCTACCTTCGTATTTGAGAGCAGTCGAGCGTCGCGATTCGGAGAAACAGAAGGGTCGACCATGGTCCTAATTTCATTGCTTCCCTCATCGGGCGGCCGAATTCGAGCCGTGTTTTCCCGGCCGGTACCCGAGTAACCGAGTTAAATTGAGACGCGAGAAGAAGAATCGCTCGCGGGAAGAATAGCTCGAGGAGTTTCCAATGGAAACTTATTTGCATACGATTTGCAGCCACGTTGTTTGTAAAGAAGAATCTAAAAAAAAGGAGGAATAAGGAAATTTTGCAGATGTTGAGCGAATTGAAACTTCGACGAAGTGAAAATGTGATAATTTCCGAAAGTGGCGGAAATTTTTGTGAATTAAGTTTTCTAAAGGGCGAGATAATGGGGGTTTAGTTTGCGAATATGGAGTATGATTCTAAAAAGTTGAATTCCCCTTAGTTTTCATTTCTTCGTCCAGCTATCAAACTCTTCTGAATTAGTTACTTTTACAAGCTGATAACTTGGAGGAAAAAATTGTTTATTAGGTACTTACCTGTTCCTTTGCTTCATCCATGATTTGAAAAGACCATCCACTTATTACCAAACTCAAACTATTGCGAACGTATCCACATAAAAACAAGTAACTATGAGAAATAAATCCTTGGCAACTGTCATAATTTTAAATAATATTTAAGATTACGACAGTTGCCAAGAATATTATTCAAATTTTTTTTAAAGAATATTATTAGAATATTATTCTATTTTTTTTTTTAAAGAATATTATTTGAATATCATTCCAATTTTTGTCAATTATTTGATTCGGAAAAAAGTTAAGAAAAAATCTAGAAATCGATATAAAACAAACCTATGATTAAAAACCTGGGAAAATGATGTTTAGAAATTTCTTCTTTGCTGGCGATTACAATGGTTTATAATTGAGTAATAAACCAAAATTGTCGCTAAATGATTAAATATACCAAAATATAGGCAGTGGGATTTTCTTTCTTTCGAATTATTTTTAAATACCCCGTTGCTTGAATAGCTCAATCGAAATTAGTTGTTCCATCCATCGAGTGGAATCCGTAATGGAAATTCCCAACCTCCGTACATCCGCCGTCGCTTTGCGGACTGTATTTTTGCAAAAATCTCCTTTTGAAAAGAAACCCGACGGGAGTGCCGAGACGATTTTTCTCCTTATCGCACTTTCCACTGCGTTGAGTCCGTCGCAGAAAAGAGATGTAAAATAAATAGATTCCATCCCATAGGGAGATTTATTTTCTCCTCGGGTGAAATGCGCGTGGATTTGAATATTGGGAATTTCTCGTTACAAAACATTTTCCATTTTCAGAAAGCAGATAAACTCGAAATTGTTTTCAAGTGTAGACCAACGAAATTCTTTCAACCCCTGAAGAGACCCCGAGCGGCGAAAGCGCTGGAAAGAATAATCCACAAGAGTATTCATTTACTTCTCATTCGATACTTTAATTACACGTGAAAGTAATCGCTCGCTGTCTTTGGGATCAATGTCTGTTAAAATTGTCTAGGGAAAATAGAAAAACTTCTTCAACTCACTTTATGGACACTTTTGAAGTTTAGTCGAATAGATATTCGTGTCTGAAAGGGATAGGGATGAAGGCGAAACCGCTCAACGTTAGTTGTCGAAAAGTTCGTGACTTCGCTGTCAAATCTTCAAAATGGTTAACCGAGTTTCTGCATCGTGACAGCTTTGGCCTCCAAACCGCCCTGCTCTTCTTATATAATCCTTCGAACGTATAAAATCACATATTTTCGCCTTCCACCAAAATTAATGCTCATTTCCACAACTCTGACGAGGAAATATTCCAGTGCTAGGTATTCGATTCAACCAGGTCGTACGGCTTAGATAATTTAATGTCACCGCTCTCTCGCCTAATGAAGTCGAAAGCGCACATAACAGAAACCGGAGGTTGGTCGCGTTTCAATCCTATCGATCGATATGTTTACAGGGCGGCGGTTTGTCGGCCTTTGGGCCCCCTCGGCAGTCGTTTGGTTTGTTGGAACAACCTCAAACGCGACCAGGTTCACCGCCTCGCATTTAAACGCAAACCAAAGCCAGCGCTAATAGATCTCTACTCCGGTTTCATCCTTTGAAGAACGTGGATAATGGAAGAGGAGGCTAAGGGTACTGACACCATCGATGATTCGCCTGCCGATATGCTAACTTCTCTGACGTACGCAGAGTGCAACTCTGGTTTGAAGGATGAATCGTATAAACTGTCCCTAAAGGCGTCACGAAACGGTGACCAGAGGAAATTTGGCTGAAAGTATGGGGAAATTACGGAGTCACAATTACATCGAGGTAACCACGATCTATTGAGCCCAGAATTGTAAATTTAAATGAAAAAGTCCTGAGTTTCCTTGTATTCACCGCAAGCCCATATTGGTTAATGCAATTGGTTTTGCATTTCGAGAAAATTGAGCACCCTAGAGCTTATCGATACGCTCGCGAGAAGTACTCAAATTCACATTTTAACGTCCATCCGAAATTCCACTATCAATTGACACTAGTCTCCTTTAAATTAATCATCCGACCAATAGAAAAATTTAGTCTAAAGGAAAAACTCTTAGGAACAGGTTTCCGCAATAATTTTGCGGCGATCGAAAATAAAAATCGCCGTCCCATCATCGCTCGCCACACACTCGGCTCTGCTTCCTACTCGTATCACCCTCACGGCCATTCTTCCGCACATTTCCGACATAGCTCACAACAACGGCAGCAACGCACACGTGAAAATAGAGGAAGAGAAAGAGGCCATTGATTTCTCCGTATCGGCTTCACGGATGGGTGGGCTATTGCAACAAACGTTTACGCCCCATTTGATAGCACTTACTTCCACACTTACGACGGTGTTTTCCCTCGGTCGAGTATAAGCGCTGGAAAAAAGGTCATCGCAAAACGTAGAAGAACAGTTCGAATTTCCATTCGGATAATTCTTTTCTAAGGAGGAATTTTTCCTCAAACCGCGTGATTTATTGATGAAATTATTATCTAACCTGCGAGTACTCAGTGTATTAGATTCGAACAACAAAACTCCGGGGTTTTGATAATTTCCAACAAAAAGTGCTCCTCTCGAGAAGCATTTATTTCATTTTTTTCAGCTTTTTTGTTTCATTTCTTTTTTTTCATCTGACTTGATTTGACGTGAAATGCCCTCACCAAAATAACTTAAGTTAACGGACGTTTTAGAAAGCCACAGACGAATCCACACGGGCAATTCAAGCGCATCAGCGACTGCCGTAAGCGCTTCTCCCGTTTTTCCAATAAAAAAATAGTATTTGCGGGGAGGGAAATTTATTCGCGAAGATAGGGAAAATACATTTGCCGAAAGAAGCCGTTTCGGAGTCGATTCGTTTTCATAACAGTAACGCAACGTCGTTAGGTTTATATGAGACCCGCGCGAGTACTCAAATAAGAGCCATACGTGACTAGGCGATCTCGTAAAAAAACGTCCAATAAAAGCGAAGCGAATGGAAGAATTCGGAAGAAAACGGACTAAAGGACGTCATTATAGGAAGAAAAAGGTTTCGATTGTTTTCCCGGTTATAGCGACGCGTAGGACGGGAATTTCGGAGGTTGAGGGTGGACTCAGTCTCTTGAGACGTTACCGTACACGGAAACCCACTAACCTTCTAGATCTTTGGGTGGTAGACTTGCTCTCTTAAAACGCCTTGCTTTTCGAGCCTTTTCCGACCCGAAGAAGATTCACCTCCTCAACTTGGAAACCACTTAGGTGGGCGAACAGCTTTTTCGAATCCGCGCATTCGAAGCGAAATCGGATTTGGCGAGTTTGTACATGAAACCGGAGAGTAAAAATCTCTTTTCGTGTCTATAGCCTTTTTTGTTGGTTTTAACAGATGCGAGAGAGTTGGAATTTTCTTTAGAACGCATGTTATTCTGAGTTAGTCGAAGAGCGGGATTTGTTATATATAATATTCAGCATTTTATCAATTCTCGTTCAGTATTGAATGATCGTTACTATTTTATTGCTAGATTTTTCGTTGGCTTTGATATTGGTACGGTTGTGGGTGTGAAAGAGAGAGCTAAAGCGGCATTCTATTGAAAGGCAATTGGATAATGTTCTCCAGAGTGGTGATAGTCTTAAGTTGAATCTAAGAGTATAAAATTTGGACACTAATGATCGATCATTTGAGCTGGCGAACTGATCTAAATAATGGCGGTTGAATTGATCCATGTTTGGGCAAATATAGGTCTAATAATTGATTACAACGTAATTAACTGTGGTTTTTCTCTCTCGAACATTTTATATAAAAACTTTTATAAATTATTCAATAGTTGTAATTTATTGATAAAGGATGTATTCACGACTTTCGGTGGCTGTTATGCATAATAATGCTTCATCAGGAAAAATATTTGGGTCTGGTTACTCTCAACGAGGTCGTCGCTAGGCTAGTTATTCTCTCGCTCATGATGTAAAAGTTAACGGTAAGTCTCTTCACCTAGGTCACAACCTTGCCTGCAGCCTAGGAAGGACGTCAGGTTTTGTAAAGTGGGCACTCCTACGTATCTTGTTGACCCCGACTCATGGGGACAGAAGCCCTAGTAGCCTTGCGATAGCCTCTTGGAGAAAAACCAGGCTCAAATATTTACCCCTGAAGGGGCCGCTAAAGCGCTCATTTCTTTCTATAAATCACGTATTCGTCTGACCTGGACTGAATTTTTTTACTCCGTTATAGAACCTAAATCCATCGTTACAAAACGAATAAAAATCTATCCTGGATTGCGAATCCTAAAGATGTTTGTAGCTTGAAGGAAAATAGCAATCACGGTACCCTTTAGAGGGTTCGTCTCGATCAGGTTGTCAGAGTGAGGAGATTTTTTCACGCGCCAAGTCAGAAGAGTCGCGACTCGGGGAAGCAAGTCGTCCGTGAAAAAGACTTCGCTCCCTTATGAAAATCATGCAAATTGCTAAAGGAACTGAGCTTCCTTTTCGCGATGGCTTCCTTTCTTCGTAGCAAAAAGGAGGTACACGAGGAACAAACAAGTAAATTGTTCCAATAAAAAAACGTCAGTGTAAAAAATGTGCCTTTTTTTAAGAGGAGCGTTTTGATTGTATACTTTTCTTCCTGGGAACATCTATTCGCAGTATTATACGTCCTATTGGTCTCGTCGCTGTGAATGTTCTCTCTCCTATCAAGATGTGAAAATGTGTGGCTGGAGCGTCTAGGTATGAATCTTGTGTGATGAATATCAATAAGAAGGATTGGTGGAGATCGGAGAGTTATTATGTAACTCTGCTATATTCCTATTGTTCAAATTCAATTTGAAAAAATGGTGGCGTTTGAACTCAAGCATCGGATTGATTTAAGAAAAATCCTTCAAAAAAATTTACGATTAGCCAATAAATACGATTTTAGGAACAACAAGCCCTGTAGTACCAGTTATTGGCAGCACATAACACAAATTTGTTTCTAAATTGCCTCAGCCGTTGAAGGCGGAAATATTTCGATGCCGGGCTTTCAAGTTGTTTCGATTGTGTTGACTGATGGCTTTGCTCAAAACGTGCAACTCCTCGTTTCGATCAGTTTTGCCATCGGAATATATTCCAGTTGATGCCTACCGCGCAACGTAGTTGTGCAGGTAAATTTAGCAGACGTTTGAGAGGATTGTTGAATAAACCCTTCGCTTACCTTAGGCTAGTGTTTCAATTTCGAGACGAACGCCCCCTCGCCTGTTAGCTAAGGAAGCATCCTCTTACCAGCCATTTTCGCCTTCGCTCACGTTTCCTTCGATCTTAGAGGTCTCACCTCTTCTTGATTGGACCTTCCTTCCTCACCGGTTCCACTACAGAGGGAAAATTAATACTGCGACAAGGCAATGGCAAGTAACCCGGAGAGGAACTACCAGCGACCATCTCAGCCTCGAAGACTCGAAGGCTGGCAAACAGAGGCCTAAGTACGGCCTGCGTGCTACCCTTGTAAGGCTAACCAGTTGTTTAGCTTCAGGGTAAGGCAATCGGGGTAAGGGTATCGGGTTCCCTTTTCCATTCCGCGGTAGTGTTCCAACACTCTAAACTAAATCTAATAAGGCATCCTCTTATCCCGGACGTCAAAGGGAAACCTCCTATAATAACTATCCGCTGCCAACTTGATTAAAACCGCTCGTGCTTAAAACGCGGACTCGAATCGAAAACTTGACAAGTTTCGAAAATCGAGTTAACCTGGAGAAATTTCTAAGCGCTGAGGTCTCGAACATAATTTCAGCTACATCGGTTGCGCTCTACAGCTTCTTCAATATTTCGACATAATAGAGACACTTTCAGTGTATGAATATACACTTTCTTCTAGAAAAGAATTCGATGGAGTATTTAGAAACGGCGCACTCACAAGCGTCAAATTAGGCGGCATTAAATTACCAATGACACTCAGTACTTCCTAGATAGAAGCTATCAAACCTTTTTTCAATTTTTGAGTTAATCAAGCTCCAATAATCAATATCTTTGGAACCTCGGGAAATGGAAGCGCTCATTATATTAAGTAGAAGACACCTATTTTTTATTGTTCGGATAACAACCGTACTTCCGCGTTATTCGAATTTTTCAATCCATTTTTTCTGCTCTTGAGCCCTCGATGATGAAAAAAATACCTGATTTTCACATATTTCACCTGTATTTGAACTTACCAGAAAATACTTTCGAAATTTCCATAAATGACCAACCAACAATGATTTGTCTAATTCTCCGTCCAAGCGCTTTCACCCTTTGTGGTATCTTCATTGCTCTAATTTTGAAGGGGCGCCAGAAATGTTCATTTTTCAACTTTCCCATGATAATTTTCAAGATCCCTCGTCAATTTGGCTGTGAATATCAACTAATCCTCGAGGACACTTTCGTTGAAATCTTATCGCTTTTACTTCCCGACTGCTGAACCTTCCGGCCAGGTGAATAACTGTTGATTCGCTAAGTTTTCAACCCCGTTCCCCCTCCGTTAACATCGGGGAAAATGCGAAAACGAATTCCAGCGGTTTAATTATATCTCGGAGGTGTCCTTAATTATCAGACTTCTGAAGACAAAGTTGGGAAAAGGGTTGGGCAATTAATCGGACGGCTAGAGAAGATCGATCCTTTGCTTAGTATTCGCAGGACGACCTAATTAGAGTTGGAGGTTGCCGAGAGGAAAAATATTCTTTTCCCCTTCTGCGTACGAAAGGGCTATAAGAATTTTGAATGAGGAAAGTGTTGGCAAAGTTTGCCAAGGCTGGAGTCGAAAATCTTTCACCACGAGAGTGTTTCGATTTTGGCTGGAAAATCTCGAACGCTAATATTCGTTTTGGAACCGGATTTCAGAGTTGAATCAAGATGAAACTGAAAATAAAAAATTAAAGGTGGAATTTCCCGCGATTTGTAGTTTCTATGGGCATGTTCCCGAAGAACACAATTCCAACGGAGCGGAGAAAATTGGCACAATCAATTGCCCGAGAACACTTTTCTTTCAAAAATTGAACTTCGCGATCTTCAAGGGTAAGACGGGGTAAAAACTACTAAAACTACTCTATCGTACTAGCATCTTACTTAAATGGCGTCTAGTCCAGCTAAAGTTACTACAAAATGAGCCGATGACTTTGAAGGAATTCGAATATCGGCCGCACAATGCACGAGGCCTAAACTGGAAACTGGTGTAGTTCGATTATTAAATCTCATAAATAACAACGCTCGCCGACTGCCGTTAAATGGACTATTTATTGGGTATTCAAACTTTGTTAGCCGGGCGGAGGAAAGCGGGTGGCGAAGGCGTCGGTGCCGCAGCCTTTTAGGTACGTTAACGCTGAAACTTCCCCAATAAACAAGACACCTGTGGTTCGAAAGGAGACTCTCACCCCATCCGAAGCTCCGGCTCGTCACGACTAGCGACCCATAACCAAAAATGTTCATGAACTTGAAGTACCCCGGCTTTCAACCTTCGGTAGGTAGGTGAAATTGTGTAACTCGACGGTCGTCGGGGCGGGGGAAACGGGCAAAAGGAGAGCAGCGTTTGTTCCATGTTCTATAGCGGTGGAGACGAGAAGCTCGCCGAATGTACATACTTGGAAACAGTGGAAAATATCTCCGCCAAGGGGAGCGAACGAGAGGGCGAGGGCCGAAGAGCAGAGAAGGAGATCCAGGGGCGTTGTTGAGAAATTAATACGAGGGCACGCGGAGTTTGTTTCCAAGTTTGGATGTTGCGCCCTTGTACGGAATTAGAGTACACATGAATAACAATATGGCAACTTTCGGCTTCGCGAGGGAGTGAAGCTCTGGTGTTTCTGTTAATGGCCAAGTGGTACTCTGCGGTGCTCGTGTTGCTTCCATTCGACACACCTAAGTTCGCGCGTCTCTTTCTCGAGAGCACTATTCAACAAGTTTCATTTACACGAGGTTTCGAATAGACTTTTTAGCGAGCCAGAAGCTCGGCAATAAACTGCGGTAATTTTCGTTTCCGCTCTCCTTTCTGACGAATCTCTCGCTCATCGAGTTGGAAAGCGAAGGGCATTCGTAACTTGAAACTACACGCACTGAAACGAGAATAAAGGCGACTGAAACTCACAGTCGGCGCTATCCTAATATCGCACTAAAGTACGCTCAGAAATAATTTCATTGTTTCAAGAATGGAAAATTTTTCTCTAATTTTTCACGTTATAATACCAAAAATCACTTTATATTTACCCATAAAATTGATCTAGATAAAAGTAGATGAAGTATGCCTATACTCTCAGGATGAGCAGGTATTGCTACTCTTTATTCTGGATCTGCCAGGTGGACCTGCCACCATTAGTTGTTATTAATCGTGGTCACTACCAATCATGCTCAAAACTAGATCTTCATCATTACCACCACTAGTTATGGTCAAAAAAAGTCACCAGATAAAGTCACGAGTTGTAGTCTCCAGCAATCGCAGGCACCACAAGATATAAGTAAAATAGAGTTCACAGACATCTGTCAAAAGCGTTTACATTGCCTTACTGAATGGCCTTCTGATTGGCAGGCGAAATTTAAATTTGGGCGTCGTTTTTACCGCAGATGCAAACGAGAGATCTCTCTGACCAGCATTAAGAGGCACAGAGAGATTCACTGGTTTTTAGGCCTACATCTTCCAAAGATTGATAATGACCAGGAGTGACGACAAGTACTGACACTGAAGCAGGGTTTGCGATGCTTCGTTTTGCGTTCAGATTAACAACCAACGCAGGAATGCTATCACCAACGCAATGGGAATCCAAAACTCATGAAATAAACTTGTTGCGGATGCCTGTGAGCCCTGCTTTAGTTTCAGCACCAATCACCACTCCTGGTCATCATCAGTCTTAGGCCTCGTGGCCTGGGTTCGAATTCAAGCCTTTTTGAGACAAAACAGATGCAATTACTGTTTCGCCCATGAATGCCGGTAGCGTCGAGATTAGTCGCAAGTGTGCAACGGGCTGAATACTTGAACAAAAACTACGAAATCGTCGAACGAAGCAAAACGCAGCCGTAGTATTCGAACTCGACACAATAGAATCAAAGAGCCAATTTTGTACCAGCGATTGTTAGCCAAATGATTTACAATTGCACCCGCTCGTTTCGAATGTCCTCAAAAGCCAACGGTGGCTTGAGAGTGGAAGAATTTAAATGCGCCCGAACAACGAGAGCAATTCTAAATCTATTTGAGCGACATTGAATTTCCGCCGAAAAGGCAATGTTTGCCCTCCACAATTCGGTTTCACTTGAACAACTCGACCAATCGCGAGCGCGCGTTTCAAACGAAACTGCTTGAGTAGGGCAATAGGCGGAAAACTCGGATTGTTCTCTGTGTCATTAATTGGAAAACGGTTAATCAGCACTCGCTGGTAAACTGCGCCCTTGTAATAATGAGAGGATTTCGTTCGAGGAGAGGTTTTCCCGAGCTGGCCGATTTAATCCATTGTTAGTGCCCCTACTTCGTTTCAATAGCAAAGCCCGAAAACCCTCGACGACATTGATTCGCCGTAAGCTGAGCGAATTGTTTCCGTTTGCTCGAATAAAACGGTGCTTGAAGATTGGCTATATTATAAATATTCATTGGTTTGACAAGGTAGAGGAAAAATTCTTGAGTCGTTTCAAGATTGATATGGAAACAGCTTTGATGCATGGCAGAAGAGATTGGACGACGGGGGTCATAGAGGGAATTTGAATAGGAAGTGCTCCAAATTGAAAATATGTGGAGCCATATGCGCACCAAACATGGCGAGATATGGGGCAAGAAGAGAGTTGGGAGAGGGAACATGAAGTCGCAGTTTGCGGGAACATTTTTACTTCATGGTGAAGCGCCAAATACTAATGACGAAACTACTAATTTTAACATTTTAGAAGAAGAAACCCTTTTACTGAAGAAAAATGTAACAACCATTTCAACCCTCACCTCAAGAAATGAGCTCCAATTGTGTTACTCGTTTCTTCATTGCTCTTGCGGCTGACTTATGTGAAGCCAACGTTGGCGGCTTGTTTGAGCTAATTTTGCTTCCAGGGTACGTCTTTTCGAGCAGGAGGTGGCTCTTTGAAAGAAAAATGGAGACAGGCTTCATTGAAAAACGTCAAATTACCTTTCAGGGTTTGTAAACCACCAGTGAACCGATAATAATTCACTACTCTGTCTTGAACCGTCTTGAATATATTGGAAGCTTTTACTCAAATCCTGAGTTCACATGCTCAAGACACCGCTTTATTGTTCAACCGAAAAGCCCAAAATTGAGCTGTCCCGCAACTGAAAAAACGACAGTCACAGTTTACACTAATTTTCAAAAACCAACGCGTACATCGAATTCACCATCAATGCCCATATTCTGACCGGAGTTAATTCAATTGCGAGATTCGATTAGTGAAACCAATTACAGCCATTGTTAGTCAATTAGTCGCCGTAATTGGAAAGAGAATATTGAGTTCAGGGTTGACCCTAGAGCTGCAGCAAGCACATTAACACCGCATAGAGCTACATACAAATCCAGTTACTTTCCACTCCACCAGCATTGCAGTAATGCTTTGCTTTAAACGCTCCATTAAAATCAACTAATTTGTATTGCAAACAACAAGGGCGGAAGGATTTGGCATGCGTCGATAATTCAGTTCATAATATTTATTCGAGAAGATGTAACCAATAGTCCAAACAAAATACGGAAGGTCTCAGTCGATACAAAATAATACACTGGAATACAACTTCATCGAAAACTCCTGACTCAATTCTTTGCCATTTTCCTTGAGATCAAAAATCCAGTAGTTCAGCAAGGTGGCAGAAACCAAGAAATCAAATTGCGTGGGATGAGATTCGAGCGATGTGGTTCAAGAGGACAGCTGAGAGTCCTGAGGTCTTAAAGAATTAGTGGTCTGCTGAGAGAAGAATCGTTCATGCGCCGACGTTGTGGTTGTTGGAGACGAAGATCGGTGAATGTCAACACCGTGCATTTGTCGGAGTAGAAAAGCCCAAGGAAGAGCACAAGGTGAAGGCATTGAGGCGATCTTGGAGAGATTTACAGTCGGGAACATGCAAGCGAAAAAATATACTAATTTGTTTGCTCGTATAATGTTCTTAGGCTTTAAAAATGATAATAATGGTGGTTGACTGCTAGAATGAAAAATTATTCAATAGGAGATCATGCCGGAAGAGCTTTACAGAAGAGCCTAAGTATACCATGAACTGCACTCTATGGAGCTTAGTACCCATGCCGTTTATCGTAACATGAGAAGAAAGACCGAGATGGAAGCCCTGCAGAACACCTGATGTTGCAGAAAATGGGTTCGACACGGTGCAACAATGTGCTATTGGTGGAGGAGATTTCCAAAATTGCTCACAGTCCATAAAGCACCAATAATTGTTTGGTGTGGGATCACGACCAAGGACATATCGGGTGATAATGCTGCTAAGAAAACAAACCATTGTGAAAATTTGGTGGTCAAAAACGCTTTAATGGTACCAGATGCCAAAATACTCCACTGGACTGACATTAGCAGCGATTCCTAGCGGCGAAGGACTCTTTGACTGCAATGTGTGTCTCCGAGTGAGACAGATTACAACAAGTCGTCAAACAAGATTCGGTCCCGTCTCGACAAGCCTTGAGACTGCGCTCGAGAGTTGATAGTTTCTCCCCTCTCGTCTCTGCAAAACGTCTACGGTTTCCGCGGATAGGGCAACCTCTTTTATTTCCTCTTCTCTTCTTCGCCGTTTCACCTCGAACAAAGACAGACGCGCCGGCGGACGTGATGCGAATCTTTAGCAATGTAGCGATAAAGGCCTCCAGTTCGGTGGGCTAGGTTCCTCGCAGCATCGCCTTGTCACAAACTATTCGCTTTCGGGTCGAAGGAAGGGACAAGAACAACACAACGTTTCCAACCACAAATCCAACACGTGACCGCTGCAATGCCGCCGGACCAATCCCAGCACCGGGTTGATAACCAGCCAGATTTATCCCTATCCTCAGTGTTTCCCTAGTAAAGCCCTTACGAAGGCAGAGATGGGTGTAATCCTGTTATAATTACGACATCGACTATAAACGTAATCATGAATACAATTATGATTACATCAACGATTTATGGTTTTTGAGATTTTGAAGGTAATTCGGCTCTTCTGACGCTGAATTTTATCATGAGTTGATTGAATTTTATTGAGAATATTGCTGGAAAGTAAAAGCTTATAAACTTAGACGAAGTTTGCGGTTTCAGTGGAAATTCGGAGCTAATACTATTTTTGGTTTAAATTCAAACCTGTTCACTGGATTGAGTGAAATTCAATAATTTCTAATCAAAATCCCTTCCATTCAAAATTAAATTTCCTAGAACTTTGAATCGATGGCTCATGTAGCAATGATTTTTAATCAACAGTTGCTGTAAGTTACGTGCGATTTTAATCGGTAAATGGGCCTATTTTTGACAAACTTTTTTGAAGGAACGGCTCGATCGATTTTGATAATTCAGTCACCTTTCTACGCAAAATTTACTGTTCTTCATGCAGATATTGAGTAATAATTCCCTCAGGATGCGTAGTTTCGGTGTTGTACATGAAACTGAAAAAAGCCGCGAAAATTTCTCAGGTTTTTCAAGGCTTTGAAGTATTATTGAGAAGAAGTCGCTAATTTATACTAATTCAGGGTCTTCAAGAAAATTATACGGTTTCCAGCTCTCGAGCAATTTGTCAAACGCGAATAATATTTGCTTAGACGAGCACCAAAGAGCACCACTGGAGTTAACACGAAGACGAGAACTCTGGAATATTTAACGATACAAAGTCGTCTTATTTTATGACCTTTAAACCGGCTCTTCTCGACGTGTAGCTCCGTGTAGCCATCGTTTATCGGTATATCCTGTCTCATTTATTTTCTCTTCAGCAAGCTGTCAACATCACAATTTTAATACTAGCCTAATTTCGTGTCCGCTACAATAGTCCATTGTTCTGCAGCGTTTTTCCTTGAATAATTTGTATAATAATACAAAATAAAATGTAATATTATATTTCTGTTAAGAAGAACTCCTTTTGTTCCTAGAATCCTTGTCGTAACGAAGATTCAACTTTCGCTCGTTTAAGTTGCGGACAAAGCCTCGTGTTCCGATTTATTCCTATTATCTCCGTAACGAATCGCGGGACAAGGTTGAAACAAATTCTAATTTTACATTTCGCTCGCTGTCGAGAAGTTACGAAACCGATCCGAAAACCGACCCGAGGGCAATCCCAAAGCTCAAAGGAAGGCAACTTGGGGAAACTCGCTCGACTAAAATAAATGTTTCGGTCCGGCTTCGCCTTTAACAAGAAGCCGCAAAAACTTATGAACAAGAAAATGGGGAGAAACAAAAAGGTGAAAATAACTTTCGGTATACCGATGGGAAGGAGGATCATGAGGATGTTGTTCATTTTGAGCGTATTGTTATAATAATCTCGAGCGGGGAATACCCGACAGAAGCGGAAGCGGTGGCTTTCGAGGAAGCACGAAGGAAATGGATTTAATTAACACCGCCTTTATTACAGCTGCTCCTCTCCCTAGGGTTATCAACTTATTAAGCCGCGATAGCCCGATATTTTCTAAAACGTAGAGCAAATGATAGAGAACGATGACGACAGAGTTTATTTATTTATTTGAAGGGGATAAATACCAGGGCACTAGTTAAATAACTGGACACAAATTCAACCTCGACTGAGAAATAAAATCCGTTTTTCCCCAAGAAAGGCGAAATCGGCGGCAGAGAAGACAGGAAATCAAGAGCGTTATCATGTAAAAAGTGAAGTTAAAACGAATTATTCCCTCTTCTTCGTGAATATTCAATGTAACCACCAATTTCGGTGGTTTCCGCCTCGAGGAAAAAGTGATATCGGAGGGGGACGGAATACGAGGGTAAAGAAAAGAGATAACAGGAAGGGTTACGAGAGCGCCTCGAAGATAGCGGACCCGAACTTGGTCACCAGTTGAACAAGTTTCTAAGTAATGGGAGACCCCAGGTTTCATCTGTTACCCGCAAACTCCTTCTCCGCGGTTGAACCGCGCGGAAGAGGCTTCTTTTTCCCTGGCCGCAACCTTGCGGATCGTCGAAACGAAGAACCGCTATCCCACTCTGCCATGCGCTCTAATGAAATTTTATGAAAATTGATGGAAGGGGAAACCCCTCGGTAAGCTGGTCCGGAAAGGAGTTTAAACTGTGAGAGGAGAGAAGAAAAAACGAAAAGAACGAACACAAAACTAAAATTGAAATCTTATAACAGCTCCCTGGGATGTAGTACAAAAGTTGCAGCGTTTTTTTACCAAGTATAAATCACGTTAACCGCTAAGCCCTTACAAAGTTTACTTTCCACTTAGATTGCTCTAACAACTTCCACACACTTTCCATAATCGAATAAAAGTGACGCTGATAATTTCGTTCAATCTATTACGAAATTCCTTCGCAACTTCGAGTCTGAATTATTTAGAAAAAACAGCACGACTAAAGGCGTATTTTCACGCTGACGGGCACGTCCGAGATTTTTCTGAGGATAAATGTTTTAAGTTATCGTTTACTGGAAAAAGTTCGCTGAAGATTTCCTCATTGGGTCAAATTTCGAGGAAAAGTTCCTCGCTAATTTCTATATACGAAAATATTAGGGGTTAAGGGCGTTCAGCTCACGTTTTTTGGAGGTTTTACACTAATTTCGGGCACACCAGTGGACCGATTTTCGTGTTTTAAAGCTTAAAATGACCGTTATAGATGTGGTAATATTCCCTACCAGTTTTTTTTTTTTTTTAAATTTTTTTAATTTTTCATAAATGTTTTCATTTTTCTTACTTCATGAGGAAATGAGAAGGTGTCAGTGAGGAAATGGTAGAGTGGTGAGGGTTGGAGGTAGATATGGTGGTAACACCGCCTTCTATGGAGACTACAGTAAAGTACCGAAGGCCTGCAGAAGTGCGATTTTCAGCACCATCTACTGGTTCGTCCTCCTCCAAGGCACCTTGAGATCCCCGTTTAGGTCAGTTTGATTGAGTAGAAGTGCAACACCGAAACTGCCATAAATAAAGATCATTAAGAGACAAGTCGGAGTTGAGTCAAATCTAGTCGAATCATGGCAAATGCCAATCCTAGCGGCTCGAAAGGGAATGATAGTTTCAAAGGAGGGCGATGGTCCAAGGAAGAAAAACTTATGGGAGAAGACACGCTCGAGCACATCATGGCACAGGACGGCATAATGGAGTCTCAACGTCCTCTTCCAATTGGAACAGTTTAATGGAGAGAAGAGCATCAGCGCAGATAAAGGCAAGAGTAAAGGCTGTCCGTTGAAAATTGCATTCTAAGAGCACCCTTATATTTGAAAAAACCCTGATCGAGCCGAACGATCGAGCTATGGAAAATAAATTTTCATACCCGTACCTTCGAAAGTTTGAGAACTTTTACAGAATTCAACGATAAAAGCGTACAAAAAGGCGATGGATCCGAACGTGAGCGAGTTTTAAATCGTTCGCGAATGAGACGATTTCGAAATCCCTTCGCCGAAGGAATTTCATTTCGGTCAGCAACCGGTCACATTACTCGGCGACTGAGCGTTGAATCCTTAAATCGTTTTCTTTACAATGTGAAGTGAAAATTAATGAAAAAGCGGGAGATGAAGAAAATAACGAGGAAAGAAGCGAGCGGTGAGAAGGAATTTTCATTAAATGAGCGCGGATTCCGGCAGACGTGAAACCAAGGGATGGCAACGGTTTTGGGAATAGCTTACCTTCCCAGATGTTGACTCCCGATGTCCACCTTCGGACAAAATGAACTGTGTATTAGGATTTCCGTGAGAAATAATCGCAAATAAGAATAAGGTTGTTTAAATATCGACTTTTTTAGAAACGCCGATTTTTTAATGAAAAAAATATTGATTTTTTCGTTCGATTTTAAGTTTTTATGTATTATTAAGTGAATATGCTGGGACTTCTAGGGGAAAGAACGCCCGCGAATGGCCAGATATTGAGTTCTAAAGTAGCGGACACGAAATCAGACGGGCCTGAGAAATTGCGATGCCCGATAACGCGAGCGTGGATAATTCAAGCCACGGTACGAGACAATTTTTCGAATGAACTACAAGACAGAAACTGGGTGAAGTAGATTGAGAAAAAACGTAATACCGAGTAAGGGGAATATCGGTCGACCGTTGAAATGATGTAAAGGAAAGGACCATTTGGAATATTTTCTCTTAGGGCGTTTGGCAGTTTGCTCAGCTCTTGAGTACACGTGTGTCTTTTTCCTTTCCAGGTGCGTCCCTTTCAATTTATCCTTTTTCCCTTCTTTCTCACGAGAAAACACGAAACGCCACCGACTCTATTCTGAGTAATAACATCGGCTCGGATCACGAGGGCGAGAGAGCGATGCTTAATACGCGACGGAGGCCGTATTATTCTTACAGTTGACAAACATTATTTTCAAAAAGCCCCGTTTCCTGGAATAGTATTTACTCGCTTCTAATGCTCAACCGGTCGCCAAAATATGGACGTTTCAAAGGGGTTATTAATTATTTCTCACAGTAATAATTCCATCTCGCTAAAGATGTAAAGAAAAATTTAAAAGTTAGTAATTTATCCAGTGCAAAACAATGAAAAATTTATGAACGCTTCACAACATTTGCACTCCACTCATACTATATGAAAATTTCTATTCACTTGAGAAAGAAAAATGCCTTTCATATTATTGTATTTTGATCGAAGAACTCTACTGCTCGCTTATCAAAAACGCTGCAAATGATTATACAGTGGTTTATAATTCCTTTTTTTCAATTAGTTGTTAAATCACCATCTCCTTGTGATAGTGACTATCCCAAACAGTTGTGTATGTTCCCACCTAACCGCAGATTGGTAACTGTAAGGGGAAACTCGTTAGTAACTATCAAAATTTAATTATTTTTACTTTTCTGAATTATCGAATTAAAAGTTAAATTATTCGACTAAGTATACAACTAAAGAGAGAGATTGAAGAGCATTCCAACGAGGGAAGAACTTTTTTATACCTCTAGAAAGTCTCAAGTTATACCATCTTACCAAATTTCTCAATTGTATGACACAAAACCCTGCGATAACTCGAGAACCATTAGACCTATCGGCCCCGCGATTGTCTCATTCAATTCAGCGTAAAAAATATATATACTTTGATATCAAACTCATACAAATCCCCCCACCTTTTAAACCCGCTAAAAATATTTTTGAAATTGAGGTAACGATTTGGCGCAAGAATTACGCCATTGTCAGGCCAAAATTGATTTTTGGTGAAAATTTAAAGTATGCTCCTTTTATAGTTTCGTCAGAAGAAAGATGCGATTTTTTTTTATTCGATATTCGGATTCTACGTACGTTAAACTGTAAAACATCAAATTTCGAAGGGGGTTAGAAACAATTTTTGTATTCGATTACAATAGTTTATAATTGAATTAGAAACCAAAAGACAATATTGGAGGGGCAAAAACGGAGAAAATTTGACTTTTCTGGAATGAGGAGAGTGAAGATAGTGAGTAGGAAATGGACCTCAGAATCACTCAGTATTTAACCTACCTCCTAACCCTCCTCCCTCAATATCATGACAACTATAAATGTCACAAAGACCATACTACTCCAATATTATAAAAGACTTCTAATATAAGCGAAAAAGAACAATTTTACCCAACGTGAGCCCGAAACTAGCCATGATGCGTTTTACATGAGAGATATTCAAAACAGTTGTATGCCATTGTTTTCGTCTTCGGAAAACCGGTATACGGATTAGGTGGACTCGAGTCGAGCGGTAGGCAAGCGATGCAAGACCTAAAAGACAGGAGGGATAGGTCGACTAATCTCAAGCTAAAGGGCACGACTATGCTCTGTGACTAATGGCCGGGAGTTTCAGTACAACTGGTGAGGCATTTGTCAATCTTGTATCATTAGTTTAAAACTTGGCCATCGCTAAAACGAACAGAGGGGAATTCGCATTAAAGCGAAAATCGATTTCGTTCGTTCGACTGATTAATAGCTCAAACGAAGGGAAGCCTAATTAAATTAATTATTGGCGAGATTAGAGCAGGCGAAATTCGCAATCCGCATAGGGCCGTCAAAGATGAAGAACGGAGCGGTAGAAAAATAAAACGGACGTCGGTTCGGGTGAAAAAGTAGCCGAGTGTAAAAACAAGAAAACTAACCGAAGTAAAGAAGAAAGCATCGATCTTTCAAGGCCCTCCGCACTTGAACGGCCGGCGAAGCTATTGACACTGTTGAAGTTTTGACGTCGAATAAGTTCGTATAAAAAGAGTTTAGAGAAGGATCTTTTAAGTAAACTTCGGTGCATTGATCAAACCGAAAGCCGAGGCCAAGTTGGCCAACAATCCGTTCCAAACTCAACATGCCTCTGTTTGCTTTTCCTGCTACCAACTTCGAACCGAGCGAAAGACCGGGCATAGAAAGGAGCGAAATTAGGCGTCAGGCATTCGCAGTAACTTGGCTACTGCGCTTCGACGACTTCGGAGGAGCTTTCGAGACGGAGAACGAAACTATAAGTTATCGGCGGGATTTCATAGATGCGAACGAGGGCAGGTTGAGTTACCACAGCTAGGCCTAATTTCGTGTCCACTGCTGCAGAACATGTGAAGGAAACGCCTTAATCTTCAACCTCTGAAACCAAAGCTCATTTTAGTTCAGTACGAAAATCTATACAAGTTGATATCAAACACATCTGTGTCTTAAAAACCTTGGAAAATACGAATTTTCCCTTTAAACCCCCCGAAAATACTCCTAAAATCGAGGTAGTGATTTGGCTAAAAAATTGTACAAATATCAGGCCAACATGGATTTTTTGGTGAATATCTCAAGTAGCTATTATAGTTTCTTCAGAAAAGTGTAGGCGGCGGAGGGGAAAATTGTTTACTCCCATTGGATCCATTGAGTTGGAAGTATTGTGTGGGACGGAACTGAATTTGGAAGATAAGTTCATAGTACTGTAAGTACTCTGAAACAGTTTCTGAACAAATGTATGTGTGTCTATCTGTCCTTAGAGGTCTTAAGATCTTCGTTATGATGAGATTTTTTTTTCGAAACGTAAAACATAAGTTTTGATGCGGGTTAGGAATATCCTTCGTGTGCGATTACAATGATGCATTGTCGAACAATAAACCAAAATCACAGTAGATGCCTCGTAAAATTTTATACCGGCGGTTAACGTACGGGAGAAATAACGAGACTCGTGTTGTTTATATGTATTAAAACCTTTCGGTGGACGATAACTGCAAGAGGTATTACAGACGGTCTTATCTAGTAAAGAAGGGGAAGCTCCCTTAGCGTCGTTCAGGTCGCACAGTGCATATATATGCTCACGTAAGTATGTTGTGAGTGATCGAGCGAGCCCTGTAGCAAATAAGGTCCAAGGAGGTCACGTATAGTATGGGCCCCGACTCTTATCAGAGCTTGAACATATTATTTATGCGGGAAGAGGTAAACGCCTGGCCCCTGGAGAAGCTTCCAAGACGAATGGAACGGTGCAATGCCTCATCGTTCGGGTCGTTCCGGCCGAGAAATATTCGTTTTTCCCTAAGGATCGACTAAAATCGGTATAAGTCCTAATTTACCTCTTACTCGGTGGAAAGCCTAATTTTGTACGTTATAATTGAAAGACAATGTCGCTTAGTTGAGGGTGAATGCGCAATAAATTGATAAACGCGAATAATCGAAGTTAAAAATAATTATTTCACATAAACTATTTCCTTAAAAAACTGCGAATTACGTGGAAGTACTGTGAGTGACACTAACGATAAAAATCAAGCATCATTCACTCGCCGTAACAAAAATTTGAAGACCTTGAGCGTTTAAATATATTTTTTTTTTTTTGCGGCCTGTTAAAGTCAAATTACAAATTACTCAAAGTAAAATAGCAAAAAATAACTCACACCGAAAATAACAGTGTGTGAGTCAAATGATAAAAAATCTAGCGTCATTTGCTCATGGCAATGAGCATTTCAAAAAATATTGACTTGTGGCCTGTAAAAATCAAAACACGTTGAACGGTTATATCTCGGAAGTACTGTGTGCTAATCAAAATCTAAAAACAGCAAATTTTGCACATTTACTTGGAGAACATTTTTTGAAAATTGCATTCATTTTTCACAGAGGTACAACTACTTTTGTCGCTTTTTGACCATGGACAGAAGGACAGGGACAATTATTCAGTGTTCCAGGGTACAGTAGTATGAAAATATCTTCCGATTTCACCTCCGTCCCTATTTCTGGGAACGCTGAAAATACTACGAAACAATACTGCTTATTATTACGTATACAGGGAAGTAAAAAATTCACGAATTTAATCTAACTTCGATTCTGACGAACGCTTATTTCGCACTGGTTAACTGAAAAAGGTAACGATGAGAACATCCCTGAAAACGACGCCTCGCGGCGAAGCTATTTCGCGTAGATTTGAAACCGAATAATTTTATTCTCTTCGATTGAAAATTTCTCGTACACAAATTAAGCATGTTTTAGTTGTTGTAATCGTTCGACATCAAGGAAATTGGATATTCTCTCAAATTCAAACGTTCGCACTTCACAATGGAGAATTGCAACGCTGCGCCTCTCTGCATGCCAGAAGATAGATACCGAATGTATATGAATTACTGCATGAAAGATCATCTATGGAAAGCTGGTGAGTTTTGACAGAGAATTTCGTCAATCGGTAAATCGAGATTTTTGAATAGGGCGAAATATTATCTAGACTCGATAATGAGTTCTGCCATGCAAAAAATATAACTAAGAGTATATTTTATTCGAGTTCTTCTAGTAAGCAGAATTTTAATAATAAATCGACTTCGGTATCGAGAGGCTGAATTTTGGCATAAATTTACTGTTTCTGCATTATGAAAAAAAAATTTTTTATTTGCACGAACAAATTTCTCTTTGAAAACAACTAATTTTCCAACCGTGACGGTGTTAGTTTTTATGCAGCGATCTCGTCACTAAAAGAACAATTTTGAAAAATCAAGGCACCTATTTGATCTAAAATCAAAGTCGGTGTCTTTCGGTTTGACATTTTTTAATAACCTGCTCGAGTTATTTTATCGGTGTAACTAGGGGCTATGCGCCCTTGGCAAGGGGGGCTGCGCCCCCAATATTAGCGGATTGTACATGAAAAGATCCAATTTTTCAACTTTAAAATTATTTTCATCAATTCAGGGCGAAAGAAACAAAAAAGTAAGCATATATTATTACTACACACATCATCAACTATTATTGTACCAACTTTGAACGAAATCGAAATCAAATAATTTTCCACAAAAAAAAATCAAGGGGAACTCCTGCAATTTTTTTGCAACGAACAGTATACGATTTTTTCTCCTCTCTCAATGCTCATAAAAATCTGAAATTTTCACTAAAGTTGTATCGTACCAAGATGTATTTTTGTGATTTATCTCAATTATCGGAAAAATTTGCAAGTGGTTCAAAAAAATATGTTTTTAAATGCTCGAAAATTGAACTTTAACTGGGCTTTTCGGGGTTTAAATTCATGTTGATCCATTATTTTGATATACAGGAGTCTTCATTTGGATGTCTTACACACGTACATAGCAAAAAATTTGGTGTAAAAAATTCCAATAGCGCCACAGAAATTATTTTCCGTAAACATCTATCCTTAAAATATGGCATTGTTTTGAATACAAATATAGTTAACTCAGCGTACAAGAACGGTACATCCCTCTACTGGTGGAAAATCGTGAGTATAAAATAGGTAAGACTGTCACCCAAGGGTTTGAGATAAAAGAAACTAAAGATGACTCCTGCGAGCCGAGCTTTTCTCCAGGGATATCAGGGAATACGCAGAGACTACGCAATTCGAAATAACGCGACATCTCCCGCGTTCTTTATTTGCATGATAAAGGGCTGTGGAGTAGCGAGGTTTCCTTCTCAGGATAAATCTTTCGCGAGGATATTGTGCCTATAATCATGAGAGAATATTCTGAAAACTTCGAGACGAGGAAAATGATTCTACATGTCACTGAAGATGCTCGAAGGGGCGAAAGTTCTTTGTCAGAAGGGGAATATGAAAAACGCAATCATCTAGAACTCACCTTCTCAATCTATCAATACAAAACACGCTCTGGTGTAATTTCGATCAACAGCATAAAATGCGTCCTCTTTTATCAGAACTGGGAAGGGAAGAAAATGGACAGAAGAGGTTCTAATCTATTAGGATTTGTCCTGTTTAATTATTTTCCACAGATTGAGGTCGATTCGGGAAAAAATTCACTTTTTTTGGTTCACAGTCGAGAATCGCTCCAAATTTTTTACTAGTAAAATCGAATCTAAGGAAACGGGGGAAAGAGCGTTCAATATTCTACCGAACAGATGCCTATTGTTTTGTAATATTTATATTCTAGTCACAAGAAAGCTCAGTAAAGATCGCTGCCTAACGGAAATTAGTCCTGTTGAAAAATATTCATCAAAAAAGGCTAGAATGATTAGAAGTGCGCCAAAATTTCAGCTTTACGTCAGTATATTCGCTCTTATAGTGAAAATCTTATAGGGAAACATTGTGTTTGGACGCTAAATTTGGAAGCTTTTTTGTAAAATCTGAATCATACTTGGGTTCATTGATAAAAAATTTTGTTCAAAAATAACCAGGAAAAAATGCGTAAATTTCATTATTTTCGAAAAAGTGAAGATTTAATGGTTTGTGTGGTTTTTGCAGGAGCAGGGATTTCTACAGGATGGCTGATTGCCAAGCTCCTTACAAAACGTAAGTGCGGCATAGAATAGAATATTTTAATTTTCAATCTGTACAATGTTAGGCCTCTCTTCCACGCTGCACAGAATACAGAATTTATAGTACAACTTGAAAATACGGTATAAGGTATAAAATATTTTTATTGTTGTATTTGTGTTCATTTTTTAATATTTTTTTAATAGTTCTATTTCACAAAACTAGTCTTGGATCAATAGACTCACGCACAGTACTTCCACTCTAATAAAGTATTTCGTGCATTTTTTGGCTCCTTGTTAGTTTCACATTAACAATATTGTATTGTACTTAGCAACCTACTGTAGACAGAAAGATCAATGCACTGGTTTTCTATCGTCCATTCCTCCATTAATTGAATTTCCCTCTCCTGCAATGAGCTCTAAAAATTAGTTTAAATTCTGCTTTTTCAAGTTCTAGTTTTTACAGTTTCGCTCTACATTGGTTAACCATTAAATTGTCAATTTGGGCTTCCTTTTCGAAATTCCAATTCAATATAGGTCTTTTTGAATACGTAAAGGACGGAGAGATTCGAGGCGAATCCGTAGAAACGTGCTATTAAAATACGACGTTAAAACGCTTTAATTCGTCTTCTTCCCGTCGTTCATTTCCATAACAACTGACGAGAGTGAACTTGAGCGTTTCAAGCGCGCCTCTGTCTGCGTAAGCTGCTTTACGGTAGCTAGACTCGTTATGAAAAGGGGACTGGGTTAAAGTACAGACCATACAGAAAGCCGCAACAACAAAAGCTTGGAAACATTGGCTTTAACGCTGAAGACAAATAAAGTTAACAAGTTGTGCGGACGAGAGAGAAAAACCTCGCTTTATAGCTCAACAGTTTCCACCTCGAAGTTGTTTGGGGGGAAAATATTTTTCGCCATCTTTGAAGTGAAATCCTCCGCCCTCAACTTTGGAAATTCGCTTTCCGCTTTGAAAGAAGAAAAATAAATAAAAAGATTGCGGAGGGGAATACACGTGGGAAAAACAATAATTAGAACAAGGCGAGTTAAAGGAGGAAAATTTAATTATCTTTCCATTCGAGCTTCTAAACCCTCTCGTTCTCATCTGCATTTATTTTTAATACCGTGTCGTCGCCACCTTTAATTTTCAAATTAATTCCCCGAACTTTTTACGGCCAAGCGACGGGAGTCGTTAACCGCTCTGAGTGAATTCTGATGAGAGACCTCTCGGGGCAACTTGCGAAGAAATATTTATCGCGCCGCTCTCTTTTTTCATCCCTTAAAGCTGTTTTTCTTTCCTTCTATGGAAACTATCGATATTCATAGAAAATAAGCGGAAAAAACTAATTGGAGAGAGTTAGAATTGAAAAAAAAATCATCCGAAAGTCACTATAATTTATTATAAAATTTTTGTAATAAAATTCCCACCTCGCTCATCGCTCATTTTGCTCTTCCGTTGATGAAGCTCATTCGGCGAATGCCGCATACAAATTTCGACTTATCAGGCTTTTCAATCAGTTCGATTTCCCGCTTTCTCTTTCCTCTAGTCAGATTATAATTGGCGTCATCCGAGTAAATTATATTTTTCCGCTCGACGCAATATGGCCGAGATGGGGTAAAAATGTGACCGCTCGAGCGGAAAATCCATTGAGCTCAAGTTTATGGGACTGGAAAGGGCGATTAGAGTATCAGCGAGAGGCGGATGGAATTGCCTGGCGGCGAAGCAATATTTACAGCTGGCAGGAAAATGGCTTGGAATAAGTAAGAATTGTTTAAGGTTCGGCGCTTTGTCTTACAACAACTCCTCCTCGGTTTTCGCTATAGGCGTCACGGGCGCGGGCTTTGGCTCCCACGGGCCAAGTAGGTTAAGTGCCTGTAGTCCAATATCCCCACAGTCTTTGCTTAATCCTTCCTTTCCTTCTCTGCGCAATACAGTTTACGGAGGTTTACTCTAAATAGCTCCGTATCTGGTACTCGAAGAAATTCCCTCGCTCCTCGACTAGCTTAGAAATGGAATAAAATATTCTTTCGTATTATTTATCGTCCAAGCGTAGCTTTCTTCTGCCGCATTTAAATTTCGATGGGCCGATAGCATTAAATAGAAACAGTACAGCGTTCAGAATTGCTTCAAGGATTTAAGAAATGTTTTTGAAAACTTGAACGTTGAAGATATGGTCACTTTGTTGAATCATAAGTTTCTTATAGTTACCTCTTTGTGGGTGATGGATTTTGAGACCATTATAGACACATGAATCTACAAAGTAACCTAAACTTTAAATTCAATTCTCTAGAATTTCTGAAGTGCTAAAATTCTAAAAGACACATATAAAGTAAAAATCTTTCAGAATTTTGTAAAATCCTAGATAATTATAATTATTTTTTTTTATTTTAGTTTTTCAGATTTTTTCAAGTTTTAGTGTTTCTGGTACCTAGTAATTCTGAAATATGCTAGTTTTTATTATACTTTTCGTAGAAAAATTCTAGACAAATATTGATGTAAAAATAGAATTCTAAAAAATATATACAAATTTATTTATATATCTGACACATTGCACAATATCGCCATAACTTTTGAGATGAAAATGTGATTTCTGCTTCTTTTCTATTAGTATATTTTTTTATGCTAAATCGAATGAGAATATAACGAGACCAGTAGCATTAACAATTCTCGTCACATTAAAAAGACATATATACTCTCTTCTCCCAGTATCGACAGTGGCATCGCCATTTCATTGCTCTTGGCTCGCGTTCTTTGCTCTCTGCCCCACTCGGCACGTGCATCCAAAATTTCACGCACGTGAGCCAACATGTTGAATAAAAACACCGAATAACTGCAAGTTTCAATCGAAAGATTAACCAGGGGATCGACATTTTCGATTCGAATGAATGATTCAAGGAGTCTGTCACACGCCGTGAAGCCGTTCGAATTCACGTCGATCCTGAGCCTCTCGAGGGGACCGAGGTCGTCCCTGAGGCCTCCGGCAAGGGAAAGATCTACCCAACAGAAATGTTAATGAGGCACCTGTAACAGCCGAAACCGCCACCTAATCGGCAATCTCAGCTCATGTATATTACAGCAGTGGTAGACCCGAATCGGGGAGCAGGCGGCGAGGAAAGCTAGATGTCGCACCGATATAACCAACAGCCCCCTTATAAATATGAAGTCGGAACATTCAGTGACAATCTGTTAAATTGCGTTATCGACCCGATCCCGTCGAACGGCAAGGAGTAATATCCGGCATGTCCGATTCAGAATCGTCTCTCCTTTCTCAAGCTGAAAACTGGATTAAGCTCGGACTATGAAAAGGGAATTTTTTTCCACCTCTCTTTTCCTTCCAGTTCGAAACATGAAAGCCTCCCTTTGATCAAACTGACTTCAAAGAGTCCAAGTGGAACGTGTTTTTATTTCGACCTATCGTAGGGAAAAAATTGCCTCGAATTCGAGACACAGAGATGAACGTATTCGTAGGATTTTGAAATGAAATAGTCGGAAATTGTCAATTATTATAAGGGAAATATTTTTCAAAATGATAATTTGAACAAAAAGTCGTCAATTCAGATGTTTAAATATATCAAAAGGGAGGTAATTTAACTGTCCACATTTCCCTTATGTAATGTACCTATCCATTTCTCAACCGTTTGTGAGTTATTCAGCAATATTAACGGAATATACCCGAAAAGATCCCATTTTTCAACTTTAAACATTATTTTCTTCCATTTAGATAGAAAGAAACAAAAACTTGAGCATATACTATTGATATATACATCATCAACTACATTTGTGCCAAATTTGAACGAAATCGGAATAAAAAAATTTTTCATAAAATTATCAAGGGGTACCCCTGCGATTTTTTTGCAACGAACAGTTGACGATTTTTTCCTCCTCTCTCAATGCTGATAAAAATCTGAAATTTTCAGGAAAGTTGTGTCTTGCCAAGATGTATTTTTGTGATTTTTTTCAATTCTCAGAAAAATCCGCAAATGGTCCAAAAAAATTGGTTTTTAAACTCTCGAAAATTGAACTTCAACCGAGCTTTTCGGGGTCAAAATATACACGAATCAATGGTTTTATTATGCAGGAGACTTCATTTTAATGCCTTACACACGTACATAACAAAAAATTCGGTGTAAAAAATTCCAACAGCGCCACAGAAATTATTTTCCGTAAACCGAGCTCCAGACCGGCCGAAGTTTCGACCTCCGCTGGCATCGGCAAGGATGAAAAATTAAACTTTAGTTTTTAAACGTTTTTGAATGCAATTCTTACAGGAAATTTAACGCTGAACACGAATTTAACGTCAAAACGACAGAAATTTTACCACAACTATCAGTTTTACCCATTTTTAGCACTAAACCGTTGTTATGTCAACTTTGAAAATTCATTGCAAATACTTACAGCACTGAAAAATTATAATTAATTACACTTTCCTACTGGAAATTGATCTTAAAATTTGATTTTGGAACAAAAGTTGGTAAATCGCATGAATTTCTGGTAATTTAAATTAGCTTTTTGATTTTCATACCTTTGAACTTTTAACTTGGGAATTTTTTTCGCCACGTTCGCGAATTTTGAAAAAATAGGTTGAAATTAAATCTATTGAGTAATAACGTCCCAAAATTAAAAAAAAAAAGTGATTTTCGCGAAAACAGCAACTTTTCGCTTTGCGAACTAATAACTTAATAGAAAAAATTGCTCAATCTTGTTGTTTTCGACGTCGTTTATCTACAAAAAGTTGATGCAAAATCATGTTTAAGAATATTTGTGTTTGAAAAAAAAAATGACGTGACTTCAGAAATAGTTATTAAGAAATTATTGATATTTTTTCAATAATTACGTTGGACTCATAAACGATGTTTTTAATGATTACCAATTAAAAAACTGTCGATACTATAAAAAAAAATCAACATCCCAAGAAGCCCCTAGAAAAAATAAGCGTTGCCCTGAGATAAAACAAGTTCCACTTCTTGTTTTCCCCGCCTTTCGTAAATCAATAAAATCAAATACGAACGATAGAGATGAAAATCAAATTGAACGCTTCGGATCACTCGATTGTGCTGTAACAAATGGCTTGGAGAGTTTTCGACGGAAATAATCGACAACAAAGCGTAAAACGGATTGCGAAGAAATAGATTTTCTCAAAATGTATTCATTCTATTGGCTCTTCAGAAATATTGGAGCGGTTTATCTGTGAAATCTTGGAAGAACGTAAGGAAGTTATCTTGTTATTCCATGAAAACAATATACCACAAGTCGTGTTTTATCCTCTAGTAATAAGAAATCAATTCGAAATAGGAAAAGGGGCGGCCGGTTGAATAGAGATCAGGAACAGGCCTGTTGAAGCGGAGCGAATAGAAATTCTTCATCCCTAAGCGAAAAAATGAATGATACGGATTTACCGGCGGAGAAACGGCGAAGAAAATACGCCTTTGCTTTCCCATTTTCGTTTCAACTCAGACGTAATACCGTTTCAATAATGTCGGAAACTAGATGCGCCCCTTTCATCGGCTTCAGCACGAGGACGATCGTTTGCTATTATTTGTGCTGTCTTTGTCGAGGGAATGTCGAAGAGTGAGAAGTATCTTGAATAGTAGTAGTATTAGTAGTAGTAGGTAAGTATCTGGAGTACCTGTGATTTATGGAGAGCGTATTTAACAGCTCAGATCATTTTCAACCCCAACTTGAAAGTACCGGATGATCTTTGCGCGTCAATATTTCGGTTTTTACGATTTAATTTCTCTGGTTTTTTACGCTTGTCAGAGTGTTTTTGGAATGCAAAAATTCAGCTTTTTCATCACAGCAATGTTAATACTTCTGTTTTGCTTCTCGTTACAGCCAACCGGTTCACTTGCAAAAAGAAGACGTGGCCGATAATCGTCGGCCTCGGAATGGGCGTCGGCCTCGCGTCCGAATACTGCAAACGAGAATTCAACCACGCTCTCTCCGACAAAAGAAAACGACTGAGACGTCTTCAAAGGAAAAAGCAACTCGATTGGACAGAAGTGCGTTACTTTTCCGATTTACGCTATCCGTATGAAATATTTATCGCCGTATTAAACTCGTCGCAGATTTCGAGAAAAAACGCAACGCTGAGCTTTCGCCGGCTTCCCGGCCGCTTTTTCCGAGTGGAATTGAACTATAAATATTCATTGCCTGTTTTTTCCGTTGTCTGTCTCTTTTCGCGAAAAGGGAGAGAAATCTCGGAGAATGCGTTCTCTCAGGGCTGTGACACGCTTAGAGCGAGCACGCAGACTTGATAGTCGTCATGACTATCGCGCTTTCTGCCTAATGAGAAACTCTCCCTCGTTTCTACTGTAGTTCCATCTACACGGTCTATACTCTATAGTGTCTGTGGTTCAAAAACCAAGTGAGCAGATAATCTTGCGATTTTTCGCCGTCATATTGAACAAAAAAACTTGAATTAGGAGGGGTGAATAAAACGTTTTTCAATCCAAATTATAGATTTTTAAAATGGGGAAAAGACCTTTTTTTGTACGGAATATTGCGTCGGTCTATTCAGCATTTAATACGTTTTCGATTGTACTAATATGTAGAAAAATAAAAGGCTACTACTAATTTTACTGCTACAAGTACAGCTAACCTCTTTCGTTTTTTCAGCCTTGCAAGACGCACTAAAATAGCGAGGACCGACTGGATAAAGTAAAACACTAATCGTAGAAGACGACAAATAAAATGTCAACGTTGAAAAATTGCGTATCTTCTTCTACTCGAATCACATCTCCTTATAATGCGTAAGGATATACTATGAAAACGCTAACCTCTACGGAAATGCAGAAATCGATGGGAGAAATAGATGGGCTGAAAGACGAGGTTCAACGTCTAGGTTGAAGGTCGAGGTCGGAGGTCGAGGTCGAAGGTCAAATTTGAAGGTGAAGGTCGAACGCCAAGGTTAAAGATTGAGGTCGATGTTGAATGATGAGATCGAAGGTCGTGGCCGAGGATGAAGGTCGATTAGAAAGTAGAGGTCAAAGGTCGAGGTTCACGGTGTTGGTTGAAGGTCAAGATTGGAGGTCGAGTTTAAAGGTCGAGGATTAAGGTCGAGGTCAAAGGTTGGGGTGGAAGGTCAAGGTCGAGGTTGAGGTTGAAGGTTGCGATTAAAGGTCGAGGTCAAGGTTAAAGGTTGAAGGTCAAATTTTGAGGTGGAAAGTCGAGGTTGAGGTCGAAGGCCGAGGTTGAACGTCGACGTTGAAGGTCGACGTTGAACGTCGATGTAGATCGTTGAGGTTTGATATTGAAGTAATACCTGTGGCTGTTTTTTTATTCAGGACGAGCTCTAATTGCAGTCGTAACACTCCTTAAAGCTTCTTTCTCTCCGTGCAATTCATTCGCATTTCGACTCACCATTTCTGTGTTCTGAAAAAAAATCAAAATCCGTTTCGAGTCTTAATTCAGAAACGGCCATTTCAAGTGAAACGTTTGACATCGACGTCAAATATTAGAACCTTCTAGGAAAAAAACTCGGAAATGACCATCTAACGGGGAACGTATTTAGCAATTTGAGCAGGGTCGTTTGAATCGCATTCCTAAGAGAATCATCCGCTTGGCCGACGAAGCATCTAATACAAGTAAGCGAGCCGTGATGTAACCGCGAGAATATTCTCCACCAGGGCGTTCTCTCGTCCGCCATTGCCCCGAGCGATGCCCGCTCTGAGGGATTAGTGGGCCGTGGATAACGATAAAGCTCGGCCCCTGTAACGATAACGGAGTTCGCCGAAGGAAAAACCTCCCGAACGTCGGAAGGAGCTGAGCGAAGGACAAGCTCTAAAAGGGATCATTGACGGAAAATTCTACCGTAAAAGTTTTCCCCACGTGCTTTACTTTTCTGACAATGGAGTCGGCCAGAGTGGAAATAACTTTTCGAGCTGAGGAGGTTTAAAAGTCGAACCATTGGCACCAACTGTAGTCGAACAAGTCGCATTCGCGCACCTTTTCTCGCGTCATTGTTTATAATCGATTTTAGAGCACTTTCCCCTCGACTGGAAGGCGATCCTTCTACGTAAGTGTTTATTATAGAATGATAAACCGTTGACATCAAAACGACACTGTTTTCAATGACGAAATTTCACTCTCTTCGTATTTCTCTCCGAATGCAACTACAGCGATAGCTAAGTCGAGGTGGAAGCATAAAAGAATCAATAGATCTCTTCTATTGCGATCGGTTCGTCCAAGCAAGTAATCATTTTGACGGGCAGGTGCGAAGGGAAACAAACGGACAAGGTCGCGATTGGTGCTCCTCTCCTGCTCAACCCCTATTCCGACCTTATCCCATGAGTGAAGACTAAAAGTATAATAGAATCTGGGAAGCACTCGAGGGAAATCTCTGCTCAGGGTCTACCGCCATACAACCAACCGAACCCCGTCCCCTGCGAGCTACTCCGTCAACCTCACGCCTTTCGGTTGCCCAGTCTGCGGCCAGCATTTTTTCCCCGGCCGTCTATCGGTGCTTTAATATTCGTGAAACGCAAATGCGCTCGCTCACTGTTATTCCAGTCGGAGAGTGCTTTTAGCGACGGGGAAAAATCCCCCGATGATGAAATTTTACAATGTTTGTACACGCTTAGCAATGTCGAATTCGAAAGTTTCGTCGGTGAAAAGACCGTGGAAATATGGTCGCCGAAAAATATCGCCAAAGGTGAAAAAATTAAAAAACTTTCATATCTACGAAATTTAGTTGTTCAATAAATATACCTACGTAACTATGAAAAAAAATTTTATGTGCTCAGTACATAAATATGCAAAATCTGACGTGTTTATATTTCGAAAAATAGTACAACCGCGGAAGTTCAAAATTTTTTGTTTTTCGATTTTACCACGCCTCGCAAAGCTATTCAAATTTTTACGGTCTTCAAAGCTTGGTTTTTGAGAGCCGAAGAAGATGGTTTTTTATCTTCGCGGTTCTCTTTTTTATTTATTCATTCTTTAATTCATTTATTTATTTTTGTCTTATCACTGAAAAAATGCTACAATTTCTGCCAGAAAAAAAATAGAGATCGCTTCTTCCCGACCCATAACTGATTCTCATTTTGTTTTAATTTGTTTAGTCGCCGTTTTTAAATAGCAAATAAAATTTTTTTTAAAGCTGCCTCACTAGCAAAGTTGAAGCAGGCAAAATTTCGTACCTTATTTCCTCTGATTTGGTACGAGGATTTCGTTCGTTCCTTGCTATTTACAGTGTTTCTTCGAAAAAATCCTTAGCCAGGGCTGACGTTTTGAAACATTAAACAGCTCCATGTTACGATGAAATCGATTCGCTAAGCCGTCAAGTTGCAAACCTTTCCGTTTCTTGCGCCAACTTGACGCACGGATACATTAATTACCGTTTCAATAACATATGAGACACGTGGCGTGACTCGAACGGAGCTTTCAATGATTGTGAATCAAAAATTCGGTCGGCAAATGTCATCTCTTTTCCCGTCAACTTTCACCAGAATTCTAGCAAAGTGAAGTTTTGATATTTGGTGATTGATTGGCCGAGGTTAGCTTTGCTGGTGTCGATCAGTGGCAAATTTTAAAATTGAATTTCTCCGAAAGATTTCGCACGTTGAATATTTGACGTGGGAACAAATAATTTGGCAGTTTTTATTGTTTTATCACCAGGAGATTGAGGAGAGATAGATTAAGATAGATTTTTAATACACTCCATTCTAAGAATAGAAAACCACCTATTCATATAGATTGAGTTAAAGGTGATAATTTATTATATTAGAATTCTTGGATAGCTAATTCTCTCTCTCTCCCAACGACTCTAAAACTATCAAGGCGCATTTTAATCAACGATTCAGTGAAGCATTTGTATAAAAATTGGCTCGGAAGAAAAAAAAACTCCGGGGAGTTAGTTACTTTCGTGTGTTGTTACAGTTGTATCCAATGTTCTGTTGTAGTTCGTTGAAAAAGGGTCTTTCCTAATCAGCCGGTGGACCCTTTTCAGCAAATAATGAAAGTTGCGGGGGCGGTCGTTGGAGTAAACTGTCATTGTAATCAGACCCGTACGCGGCTGCCTCAAGGAATCAAGCGTTGTTAGAACAGGATACTAGTGAATATAGGGGGAGTAATCCTGGCTACATGCAGATCTCTTTGTCCGGCACCTTTCGGTAGGAAAGCACGTAGGAAATGGTTTCGCGTTCTGGAGAAGAAAAGAGGCTAGCTATAGTAGCCAGCAGGCACTTCTAAGCTTTTCCACCCCTTCGGCTGGGCTTTTTTCCTCTAAAAACACAAAAGACTCGCGCTGCTCGTCGACTAAAAGGACATCTTTAGCTCTTGAAGGCGCTGCTGGGGACTACGGTAGATGGGACTTCACGTAACAATTGGCATGTTACTCGCTTGCTCGTTCAGACACTACAACGCTCGTACTTCTCTTCCCTATCATCCAATCTTACCCTACGGAGGCACTTTAGTCTTTTTCCACGCAGGTGGAAAGGCGTACAGAAAAAAGAAAAGTGTGCCTACATCTTCTCTCGTCAGAATTTCAAACAAAATTACCTTCCGTCACCGGGTAGGACAACATCCAGTGACTAACCTTCCGCGCCATCGCGGAGTGTTCCCTTGTAGTCTTCCGTAGATTGCTTCGAGTCTCTCAGCTTGAAAAGCGACTAGATTTTTTTTACGCGATTGTTCGGAGATTTTTCCGCACGAAGGGCTCTCTCCGAGTGCAGATCAATGCTATTGCATTAGCGATCCTGGTTTTCTTCTATGAAGTCGGTTAAAAATATACATATTCTGCGGTTATCGGTACATTCTTAGATATTTTTCTTTTCCGCCAAGCATTTTCATTCACTCGAGCACCTCGAGATTATAAATTCGAAGAAATTCGAGAAATAGAACAGCAGCTGTGCTCAGACTTGGGGCGAAAATTATGGGAAAAGTTCAGTTGAGGAGTTATATACCTACTTATAAAATAAGATAGAACATAAGATGAGGTAGAAAATAACATGAGATAGAAGATGAGAAAAGATCAAAGCTAATACAAGATTATGGATGAGATAAGATATAAAATAAGAGAAAATAGAACGTCAGATGAGATGAGAGATAAGATAGAAGATAAAATAAGACAAAGGATGAGATAAGATTAGATAAAAGATGAGAGAAGATGGAAGATGAGATATAAGATAAGAATAAACATGCAATAGAGCAATAAGAGATAAGATAAGATAGGAGATGAGATAATATTAAATACAAGATAAGATAGGAGACGAAATAAGATAAAGATATAAATGTAAGAAGATGTGGCGAAGATAGATGATTATATAAAATAGAAAATAAGTTTACATTTCACTATACACATTACACTAGCTTTTTACCACAATCTATTGATACCTATATATAATTCTGCTAAATTTTACAGGACACATTAAAGTAGATCCATTTCTAGCAAAATAGAGGTTTATAATTTCATGTAAGTTACCTGGTTAATTGGGAATATGCTCGTGCGTCGTGTTCATTCAATTTGGCTCCAGATGCTTTTAGTCAACAGGGAAAATTACTTCTCGGCGGCGAAGGATTTTTTCTATTTACATATACAATTACCTCCTTCGAAGGTCATCCTATTACCTTAAGCCATGAAGGCTTCCAAGGGTGAATCGAGCAAAGATGAAGGCTGATTGGCCAAGCTTTCGGGTTGATGATAGAAAAAAAGGTTAGGGCAAAAATAAGGCAAAGAGGCCGTCTCATCTCGAAGCAACCTAAGGGAACTTCGAATTTGCATGGAGATTGAATTAGATACTGACCCAAAGGGACGCGGATTGGTCTCCGGAACCTTGGCAACCATTGGCTGGGCACAGTCCGTGATCCCTTTCCTCTCGCAACGTACGCTTGACAAATCCCACTTTGCCACGAGTTTTTCTTTCCGTCTCCCGTAACAAAGTACATCACAACACGTCGAAACAAAATACGAGATTCGTATCCACACGGATTGCGATGGAACAAAATTATGGGAGATGCATCTATGTTCCCCGGGTCTTCCCCCTTCATTATAACACTTGATTTTCCCCCACAAACTATCTGTACCATCTTCCATTTCGTCGATTGCCCCGTGAAGTTATCTTTCTGCAGTCCCTCTGAACTTGATTTTGTAATTCACGACTATCTAAATTATTATAATTTATTTATTATTTTATTTTTTATTTTTCATTGTATAATGGGTTCACGCCCGTCTCATGAATAAATATATATTATAGTACACGATTTTTTCCCTCCTCGAGCATCAAAGTCACAATCCAATGGTGCAAGGGGCATAAAAAATCATTTCCTCGATTTTACAAAAAATCCCCCGCAGAAGAGATGTTTCCCCGCTTGTCCAGCCTCTATATTTTCTTCACACTTCGATACGCAGTTTTAATAGTCAAACAACAGATTTACTATCCTGAAACGAACGCTCCATCAAAGAAACGTGACGTAAAGCATAAAAATCAGAGTAGCCGACCGTGTAATTATAGATGATGGAGGAAGAGGAGGGTGTAATTTAAAACGAAACATTATCAGTGTACAGGTCGCGTGAATGGCTCGTATAGCCATCAGAAAACCTCGCTCGCTCGTTGTCTGTCCGTTTCACCCTCGTCATCTCTGTTATGATTACAGGCTACATCGCCGTTAGTGATAGCCTCGATACGGACCGCCCTTACAGCCCTGGCTAGGGAGAATCGTGATCACGGAACGGCCAACGAAATTCAAATAAACCCAGAGGAGGCCACCCGGCGATTACCCCGTTCCACGTTCATCAATTTCGTCCAATTCGCGTAAAAAGAACCGCGTAACACGAGTCGTGGATTTTCATAATATGACGATTTACCAGACCGGAGTTTATCTTGCGGACGGTTAATTCCTGCGCTATCGATGTTTTGATGGCGAAGTATAACTAGAATAAACTAGTCAGCTCCAAGATAATCGCTGTTCACTGGTCATCGGTAGTTTACTACGTGGCACGATTTCTCTCTCTAGATTTCCTCATAAAACCGAGCATGATAAAAACTTGCAATCATAAAACATTCTTGGCGCATTTCTTATATTCGTCAACTTCAACAAGTGACATTTTTCCGAGCGCTTTCCCCCATTCGGGCATCATCAGGGTACATAAGCCGACCAAACCTCTGCAAAAACGGCGAAAGCTCGAACGCCTTCCTAGAACTAAACTATTCTTCGGCTCAACTGGCAATACATAACGAAACTGGGTATCAAAGTGTACAGAAACCCTTGACCTCCAAAACTGTCACTAGGTACCTCTTTCGAACATTGCTGAAAAGTTTGGCAAATGGGGGAAAATCATAGAAACTTAATTTTTGTGCATTCTTCGTATTTTCGACGGATAAATTATTTCAAATTGCACAAATGCCGTAGAGTTATATATGAGGATTAAAGTTGATACCTCTTCGTAGGAGACCAAAAAAATAACTTAAAATAAATTTAATATCCTGGAGGATACGTTGCTTCATTATTGAACGTCTAAGAGGTCACGATATGATCTTTTCGTAACCGAAAGCACCGTATTTTGAAAAACACCAAAGGCGAGAGAGGAATCTTCCGAAAATTCATATCGAAAAATGATGTATCTGTATAGGGCAGCCATTAATAAATGAGCCCCTTTTACCTTCTATATATTCAGCGATTTTAGCGAATATTTACCGTTGAGAGAATGGATATTGACGCAAGGAATGAAACATAGCTGCTCCATTTCCTTAAGTTGAGCCAGGCCAGGAAATTGTGTCCGTAGATTTATGAGGATGGTTGAAACCCTTTCAATGACATTCGCTTTTGCTTTCATCCGTCGTTTGGCCGGTAAAAGAAAAATCTTACGTCGTAAATATTCATATTCGCGAAAGCGCAACGAAAGGATCCTTTTTCATAAGTGGGTAGACGTTGGAACGCTATATCATTCCAATTGAAGCTTCGGTTTTGTTGATTTGAAAGGAAAATCAACGAATGGCTCTATAAACAGATTGCACGGCCCTTAAGAGGCTTGAAGTGGCGAAAGTGCTCGGCTTTGAGAGAAATATGATATTCTGGAGTGGAAGTTGTCAATTATTTCTCACTCTCAACCGACCTACAAAAATATTGAATAAGTATTACCATTTACTTAAATACATAATGTTAAAAAATTGAAAAAATATTTAACAATTAAACATTAAACATTAAAATATTGAACTAAGCCTATATTTAGTTACCCAACGGGGCTCGAAGAATTATTAATTTACTTTTACTGCTATTGAATTAAAAAGAATGACATTTTCCACATTTTTCGGTCAATTTAAGGTTCAGTTCAAGTATTTTTTAAATAGGCTAGTCGAACAAAAATTGATAAAGATGGCCTTTCAGGCACTTGATTGTGATTATAAACACCTGAAGTCTAGAAAATACCATCGTAGCAAGAATATCAAATGAATTAAGGAGCATTAAAGTGTAAGACGAAAGATCTCCGGACATGTTAAGTTTGATTGGTTTTACTGGCGTAATAGGAGGTCATCAGTGGAAGCAAGTGCCAAATAATTAAATAGGTACCGTACTCGCAGCATTTTTCTTAAAACCTAACCCCAACCCATAGACCGGATCTTCCCTATAACATGCGTTTCACGAGTACAAAAAGCCTCCAGCGTTTCGTTCATCAAACGTAATTATCCGGAATCTATTACGTTAAACGATGCGTCGAAAAAGGACATGACTTTTCACGGTGTTTGCTTGTGACGATCAAAGCGAAATTCACTTGTAGATCTAAATTTGAGACCAATGAAAAAATCATTTAGCGTTCGGGAGAAATTTTTTTTTTTTTTTTTTTTTTTGTTTGTTTTAACGCTTACTATTTTTACCGAATTGTTCACGTTTTATCCGACAGTGAAGAATCGAAATGCAATGCTCTAAATCAACGATAAACCGTCGAAACGGCTTCGAATTCGGGTTAGCTGCCGGTAAACATCCTCGTCCCTCGTCAATAATTCATCGGGACCTGTTCATATTATACATAGGCAGGTGATCTCGGTGAATTCGCCGAAACCGAGCAGGGTCAACTGTCTATAATTTACGCGTTAATTAGGGCTGCGGTTGTTGTATCATTCAAGGCCGCTAGATACGCATTTATGCCATCGTTCGAACCGCTATCCTTGTACACAAATAACTCAAGTTTCACCATTGACAAAACAATCGCTGGGGTCGAAAAACGTTTGCTTAATACTCCATTAAGAAAGGGTAATCGTATTGAACGAAGATTATCGTACCTAGTTCTATAGGCGTCCGTTCTGGAGCGCTGTCAGGCGGCCATTTTAAATGTCCCTAACCTCCATGCTCAATGGCTGAAACTATTCTGCCCATTGTTTACTATCAAAAGGGGACAGCCCAATTGAAATGTGCAAAACTTGTTCGCTTTCTTATGTTGAGCTTTTGTTTCAAACTTGTTCAAATGCATAAGCCCTTTTCGTGGAACTATTCACAGTGGATAAGAAATGGAGAAGACAGCTCGGAGTGAGTTTCGTAAAAATATAATCAAAAAAGACTATCGCCGATATCAAACGACAATGATGCATCTCTTTAAACATTAATTTCCCCACTTACTCGTCTATCTCGTTCTTCATGTTTTTACGAGACCACACTGTACTTCCAAGTTTGATAACGAACTATAAAATCAAGATCCACTGTTCATTTATTTCGTAGAACGGGCATATCACCCAAGTATTTACGAAGAAATTAAACAATTTATGCGATCGCAGCGCCAAAAAATTGAAAACAAAAGTTGACCATAGATTAATAAATAAGGAAAAATAAACATTGGCTCCATAATCAGTACGTGGCAGAGAAGAAAACGGATTTGATTGTAGGTAATGGTGTAACTGTTGAATCAGTAGACAACCAATGTATCCCAATCGATCCTTCCCATCTATGTTCTTCTTTTATTGTAGCTTCATCGATCGAGCTATGATCTTACACGGGTCACGAGGGCCATAAAGGCAAGGTAGACCGGAAAAGCGAGAAAGCTGGGGAAAACTACATTAAGAAGACGTTCGGCGATTATTTATCCGAGGCCAGTGATGGGCCCACGTCAGCGGCAGACTCGCTATCATTTCCGACGCCAACACTAACGGCCCAACCCCTAAAGTCCATCCCCTAACGGGCGGTTTCTCAAATAAGTCGTCTCCCTTGCCTAATGCACGTAGCCGAATTACAGGACGAAAGACCCATTAGAGCAAAGGCGGGCGACACACAAACATCAACTCAAGTCCAAAATCTGTTGTTGAAGGGTCTTATTGATATTAACAACTTGCGCATCCGTTAGTCTAAAAATGTGTCGTAATTATTAGCGCTCTCGTAGGAATGCTTTAATTTGAAGCAGCTGATTGAGGAAATTGGGAGGGAAAAAGAAAACTTTGACAAAGGCTGATCGTGGAAATTTTTTATTCAATAAATGGGATTTATTACATAGGAGATTTCATATTATTTTCATTAATTAACGAAGATAATTCATCACTGTTTCCTCTCAAGGAAGCTTCCGGCAGTATGCCTGTAATACGCCCAAAAATAACAATTCCAGTGTGTTTCCTGCATGATAAATTTGTATCTCCTGATTGGGCTAAATTACCTTTGGCTCCTTTTAATGCTCGCCATTAGAACAAAAAACTAATTAAGCTGCAAACCGAGCCATGTAATTAACCAAGCGCGTACAGACACGTTTGCAAAAACTCGCAATTAATTTTCGAGTTAATCCATTCATTCGAAATTGCAAAGTTGGATGGATTCCGGTCTTTTTTTACTTAAGCCCGTTCGTTAGATATTATTTCCATTTCGACCCATCAGGGCTACCGCGAATGGAATAAGGAAGATCTGACAAGTTTTAGAAGAGAGCGATGACATCTCAGCCTTGCTTTTGCTTAATTACAAGTTGAAACTCTCCCCCGACTTTTCGTCAGATTAACGTTTCAACTCAAGTTTTTCATCTTTAATACACGTCGAGATTGCATTTGTAGATGATTTTCAAAGGTTAACGAATCTATAATGATTGTTTATTTGATAAACCACCGCTATTTTCCAGTGAAAATATATAATTACGCTTTGTATCCTCAGCATAGTCACGTCACGTCACTCCACGCCATATACATCATTATAAATAATTATAATAATAATATAAATAATTATAAATATAAATAATTCCAAATAAATGAAACCAAGCGGAACAATGATTAAGGATGTCCAATAAGTCGAATGTAATTATTATCATTGGAAGCTTTTATATAGTTTAACCTAATGAAAAATACTTTTATCATACAATATTCATTACTCCGTGCTCAATCACTCTAATACAAGGGCGATTATTGAAAAATGAAAAAAATAGGTATTGAAAACTCGACTTTTCGCAGAAAGATTTCTAAACATTACTATTTCAGCTTTGAAAATTTTTGAAAATCAGCGATATATTTGCAAATAATGCTTATTCGTAATATACAAAATGCTTATTTTCCATTCGGAAGCGTATACCCAATTTATATTGCGTTATTTTAATTTATGCGCGTATGAATAAAGATGACGCCCAAATTTATTTAGTATCTACTTATTGGAAACCTTTGAAAATTGAAACATAGATTGCAAATATTCTATTAACGTTTCATCAAATTTTTTTTCATTTTTACTTCCATTTTTACGTAGTGAAACGAAGTATCTTGATGGTTTGAAAAGTCGAATTCAGAACAAAGGTGAATTCTAAAGAAATTTTTAGAAGTAACGAAGGCCGGATTTTCAGCGTTATCTATTGGTTCGTTCTCTCTAACGCACCTTGGGCCAAACCCCTTAAACTTTTGTCCCCTGAAGAGGCCTTAATGGGCGAAAGCGCTCGGGAAGAAAATATAAATGACAAGCAAGTGAGAAGGAAGTATTCCCTACACCTCGCCTGCCGACAAAGGATCATAACGCTCAGCACTCGAACTCATGTTTTCAAGAACCATTAATGCACGAAAACAGTCACAGCGTTATGATCGACATTAAAATCTTCCCACGAGAACGTTCATCTTGAAAATGGCATTTTCTCCGCAGGATTGTGACCACTTCGCTCGTTTTCCGTTGCTTTTACGTAACCGTTAACACACATGCTGAAAATTATTCCTCTTACCGTCGGGTCAATTGTAAAGAATTAAGGGGCGAACAACATGTTCCACGGTTGTATACCGTGCGCGAAACGGCAAAATGTAAATTGCACGAGTCGTTTTGCGGAATCCACCGCCGGAGGTCGTCATCGGGGATGAAAGTTGCTCTATGCTCGTATACGGTGAAGTTTTGGGGTCGGTCGCGAGTTAGCCGGGGAAAACACCGTCGGAGGTTTTGATGGGCCCAGGGGTGCAACCTCTTGCCTCTCTTACCTCGTGTTAGCCTCCTCCGCCACCTTTCGCCGCCACAGCCCCTCCTTCAGTAGGTCTCGTCGCGTCGCTCGCCAGACCGGCACAAATGCGGTTAACGTCGTAACGCATTTCATTTTACTGTAATGCTCAAAGCTGGAATGTTTCCAAGATGGAACAATCCCCGACCTAATGCCCTCCGTATACGTTGCTCGTAGGTTGGGGCAGCCTGGCTTCGGATAGAAGGCGAACGCTCCTCCGCCGCCGTTATTTCGCATTTATTATACCCCTCGTTCCCTTTCTTTCCCGAAAAGTGCAACTTGGGATTTATTCTTCAACTGTAACGTCCCATTTGGCTTCGGCTTGAATGTATTACGCCTGAAAAACCCTATTCAACGCACACCCAGCTAGATGACGTTATGATATTTTTGTAAAAATGTGCGAATTTACTCAATTAATCATGATTTTTTTTTATTTAACAAAACATTAATATATTTAGAAAACGTAATTGGAATGTTTCTAAAACAATTATGAAAATAAAATAAAATTACATAAAAATACAAAAAACTAAAATAAATAAAACAGCGGTTTATTCCTTCGCTTCAATAATGATTTAAGAAGACTATCCATTTTGGTCTATTATATTGGTTTATTATTCAACAATAAACCATTGTAATCGCAATATTAGGTTTCTAGATGTCTCGAAACGTAAAATAATCCATTTTTAGGGGGGGTTGGAAAAAAATTTATTGTTAGGGCAAAGTTTCCTTATCATGAGAGATCCTTCGGTTTTGGAAATTTAATAAGATTAAAAGATGCAGAACGGGGCCCTGACAGCGCAGAAAATATTCCAAACCACAGTAAAATTGAAATTTTCGTCAAATTCGCCTCAGTTTCGTATTCGACTTTTTGGACGATTATAAAGCTGTCACTTTATATTATGAAGTACGTAAAAAATTAAAGCGATTCCTGTAAAAATATCGGGCACGTGTGAACTTTTTTCATTCTTTCACCAATCGATTCGATCCGAAACGCGGCCGTTATCGAAACTCTTTTGATCTTTGTTTTGCTCGAAATGTCCGCAGAAAATAATCCCCAATACGATGTTCCTTTTTTTGTAGCTCGTTATATGCAGATCAGTGCTTCTCCGGATCGAAAGCGGTCATTTTTTCTCGAATATATTCCAACCTCCTAAAACTGCCTTTACATGATTGTAAATGACGGTTTTTCGAACGGCATTGGCTAAAACATTTTTTCACCGACGCTTTTGACGGCGACTTGAAATAAACGGCACCGTTCCGATGTAAGTTTGCGAAACGTTACAAGAAAAGGAAGTTTCCGATATTCAAATGAGAGAAACAGTTGTAACGGCTACGAAGAGAGGAAATAAAAATTTCTCGAAAGTTGAAGTCGCTTGCAGAACAAGGGAAATTAGAAATTAATTCACAACGATGGTTCGTTCAGAGGATAACTTGGGCAGAGTCATATTCTTGACACCCAGCCCGTCAAGTCGGGATCCCGCGAACAATTTGAATAATTTCCCTTCCGTCGCTACGAGCCTTCCGGGTTTATATTCAAAACTGTACGAAAACCTCGATGTTCCCTTTCCGCTCTTTCGTAAAACTTAACCCAACGAAGGTCTTAAGTGCGGAAGGTAAGAAACGAACGCTTCTGACGTTCGAGAGGAATATAACAAAAGGAACGTTTAAGCGACTATTGTTCTCGAAAGACAGAGCTATAGTATTTTCAAGTGAATATGAATACTTGCAAACTTGACTCGTGAATATAATTAATTAGCCGGTTAATAAAGAGTCGTTGTAGAAGTCAAATTGATTATAAAAGCGCTCGCTAGTTGATGAAAGGTTTCAAAATAAATATGATCCGTAACACCTCGTGTAATGATATCGAAAATAGAACCTTTGAACGCGTACCCTGCATACTGCGATCTTCGCTCGCTCCTTTGTTCCGGCTATCGATTAATTAGATTGAATAGTTAATTAACGTGAGGTATCGCTCGAATCTATCTAAATGCGCTACCGATTCAACATCAAAGATTCAGTTACCGTCGAGTGAAGGAGATTGTAAATTAGCTGCATGAATTTAACAAGGTATAGGTCGAGTATGGAACAGTATCAGCCGATGGATTATAATGCGCTTGCGGCGGTGAATAGCGACTATAGGTAAATATTGAGATGCCAACAATAGGCTCAGTGCTGCTGCGGTAAGGCTAGGTTGATATGACCCCCACAGGGATTAGAGCTCGCTGCCGCAGCTACAGCTGCTGCGGCCTCCGATTCAGCATGCCAACTAATACAATCCGCCAAAGAAGCTTGAATAGGAACGAGGCGAGATCGGATTATACGAGCGGTATTATTTGTATCGAACCTAGTACAAGGAATTGATGACGTACTCGATCTAGTAATTCTCAACGGGCGTAGGTTTTCGAAGAAATTTGTCGAAGGAAAAAATAGGATCAAGGAGTCGGAGAGTCATTTGCATTCATTCTTGCAGCAGTTTTTTTTTTTTTTTTTTTTTTTAATGCAACAATGTTTTAGTATTTAGTATAATTAATGTAAATGGTAATGTTCAATAATGAAGCTAATGTTTTTTGTTATAGCTAGTATAGTATTAGTATGGTATTAGTATAGCATTTAGTATAGTAGTAGTATAGTATTAGTGTAGCATATCGTGTTCATTTACTAATACTTGTATTATATTATTTTTTATTTATAATCTCTCGGTCAATTTGCGAGGAAAGTTAATAAAAGTTCAAGGGTAAAATAAGAGACGAGATAAAATTTGCTACAATATGAGTTGGAACTGAGTTTTGTAGACTTACACGATTTCCAGAGAGAGAGCTCGGCAAAATAGGAGCTATTTTACAACAAAAAAAGAAAAGATTCTATCCTTTGGATTTCAACTCTCGGCCGATATATTATTGGCAACATTATCCGATAAAAGACTCGTGTTATTTAGGTTTTTGCATTTTCATCTACTCTATTTATAGTCAGTAAGAGCAATAATTTGAAAGAAAACACATTGAGAAAATATGCGAGAACCTTTTCTACTAAATTTGGATCTAATTATATTTTTCTCATTTCGTTGTCTCAACAGGATAGACGTTTCCGAAAATAGCTCACCAAGGTTTACCATTTTTGGACAAATATCAGCTCAGCGGGAACGTTAGTTTCCTCGCGAAAGGAAACATGTTTAGAGCCGAAACTGAGTGGCCGAAAGTGGATGGCTCTCATGGTCCACAGAGGACTCCGTATGCGAACAATAAAACCATCCATCATACTCGTATAATCTATTTATTCGCATTATACTGTGAGGCGAAAAAAGTACGCGCCAACTTGGAGGGGAAAAGGAAAAAATGAGCGGTTTAGCAAAGCCCAAGGGTCGCAATAGGAGTAAACGCGGATGAGAAGGCATGGTCCCCGGGTTGATCCCAGAGCCCCATAAATAACGCATAATCTGAATACTCTCGCTCCTCCCTCAGGCTTGTGTAAGCTTTAACTTGGTCGGCGGAAGAGACAAAACACATTACCTCTAATTTTCTATCGCACGTACTCTCTGTTGTCCCTGCCCTTCCTCCGTTGCTCCGGAGGGACGAAAACTTTCGGGCCACCGACGCGACGTTCCAGTCTCTGCTTTACCTTTTATCTCCCACTCCTTCCTATCCTTGTTACGTTCCCACTGTGTCCTCCATTTGCGGTCGAGCCGAACAGCCGACGAGTTTTTGGTCCGTTTCACTGAGCGGATGAAACGCGGCAAAACATAGCGGGTCGAAGAAATGATGAACAACGGTTTGACCAACTAGGTGATCGTTATTATTTTCACCCTGACGTGGGCAACTCAAATAGCGGCAAAGTATTTTCCGTTTACGACGATCGTTCCGAAAATATAATATTTGAAGTCAATCGTAAACAACTTCTAAATTAAGAAATTGCGATGTGTGGAGAGTTGGTAGGCCACCTTTTCAGGGCCTACAGAACATTTTTGAGAAGTTCACGAAGGTATGTTTGGGCTCATTTCATAAAGATTTTTTCGCTTGATCGAATAAGATCATAACTGAGTTGATAGCTTTAATGGTTCTCGATTTATTGCAGCTTTTATGTTGCATATTAGAGATTTTGTGAAATTTGGCAAGATCGTATAACTCGAAATTTTCTAGAGCTATAAAAATCGATCTATGCTTGTTGAAATGATCGTCCAAAACCCTCATGAGCTGTATAGTAAGGCGAATAATTTAACTTTTAATTATATAATTAAGAAAAAGCCAAATATTTTTAATTACGACAGGAAATTCTCCCTCACAGTTACAAATCTGTTGTCAAGATTGATTTTCTGCGACAGTTTCGAGTATTTAGCTTTTATAGCTTCCTCAGCAAAGTGTTTACGGCGGACGGACAGAAATTCGGTTATGGCTTGGAGCAAGTTTACTACTTTGAGCTTACTCGGTGAAAAATGCAAGCCGAAGTGTGTAATTCTCATAGCTTTATCATATTCCTCGTCGAGTTCCGCCAGCTTAGAGTTGGGAATAAGTTTTCTCTCGGATCTCCGGCAGTAAAACGGCGAATAACTATAATATAAGTGAGGCATTTTATTGGAAAAGAGATCAGCAACAAGGGCAAGGGGTTTGACAGTCCTTACAGAGACAACCCATTATTCTCCGAAGTCCCCCTTCGTCGAGTAAAAGGTGCTCGAGTGATCGGCTGCTGACGGTATAAAAATAAAAGCGATTCTTCCTCCCTTTCGTCCATCTTCTCCGTTTCCGCCCTAACTAGAGAGCGTGAAAGGTTAAAATATTTATTAACGCCGTAAAAAGAGAATAAAGCCTTTCGGGGAAAGGAAAGTGTAAGAACTTTAGCAGGCACTTCACAGAGGAGTTTTATACCTTTAAAAAGAGTCCGAATACCTAAAGACGTTTAGGTGCGACGAGGAAGGAAGGTCGAACGCTTTAAGGATTGATGGAGGTCTTAAAGAATGCAGCAACCTGAGGCACCTTTGGGACAAGTTGCTCGGGTAGTTCTCAGTTTTGAGTTTGCCACTTCGCACGACAGTCGACAACCGACACATTCTCTTTCAGCCGACATGTCCTCCTTCGTTGCCGTGATGAAGCTGAACGTCTTTCTAGCACGCGTCGCACTCGGTTTGGAAACTTGTGGAAATGGAAGGCTAGCGCATCGGAAGTTTTTGAGAAAGCCCGAGCAAGAGCTCAGCAGCGGATTCTTCCCTCTTCGAAATACGGACAACTTGGACGAAAACTAACTTGCGCGTTTTCAGGTTATGGACCCGTTGACAAGGAATAAGAGGAAACGTGAAGTTATAAGGAATTATCGTCACTTCCTTCTGTATTCATAGCGAGCGTGTTTTGGCTCTTTCCCAGAGATAAAGGTCGGAAGAAGTTTGGAGCATCTTCCAACAACGAATAACTGTCAGTACGGATGCGAAACTGTTACCCGTTTCCGGTTACCCGGCGAACTTTGCGACAATGGTCAAATTGCGAGCTCTTCTTTTCCACGAAATGTGGAAAAGTGGTCAATTTTGACAGCGGATTGACGGAAGCTGAGAAAAATTGCGGGAAAACGCCGTATATTCGGGATTGTATCGAGAAATTCACTTGTCTGGGGGTTGTGAGGTGGGGAAAACCCAGGCGACTCATTCTCCAATTCTTTATTAGCTGGCCGAGTGTTTTCGCCCATTCGAGCATCCTCGGGGCGACGTGGTCCACATCCTTGGCCCTATGTACCAGAAGGAAAAGAGAAATTCACTGCTTTCTGTGGAAGCACCAGTTAGTTTTGAGTCTACGCTTTGCGGAAGTCCATCTTTTGGAACGAAAAAGAGTGCAACTCCATATTTCGCCACTCTTTATTTCACCCTGACTCTTCAAAAGAGTGTTCATCTTTAGATTGCTAAGTGGATTTGCAAAGTGAAGAGTGAGTCTTAAGACCTTTGATCTCGGTGAGGAGTTTTGAGCAAATATGTGGAGCCATTGAGGAGCTTGATGAGGTGGAAAGACGGGGAGATTGAGAGGATTGAGATGGGTATCGAGATTTATGCCTGATTGAAAGCAAGCAAGGAGAAATGAACGCTGGACCTGAGCCAGTGGACATCGTTAACACGGCTGTGAAGGTTTGAGTTGTACGCTTCAGTTCTGAAGCTCGTCTAGTTCGGTTGGAGGCCTGCTCGATGCGGGAAACGAGTTTCAGCATTGTGCCCAGTAAGAACAAGGTATCATCCTGTCAGTCTCTGGAGAAGGACGTCTTGGTTGTCACAAATGCCTGGAATCCAAAGTCTAACATGGGATATACAGCCTGTGAGAACTAATAGCTCACAGTTGATTGCCAGCATGCTGCAGTCCCAAGAAAGATACTATTTTGCGGTCAAAAGTTGAGCGAGCATTATGAATCCATCCGGCCACATGGAACATAGAGTAAGCCCATGAGGGATATGGAACCAGAGCCCAAATATGAGAAAGAAGAGCAGGAATATCCTGCAGAAGAAAGCGCCAAAAATTCCTATTTTACCGATTTTTTTTTTTTTTTTTTTTTTTTTTTTTTGCTCATTCTCTTGCTTTTCGGTAGTTCTATTCACGCGGTCCGGTCCATTTTCAAGCGAAGCTACTGTTTGTGCAAAAGCATTGAGCCCTCGGCCGTTCGCTGAAATGAAAAGGCAGCAGCGACTGTGGAATAGTTAAATTGTGTGGAAATGGCCATTGTGGTTCGCCGTTGCTTTCGTTCGATGCAACACCAGCGTCTCAATATAATAAGCTATTGTAGCGTTCGTTCCGTATCAGGCTCACAATGCTCTTCTGTTCGCTGTCGGTTGAACTTGGTTTACGGTTGAAAAGCGTTCATTAATACTATGTGACCGCCAATTAAATTACTCGAATGAATAATGGATAATGTTCAGCTCAGGTCGTGATGCAAGTCACGGAACGGAAGTTTGAATATGCACCTGGAACTTCTTACCCGAGAGCAAAGCATACGTGAGAGGTTATAATTCTGAGCGAAACTACGTTTCTCTCGCAACTTCTTCGCTTGAATCCTAATCAACTTTTCATGAAGAAATCGCCGCAATACGCGCAATACTGGGAAACTCGCACGAGTTTCGATAAACAAATGGGGAAAATTGTATGTATGCAAACATGTAGCAAGGGCGGAGAATTGGCGCAGCCCGCTATTAAATGAGGTGCATTCATCGGTGGAATCATCACTAGATTGTAACCCGACCCTTTATACGGGTCGGCATTATGTGAGAAAAAAAAATCCGGCTCCTTCTGAGTTTTAAAAATTTTGGTTTTTGGCCTTTTAATTAATTTGTCGTTGAAATTATGAGTAGCTACTCTAATTCAAATCATCAGCTCGACAACAATTGAATCAATTTTTTAAATGAGAAAATATTTAACATAAATACGCATTGGGTTTGAGTTACGTACAGTACGTACGTTATATATAGAATAAAAAAATAATGGAATAATTCCTATTTATCATCCTTATAATAAATAATAACTAATATAGTACTTAGGAAATAATTGCTCATTGGGAAATTATTATTATTATTCTTATTATTATTATTATTGTTGTTGTTATTGTTATTGTTGTTTTTGTTGTTGTTGATGTTTTTATTATTATTTTTTTATTTATTATTATTATTATATAATTAGTAAAATGATAATTTTAGTTAGTAATAAACATAATCTAAGAAAACAACAAAATAGATAATGAAAAAATAAACAATACTAAATACACCAAATAAACTAAATAATAAAAGAATCAATTAAATTCAAACGTTCTCCAAAAATAACAACGTTCGATTCAGCGTCCAAAAATCCATAGAAATTGATACCATAAATACACCTTTTTCTGGAAAACCTCGGAAAATACGAATTGTCTCCCTTTCAAAACCCTAAAAAATACCCTCAAAATTGAGGTAGCGATTTGGCTAAAGAATTGAGCCATTGTCTGACCAAAATTGATTTTTGCCTGAAATTTCAAGAATTTAGCTTCTATATATCGTAGTTTTGTTGACGGCTACGGCGTACGGCGGACGGACAGAATTTTTTTTATTGGATATCCGGATTCTACATGCCTTCAAGCGTAAAACATCACATTTTGAGGGGGTTGAAAATTTTTTTCTTAAAGCTATTACAATGGTTTATTATAAGAATAATAAACCAAAACGAAATATCGATCAATCGTGTTATTTAAGTTTTCCACGAGCCAATCCAGAAAAAATACAAGGTAACACAACAACGTGGCGGTTGTTTCAACTCGTCCTTTGCGTTTTTATACCCGCCTACTAAATGGAAAACAGTCGGTAGAATCTTTAGTTACAATCAAAAAGGTTATGAAACGTTTAAGAACGCCAGTGTAACGACGTTCAATAGCCGCGGTAACAATGCCGTTAATATTCCGCTCCGTTCCTTCCCATGAATCCACTCGACAATTGGTCTTCAGATAAGCTCTTGTAGAGTTGATTCACTCCGCGTAACTACCCTTTGTTTTCATTTTATCCGACTTTAACGCGAAACAAAAGAGCCGGCTAGGAAAAAAGTCGGAGCGCCGAGGGCGAGAGGAAATTGCGCCATTTGCAAACAAGGTGCTAATAGAATATTTCTTCGAGATAATCCCCCAAGAATGTCCATTAGGTCCATGGTTAGGCGATTACCAAAACCTTCCCTAATGGTCTTCATCGCTCTTGGACTCCTCGGGCCCGAAAAGGGATGAAATTATATGGACCATTTATCCTAATTACGGTCAGAAGGCAGATAGATTATGATGGGTGAAAGAAACTCCATAAGAAATGGGATAAAATCCATGGTGCTCCGATTCGCTCTATCAAACGCGTTCCCGAAATGATGATCTTAATTGACAAAAAGTTCGCCGCTCTGCTCATGGAAAAACCGTTGGAGTCAGTGGGGATCTCGATTCTTCTAAAAACAACTCCCGCTCAGCTTTGTTTTCGCCTTTCGAGCCGAATTTACTTTTTCCCTCGGCGATATAAAAGAAAACAATTTTCGTTTGTAGGAAAAGCTGCCCGTTTTTAATTTTCTTTCGGCGAATCCACTTTTCAAGAGGACACGCTTTTCCTGGTAATTCGTTGCGAATAAAGTTGAGACTTTTGGAATAATTTAATGCACATCCGGAAGAGACGAATTCGATAACAGTTGAACCGTAACGGAAGCAATCCAATCACTCACAGCTGTCATCTCGCTCGAATTGGAATCAATGATTTCAGTATCCAGCAAATGAAAATAAGAAGGACGACTTTAATTAAATTGACCATTTTTTTTTTTTTTTTAAATCAATTTGAATCAATTCAGCAAAATAGTGAGAGGGAGTTTTTACCTTGTGTGTCAAAGTCAGAAAAACGAACTGAATAAAAATGCTCAAAATGCAAAAAGTGCTCCAAAGACTCGTAAAATTTGCGGTCGCTAATATAGCACGTATCAAATTTACGATTTCTCCAAATTACTGGGATTTTCACGGAATATACACGAAAACATCACATTTTTCAGCTTTAAACGTTCTTTTCATCTATTTGGTGCAAAAGAAACAATGGATGAAGCATATATTATTGATTTAGACATTATTAACTATCACTATGCTGAATTTGAGCGAAATCGAAATCAAAAAATATTTCACAAAAATTCAAGGGGTACCCCTGCGATTTTTTCTAACCGAGTAGTTGACGATTTTTTACTCGTCTTTCGATATAGAGAAAAATCTGAAATTTTGAGGAAATTTCTATCTTACCATCATGTATTTCAGTGATTTTTTTTTAAGTCTCGGAAAAATTCGCAAATGCTCCGAAATAATCAATTTTTGAACTCTCTAAAATCTAACTTTAATCGTGCTTTTCGGGGTCAAAATGCATGTGAATAAATTATTTTAATACCCTGGAGTCTTCATTTGGATGCCTTACACACGTAGATCACGTGAAAAAAATTTGAACAGCTCCACAGAATTTATTTTCCGCATATTGAGTTTTGTCCGGCCGAAGTTTCGAGCTTCGCTGGCACCGGCAAAGGTGGTAAATTGAACTTTTGTTTTTAAGCTATTTTTCAAGAAAATTTAACGCAGAATCCGATTTCGACATCAAAACCGCGAATATCGGACGATTATTAACTTTGCTGAAATTATAAAACGTCACACTTTAAGGCTGATATATTTCTGAAGTTGATAAATTATTTTCTGCTTAGTTCAGTTTGTGAAAAAATTAGGTTTGTTAAAACTTTAGCCGAATAGTGAAGTTAAATGAAGCTGAAGAGGATCATGCTCCTTCGCCCTTTCAGCGAGTAAACCCTGCTCGTTATGAATCGCCAGTTTGAGCGAGAAGTTTCCTAATAACGAACAATTTCGCGTCCGAAGATGCGCGAAAAGGAACGAAAACCGGCATAACGGCCTTAGCACATTGCCCAATTAAAATCGAAATACAACCCGGGCGGCGAACTTTTTTAATATTCACCTCCGCCGAGAACAGAGTTACTGTCACGTAACTTGATACTTGTGACAGATGTCGAAAAACCGGCACTGAAAGGAGTTGAGGGATTTTTTTCAATTTCGCGGCGTATTTATTTTTTTCATTTTTGGAAAAACTGAAAATGTAAGACGAGTTGGGGAGCAAGATATTTACGAATGGGACTACTGTTGTAGGGATAATCAACTTAGTTTTGTCGCATAACTTGTAAGGGGAGTTGGAGCCGTAACAAATTATTTGACACAGCCGCGAGGAAGACCAAATGGCTGAATGAAGGGCCCGAAAGAGTAAATTTTGGGGACGAGATGGCGTTAAAACGTTGAATCTATTCGATGGCGTATTTATATATACCTATTCTATCCATCAATAATTCAACCTCCAGCGTTCAAATATATTTATTTTTCAAGCTAGCAGAAAATACCCATAACAAAAGCTCATAGCAAGCCAAAGATAAAAATGAAATCATCAGACGATCTGCTTGCCATGAAGAATATTTCAGACTTTGTCCAATCAGAAATATTGACTTTTATGGCTGGTAAAAATCACAATAAACAACTTGGAATAATGTATTAATTCTTATACCTCTGAAGCAGTGCTAGGTATTGAAATTTCTATCAAATCGTCTTATTTTCATTGGAAGAACATTTTCTAAAATATATTTCATCGAATTTCAAGAATTTTAATGGCATATTTGTCACCGTGACCTGGACAGACGGACGCAAGGACAGACGTACACACCGACAGACAAACGAACGGACGCACAGACACTTGTTCAGAAAGTGAGCAGACGCTCTAGGAGCAGGCGCTCGAAACGTTGAGGTAAAGCAGACAGAGGATTTCTAAGGAATATCACCTATAATCAGGCAATTTCCTCTTATTGAACGATGTAGTGTGGGTTTTGTCTTCTTCGGCTTTTTAAAAACTTTTTGAATTATATAAAAAAATAACAAACAGACTAAATAATTTCATATGTTCTATGGACGATAGAAAACTAAAAATAAATAATTTCATATGTTCTATGGACGACAGAAAATTAAAAATAAATCCACCTTCACAGCAAAAATTTTTTGTCATGTTGTCTTCGTTTACTACGTTGAATCAGATCAATTCGAGATGAGAACCGATTAATGCCTATTGCACTTTTTCTGCCCTCAATGCCAATAACTAAAAATGAACATAAATTACAACAAAAAAGCAATACAAATAATCGTCATATATATTATGTTTCTAGAGCATCGAAATGCTGCAGTAGGCGTTCGACGGTTCTCGAACCCAGCGGAGCATTTGCAGTTAGCAAAGTACATTGCCTATGTGGCGCTTATCCCTGTTGGGGCGTTAGTCGAAGTGGAGCATTCGATGGGTAGACATGACTGAAATTGACGAAGAGGTCCCCTCGGAATCGCATCTTACTCCTCGTTAAGTCAATGGTATCTGCTGCATAAATTACAATAACAATAACGGTTAGTTTCCCTCAGAGACCAGTTCATCCTTTCATCTTCTTGGCATGCGTTTGGGTTTTCCATCTATCGAAATCAGTATACCGCATTATTCCCTTTGATTAGAGTGAATACGTTTTGAAAATGCCGCGATACGTAGAAAAAATTTTCTGTAATGCAAAATGGATTTACGAGCGAATTTTATTATAGGGCAGACTGTTAGAAGGATATTATAAGAAAGATTTTCGCATAGGCTTATAAATTGTTTAGTACTATTACATTGGTGTACGCATACTTTTTCCAAAAGTCAAATAACTAATAAAAACTGCAATAACTCAGGAACCGTCAGATAGCGTTCCAGCTATTTATAGTCTCAATCGGTCCAGCGTTAAAAGATATAATATGGATTTCAGTAAACCAAATGCCTCTAAGTCGGGTATCAATGGTTACGATTTTTGGGCAAGTTTAAACTCAAATTTGAACACCAGCCTCTGCTCCGATCTTGTTGACGAACAAATTTGTTAAGTACTTAAGAAAATAAAATTGATAGCAGTTCTGCAGTTTTTGGGCTAATTTTCAGAAAAATCCTATGAAGGACAGGCTGTTAAAGTTGTTTTCGGCACGTTTACCACAAACCCATATATCAATTTGTACGAGACAATAGTTGTGAAGAAAAGTCAATTTTTAGATCTCATTTTTTTTCGTAATTCCTCTGCAGGAAAAAAGTCAGATTTGGCACCGTTCTGCTACGAAAATTCACGATCTTTCTAACGGTGTCCTCAGACGTAAGTTTACTCGCAAATGACGTCGCTGCGTCTGTCATTTTAGAGAATAAAGGTTGAAAACTCAAGAGTGAAAAAAAAGTGTTTTCTTGCCGACTAGGAAACAATTTCCGAGAGTGTGATTTGATGGAAATTAGTGGAATATTTTTCTTGATTATTGACCTAAAAAAACGTAGACACCGTGTATTACAAAACTATTACGAAATGTATTATATTAAATTCATAGTAAATAATGATGCCTCATCTTTTCAACAATATTTTGTGCTGATCGGAAAAAATGAGTTTGCCGAGAAAACCAACGTTTATTACCTAAAGATAATTTTGTCTCCCCTGATTAAAGTAAACAAAATGGTTAGCATTATACGTTTTTAATATTCATTTTAATAATCTGAAAGGATGAATTCATTACTTTAATTGGGATTCTTTTAAAAGTGAATAACGGCTCTTTAAACGGAAAGATATGTCCTCATTTAAAAAAAATTTTGAACGGTTCTAGTACAAGTTATAGAATTATTCTAGACACGCATTTAATTTCAGATTTGTGTTCAGCTGCACTAGCGCTGTGAAAGCTTCGAAAAAATGAAAACCCTATTTGAAATTCTTTGACGCCAACCTCAACATGGGTAGGTTATTAATTAAGGAGCGAAAGATCCTCAATTTCGAACAATAGCGCTCCAACTTCCACGTAGTCGCCATTTTCTCGTCTCTTGGCAGAGTTAAAGGGTGGCGACTTTTCCTCCGCAACGTTCCTCCGTTCATCAGGTTTTGTTTAACCCTCATACTTATTAATGTACGCCACCTCTATCCGGAAATGGGATAAAAAAAAACTCTTTTTAGGAAGAGAAAAGTAAGAAGATGATGGGTACTCGCAACACAATTTCCAACTTAATCAGCGCTTCTCTGCCCTTCCTTTGGCCTCAGGCGGTCTGCGCAGTTTTCCCCGTATTTTCGCCCTCCCGCCCTATCCGAAGTCGAGGGAATATTTTTCATCCTTTAACTTCGTTTTACTTTGGCGAATTTAATTAGAAAGAAACGTTCCAATCTGAGGTTTCGTTTATTCATAACAGACGGCTGCCATTTGTAAAACGAAAGAAACGGATAGTTCTGGAGGTAACCGGTTAAATTTCATCCCGGCGGACGCAATCAGCGTGAACAAATAGACATTTCAGGAGGAAAATTATGTTGAGATTTCACGTTCCACAGATAACAGACCAATATTCCTATAGAAAAAAATAATCGCATTACCTACTCGTGAAAAGAGTGTTCGACGTGCATTCCAACGAGTATTGAACGATTTTTATGACTGTGCGATTTTTCGAGTTATTGCTGATTAAATTGAAATTAAATTAAATTCTAGGATTGCCGATCGTCCTTTAACTTGCCTTTTCTCGATCTTTTCGCTAGGATTCGAGGTTTCGAAGTTATAAATTCGAAATTGAAACAAGTTCAAAAATTTCGAGAGAGAAACTCCTGAGTTGTGCTGTTCCAGATAAAAGCACAAAAAGGAATGAATTATTTCCAGCTAAACGAGTCACTTCACGAGTCAATCCGGTCGGATCAAGATTGTGCTAATAACTAAGTATTAAATTTTTGATTTGTCGCGGGCAGCTAATTTTCGGGCGGCGGAAAAAATGGATACTTTTCCGAGTCGCAGATTTCGGAACAAAATATTTAATTGAACATTCGTAATCTATTCAATGTATATGTAAAAATATTGTGTTTGTTTTTTGTATGGAAATAAATAAATTCTAATTCTAATTCCTAATCTTTTCTTTTATTTTTTGTGTGTTGGTCACTTGTATATATTTATATATATTTTTTAAAGCGGTGTCGCACAATATATGATATAATTTGTAATTGGGCTTGTCCCGTACATGTTAATAAATAAATAATAATGGTAGACTCTTCGGATGTTTCCTCGTACGTTCCGCAAAATCGCTCAGACAACGAAGCGGTTTTCAGAATCTTCAATTAACATCGTTCGATTTCAATACTTGAGCAGAAATAAAACTCGTTTTGGCTCTCAATTGCAACAGCCGCCACTATCATCCGGTCTCCAACGGCCAATATTTAACCCGATTTGCAAGTAATATCGCGTCTCGCGATTAGAAAGCGTCGTTCATCTCGGCGAGCAAAAGCTGCGGAATCTTCTATTTTCCGTCACAAGCTGTTGTTATAGCTGAATCTGTAACTCGCCTCGGTTCCTTCTTCCGGCCGAACGCTCATAGCGGTTTGCCCATTGTTTATTCTTGTTATGGGCTCGACCGGGTTTCGCTTCTGTTCCTTGATGTTTTATTTAACAAATTGCGACCGAGACGAGGAGCCAGGCCGTGGAACAGGTGCCATCAACTCGAGCTCTGCGATCAGTTCAGCTTTCCCAGTTTGTTCTCTTCCTCTCTCTCCCGTCTTTCTATATCTCTTTCCTTGTCTCTCGTAGGCCGGACGGCGCAAAGGCCCAATCCGCACATCGGTGCCTCTCTTTCCTGCGCGGGCTTTGACTTGCTAACTTCGTTTCCGAACCGGCGCTACGGCGGCCGAGCAAAGCCGTCGGCTGTGTTTCAATTAAACGACAAAACTTTCATTGCAACGGAGCGTTTTCCGAGTTGAGTTCCGCCCGTTTTACGGATGTTTCGACCGGCGCGAGACGAAATCGGCACGACAGTATGCATCTTTCAAGTTAATTGACTTTTTGCGAGGAAAAGTGGCCTAAGTTTGTCAGTCTCGAGACGCCGCAGCGTTGTCTACGATTTGAAATCTCCGTACGTTCGAATAAGAACGCTAAATTTTCGGTTTAGCGGCTTTCAACAGTTTATACCATTCATCAAGCGGTTCTTTCACGAAAATCGCCTCTCAAAGCGTTCATTTTATTGGGATAAATTCGTTAAACGTGGGCAATTTTAGACGCTCTATTATATCTGTCTGGTGAAGCTTGTGAAACAGTGGAAACGAATAGGGATCTCAATTTGAAACAAGCCGTCTCGTCCCAGTTAGGAAACGAAGGTGTAATGAATGTCAAGTAGGCAGCCTGACGACACTAGGGCCCATAAACGATATTTATGGAGCTGCGATTGTCGATAACGTCTGAGGAAGTCGCTTGGGGAACCGTAAACCCGAAGGAGGAGGTCGAGAGATGATTAAACGCCCACAGTTCAATTCACGTTCGCCTCGAACACGTGCCAGGCAGTTTTGCGAAGGTGAAGCCTTGCAAGGTGCTTTGTGAACGAGGTATGAGAATAAGGAAAGTAAAACGGGGTGCAGCGTGGGAGCTAGATGGAAGGATTTTGAATGCGGGGGTGGAATCTCGACAAATTAACTTGGGAAGGACGCCGAACGGCAGTAAAATATTGGCGGCTTTGTTAAGCCCTGGCAGCACATTGCAGTTGACGTTTTTTAATCGCGCGTCTCCTTCGGGGAGAATTTTACAACGGGAAAGAATTTTTTTCGAAACTCCTTACAAATTTATGCCCGTTCCGAATTCGACTTACGGACAATCGCGATACTTCCCATTAGTTACGTGGCAGTAAAAAACGCTGCAAATGATTTTACTGTGGTATATTATTCTTTCACTTCAATAATGATTTAAGAAGAATTATACCGAATGTTTCCACCGAATGACAGGTTGGTAACTATCGGGGAAAACTCCGTAGCAACTATTTTAATTTTAATCATTTTTATTTCTCTTAATTTCCAAATTGAAAGCTAAATTTTTTGCACAGGCGAAGAGAGTGTGAAGACCATTCCATGGAGTATAGAACGATTTTTATAGCTCCAAGAACTCTCGAGTTAGACCACCATGTCAAATTTCTGAAAATCTCCCAAATTCGGCACAAAAGCTGCAATAACTCGTGAACCAATAAAGCTATCGACCCCGCGATGGTCTCATTCGATTCATCGTCCAAACATCTATAGAAATTGATTCCAAATACACCCTTCTATATAAAATGTTGGAAAATACGAATTTTTCCCTCTCAAAACCTCCCCAAAATACCCTAAAAATTGAGGCGGCGATTTTGTTAAAGAATTGAGCCATTGTCAGACCAAGATTGATTTTTTGGTGAATATTTCAAGAATTTAGCTTTTATAGTTTCGTCAAAACAGCCGAGAAAAGGAGGAAAACAACCGAGGGCTCGTTGAAATTACCTAAAACGACCCCTTCTCGAGCATTCTGTACCAGCTTCCTTCTCTGTCTAGCTCCTTTTAATATTTAGAGCGAGCTTCGCGCGGCGATGATAGAGTTGGTATGCAAATTGTAGCTGTTTGGTAAAAACAAGATTAGCCTAGGGGATCAATGTCATTACAGGCCGGTCAAATATCCGGCCGACAAAGCTCTTCACGATCCTTCTTCACAGCACTGAACCTCAATTAACTCTCGAAATACAGTTTTCCTCTGTAGGAACGCGTAATTTCTCGTCTCCACTGTCACGATCGCGTTCATTATCCGCCCGTTCCGTTTTAAAGCCGGCTGAACGTTGATTTGATCGAATTTCAACGACGACGTTTCACGCGTTGATTTATCTAACGACAGAGGCGAATCAGCTTTGCGAGTTGGTTGTGGTCCGGCTTCGTTAGTCGCATCGATTGGAACATGCCTGGAGTATAAATTTTCTGGTAAACCGGTTGAAACAAGCTTATCGCGGAGTACTTTTATGTTTACAAATAGCCGACCTCTGGATTGCAGTGCTTCAAACAGGAGACTCAGCTGTTGCTCATCTTCGCCAGGCGTTTGCAAACAGGCCTTAGAGACTCCATTGCCAGTGAAGAATTAGTGTATCACTTGTATGTATTCCCGCAACAACATCACTCAATTGATTGATCTTTTTCTGATCTTTTTCTCTTTTTTTTATATCAGGCTAGACGAGGTGATAATTAAAAAATATTTCCTCCTCCTATTTCCCTTTTCCTGACATTTCCGTTGAGAGAATAGTTTTAGACTCGATTCCTAAATAAAATCTTCTTTTTTTTTAAGTGCCTCTGGAAGCTAACTGAGAACAATTAATATTTTTCTTATCGTGGGGAAAAAATGAGAAATTTTCTCGCTGTATTTGATTATATTTGTTCTCGTAAGACATCTCTTGGTTATGCGACGCTGTAAATAACCTCGCCCGTTTCCTTTCGGTGAGAACTTCTCTAGGAGGGGCCGACTTATCGCTAACGGGAATCTTGTCGTCGTCGGTCGGTCAGCGAAGACCAGCGCAGCAACTACGGACTTTACCTTGACCATACCCTCGTTCTATTGTACAGGAGAGAAAAGGGCGTGGAGAAGGGTTAGAAAGAGGGTTTCACCGCTATGATACAAGTAAGCATTTCGAACGCATTCGCACTACTGCGGATTGATGCGGAAAATTCATTGGGGCTTTTAAATAACTGATCTTACTGAAATTTGTTCAAAGGAAACTAATTACTATTGAGTAATTACTATTACATCATTATTGTGAGAGCTTTTTGCGCTTGTGGTTGGTTCTTTCTTTTTTTCTGTCTTCTTTTTTCTCTCTATTCTCTGTATAACTTGAACTATAAAAATTAATTTCTTTTATTGGTCTCGCCCGTACATCTTGTAAATAAATAAATTTGGAACAAGTCCTCCCTAACCCTCTGCTCCGCGATTTCTTAATTTAGTGCAATTCAGCTCGACAAATAGAAGCAGTCTCGGCGATATCCATTTATTCGAATTCCACAGACCTCGTGTGTTCAATAAATAATAAACTGCCACAATATTGCGGCGATATGTCAAGAGGACACGTAATTAGGCGGGTCTAACAATTGCGACGTTGCCACTTCTCGCCCAACAGCGGCCGCCTATTGGCCGCGCGGAATAAGGAACGCCGATTCCGATTATTCCGCCAATAACGCGTTCCGCCCGTGTGTAACAGCGATTCCGCACATTGGTTTTCAGGAAGGGTGGGCCTGTAAACGGACACAAGCAGCCGTTATCGTGACAACGACACCCACCCCTGTTACTCTATGCTCTAGAGGTCAGAGCCCGTTCCGCTTGAGATAAAAGTTGCGACCGTTCTGTCGCGTCGCCGATAGAACAATGCTGAATGCACCGACTCAGTAGACGAGTCGGTCTCGATTGTATGTTTCTGTTGAGTTCGGAGCGAAAAACAACGTAGCGGAATCGCGAACTCGTTCAATTTCCCTCTTACGGCGAGCATTTTGTTGGACGGAGCGTTTTCGATTTCGGACTTTCGAAATTCAAAAGCCCCGCGGCGCTTCCTTCCGGTCTGCTACCGTGATTAGTGTTGAAGCGGATTATTTTCCCTCTTTCGTTGCACGTTATAGGAATTTCACTTAGCGGGCTCCCTCACGTCACTCGGTCCACGCGACCGTGAGAGAACTAAGTTCGGAAACGGTAGCAACGTTACTGTGCTCGACGGACGCAGGAACGTTGTAGGAATTGACGAAGCGTAATTGTGCGTATCCGCGAAGTTAACGACGATTAAAGAAACAACAACAGTAAATTCGGGACCGAGTAACCGAGCGGAAACTTGGCCGTTTCAACCTGACAAGGCAGATTGGCTAGTGGAGTAGATTGTCGGTACGAAGTCGCTCCACCTGCGGTAGTCCGAAATGGCAACGAGTAACGGCTTAGGCAATCGACTGCGAACCTAAAAGCGCCAGCCGTGAAACCGATGAGGTAAAATTCTCTGTACTGAAACGAATGAGACTATAAAGGGTTTGATAGCTTTTAATGGTACTCAGGTTATCGCAGCTTTTATGCTTTTTTATATTAAATATCTTAACAATGCCCTGGATATTTTTCATTTTATTTATTTATTTTTTAAATTATTAAACGTGTTTTTTTATAATATAAATCCTTCCTCAGGGATTGGAAACTAGTCTAAATTAAAATGCAATGGCTACTGCCAAAGATAATTTTTAACTAAGTAAAAATAAAATTTAACTTAACTTTATTTTTAATTTAATTTAATTTTTATATTAAGGTATAATTAAAGACGCTACAAATGATTCCACAGAAGTTTATTATTCCTTCGCTTCAATAACGATGTCAGAAGACCATCCATTCGTTGATAGTAACTATGTTAATGGTATTTGTGAACGTTTACACCAAATAACATATCAGTAACTATGAGGGAACACTCCGTATTGTTAATTTTATTTTTCTTAATTTCCAAAGCAAAATTTTCGCTTAACGGTGCAGTTAAATAGAGTCTTTGACGACCTTTCCAACGAGATTCATGTTTTGGTTTGGGTTATAAAAGATAGGAAATTAAACGTTCTTTCCAACGGTATCCTCAGATTTAAATTTGCTGAGGAGTTAAAGAATTTACAGAGATTTCAGTGAGCTATGGTCTAACTCGCAAAAAAAAATCTTAGTGAAAAAGGGAAAAAATGTTACGACACTTTTTGTTGCAAATTAGTCGTAGAATACATGGTTAAAACACTTCCCACCTTGTCATGTACACGCTGTATAAATTTTTCGATTTTATTATTATTTCTACGATTTCATGATTGATGACACCAATTTGTTTCTTCGTGTTATCTAATTTTTATTCGGCGCTGTTTAACATAAACTGAACCGTCCAGTTAACAGCATTTATGTAGCTTATTTTTTCGATTTCGTTTCGCAACTCGAATCATCAACGTTTCCACGCGCGCTGTCCTAGGAGATAAACGTCCGGAGGTTCCCGCTTTTCCGTCCTCAGTGCTCTACCGCTAGTTGCCAAGATAAGTTCTCCGTCCCGCGGGACGGAAAAACTTCGCAGTCATTTCGAAGCAATTTTAAACTGAAAGACTCCGGGGTGGAAAAAGGTGGAAAGCGATATATCGCGTGAGACCCGAAGCAGATGAGGTCGCGCAAGACGGGCTGCCCTTAGCGGAGATGGATGTGACACTTTATAAAGAACCCTAAGAAGAATAAAGACGTTGACAATCGAAGTTGGAGCTATAAATCCTTCCGAGGGTGAGAAGGGTGAGAAAACGGCGAGAATCGAGGTCCGCCTGAATCGCGATGAAGATCTCGGGTCGAAAAGGACACGTCCTTTCCGGACGCTTTACATTGTCCGTCCTTTCCGCGTATCGCAAAATCGGGACGCTGCAAAAACACGCTATTGCTCTCAACTCTTTTGGCAAGATTGCCAACTCTTCATTACCTTTCTTCCATCATTTGCGACAAGATGCGGAGAGGGATGTTACCTGAATGTATATAAAACTGGAAGTATATTTATGTTACCGATAAAACCCTAAACGTTGATGCAATTTTCGTAAGGAAATCGTCAAGCAAAACCTTAGGACGATTTCAGGAGAAAAATAAACTCTCTAAAAATCTATAGAAATTGATACTAAATACACCTTCTTCTGACAAATGTTAGAAAATACGAATTTTCTCCCCCCTCAAAACCCCTCAAAAATACCCTTTAATTTGAGGTATCAATTTGGCTTAACCATTGAGCCATTTTCAAACCAAGATTGATTTTTGCTGGAAATTTCAACAATGTAACTTTTATAGTTTCGTCAGAAAAGTGTTGACGACGGACCGAATTTTTTCAAATTGAATATTCGGATTCTACATGCCTTGAAATGTAAAACATCAAATTTTGAGGGGTTAAACGATTTATCTCTCTTGAGCGATTACAATGGTTCATTATTGAATAATTAACTTGGTTCGGCAATTAAAAGATGGGAAATTTAACGTTCTTTCCAACGGTCCTCAGATTTGAATTCGCTGAGAAGCCGAGGAACTTACTGCGGTTTTAGTAAGGTTAAAACTGAAAAAAAAAAAAAAAAAAAAAAAAAAAAAAAAAAAAAAAAAAAAACAAGAGAAAATTGGGGCATAGAAAAAAACTGCATAGGACACTTCTTGGTGCAAATTTGTAGTAAAATACGTGGTTTAAGTTCTGTTCTGCCCACCTTATCATGTACAACCTCTACAACGGCCAAGTTGAAATTAATTCGCTACAACTATTATCAAATAACAACTCCAACAAAACATGTTAGGTTTTTTTTTTTTTTAATAATTCTTTGCTGAGAATATTTTTTCCGCAAATTTAGGAATATGTCGTTGTATGCTACCTTGTTAAATATTCCCTACGAAGCAAGAATAGCTGTCAGCAGCCTCACCTGGCCGCATCCACTTGACCGCTGTGCAAATTTATGTTTGTAGTGAAAATGGGAAGCCCTCGTGTTGATGAAAACTTCGGTTCGGCCCTCGCGGCTTCGGCTACGGCTTCTAGAGAGGTTTCTATCGCCACCTCTCAAGCGATTTAGGCTGAATTTGCATTCTATTTTGCAAGGCAAAGGTAAGCGACCGCGCCAACTTATTCTCAACATTTCCACACGTGATTGTCGTCTGAGTGGAGTCGACTGGAGATGACTTGCACTTGATTTACACTGTCGTCCGATAGTTAGCCTCCGATGACTGTGCTGAAGGTTCTTCTCCTTTTCAAGCTTCCCTCTTGGTTTTCTTAATGGAAAATAATTGCGTTTCTGATCTCTGATCGAGGAATTGAAGGAAGATTGACATGAGCAGATTAAAAAAAATTAAATTAGAAAAAATTAGATTAAAAAATTAGATTAAAAAATTAGAAAAATTAGAAATTAAAAAAAAAAATGTTTTCTTGGGCGGTTGCATTGGTTTAATGGATTTCTTGTCGAGAGAGGGAAATGCAGTCGGGTGAGCGCACTCTCAGTTACGAGCAGGCCGTATACTGGTACAACGAACAAATGTATCTGAGGCAAAACAATTGTTCGATCATCTTTTCACAGTTGTGAGGCGAAGAGCGACCGTTGCCAGGTTTTATTTATTAATTTCACTTTCAATTTTTTTGCTTCTTTGTGCTTATTTTCTTATACAAATTCCCCAACACCCGTTTGCTGGGATTGTTATTGTTAATTTTTAATATTAAATTAATTATTGTTTTATTTTCCCAGTTTTGTTTTTACATTTTTATCTAATTTTTTTTTTTTTTTTTTACACAATTGGAATCTCAAACATTGAATTATTTATTTTTATCATCATTATTTTTTCGTAAATGGCCAATCATCGGGATTATACAAATAAAAATGTTGTTCGATTGACTTTGTATTTTTTTAATAATCCACGCGTATCTCCCATTTTTAATAGGAAAACTTGGACTCGTTATCTATTTTCTTCCATTACAACTTCCGCGAAAAGAGCAGAATAAATTACTCCAAGCGTTTTGAATAGGTTCGTCGAATTGGGAGCAGAGAAGGTTTCACAAGGGCTTTATTCTAAATACCTAACGAACGAAGGCTTTTGCGGTCAGAGCCGGATGCATCGTCTCACCGCCAGTGCCCATATAAATGCATTATCTTTGCTCTCGAGGCCCCGTAGTAATATCCGCAGCCGCAATGCTAAGACCGCTACCCGTTTCTGCAATTGCAATCATTCTATCGGCCGAGTATTGTGGCAATGACGAGTTTTCATTAGCTAAGTAATGAAACGTATAGTTGAGCTACTTTTGCGGCTATTTATAGTTATGAGAATATAATACTGGTGGCTTTCATAGTTGCTACAGTCTCTGCTAAAGTTTATCTACTCCGCAAAATCTGGACAAGTACGTCCAAAACTTGAAAAAACAGCCCAGCTTTTCATTTTTTACTCAACCACTACTATTACTACTACCACCACAAAAAATTAATACAATCCAATAAAATATGATAATAATAATAATAATAAAATAAAAACAATTAAAAAATAAAATAAAAAATAAATAAATAAAAAATAATAAATAAAAAAAATAAGAAAATTAAAAAAAAAATAATAATAAAAAAGAGTGAAAAGTGTTTTTAAAAAAACCAACGAGACCATATTGGCCCTTTTTTTAACTCTTTTCACTTTTCGCTATTCACTTCTCCATTTATTCGGCATCATACATCGTAAAGTACGAGCTAGAAACGTACAAAGTGAAGAGGGAAAACTGGACAATTTACTCACAAAAAAAGACCCCTCGATTTTTCTCCCTTTCCATACAAAAAATGCAGTGACGAGTAAAGGAAAACGTATGCATTATAGTCGTAGCAATATCACAAATTCAATAGGAAACCGGTTCGATTCGTTTGCTTTACAAACATGAACTATATGCATTCCGTCGAGGTTGCTGATATTTCAAGTCGAGCGAACTCCTAGGTGATTCAAGCAGTTAGTGGGCTTCAAATGAACGGCTCGGTTCCATATAACGTCAACCTCAATCAAGTATTGATGGATTGGTCTCCGGGAGAGCGCTTTTCTCAATTCCTCGCCGCTCTCAATAGGCTTCTATCAATTCGATGAAAGTTTAATTGAATTTTAATCAATAAGGACTTTAGCCTTGTGGGAATCACGTGGCTTCCCCTGTGGAAATCAAACTCGCAGCCGAATGAACGGTTGGAAATCCTGAGCGAATCCTTATTTGCTTTCAGGGCGCACCATCGTCAAATCGTTTAATGGCGAGTTGAAAATTCTCGACGAATACACTAATAAGGTTTTTTCATATAAAAATAAATCCGAGAGAGAGAACGAAAAATTGCAACAATGAACGAATTTTATATGTTCATGAAGATATTTAATACTCTGAAGATATTTAAATTGCAAAAAAGGGCTAATACTGATTTATGGATATGTGGTGAAGACCGGATTCGGTATTGTTAATCCATGTTTGCAGCTTCGAAGCGATGTGTTAACTTCCCAGCGCTCAGAAAACCGCAAAAAGATTCCCAGGTACCCATTGTGATTTATTAACCAATTTATTCTTGGAAGAAATGAAGTTATACAAGACGTTCTCTTAAAAAGCCACCAAGCCAATACAATACAACTACAAATTTAATAATAATAAGAGGAGCGTCTTTTCGAAACGTGACATAATTATATCCATTTTCAAAAATTATTCAGGTGACGAAAAAACTAAGTAGAGGTCATAGTCGAGGGGATGGATTTGTTACGTTTTGACGCCAACGTTTAGCTTCAAAATAAATCAGGATACCTTTCGTTTTGAATAGAAATGAATGGATGGTTCAATGCAGCTCCTCTCAGAGGTGTAGAAACGGCGAAAAAATCATGTCCCCAAAAAATAAATATGATACGTTTTGGAAAAAAATTATAAAAAATTATTAGTACACGCCACGTGGATAACAGAAAGTCTCAAAGGCTTGTAATAGCATTTTAGTGAATTTCAATAACGAAGTAAGTTGTCGGAAAAGCGGCTCCAATTTTTTATTTTTTGAAAATTACAATTTTTTTTGCTACGTTACGGTAACCATTCGAACATGTGTTCCACGGAGGAAATTTGAAATTTAATAATCCGCAAACCAGTTTGAATAAATTCACTGTTCCTTCAGCGTTGAAAAATGTCAGATCGTTCTCTTTGAAATTAGGTACGGAGCGAGCAATTTAGTCGGCGCAGAGTTTCTGAGGAAGATATTTTATTCGAAAGATCGCGTAAACGTGAGGAATACCCGTTTCTAGAAACGCACATTCGGTGAACATTTATGCGGAGAGTTTCGATTAGCAGTGCGATTTTCGCTTTTCTCTACGAAATGAAAAATATCGGTCGTCGCCAGAATCGTTAGATCGAATTTCCTCTGGGAACGCTCGTAGGATTGAATCACGTTTTGATTGAAAGTTTGATGTCGGGTTCAGCTGTTGAAACGTGAATGACGGTCGTCGCACATTCACGGTTCGAGGAGCGGATTTATTTTTCCATCACATTTTTCATATGTATAAGGTCGCTGATGGCGAGTGACCCTTCGTGGGACAATTTCCGCGGCCCTAGTGACCGTTTTTATATCTCTCCCATATTTTTTTTTTTTTTTTTTTAATACGTTTTACTTTTACGGACGAGAGAGTAAACGTGACGTTCCGGCGGAAAGATTTCCATCGTTTCGAAGGCGATCGTTCGGAGCGAGAGGAATCGAGGGTCAAGTCCTCTGGGCGATGCGGCAGATGGTGTGACTGTTAAGCGTCCCTCGGTTTCGGCGTTGTGCGGCGGCGTAAGGCAATAAAGAAAGAGTGAGCGACGGTATTTGGTGGAGATTCGGCAGGGAGTAACCGAGACCGCGGGAGTGAAGGGAGTAAACCGAGCCGAGCTGAGATTGAAGGATATTGTCGGCGGCTGTTTCTAGCCGACGGCGACGATGCCTCGGGCGAGAGTTATTTACATGTTGGGACGCGAACCGGATAGTCTAGATGCAGACATTATTTGTCGGCAGCTCGAATACCGAGATCTCTTCTCTCGCTTTATCTTGAAAGGAGATTTTCCTCTCCCTTGATATTGCAACCTTTTCTGTCACTTTACATTCGCCCCATCCTCACCCAAGGGCTTCACAATGTCGAGGAAATTACACTGGGGGATGAAAAAGAGCCGTCAACCGACAGAATGTCCTCGGGCTGATGAAGGGAAAAGCGAGAACAAATACGTTTCTATTTTTAATCGGCGAATAGGAATGGATAATCGCAAAATATAGAGGTGACCATAAATTCGCCTAATTTCACTCCCGCGATGGAATCAATTTGATTACATGGAATACGCGCGTGCGTCTTCATCTACCGTGTTTCTACGCAACGCGTAAAGTAAACCTAAATTGGAAGCTACTTGAATGCTGGTGCGTGAGGTTGGTCCTCCACTGGAAGCGTTTTCGAGCTACTAATCCTATGAGCGTATAACCTATCCGGTCCACCATTGCAGTCGTAAGTCACCTCCAATGGAGGAGCTCAGTCGCGTCCCAGTCGCCTCGCGGAAGTCACCTTGTCGCTTGGTCGCTTCCAGTGGAGGACCAGGCTGAAAAACAGGCAAAGCCGCACACTGCGTCAAGGGAAAACTCATATGTTGGGAAGTATTTGTGTAGTAGCTCAGCGCAATCTGACATTTAAATAAACCATAGACCATAAACGATGGTTCTGTGTTTTATTATTCCTTTGCCTCAATCATGATTTGAAAAGACCATCCACGTGTTCTCAGATAAAACACTTACTAAAATATCTATGTTGTACTTCATAGGCGACAACGCCCAATGGCCATAAATTACATAATTTATCGTTTTCGAATGTATTTTCATGATTTTTAGCGTTCTTACGACGACGGCCGACTCTTTCAAGGACAAATACACTCGTCACCACCTTTCTTGTCTTCTTTGCCACCTTGGTCGGCTTGCTTCCCGTCACCGTCGAGCTGGATACACTCGTACTTCTGACTCCGTTTTTGCGGCTAATAAACAAAAATTGTCGTTAAAAACGCTGCAAATACAGTGGTTTATTATTCCATCGCTTAAATAATGATTTAAGAAGACTATCCATTTCTGATCGTAATTATTCCGAACATTTGTGAACGTTCCAACCGAATAAGAGATTGGTAACTATGAGGGAAAACTCCGAAGCAACTATTGTAATTTTAATCATTTTTATTTTTCCTAATTTACAAATTAAAACTACTTTTTTTGCCTATCTTTTGCCTAATTAAATATACAAATTATAAATTCGCGCTAATAAATACCGGCGGCTTGTCTTGCCGAGGTGTCAGAGCGAGTTGAATTTCTCGTTCGCAATTCTTGTACGTCATCCCCAATGCGACTCCGAGGCCCGTTACTGCGGCTGCTGATGTGGACACTAAAATTATCCAGCAATGGATTAGTTAATTTAAATAATCGTCAACCGCTCGTTGCTAAAAAAAATTGAATTTCAAAATTATTTTTTAAATACGTTTTATTTCAAGAGGAAAAAAATTGATTCACTCGTCTTCGATGAACGGGTTTTTCATTAATAACTGGAACGTTTGTGTTTGTTAGTTTCCTCTGGATCAATTTCCATCGAAAAAAAAGAATAGTTTCATTTTTTGATTTCATAAATTTTTTACGTGTTTATTATCCAATTTCCATCGAAAAAAAAGAATAGTTTCATTTTTTGATTTCATAAATTTTTTACGTGTTTATTATTGTATTGGTGTAGTTAATTATTCGACCAAGCAGAGAAAAACGCAACTGATCGGAGCGTAATTCCCGAGTCACATCTTTCGCACTATTTTTCATAACTCGTCACATTATCGAGCTCGAATGACGCGTTTCAAATGAAATTTCGTTTGTTGGAAATTTGTGAGTACATCAAATCAAGCTATCTGAAGTATTTTACCTCCATCAAAATACCGTCGAAACGAATTCAAGCCTGTCGTAAGGTAAACGACCCTTCCTGTTATTCATTTATTCAGCAGAGCCCGCCGAGCTGCATTGCTATGAGGGCTTAGTGGTGTTTTGTATTGTACCGTATCACGATTCCTTCTCTCCTTTCAATTCAATATTGCTCTCATTCTTTTTAGTTGGGGTAAGAAAAACATAATTTGAACAATTTTTTTTTTTTTTTTGTATGAATATGGAAAAATTGGTGCTTCATGTAGCTGTATGTAGTTGTATGTTGATACTTGAAGCTTGAAAAAATCCGAATACTGAAAAGCATGAACGCCAATATTTGGGAAGGACTAGGGTACGAATAATCATAAATTCGGCAGTTTATTATGACAAATTTCCATTCAGGTAAACGTGGGAAACATCTCAAGTGAATAAGCAACCGACCAAATTCAACTTTGACGAGAAAAGTAAAAATCGGGACACAAAAACAATTTCCCGAGGCGCTTCAAAAATCTTGACAACTGGGACACTTTGAAAATCGGGAATCCATACCTAAGACACTGTCATAACGTAGAACCAAAAATGTGAAAAATGAGAAAAAACTGCCGTTACCTTTCTTGAGGAAAAATTTCGCTCCTACAACACTGAACGTCGTCGCTGCAACTGAAACCGAAATCGAATACTATTACAATCTGTTTATAAATATTAATAATTCTAATCGACTATTGCTTCTCTTCGTTGCATAATATTTCTTTAAAAATAGCTTAATATGGCCTTAAAAATCGCCTATTGGAAAAAACCTGCATCTGATGCGTCCGTTCGTTCATCAGATGTAAAAAAAAGGCGTCGATGGAAATCGGCCGAAAGTGGAAATTGAAAACAAAGTGGCTGTTTCCGGCGGGCAATGGCCGCGTATGTTGGCGATTGATTGGGAGCAATAAACAAGACGTATGGCCGCAATTCGAGTCTCGCTCCGGCTTCGAGGTCCGCGGTCAAACACAGAGATTCACTATTGAAAAACCTTTGCCACTTTTTCCCTTCGTTCGCGTCCCGACGCTGTCATGCAATTAACGGCAACTATGGAAATATTTACTCGTTCGAATATTCCTCATCGGAAAGTATTTCGAGCCGAATACCGAGTTAATTTGATTCTTCTTTTTAAAACAAAACAATTAAACCTATTAAACAATTAACCTATGGATAAACTTTTTCCCTGGGAAATATTGAAGCAATGTCAAACACAATATCAAATCTTGAATCTGAAAAAGGAATAAATTATGTTATTTATAGGATAGGAAAAAATTGGAATTACGTAGATGAAAATAAATCTCTCTCGGACATTAAAGTGACAACCTAATGGCAAAATTTGACATAACATTAATTCTGACTCTTTTATCTGCATGAGCTACCGAGTTTCCAAGTATCTTGTCAAATGCTAGTATTTTCAGTTAATAGTAAAACCAGAACAGCCATTTGACTAATCGATGATCCAAGGCCACTGTTATATTGCGCTAGTCGAACTTGCATTTGAACGGTCGTAAAACTAATGCACAACTGAACTCTAACAGATTCAAATAGTACCTGTCTTGATAGCGATATCATTGGCGCACCTTGAAACTCTCCATTTGACGTGGTCCTCGTATTGAGAAGGTTCGTTCATAATTGAATCTTGTATAAGCTTAAATCACTAGCAAACGTGGTAATTTTATTCGAATTTCGAACCGTTCTAACGTTTACTTGTCACTTAGGGCTGTACAAACTAAACATCCTGACGATACCTTGGTCGTCGTACTCAGAAATGGGACAGGGAATTTTTTCGCGTCGAAATTGAAGGGGAAATTTTCTTTTTTCTAATTTCTATTTATATCTATTGCATGCATTTTTCGTTCCACATTATTTTATTTATGAATTATTTTACACATCTATAGACTGAGCACTTTCGCCACTTTGGGCGTACTTAGGGATGTTTCTCTCTCAAAACCTCCAAAAAGAATTTAATTCGAAAACCGAAAAGAATTAATTAACCATTCTTTCTTCTTCTTATTCTTAGTTTTCATCAGTTTTTCAATATGAACCCGTAAATCGTCATCGCGTTCCCCAATCTATTGAAACTATCGTAATTTCAATAGATCTGAACTCCTGTCGTCAACGGGTTCAAAATAGAACGATAACGCTGACGACCTTTGCCTTTATTTTATCTATTCGTATCTTGTTTGCTCAAGGAGCCCTACGAGACAAAAGATTTTCCGATACAGCGAGGAATCAAACAAACGACTGTGAGCTGTTAGTTTGCATTGCATTAGGGAAGCCAGAGAAACTACATCGCAGCTGTTGAAGGTAAATTCTTATCAAACTTCGGCATTCCAGTCGCTGCGCTAGCAGAATGTTGGATAAATTGGCGTGCCAAGATCACATGTTTTCTTAATTAATGTGAATATCCAATTGTTAGTATTTCAGTACAATAATCGTATCAAAACGTCGGTGCTCAGTTAGAGAAGGTGAACTGAATTCATTAAGTACACACAAGTTTGTTGATGAGCCTGTAAAAGGTCTTCTTGTCGAATTGCTCCGTCGAGTAAAACAACAAAAACGCATGTAAATATTACTTCTAAAAAAAAGCTGCCTATGGTTGTACAGTGGTTTATTATTCCTTCAATTCAATATTGATTTAGGAAGATTATCCATTTGAATTGTAATTTTTTTTTTTTTTTTTTGGTAGTCTTTTTTTGAAAGAGGTTGGAAAATGTGAATTTTTTCCCTTTCACGACCCCTCAAAAATACCCTTAAAATTGAGCTAGCAATGTGATTCAAGAATTGCGTCGTTGTGAGACCGTGATTGATTTTTGGTGAAAATTTCAATCATGCAGCTTTTATAGTTTCTTCAATACAGTGTTGACTGCGTGTGGCGGACGGACAGAATTTTTTTTATTGGATATTCGGATTCTACATGCCTTGAAACGTAAAACATCAAGTTTTGAAGGGGGTTAGAAAAACATTTCTTAGGCAATTTCAATGGTTTATTATTGAAAAATAAACGAAATTAAAAATTAATCAAATTACCATAGTTACTTAGGGTTTTTTTTTTTCTAATAAAGAAAAATCTGAAATCAATCTGTTGTTTGGTGGACACGTTTACCGATTTTTGGGATGGTAAATAGAAGCAAAGGAATAATAAACCACTTTACAATCATTATTCGCAACGTTTTTTTACTATTTTTCGTCTCACATTTTTTAAAAACAATTTTGACATTTTTTTAACGTCAAAATGGTCTTATGAGTATTATGAGGCTAATATAGTGGAAATTTCCGCTGTTTCGCGCTGACTCGTCCACTAAATCGGTTGTGCAACTCGTGTTCCTCGGATTCCGCCTATTATTGAAAAAATAGCCCCATTCGCCGACGGCAAAAAATAATACGATTTTGATAGAAACATAGCGTCAGCGAGAAATTCCGATCGATGACCTACTCAAGCAGGTTTCGGAATCGCCCACGGATAATGACCGTTGATTCATTCGTATCATCTCCTTTCCTTGGTTCCGGAATAGCTGCTACATCGATACATAACTTACTCTCGATTTTCAAATCAATATTTGGATTGGCACAACTATAAAAATAATAAGCACTGAACTCGACTTTCCATTAAAAATATACCTTAACAATATTTTGGTTTATTATTCAAAAATAAACCATTGTAATCGCTCAAGAAAAAAAATTAATTTAAAAAAAACTAAAAATATCAAAATTACCTTTTTATCTTCTTTTCTTTTCTTTTTATTTTTTTTTATTATTATTATTTTTTTTTTTGAGGTTTTGATTTAATGAAACTTCAATAATGACCCTACTTCCCTTAGTTGAATAATAAATAGGGGATTTTTGCTCTTACCTGTGTTTATAAAGACCAAAATCGACGGTCCATATGGTGGTAATTATTAGATTTTTACTCCCCACCGCCCGTGGAAGGAAATTTTTAAATTATTTTTCAACCCAAAAGAAAGCTCTCTAAAAAGAGGTTTTCATCGAAAATGGCCTATCTTGATTGTTTTGATAACTGTTCCACGTGCAAAAATATTTTTCTCAGATATAATAACGGGGGAAAATGCGCAAAAACGCCAGCTTCGAACGTTGACGATGATTTTGTTATTGAAATTCGTTTTAGAGGAGTAATTTTTATAAAACGCTCGTTTTTTAGAGGACGGTTGGATTTTCCATGCCTTAGCATTTCTGTTGTTGGAAGCAGATGAATATATTTAATATATTAATGCAATGTAAATTGGTGAGAATGAACTTTGATGAATGGGCGGACGAAAAAAATATCCAATGTTCCGAATAGATAATTAATATTCTAATATTATACCGTTTTTCGTATTATAATAAGACACTGGCATTCGTTTATTCTTTGTTAATTACAATCGATAGTTCCTGTTCGCCACTGAACTATCGATATGCCTACATTCAGCCCAACGTTCTAATTCCGATCCCCCCTCGTTTCGACCTGTCTGCTAAACTAGTTTCCTTATTACGAGTCCTAATCCGCGAGCCGTGTCACTAGTCACGAGCGGACTCAGAAAGAGATTTCAGCACCTTCGACGATCACCTGTGTCGGTTCGTGGTAGTTTACTAGAAATACCAAAAACGATGCGTCCATTGGTTTAAATAGCGGCGACTATTCAAGCCAACCGAGGGAAAAATTAATTACTCCGGTGAGTGTACAATTTACTTCTGATTTGAAACTTTTCCGGTCCAACGCTAAATTAATTGAAACTGTTCGTAAAAAGAGCAAGGATGAATTGGGAATAAATTTTCACAATCCCGTCTTCATTCAATAACAGTTTCTCAACAAAACCCTGGTACACTCAGACAACATGACAATAATCACAATTCCGTCAAAAATCGAATTAAGTAACACTACAGATCACTTATTACACATTACTGGCCAATAGATGACGTTACTCGATGTTGTGTAAGTTTAATTTTTAGAGTTTGATATTTTTCACATCAAATTCGAATTCTACGTCTAATTTCCTATAAGAATGAGTAATAAAATAATATCGAACAGTACTGTTAGTATTTGAAACGAATTTTCAAAGTTGAAAAACGGTGTAGTACTAGTAAATAGTAAAAACTTATCGTTGACGTCAAATTTCCATCGTTTTGACGTCAAATTCGGATTCAGCGTTAAATTTCCTATAAGAATAGCTTTCAAAGTCGCTTAAAAATAAAAGTTTAATTTTCACCCCAGCGGAGCTCAACATTTCGGCCGGAGGAGAACTCCATTCACGGAAAATAATTTCTATAGCACAGTGTGAATTTTTTTCTCCAATTTTTTTGCTATTTACGTGTGTAGGGCATTGAAATGAAGACTCCTGCATAATAAAACAATCGATTCACATGAATTTTAACCCAGAAAATCACTGTTAAAGTCCAATTTTCGAGCTTTCAAAAACTGATTTTTTTGGACCACTTGCAGATTTTTTCGAGAATTGAAAAAAATCACAGAAATACATCTTGGTAAGACACAACTTTCCTCAAAATTTCAGATTTTTATCTGTATTGAAAGACGAGTAAAAAATCGGAAACTGATCGGTTCACAAAAATCGCAGGGGTCCCCCTTGAATTTTTCGTGAAAAATTTTTTGACTTCAATTTCGCTCAAATTTAGCATAATGATAGTTGATGATGAGTATATCAACAATATATGCTTCATTTTTTATTTCTTTCGCTCTTAATTGATGAAAAGAGTGTTTAAAGTGGAAAAATGTGATTTTTTCGTGTATAGTCCTGCAATATTGTGAAATACCGTACAAACGGTTGAAAAATGGATAGGTACATTACATTGGGAAAATGTGGCCAGTTATATTACCTAACTTTTGGTATATTCAAACATATGAATTGACGACTTTTTGTCAAAGTTATCTGCTGTCCAAGTTACAAATCTTGGAAAACTTGAAGTTGGAGTGCCTATATCGGCTTAAACTTGGCGAAAGTTGCAAACCCACTACGTTATGATAGAAAGTACATGCAATATCCACCACCTACCTACTCAATTATACTCACTACTATAATAACTATTGATTCCGATATAGAAATAAAAACTATATACTTCGCTTGGTAGTCGTCGCATTTATTGTAGTAGAGGGGTTGTGAGGGGGAGAAAAACCAGGCGACTTATTCTCCAGATTTTTAATGGCTGGCCGAGCACTTTCGCCCATTCGGGCATCTTCAGGGCGACGTGGAACCATGAGGTCCACAGCCCTCGGGCTCAGGTCCACAGGCTGTGGACCTCATGGTTCCACGTCGCCCTGAAGATGCCCGAATGGGCGAAAGTGCTCGGCCAGCCATTAAAAATCTGGAGAATAAGTCGCCTGGTTTTTCTCCCCCTCACAACCCCTCTACTATAAAAACTATATAGTACTTCTTTTTTTTGGCGTCGCATTTTTTTATGTCCAGGGGTTGTGAGAGGGAGAAAAAACCAGAACTATGTAGATAAGGACAACTGCCCAACTAATGGTAAGGCCTAGCCGGGTGGCATGGAGGGCGGAGCCCCCGACAGAGGGTTGGGTGCTTCAGCCCCTAGTTAAGAGAAATAAAAATGATTAAAATGACAATAGTTGCTGAGGAGTTTTCCCCTATAATTACCGATCAGTTTTTGGTGGGAACTTTCACAAAAAATGTTACGAATAGTTACTATCACAAACGGTTATTCTTCTTAAATCATTATTGAAGCGAAGGTATAGTAAACCATTGTACAATCATTTGCAGCGTTTTAAGTCTTGTGGCCCGCAAAAAAAAAGAATTTTTCATTTCTGATTCGATTATTCCAGTGGCCTCTATGTGCCGTGAATATTGAATTTCTCGATTTTGAAATCGTTTAACAGAACATCGTGCCGTGCCAAATAGACGAACCTATGAACAGCTTGAATCGGAAATTAATTTCCGGACGCTGCAATATCTCTTTTACTATTATTATTCTAAGCTTTTGTTTCTTTTACGAGCAAAGGCCGCTCATTAAAATCAAAACGAAAGGTTCCCATTAAGACTGAGGCCGTTGGGGAAAAAAACGATACGGACGAATTATTCGGTCCGGCGTCGACGAAGTGGAATAAAAAACCTCGTAAATAAACAGTTGAAAGCGTTAAGGGTAGACCTGAAATGGGAAGTAGAAGAGGCTCTTGGAAAACTTGATGGAGAAGGGGAAACAATATTGTACCATTCGTGGAAAGGGGGGACGTGGCTTATAACACCGGGAAAGAGGATAAGCAAGATGAAATGTGGGCGCGTATAAATAACAAATGAGAACAGAAGGAATTTTTTCGGCCTCGCCTCGAAACGTGGAAATCCTTCGGCCACCGCTAAGGCAGATCAATTACTGAAGGAAATGATACTTGTTATAGCTGTTATTCTGAGAGCTAACTTTCACCTAACGACAGTAGAGTCTTGGGGAAAATGAACGCCTCGTGTCAACTATTTGTGAATAAAACGTGACCGCATCTCATAGCCAGTCCTAATTAGTACGGAAAAAATAGCGAAAACCAATTTTGCATTTTTCTATAAACGTAGTATTATCCTGGCACTTCGAAAAATGTTTTATCAAACTGAGAAACCACACTAGAAATGATAGGTATTCCATAAAATGTCTTTCTCGTCTTGTGAAGTGATGAAACGAATTTCACCCTAAAATATGCAGGCTTATTTTCCACCTTTTTTTAGGTCCGCTAAGACTTTATTATTCTTCCACCCCATTCTCTCTTCTGCCCTTTTAAGAAATGGCTTTGCCGAAGAAGAGAAAAAAAATCGCCGAAAATGAGATGATTCAGCTAATTTTCGTAGGAAATTATACTAATTGGTTCCGAAAAATGCTACCAGAAAACACAATCAAAATCCCTTTCATTAGAGAATCGTCCCTGAAAAAAAAACCTTTAACCAGCCAGGTATGGATTTTATAAATTCTACAACAATGTCTGACGAAATTTGTCCTACAGCATTATTTTCAGCCCATTACTTTCTTATTTTTTTCGTATTTAGGATTTTTTCGTGTTTTCGACTTTAACTCACTAAAACCGCTGTAACTCCCTTAGTGACGGGAGTAAATTCAAATGATATTACATCTTTGGAAAGAGAGTTAACTTTCCCATTTACCTTTTATAAAACCATTTTTTTTCTGAGCAGATGCGATGTGAGAAAAATCCATCAGAAACGCAAACATTATCAAATCTTGGAAATATCACGTTTTGTTTTATTATTCTATAATAAACCATTGTAATCGCTCACAAAAAAAGTTCAACCCCAAAAAATTAATGTTTTACGTTTCAAGGCATTTAGAATACGAATTATCCAATTTAAAAAATGCTGGGGATTTTGAGAGGAAAAGAATTCGTATTTTCATGCGTTTTTCAGAAAAAGGTGTATTTTTGGTATCAATTTCTGGTGGGGATACTCGTCAAACACTAAAAATATATTTTTTTGCGCGTATAACTTAACTTTTAATTTGACGATTGAGAAAAATAAAAATAATTGAAATTACTACAGTTGCTAAGGAGTTTGTCCTTGAAGTTACCAATCTGTTTCGCTTACATCACGTAAACTATCGCTTCTATGGCGAAACGATTTACTCTTCAAGTAGCTACAATTCTGAACGGTTTCTCTACAACCATTGATTGTGCAGAAATTCCATCACTATCCTCTCTAACAGGTGCGAATGGGAGCCGGTATTTTTTCTTATTTCAACTTGCCGTCTACAGCGCTGAATAATATTTATTCTTAATATACGGCCGTCTATTCACTAAGTAGTACTAAACTGAAACATTTTCTCCCCAGCTATTCAACCACAATGAGCCCGGTAGCGATCGTGTTCCTGATCGGCTGCGCTTGCGCCACTGCCCTCCGAGAACCGAAAGATTATTTGTCTGACGAGTTTATCGACTATATCAATTCTCTGAATACAACGTGGAAGGTAAACAACTTACTCGCTGTAGTTTCATAGGCTGGCAATATTCGTGAATAATATTTATCATTTCAAATTTGGTAAGACAGTTGATAATATCTATACGAGTATCAAGAGAAAATTCCACGAAATTAAAAATAAAAATTCTGTTGCGATTCATGGTGAAAACAAAATTGTCAAGTGGCTTATTTTGTTCATATTATGATTGACATTACACATTATTTAGAAGAAGAAAATATTCCAGGGTATTTTAACAATTTGTCCCATAAAACTGTACGAGGGACTTTTCATAAGAGGGAACATCCGACAATCGAAATAAAATTCCAGAGTCTGACTGTCCGCAATAAAGAAGCCCATAGCGGCGATAGCGCATCCTGTAATGTGATGATTTACACCTGAAAATCGCAAAATTTACTTTCTAACTTCAAAATCGAACAATAAATTGAATCTGCGCTTAATCGGAGCGACAGTTCTTGATCAAGATGGCGGTCGTTTTTGTCAATTGTTGATGGACGGAGAGATTCATGGTGATAAAATATAGTTATGAAGCTATCCAACTTTTTGCCTCTAATCGACGAAAAATCAAGAATGTCCTTAATCCTTCATTATAGTCATGAACCTAAGTACTAAAACACCTTTAGTATTTCTGGAGCATGGCACCATCTCGACACAACGAACCGCCATTTGCATTGTAAGCCACCAATTTATAACCTGAGAAAATTATAACTGTCCATCTTGATATTTTTCAACAAGTCAAACCTCTGTTTCCAGGCAGGAAGAAATTTTCATAAAGACACAGATGAGAGTCACCTCAAAAGTCTGATGGGTGTGCACCAAGATGCGCTCAGACATTTACTCCCGCGGAAACCGGTTTCCAACAGTTTACCTGCGACGATTCTACCTAAGGAATTTGACTCTCGAAAGCAATGGCCAGATTGCCCTACGTTGTCTGAAATCAGAGATCAAGGAGCCTGCGGCAGTTGTTGGGTAATAAAAATGCAAACTGCTTGGTTTACAAGCGATAACAATTTAATGAGTTTCCTACTACTTTTCGAAATTGAACATTTTTAGGGGTAAAATCAGTCTCGATAGGAAAGGGTATTCATTCTATTGCTGGTTATACAGCTTGTGCCTTGACCGATTTTATAAATCAGAATTGTGGAGTCGTAGTGTTCTTCGGTGGCAGTTGCCTGAATCATTGTGAGGAGGTGGTTATGTTGGGGGCGAATAGCATAATGGCTACCTACATTCAATCATGGTAATCTGCACCTATCGTTCCCCAAACGCTCCCAGCATTCATCAATGAATTGAGACATATCTGTGAGCTCGACCACAAATAACGACAATTCTGACAGAGGACATGAACGTTGATATTTCAAATGCATTGCAGTATAAATAGGAAATCAATATACCTACCAATTATAAATTAACTTGGCTACACTCCCCAAATAAGCGGATGAAAGCGAAAATTTAACACTGTAAGATCTTGACATGGTTATGAGACGTTTTATTCTGATTTGCTTTAATATGAGTGGCTCCAAGCGTGAGGCTTTTCCTTAAATGGGGGAATAGCATTCAAAAAGGGTTTTATTGATTTGTTTGGCATGTTTTGTATCCATTCCAATATTATGCACTTTGTAATTATGTAATATGTGATGCACTGTGTCAATAAACGACGGGAAAAATGTTTGGTATATTTGGTAGGCATTTGGAGCAGTGGAAGCAATGTCGGACAGACACTGCATTCATTCGAAAGGCAAAGTCAACGTGAGACTATCTTCTGACAACCTTGTAGCATGCTGCCATACGTGCGGTTTTGGGTGCCACGGAGGTTTCCCCGGGTCTGCTTGGCGCTACTGGGTTTCCCACGGTATCGTCACTGGAGGCAGCTACGGCAGCAAACAGGTGCGCTCAATTGTTACAAAACTGGCTTCATAAATGCAAATTGGTGTGATAAATACAACGGACGCTAGATATTCAAAGAATCGATAAAATCCGCTTTTTCTACTCGAAGGAGCAGTGTGATAAAGAATCGAGGTAGCCTAAAATCTGCACCGGGATTCAATGAGATAGCATGTAAAACAAAGTGAAAAGCAAAGAAGAATAATTACATAATCTACATTCCAAAACGGAACCCACATTGACCTGGTACCAATATTAGGCAAATATCAGTAAATTATGTATTATCATTCTTAATAGACTATCTGCTTGATAGATTTTTGCATCCAAATTTAAAGCAGGATAGTCAGAGCAAGTAAGAACTTCAATTGAACACTGATTATTGATGTTTTCCGAGTTAGTACATCTGACCACCTTCTAACTTTGTTTCATGAGGTCATGAATTACATAATTGTCTGTTGATGAATTACATAGGCCATGAATTCCGTAGACTGTTGATGGACTGCTGACAAATACCAGAAAATAGTTTCAATTCAATTCTTGCTGCACTTGTAATTTTTTTAGACTGCGATTTTACAATACAATTGTTATGCCTTTTGATCTTGCGCCCGTTGTGTTTATGAAAATAGGCATTGAAGCAAGTAAAGGATATTATGACGACTCGTCTTATACGAGCGTTTTAATGTTTCCTGAGTTTTGTAGAAGAGAAATTTCCAGGGTGGAATTGACTAGAATTGAGTTTTATAATAACTCATAAGTGATACATTATAAAATTAAAATTTCAAGGCTAAAAGGGAAGAATGCATTGCACACTATAAGAGCTTACAGGAAATACTTGGCCCATGATTTAATTTTTTGATATCAGGGCTGCCAGCCATACGAGATCGCTCCGTGCGAGCACCATGTGAATGGATCCAGACCCAGCTGCGAAGGCGAATCGGCGAGCACTCCTAGGTGCGAACACAAGTGCGTAGAGGGGTACAAACTATCTTACAAGCAGGATCTGCATCACGGTAATACCTGGTTTATTAATTAATTAATTATTAGTTAATTTATGGTTTATATTATCTAGAATTCCGCCATAAATGCAGTACAATTACTGAGGCGATAATTAAACATGGATTCGACACGCATGCTGACTGTTAATTAAAATCTATAGGTGGTACATGTAGAGCACGAGAGATAATTATTCTCACCTGCAAAACAGCTTCAACAGACCTTGTGTAATATCACCTTATACACTTTTACCCTCCCCTGTAATTTTTTCAAGACTCCCTACTCCACTAACTATTGTCAAAGTTCTGCTCTTTGATTGTTGTGCACCTTTTGTACTCGTTTGACGTTATCTACACGTAGGAAAAATAATCTAACTAACCATAGCATCTATTTATCGCAGGCAAAGAAGCATACTCCATTGAAAACGACGTAGACAGGATCAGGCGCGAAATAATGGAAAATGGACCCGTCGAGGGTGCTTTTACAGTTCACGCTGATCTTTTGCAGTACAAATCAGGTACAAATTTACATACCTAACCTATAAGGGCCACGACGAATTTAAGGTTCCCTAGAGAAGTAAAGTGAAGAACAAATCTCAAAATCATTAAGTAGCAAGATATTAGTAAGAACATGAGCCCAATTTGCAGCTTAATTTTCTCACAACTTGATTTTGTTCAATGTGTCATTCGATCGTATTGTGGTTTTGATCAATCGGTAGTAAAAGAGTATAAAAACTGCCGTAGTGGACCAGTTTTCCTTAGAATACCAAACTAAACCGAATTAATGCGCTCTAATTTCTTCTATATCCTCCGAGTTGAGAATAAATTCGACTATTTTCCAACTAACCGTCGTTTGATTTGGAAACAGGTGTTTACAAGCATGTGACGGGGAAAACCTTGGGAGGACATGCGATCAGGATTCTCGGATGGGGCGAAGAAAATGGCACGCCATTCTGGCTGATCGCCAACTCCTGGAACTCCGACTGGGGTGACAACGGATACTTTAAGATTCTCCGAGGAGAAGACGAATGCGGAATCGAGAGCCAAATCAACGCTGGCATTCCTCGGTCATAGTTTTACCATAAATACCCCAACTCATGAAATTATTACAATTTGATTCTGTCAATTCTTGAAATAAAATGGAGAAAAAGTCATCAGGTTATTCTCCCCCTCAACCCTGCAACTATCCTAATTTTGCGTGGTATTTGGAAAATCATTTCAAGCCTTAAATGATCAAAGATTATAATTACCAATGCAAGTAATCATTTCACACTTAACTATTGCAACAAAACGCCAACAAAGTGTTGAACACTAAAGGATTATAGCCTTCCAGGATCGGTTGCCCAGAAACGTATTCGCACCTATCGTACATCGATTGGACGGGCAAGGACCAGTAAAAATTCCTTTCGTCGGTTTCTGTGCTGTCCTTGACTGTGTTCAATTGCAGCACACCGAAGTGGAAATCTTTGGAATCAGTGTGCACACATTGGACTGTAACGGGCTGCGGTAGCTTTTCTACTGCGTTCTGCAATGAAAAAAAAAGTCTTGAGACAATTTTTTAGACAATTTGATCAGGTATAGACAGTAGGTCAAACATTCACTGCGGATTGGTGATTGTAAAAATTCCAGCCAACCTGCATTAAATACCCCCATATATGAAAACTAAAACTGAGGATACACTTCAGTTACCCTCCATCCCCCCTGAAAGTAGAAACAGAACCAATAATCGGTACAGAATAATAGAGGGTGCTCAGATCCAGGACGGCCGCACAGCAGGCTCCTCATTTTGAGCTTCTCTGTCCCATGGAAAGTAGAGGCACATGTTGGGAACACACAGGTGTAATGAGTGCACAGTTTGAGGCCAACTGACCTCTCAATGATTTTCATTTGTGCTCAATATAACCACTAACAGTACGTCACTTATACAGACAACTATGGTACAAAACATACCCCATAACGACGTCGAGCTTCAGCGATAGCAAATGTATACACCTTCATCAACGAACGACTGAGAAACTGATCTCTGGATACGTCGAGGTCGTGAATATTTCCAACTTCAGTCGAATTGTAATGAACAATGGCAGTGTGAACGTTGCACTTTTGAAATCCCATCGAGAAAGCTGAAATTGCAAATGAACTGTTACACCTGAAGTTTCCAGGTCAAGTAAGCCTAAGAATAACTAGGTACATGATATCGGTGGATGGAATGAATGCGCTGTGAGACTGGGCTTGTGACGTCAACTATTCTACTCTGTTTCCCCGCTAATTTTCAATCACGCTCTACTTCTCTTGACAATTACTCCTTCAATTTTTGCTTCCTTGTTTACCCAGTAAATGTAATTATTGCTAACGTCAGAAAATTAGGAAAAAAGGTGAATTTGGAAGACAATTTCATAGTACAAAAAAACACCGTTGCGAATACTCTCATTACTCGATAAAACTTGTGCTAAGCTGCAAGAAATGGCACCAGAAGATATTTATTATGAAATAACTGTTTAATGACAAATTTACTTACGAATGACATCTACCAGCTTATCCTTGGGTGAAACTTCCCTGATAAGAGACAGTGATGACAAGAGTGGCCCAATGTCAGGAAGATCAGCATCAAGCCGGTGCTTATCAATATCAACGTACGTAGATGGCGGTTCAAGCTCTTCACTCGACGATAACAAAATGTCCGCTCTCAATGATAAAAGGACCATTTCACCATCTCTTTTGAGCGGAACGTTGAACATAGCGTTATTCAATGTCCTTCTGTGTGACAGCAGTTGAGGATTCAGCGAGGAGCAAAGCTGTATTAGTCGATTGCATAAAAGGAGGCTGAAATGAAAGCAGGAAAACTTGAGAGAAAAGTTCTTAAACCGATCAATTAGAATGAAACGTCAGAAAAAGGTCTAATAACCACACAGTCCTTTGGAAAAATTCAGGTTTAGCTCAGCTTAGTTTAACATTTTGCCCAATCACATACATTAGTGAGAATAGAGCTTTCGATAGAAATGGCACTAAATAGAAAATTATAAGCTCCTTACTTTTTCCTTCGATCGGTGATACCATAGTCGCGAGGAAAATTCCAAGCGGGCCTTTCAGGGTCTGTTCGTTTAGGAAGCTTCTCTTGCTGAGCATCGTATACCAACGAGGCCTTGATACAACTGGAATCAAGTGATGACAATGTCAACATTTTCACGCAAGTTTTTTTTTCATATTTCGCGGGAGTAGATGAAATATCCAACCTTTTGACTAAATCGTGCCGGGTAAAATCAGATTCGGAGGCGACCGTGTTCAGTGAATCTGCGCTGATGCTGATCGAGTTCGTGAACACTTTAGCTTGATCCAATCCGGCAACGAGGACGTTAGAGTCGTTGAACGCAAGATGCTGAACAAGTTCGACGGTTTTGGCCGTATCGAAGAACAAATCCGATTTGATGGGATGCCTGGGCAAAATATCAAAAAGTTTTATTACTCTGTTCGATTTATAAGCTTCATGGGGAAGTTTTACAAAATACTAACGGTGGCAATTTGACTTTGTCATTGACGAATTCGAGTGCGTTGACGACGGGGATGCTGCGCTTTTCTAATGCTTTCAGCGATCCATCCTTTTTCAAAATTCTCTGCCCCTGGATTTTCCAGTGGAACCGGAACATTTTCCCTGCATTGATCTGTTGTAGCACCTGCGTTGTCCTCATTTTGAAACCGGCCCGTCAAACAGGAAATTAGAGGTATCTGGAAAACGCTACTTTTCAATCGACAATTGAGCGACGATCGCAGGAAGTGTGAACTCTGCAACAACTATGCTAAGGATAATGCAACAAAATTTAATAGAATGTACATACTTGAAATGGTGTATTTACGGAGTTGCAGATGCGTTTCTATAAAATAAATCCGCAGGCGAAGGAATTACTTCTGATGACATACATTCATAAATTGGCACCGTTGAGGGCGATATTTTCGAATATCAGTGAACGACTGAGGGCATATCAGCAAAAAAATGTACGAAGCTAATATACGATCACTGTGTTTGAAAACGTTTTTCACATTGGTTTAAATTATGAACCTCAACTATAGCACACCTATAATAACTATACCATTACGGCGCAGGGCACCGAGAATATAAAATAGCGTGAGCGGAGTAGATGCGAATATTGGACTAACAGGAAAACCTCCGTGCTGTTACCCGCTCTTTTTTTCGTGGTAGACGTAAAAACGTTTTTATACTATATAACCGTGCGTGAGTGTCTCGATATGTATACATAAATATATTTACGTTCATAAATATTTAAAATATTTTATCAAGAGGAAAAAACGCATTTATGGTGCGATCATGGATCACACTAGTCATCAGTTAGTTACAGTGAGTGGTATAGCGTAATGATCGTGCAGTAGTTTTTTAATTCCAAGAAAAGAGTTGACGGCGGACGGAGATTTTTAAATAGGATAATATTTTTAGATTCTACACGCCTTAAAATGTAAACATCATATATTATCATCATGTTTTTCCTTGGGCGATTGCAATGGTTTATTATAAACACAGAGTAAAAAACGTCTACTTCTACGCCATGTGACGGTACAAAAATTAACTTAGCAACAATTTTTGTTATCTTATCTCGTCCAATAGTTCTTATCTATGTGTTATGTTTCTGCCTATGTTCTTGCTCATCAACTTGCCCTTCTTCCAAGAGTTATATGATTCAAATTCTTCTATTATGGTGAAATGAGCGTTTGAAAATGTATAGTCTTCCTAGGAATTTCACCAGCTTCGCTCAGTTCTCCACGCCGTTGAAGTCGGCATTCGGGTTCTGTGCCAAATGCCGGTACGGGAATTTTAGCCGATATTCCAAGTCGGCCGGCCTAAAAATCGTGGACAGTTTTTCAACCAGCGGTGTTTTATTTAATTTTGGTGTCGGACGACGAAATCTACAGTATTTCGTAAGATTGAATTCGTCGCACAAACTATGGACTCGCTCTAGAGACGAATTCTCTCCTCTTTTTAACAATCACGCTTTTCGTAGATACTCGCAAGAATCCGAACCTCTGCATTGCAATGTCGGCACGATCGGCCATGTGGACCACGGTAAGACAACTCTGACAGCAGCGATAACGAAGGTTACATCCGAGGCCGGCCTCGCCGAATTCGTGCCGTTCGACAGCATCGACAAGGCGCCCGAAGAGCGAGCGCGCGGTATTACTATCAACGTAGCTCACATAGAGTATAATTCTAAAGCTCGTCACTACGCTCACACCGACTGTCCTGGGCATGCGGATTACATAAAAAATATGATATCGGGCGCTTCTCAGATGGACGGTACTATCCTCGTCGTGGCCGCCAGCGAAGGACCTATGCCCCAAACTAGAGAACATCTTTTGTTAGCTCGCCAAGTAGGCATCGACAAGGTGGTCGTATACGTCAACAAATGCGACGAGGTCGACGGCGAAGTGAAGGAACTTGTCGAGCTTGAAATTCGCGAACTTCTCACCGACTTCGGCTTCGACGGCGAGAGCTCGCCGATCGTTTTCGGTTCGGCATTGATGGCGCTTCAAGGCTCGAAGAGCGATTTGGGCGAACCGTCTATTTGGAGGCTGCTGGACGCCTTGGATCATCACTTTCCAACGCCGACGAGGGACTACACCTCTCCCTTTTTGCTTCCCGTTGACAATTCGTTTACCGTCTCTGGCCGAGGTACTGTGGTCGTTGGCACGCTGAAGAAAGGAACTATGAAGAAAGGCGATGAGGCCGAAATACAGGTCAGTTGATGGATATGTATAGAATATTATTTATTATTGATCTGTACAATTTCAGGCCCAAAATGGGCCTCTCTTCCACACTGCACAGGAAAGTAAATTCATGTAAAAAATAAATACGGGTCAAGTTCTTCTGGAATAAAAATATAACATTTAAAAGAAAAATTACTCACTTGTCTCAATCGTAATGAAACACAATTTAAACTTGAAAAAAGGAAAACTACATGCAGCCGCAAAACTCTGCGCAACATACCGCGCTTCGTAGAAAAATTCTATCTAAATCTCGAAAAACCAGAGTTAAAATTAAAAATGTCACATTATCATTATAAATTCATACTCCTTTACAAATGAACGACTTAGCATAAAAATTTGTCGCATGTTTCAGCAGCTGAAGTAACGTTGATGCATTTTTTGTGACCCTATCGAGCACATTTGTTAAAAAAAAAAACAAAAAAAAACAAGCTGATCAGCTAGCTACCTAGGGGTTTCAAATCTCATTAGTTTCAACATTAAAGCACCAATTGACAGCCCAATGCGTTCCTCAATTTGAAACCATTTAACCTCTCCTTGAGCCTACTTGATTAGGTATTCTCTGACCGGCTATGACGTTTCCGCCGTCGAGCAAGCCCTCGGTTGCTGCAATTATTTCAATTTTTGCCAGTTTTCCTTCAGAACTCATGCTTATATATTACAGTTCCTCGGTCTCGATGTTATTTTTGCATAAAATCATTAAAAAAATATATTTGAAAAAGTTGATGAAATTATGGCGACACCATATTATTTATTTATGCTGAAATTAGGGGTTTCACGTTTAGCCCTATCAAATTCTAAAGATGACAGAAACATAATGAATACGAGAATGAGTTGCCGCATTTTTCTCCCCCTTATGGGACATATTTTATTTCATATTTATGTAATATTGTTAGCACTTTTCATGTACCGTCATGTAAAGGTCGCACCTGTGGTCCTGCTCAAAGCTATAATTAAAAATACAGTTACGCCTTTTCTTTTTACTGTATTCATTCTTGCGTTGGGGCAGTTGTCTGGGAGATAAAGATGGCGACTCGCCCTTCCATTTTTCATCTAAAGGTGCTTTTCATTCCTGCGGTAGCGTAAATTGATTATTTATTCAATCTTGTCATTTTCAGGGATTTGACGTTCAGCAGAAGACTATAATTTCCGACATTCAAGTGTTCAAGAGGTCTGTACCATCGGCGAAAGCAGGTGACCATGTTGGCGTCCTTCTCCGTGGAATAAAGAACTATAGCATCGAGAAAGGAATGCAAGTCGTCCGACTAGGCAGTCATAGTATGACCAATTCGTTCGAAGCGACAATTTATTTCCTGAGCCGATCCGAAGGCGGACGTTCCAAGCCAGTCACATCTAAGTACATTCAGATTCTATTTTCAAACACGTGGAATATCGCTTGCCGAATAGACTTACTGGACGGTGCCTCGATGCTGATGCCAGGTGAGCATGGAACTGTACGTCTGACGCTTTTGAAAAAAATGCCCATGGACCAAGGGCAGAGTTTCACGATGAGAGAGAACCAAAAAACTGTCGCCACAGGCGTCATTACTAAAGCCCTGCCTTCGGTTAATTTCACAAATTTATCCAAACTCCGGATCGAAAACGCATCGTAAACTTTAGTCATTGCATTGTGAGTACGCTAAAGAGATTTGAATTATCAGAAAAACAGTGTTACGCGCTGAAGTTCATTCTTTAGGCGTGCAATTGTAGAGCATTGGTAGTGGTTTTTTAAACAAAGTACCAAACATTCGTTATATTGTACATATTTGTTATATTGTCTCTACTGCTTCTAGTGGTACGTTTTCAAAAAATTATTCAATTGAAACTGATTGTGATTGCTGTGCCTCAATTTTTCAATTCAAAACTTGTTGAAAGATTACAACATCGGGGTCGGTTTCTGGAATCAGCAGCTTTTGTTGGAAGCAGCTCTGGGAATGCGTGCGTCTCTTGATTGAATCGAGTTTATTTAGCTCAACTGGCCGATCGCTCACGTTGGCAATGCCACTGGTGAATACTTGGGAAACTGCTCATGTCCATCATGGCAAAAAAAAACGCATTTTCTTTCATACCTTTTATTAGTTTCACAGTTACTTTGAAGTGTTCATCATTCTAGCCCATTAATTATGGCGAAATCAAGATATGACATAGACAATTACTATACACCTTAGATCGTACATAATTTCTCGTCAAATGACAGGGAGGGAAACACGTTTTGTGGCATGTCTTCCAATCCACCACGCATTCCCCCTATTTCTCCCCTCCAACGTTCGCCAAGTGCAGAACAAAATAGACATATGATTAACATCCAATTACATTAAAACTCAATTACCGTACCTATTAATTTGCGAATTCCTGAACAGATAAACGCTTCATTATTGTAATGTGATGATTGTTTTTCGGTCGAGCGTTTCCAAGCCAGCGGCCGTTCTATAATTTTCCCAAGATAGCAATTCTTTCGAAGGCGAGAGTTATTTGTGACACGGATGTATGCGAAAATTATTTCAAGCAGGAGAAACAGTTATTTTTCGCGCAATCGACCTTCGAATCATTTATATTTCTGGTGAATTTTTCATATATTTTTTTATAATGATAGGGACAAGCGAAGAAACAAGTTCATCGCCCAGACACAAAAGAATGGTATAATCCGTTATTCAAACTTAGAGCGAATAAATAAATTGTCTTACGGCAGCTTTCACTGTCTAACTACACTTCTCGGTTACATTATTTTATCGTATTTACTATACATCCGATGATTATGACGTGGCAGTGTTCCTTTTATCGAGTTTGTTAACGCTAAAACTTAATCGTTCGACTCTCAGGTAGATTTGAGCGGACACAAACGAAAAACAAGACATTCTCTTGTCACATTTCACCAAGATTATTTGGTAACTAAAAAAGCAACCTACTGTAGACTTACTTCAAAACTAGTACACTTCTTTTCAGTTTTTTCCCATTTATTACATTACACACAATTTATTGTTTCCTTATAAATACAGTTCAAATAGGTTTTTTTCATTTTATTAAATATAAAGGTGCTTCCTCTATAGAAAATATATTTATGGTCACCATTCGAGGGAAAATTCACTCTAGGGCGTTTGAAGTTAATTTCGCCCTCAAGGACGTTTTTCATGTATCGTGCGACATGTTTTTGTTTCTCGTACGACAATGGCGTTCGCAGTGAACGGGCGAAAGAAAATAGCAGTCATTACATTTTTTGGTCGTTTGTCTTTGTTGCCATCAGGACAATTTTCAACTAAGGTAAATTTCACGCTGTTAAGTTCTCTCTAACCTGATATGGTGATCCTTGTAATAGTTTACTCGATCGGTGAAACTTCAGGAACCGCAAGATAAAAGCTTTTCGAGCAAACACGGGGATAGTATACTAGTAGAGAGAACTTTGGCGTCGAGTACCTAAATTAAAAATGATCGGTGACAGTGGCCACGGATTGATTCCAACGGAAATTGAATTCTATGTTTACTAAGTGGTACCTAGAGATAGTTTCAACTTATTCCACAGTAGCCTTACTAAGACAGCTGAACGCTCTTCGAATAAAGTTCAATGTCAGCACAGAGATAGATATGGGGGAATAAGAGGAATGTCTACAAAGACTCGACATCGTTAGATTTCAATGAAAAAATATACCTACAGCTGACGTCAATTTGAAGTATTTTCTTTGATGAGCGTATCCAGATTACTGTTTCAACCAATTACAACTACCAAGTGCTAGCCGGGTTTCAAAAGAGATGTGTCAATATAACAGCGGATTGATATCGATTCGCTCCAAATTAAGGTTGAGATCAGAACAATGAGTGGACGATTATATGGTACAATGTTCAAGTACTCATAAATAAAATGAGGGGCTCTCAATAAAAAAAAAAACAGCGTGGAATCGCAGCTATATAATTGGGTTACTCGCCATGAATGAAGAATACTGTTCTCTTCGACCGTCGATCTTAGCATCACATTTTCACCATCGTGGCTAGAAAATATAGTTGATCAAGATATAATATGTTATTTTACCACCGTATTCAACATTCATAGACTCGCCACTTCCCTCACGCTAATATTAACACATCCACAAATTCAATCCGACGCAAGATATAGCCAGCGACTGAAAATCATCGGCGTTTTGAAAGATAATCGTCACAATTTATCATCTGCACTTTACCGAAGGGAGAAAACCAGCTTAACCTAAAGGAGGAAGAGACTTAAGTACACAAGGCGTACAGAATTCGAGAATAAACAATAAGAATTACTTTTAGAGCTAGATTTCTTATCTAATGGAAAAATATAAACTAATGGTACGCGCGGGGAACCTGAAAAGTTAAACGAGTACCTTGTTTTCACATTAACAAACGGAATACGGAACTTGCTCCAACGGTAAGGGTACACTGGTAAACATTACAGACATCTCACCTACAGACGATAACGATTTAGGATCATCAGCAAGCGAAAATACGATATTCGGTGTTTTCCATTTAGTGACAGGCCGGGGGAGCGGAATTACAAAGATGAATACAATTTCTTTCCATTGAACAATTTTTTTTTTTTTTTGCTTTTTGTCGTTTTGTGATATTATTATATACTTTTTTCATTTTTAGAATAACTACAATTGGGTTCTATGACTTAGCGGTATATTATTTCATCCTTCGGCAGCTCGGACGAAACTATTTCATAATAGAAATCGATCAATTTCAGTTATATCCATTCAGTCATAATTAAAGGTCGTGACGGACGCCGCTTTATTGGATACAGCAGGAATTCTTATGGCCGTTCCTCATCTTCAAGCGGGATTTCGGTTTGTATTTCTCGAGGAAGCCGAGTTGTTTAGCATTAATTGCTCCTCGTCTTTTCCTGCGAAAAAAACAGATTGTAATTAAAAATTAATGAACGGATTAAAATAATTTTTTTTTTACAAAATAATAATAACCCCGACAAACAAAATAAGAAGCGTACCCTACCACCAAGTAATCAAATTCCATTAGTTAAAAAAAAAAAAAAACCCCCACTAAATTTATCTAGACGAAATCTAATATAATATTTTCCCATGTAGGATTATTGGAGCGTTTTAGAGCATCTCGTGGTTCTTTCGTTTCTCGTGATTATCGTGATTTTTTTTAACTTGTAGGAGAAAATTCAAAAAACGTAGGAGTTTTGGTTAATTTGTTAATTCGTACGTTTTTTTATGATTAACGCCTAGTGAATGGCGGATTGTTGTGACCATATGATTTTAAAGTACCAAAAACCTCAAGTTTAAGTTTTCAAGAAACATGAAATGCACTAAAACAGTTTCTCCTTCGCGTCAGTTACGAGAAATTCAGACCCTCGAGAATATTAAGATGAGCGTATACACTCGATAATAAGAACAACCTTCGACCATGAGGAAAAAATGCGTTAACGCGCCGTAACAATAGCGAGCCGTCAATTGTTACGAGCCGATCCTTACAAACTGCGAATAACCAAGGTCTATTATCCGGATCAGCCGAAACTGTATGAATAATCTGGCCTAGGGGCCAATAATATATATGAATAATCCGGCTACTGAATATATGAATAGTCAGGCCAAAAATTTCTTCCCTGCGGCATCTATCATTTCGAGCATTAACGTTCATGAATAGTCTCCAGAAGAGAAACTAACTTGCAGGACACGATTATGTCAAATAGGTTGCTGGTATTAGCACCGTTTACGGACCGTTTGGTAGTTCTCAGCCAAGACCTTCTAACGAACGACCAATGCCAAGTTTACCAAGATGGCGGATGTTGATAATCTGCAGTTCCTTACAAGGCCGCTGTTTCGCAACTCGCGTCAATCTTCGTCAACGACAATTTTTCAGCTTCGCTATTCACGCCGACTAAATTTTTTTCCTCTTTCTCTTCGTCAAATATGCAAACATTGTAACGGCGAATTAGAGACGGCAATTTTTTTCAAGCGATTCGCCTAGTTATAGGAATCTGCAGGAAATTTATCGATGAAAAATTTCTTCCAACACCGAATTTAAAAGCGACGGTTCGATATTATCGATGGAACTGGATTAAGTACAAGTTACTAACTGTCGGATAAGTTCGACGGCGTCTTCGTATTTCATTCCCAGTTCGATGAGCGCCAGGGCGACCAAGACGGGAGCCCGTCCCAAACCAGCAACGCAATGCACGGCGACGCAGCTCTCGGGATTTTCGGAGAAGCGCTGCTTCAGTAATGCGAACCATTCGTCAACCACCTGAAAAACAATAAATCACATTAAAGTGGAAAAATCGCTGGCCACGTGTTGAACCTAGTGGAATTATCCGTTTAAAAAATCTGCGAATGATTGTACAGTGAATTATTCATTTGCTTCAATGATGATTCAAGGAGACCATTCAATGTCCCGAACATTTGTGATCGTTTCTACCCAACAGATTGGTAAAAAAATTTCACCTTAGGGGAAAACTCCGTCTCAACTATAGTAATTTGAATCACTTTCATTTTTCACAATTTTCAAATTAAAATTTGAATTATTCTCATAACGGTACAACTGTTACAAGTGTTTGACGACCATTCCAACTAGTATAGAACGGTTTTAATAGCTATGAAAACTCACTCATGCCAAATTTCTGAAAATCTCGCAAAATCTACACGAAAGCTGCGATAACTTGAGGACCTTTCAAGCTATCGACCTCGCTGTAGTCTCAGTCATTTCAGCGTCCAAATCTATAGAATGTGATATATTAAATACACCTCTATCAGAAAAACGTTGGAAACAGCGAATCGTCTCCCCCTCAAAGAACCCCTAAAATACCGTTAAAATCGAGATAACGATTTGGTTAAAGAATCGAGCCATTGTCAGACCAAGATTAATTTATTTTTGGTTAAAAATTTCAAGAATTCAACTTATATGGTTTCGACAGAAAACTGTTTACAATGTGGACAGAATTTTCTTTATTGGATATTTGGATTCTACATACATTGAAACGTATAACATCAAATTTTGAGGGGAGGGAATGATTTTTATTTTTTGGGCGATTACAATGGTTAATTATTATATTAAACCAAAAGTAATTTTTTTCGAGTTCCACACAGAAATGATTATCAAAAGCGATTTGCAGTCAAGAAGTGATAAAGCATCACCTGAAGCTGAGTGACAAAGGAGCCTCGTCATGTCGCGGTAGCGAAGTGCAATGCGAGTCAATGAAGAGGTGGCGGAGGGGAGGTTCGCAGCCTGACACACTGACCCATATCATTCTTCACGGTAGCGCAGTCACTATTCGATCGTCTACCACCCAGTACAGGGCGAACTGATCTTTCGATCCATCTCGCCGCTTGTTTCGAACTAAAAATAGATACTCTCCTAGGTGCTAAGGAAAACTAGTCTGGCCGTCCGCGAAAGGTACGGCGAAATCGAAAGAACCTTCCCTACGAGCGGTATAATCTTTAATCGCTTCTAAAGCGTCTAAAATCGTACTATACTCGATGGTCGTCAAACACTCTTCAGCTGTACTGTTAGGCAAAAAATTTAGCTTTTCATTTAGAAAATAAGAAAAATGAAAATGATTAAAATTACAATAGTTGCTACGGAGTTTTCCCCTATAGTTACCTATCTGTTTTTCGGTGGGAACGTTCACAAATTTTCGGAATAATTGCCATCACAAATGGATAGTCTTCTTTAATCCGTATTGAAGCGAAGGAATAATAAACCACTGTACAACCATTTGCAGCGTTTTTTGACTCACACTATAGCACAGCAGTTGGAAATAATTTAGAAAAACAAGTTGAAAACGGCTAACTACACTAAAAATTTATTGTACTCATCCCAATAAACAATTTATCATCTCTCGAAGAACATTTTAAATTAATTACAGTAAAAAAATCACAGCCTTATGACTTATCAGACAAAAAGAAATAAACATGGAAGTGAAAAAAAACTTTTTGACTATAATTATAATAACTATTTTATTGGGATGTGTGCAATCAATTTTTAGTGTAGTTTTCAACGTAATGTTCTTCTGAATTATTTCCAACTGTGCGTTAAAAATTGACAAAATACAATTTTTGACATAGGTCATTGAGCCACAATGTAGACCAGTTTCCAAGCCCTGAGGAAGAAAATATACCATCGGAAAGTTCGGCAAAAAAGACGTTTAATTCGTACACCCTACCCTTGATAGACTAGAAAAATCGTAGATCTATATTTATTAGCAAGCGCCTAAATTTTCGTCAATTCTATTAAAAAATTTACGGCCGATTAAAAATGAATTCCTACGCTAGCTAACTGAACAATTGATTCAACGAATGAAAATTGATACGAGCAAATGCATGGAACGTTTACGGAGGGAAAATTCTCATCTAGGAATGAAGTCATCAACGGGAAAATCGATGAGCCCAAACGCGCTCCTGTCATTGAGATAAATCATAACTTGTATCAACCGATAAGTCATCGCAAGACTCTACGTTTTACTGGACGTACGTGTTAGCTGATTGCTCCGAGTCGGAAGAATATTCGAAATTCAATAATAACTTACCTCCGTAGGTGGAGAAGTTCCATCGTCATATGCGAGATCCTTCACTTCGATTCCTTCAGTTTTGAGCTCCTCGATTTTGTAGGTGGGCTCACAAACCCTCACCACGTCGCGAACGTTATGCTTTTTTAGCTCCTGTAAAAGAAGAACGAACAGCATAAAAATCAAAAAAGAATAAAACCGCGTTATTTCACCTTTTTTTCTCTCCAGAAATTATGAACCATTGTTGCAACGTGGTTTCTGAAGCGTCTCACCGCAGTGCAAGACAAGGCACAACTAACGCTACCTTGGACTCTTTTAAGCACCATCCTCCCAGCTAGAAAGTAAAGGATTCCTCACTGAATGAGGATTTCAAAGGGAATTTATTTTTTGAATTGAAAGTACTTGCCACGGGATAAAATATCATGGCTCTAAAATAGCATTTGTAAAAAATTCTAGATTCTAAAGAAATTCTAATTTGAAAAATGGCTCGAAACGAACAGAGCAACCACTTCATTGACGTCACTTGTTCCCCAGCCCTGGGAATAGGGCAGTAAAACAGTTTGGTGGAATGGAAGATTTTGTCATTTTCCGCAACAGTTGAACGTTTATAATTTTAGCATTGGTTTAGAAAGGATCCAGGCGTGTTTTTAAGATGACCTCTAGTATACATAGGGCTGGTACTTAATGAAAAAAAGTGGAAATATATTGTATGTTGAAACAAAATGGCGTATGTTCTTTCAAAATGGCGTAATTTTAATTTCCTCGTTTAGCGCCTCTATCAAAAATTAATTCTACATTCTCTCCTCATAGGAAGATGTTTACCAGTTAATAAGAAAATTGGCATCTATAAATGCATTCCTTGTAAAACATTTTTATCAAGATAATCCTTGGAATCCTCTGATTGAGCATTGTTTTGAACGGCCTCTTTCAAAAACTAAGTTTTCAGGCTAAGGCGAAAACACTCTTTTCTTACCCACGATGAGCGACCGTTGGCAAAACACCAGCGACATGTTTGCAGGTCAGACGTTCAAAACAACTTAACAGGCCGAACTTGAAGACGATAGAATGCGCATAGTCGTGCGCTAAAATTAAACGGTTTTATCAACGATGCGGATTTGGAGCCGTCTCAAAATATGAAGTTGTGCGCCTCCATCTTGAGCCTATTGACTCCATAGTTGAGCTATTTTTAGAAACCCTATCCCATCTTTCGCGAAGTGAAAAGTGCAGATAGAAGAACGAACTACGCATTTACGAGGTAATCTGTCCCTACATAAGACAGAGATGTTCAACATTTCACTTAAATATTGCAAATATTTCTATAAATTATAATAGGGAATAAAACAGCTGATGACTTACTGCGATGTAATTGTGGATATTCTGATCCGTAGGGCGGTCTGTGATGAGGAACTTCATGTTTTTGTACTGGATCTCGCAAGGAGGTGGTCTGATGTCCTTATGCCTCATGGTCTCAATACTCATTTCCCGAAGGACACAGCGATCGAATATTACAAAAAAAAAAATCCCTCCTTTTTGGAACGTGCGAATACAGTAAATGGACAAAACAATACTAGAAATACTCGACAGTCAACGGTCACTTAACACCGATATCTGTTTTGGTTTTTACCTTTTTTTATCTTAGAACGTCTGATATCTTTACGAAAATTTTATTTTTCTCTTTTTTCGAAGAAAGATAAAATCTATGACAAAATAAAAGTATAAACGTATAATATAAAAATACTGCTATTTTTCAGATCTTCTCTTTTTACTTCAACTTTTTCCGTTTGTTATATTAGTTTTTTCTATTATTAAAACGCAAAATTTTTAATACGACTCTTTGCGAACTCGAACAGTAGCACCGGAGATCATCTGATGAGCCGGAAATTTTGCACACCCTCTCGCGCGCGTGCTTCTACCCTCCATACACAAATACGGGAAACAGTTTTTGAATGTTTGAAGGGTGGAATTTTCCGGAAATTCTCACCAGGTGTCAACGCGGTGCAAGGATTTAAGCTCGTTTATAAAACCTCCACAGACGATAAACTGTCCTTATGTTATGGTGAGAATTTTATACGCTACAGTTTGCTTATTTGTGCTGTGCCTGGCAGTATTCGGCACTATCCAGTCGAAACTCCATCAATGTGAGCCAGTTAGTGCCCAAGAGCTGCGAACAGAAAAAACGGGAGAGAATTAGAAAATCTGACGGCGGCGTGAGAAATAAGAAAATAGCGATTATTGATTGTAAATCGAGATATTTATTTTTTATACGGATATAAATTGCTTACATCCTCTCACAAGCCTAATCAATAAGTGGAGGCGTCTCAAAGGCACAAGATGAGATTACCCAAGTGATATTAGATAGCTTACTCCACCATCGGTCATCGTTAATTGACTAATACTGCCGCCCGGAAATGTGGCTCAGTTCCGATGACGCATATAAACGCCAATAACTGTAGCTTGAAGAAAAAAAAAAAAAAAAAAAAAAAAAAACACGACTAAAAATTATTTCCTCCTGGAGAAGAGGATGGAAGTTTTTTGACGTCTCTAACGTCAGTTACTGCCTGAAGAAACGGTGAAATCGTAGAGAAGTTATCGCCGAGTTCAAAAGGCACCTGAACTTCAAATTTCGATTGATAGTCCTATAGAAACGACGGGATTTCACCAGTTTCTCGACAACGACGTTTTACACGCTTCCGTCAGTAATTAAGTTGGTAATTCATTTTCTGATCTATCGTTCGGACGTAATACAATTTCTATCATTCATTTGTTATAATTATAAAAAACGCTGCGAATGATTCTACAGTGGTTTATCATTTCTTTGCTTCTATTGTGGTTTAAAGAGACTATCCATTTGCTATCACAACTATTCGGAACATTAGAGAACGTTTCCACCTAAGAAGAGATTGGTAACTGGGGAAAAACGCCGTAGCCACGCCGTTATTATTCGCCGTTTATTTATTTAAATTATTTTATATTAAATTATTATTTAATAATAATTAATTAATAATAATAATAAATTATTATTTAATTAATTAATACCTACTTAATTAATAATTTATTTATTTAAATTAATTTCATTTTCTTTAATTAATTAATAATAAATTAATATTAAATTATTATTTAGCTAATTAATTTAATTATTACATATTTTATATTAAATTAAATTATATATTCAATTATTTAATTTCAATTATTAAATTATTTTATATTAAATTATTTTTATTTTTCTTGAAATAAAAGCTAAATTTTTCGGCCTAACGGTATGGCTGATGAGAGTGTTTGACGAGCATTCCTACGAGTACAGAACAATTTGTGTGGCTCCAAAAATTGTCGAGTCCTCAAGCGAAATTTCTGAAAATGTTGAAAATTTTGCACAAAAGCTGCGGTAACTCGGGAACGATTAAAGCTTTCAACCCTGCGATGGTCTCATTCGATTCAGCGTCCATAAATCTATAGAAATTCATACCAAGTACACCTTTGTCTGAAAAATATCAATGCTCCCCTTCAAACACCCTTAATATTGAGTTAGAGAATTGAGCCATTGTCACACCTAGAAATTTTTGTTCTTGCTCGATTACAAAGGTTTATAATTGAATATTAATAAATTTTAATTCGCCAAATTCTAGCCATTGGCGCTCATGAACATAAAATCGTGCACAGTAAGGCCCACCATCGAGGAGATAACCTCGTTTAGACACATCAGAAACGGGCTAGCAGTGAATTTGCAACGTGGGACTTATTCGGTTGATTCAGCAAAATCAGAACAATGAAACTTTGGAAGAGGAAAATATGCTGACTTGCAACGCTATTTACACTCTGAGCACAGGGTATGAAATGTGATTCCTCGCAATAAAAATTACAAATAATTTCCGTTGGGGGAAAAAAAAAAAAAAAAAAAAAAAAAAACAATTTTCACAACAAAAAAAATCAATAACATTTTATAGGTCTGGTTTCATTAATATCTATAATGGATTACTTTTTTAGCTTCTTTCGACCCTTTGTCTACGTTGAGTACTTCAATGGATTAAAGTCCCATGGTTCTCAATCTATTGCAGTATTTTTATAAGGAACGAAGTTACTCGAGGATGGACGAAGCAATAAAAATCGCTGTTCTGATGAGAATGGGTATCGCTTTTCTCGATGAACAAACGATGTTTTCAATCTATGTTTGTGGGGATTCGATTAATAGATTAGTTTGCAAAGATTAATCGCCATGCCCTTTAAAAAGACTATTTAGCTCAGCTTAAATGGGCTCGGATTATCATTATAGCTTGTCATGCGAGTCCCATTTTCCTGGTACAACGATCGCCTCTAGACAGCTCAGCTAAATCGTATTCAATCTTTCCATTCTCCGCTGTGCAATCCTCATCTCCTTTCCAAAGGTCGGCGCTTCTTGTTCTTCATCAGCAGTCGCTAAAGACGCTTCTAGCGGAGCCATTATATCGTTATCGGCACGAGTAAACCCTTCGCGACTCTTCACATTCACAAGACACATTGAAGAAGTAAAGACAGCGAATTTTGTAAGCAGAACAGGAAAATTAAATTCGGATTCGGAGAACAGTGAAACGGTTTGAAATTGTGGGAGAATTGTTGAGATAGGGTGCGCAAAATGGTGGCAAATTTTGAAACTTGTCCCTATACTAAAAAAAAATACTGGCTATACTATAAATTAAAATATGATCAGTTTGATTCATCCGACACTTGATGCAGAGCGAGAAATGTACAGAACCTAGTTAAAATTAAGGCTACTTCAAAATGCAATATTTTTATAAATATTCACCACTGATTGGTCGCTCGGTAGAAGACAAAAACGTCGAGAGAGTTTTGAATAATTTGAATTGAATAATTTAATTTTCAATATTTATTGTGTATTTTAGTAATGTTAATGATTTATGTATAAAACTGTAAATATATTATATCTAAATATATAATATAAATCAAACAGTTACTAAAGTTAAATGATTCGAAAATATAGTTTATTTTAGTATATTTCAAAGATTTATAAATATAAAATCGTACATATATATCCAATAAATGGTAAATCAAACAGTTATTAATATTAAAAGTTAAATGGACCAAAACTATCTTGACGTTTTTGTCTTCTATTGAGCGATCAATCAATACTGTTTGATTTAAATTTTACGCCCATGTAAATGGAAGTATTGTAATTATCGTCCAAAAAGTCGAATTCGTAAGACATATATAGAAACGGTTTAATTTTTAATAGCTCCCAGTTATTCACTTATGCGTTTGAAACTGACAAAAATAGATATTATTATGAATTCACATTCTTCACCTTGCAATGATTTGCAATTCCTAGACGACAATGCTATCTTCATCTCGATGGCCTCCTCTCACTTTTTATTATTCCACGTGGCTATCAGCTGCTCCGTCTGCTCTGGATCTGGAGTCATGTTCCAACATAGACGCAACCGTCGACAAGTCACCAGAGACAGCCGCTCACATGATGAAACCGTCATGTGTTCTCATTTTTCTCAATGGCTATCTCTTCTACGTTTCAAAAGATTAATGGGTATTCAGCCATTTATAAAATCAAGAAACTCATACAAAGTGGCAAAGCTAGGTCACCACAACTGTAATTGAAAAACACCAGGAGATACGAAAGTAGAAAACAGTAACACAGGTTTAGAAAATGTTCCTGATTATAGTACTATGAAAATGTCTTCCCAATTCACGATCACAATAGTTCCATTTACTGCTTAAACACGGAAATAAAAATAAAGCTGTCGATAACTTATATGGGGAGACTGATATTAACAAATAATACCTACTACACGATTATAGTAATATTATTAATTTTTACATTTTCCAACTGGTTACGAGAAAGCTAAAATTAGATTATATAACTCGAAATATTTCTTGGAACTTCCTCAAGGAAAAAAGCGTTTCAACGGAAAAATCCCCCCCGAATAGTCCCGTTTCGATGCGGGAAATCGATAGCCAAATTACTCCTACGCTCGGGAAAAACGACAAACGGACGAGGAGTTCGGCGAACCGCAGATAAGTCGCGTGGGAGGCTCAGAAAATGAAAACGGGGATTATTATGAATATTCAGTCAGGCGAACGAAGGCCACAGTCAATACAGTAAAATAAACTTCAAAGTAAAGAAACAATACAATGAAAGAAACTTCGCTGACTAGAATCAAGTTGATATGAATGATAGAAGTTTGAATAAGGAACCAAATTGTTGCAAAAAAGTTCGTTTATTATTAAATTTTTTTTTTTTTTTTTTTTTGAAAGGGAGGAAAACAAGTGGTCTAACTCGGGAACGGTTAAAGCTTTCAACCCTGCGATGGTCTCATTCGATTCAGCGTCCAAAAATCTATATAATTTGATACCACGTACACATTTTTCTGAAAAACCTTGGAAAATATGAATTTTCTCCCCCTCAAAACCTCCCAAAAATACCCTTAAAATTGAGCTAGCAAGTTGGTTCAAGAATTGGGCCGTCGTAGGACCGAGATTGATTTTTGGTGAAAATTCCAAGAATTTAGCTATTATGGTTTCGCCGGAAAAATGTTGATGGCGGACAGACAGAATTTTTTTTAATGGATATTTGTATTCTACATGCCTTGAAACGTAAAACATCAAATTTTGAGGGGGGTTATAAAAACATTTTTCTTGGGCGATTACAATGGTTTATTATTGAATAATAAACCAAAAAACCTTCAAGAATATCATTGGTCCGAATTTATAACAGAGAGGAATTAAATATTTCAAAGGACTTGAGTATATTGTCCCTGAATATAAATTTCCAGGACCCTGCACATAAATTTCATTATTACATAATTATTTACCAGTCAGCTGAACCAAATAGCCACGCCAAAAATACTAGCCATAATCACCGAACTAGTTTTCGAGTAACAACTGTAAACGAAGGCTTTTCGATAGCAATGCAGGCGACGAAAGAACAATGAGCATGACTCACCACCGTTCCACCAAGTGGACGCGCTGGTTCTTGGTATCTCCTAGGTCGGAATGGCCGCCGTTTGACGTCAAGATTTCGTGACCGACCGTTCTTTTTTAAGACCGCACGTCAGACAATTCTGACGCGGAAAGCCGTTAATTTTTAACAATAAAATCCTGGAATCGGATGATTCGAAATTCGCATGTATGGGGGAAAATGGGATATTACAATGTCAGTGTATTATCGAGCTGGAGGATACGAAATTATTGGAAGATACCTATTTTATTTTTTTCTCGAATTTTATTACTTTTTCAAATTATTATATTTGTATACTTATTTTTTTGAAGAGAGAAACTGTGGTCTTAATTCTCCCTGGTGTTGAAATGAAGGATAATACCAGATATTTCTCCCTTTCTCTGGTCATTACACATTATCTTTCGTATTAATTTACATTCTACACTCGATAAACATCTTTTGTACACCACAACAACTCTTAATATCTTTTTCTCTTCAAAACTAATATTTATTCAGTCCTTCCGTCGGTTAATCAATATGCGGACGCTGTTTACATTCGGAAAAGATAGGAATATACTCTTATCAAACCTACGCGGTTTTATTATTGGTTATCGAACCATTTTATAACCACGGATAACTGAATTTTTATAGTTATGAGCAATAATAAATAATGCACGATAAGAAGCTTGATATAATTTGAATATAATCTGAGAAATTCGGTCGGCCAGTTTGATAAACTGGCGCACAGACAGAAAACATAAAGCTAAAGAGTAATAGCTATTTTCACTCCTCGAAACATGAAACCATTTTAGAAGGACCTGTGTATCGAATGAAACCCTGTGTTTCGTTCATCGAATGAAAGACGAAAATTGGAAGAAAAACAGTTCCTCTTTAGTTCGCAAAAGCCTTGGAAAAGAGCCAACTGCGATTCATTTTGGTGTTGTAGTAAATTGTATTCGAGTTCTTTCAATTCTACCAGAATTTTTACACCAGGGAACCTCGCCGTACTTTTTTAAGCTGATTTCTCATTCGTCAAATGACTCGTAATTCGTTTTGAAAAACATTTGCGATTACGACCTTAAACCGATTTTCGTTCCGCGTTTCGAAGAGATTAACTATTCTTCGAACAACGGAAAGAACATGGAATAATAATAGGATATCATTATCGCTTGTTTGTCCAAAGGGTTCGCATCCAATCTGAACATAAATGATGTTAGAGCGTTCTATTAGCAAGACCGAAGGCTATCAGTGGTTAGCTTTCCCAGGATCAGTGGTCAGCAACGGGTTCTAGTCGTTCGGATGTAAAAGTCGCTCCCGAAATGGCCTCTCTCAACTGAGAAATCTTTCAACGTCAATGAGGGGCGAAGGCCTTCAATTGGAAAAAACGAGGACGATTCAAGGCCAGCAGTTCCGTGACATTTGACGTCAGTTTCATAAACCAGCACGAAAACAATCAAAACTGTAAACCAATCGGACTGAAGCACAGAAATATTTTTCTTCGACGATCTCGTGTTTAAGTAAACAGTTTTCTGATCCAAAAAACAATCGCGAACGGCAATCGAACAAAAGATTTCGCAAAAGAAGCTAAAATATCAAAAGCAAATAGAAGAGAAGTAGCCCTTTATTATTATTATTTATTTATTATTATTATTATTATTAATTATTAATTATTATTATTATTATTTTATTTCATTTTTTTTTTTTTTTTAAGGCAATCCAGTCTGAACGGGACTTCAGCTTAGAGGAGTTGAGTTATATATTATGAAAGGTCAATTTCAAGTTCTGCAAACTTAACCAAGACATCGCCAGATAACAATTATAAAATTGATAAAAACCCTCGTTCAACGGGTTTAACGGATAAGATTTAGAAGCAATTACATTCAACTATCGCTAACTAACTTTCAGAAAAGAAGAGGTGACCTCAAAATTGAGCCAATTTACTCTGAACCACTCGCCTTCGGACTTATAAGGAAAACACTCTTCACAAAATATTCTTAAATATTATTCCGTGAAAATATGAAGTATTCCTACACAACAATGTTTCAAAGACGTCTCGAACATGTCTCAAACTGCTGATCGATGATAACTTAATTGAGGAAAATTCTCCTCGGTCAATAGACCAAAAAATGGCGAAGGAGTAAAATTTCTCAGCCCTACGATGAGCTCGAATTCGATTTTAATATGGACATCCGTCGACCGGTGCATAGAATGCCACAACCTACTCGAAGATAAGAGGTTTTATCGCGTCAAGGGCGAATTTCAACGAACCAACTCACAACGTATAATCTCTTCCCAAGCGACAATACAGGGAAATAATATAGGGCACTATAAATTTCCTTGATTGTATACCGAAGCAAACACAAACTACATACGCGCGTTATCAGTGTCAACAGATGAAATGCGCAAAAAATCGATAAACGTTTCTAAATCCAACAGAGGAGCGGCAAAAAACCCCTGAAAATAATCGTTCCGCAGTGACAAAGTATTACCGTATCTGTTTCTAAGAGGCTCATCCAAAAGAGAAGCCTCTCAAGTGGAAGTGTTGGTTTTAGCACTGCCAGCGACGAAAAAATCGATGAGATCTCGCAAATTTACGCAACCTGGCCTCACACGGCGCCATGCTGAGTTGTCGCGACGGCGAGACGTCAGAACTGGGCCTTGATAACGTCGACTGTTACATCAAACGACAGTAGCAAGCAAATTACCGGGCCTCAAGGTTACGAGCGGAATAAATTCTACATCGGCAATCAGGAGCAGGAAAATTCAGAGAATTTCATACCGCCTGATTATCTTGATTATATTGACGAAATGATCAAGACTGTAATTCCCATCTTTTATATTTTACGTAGGTAGGTACCGTTGCGGTTTTTTTTTTTTTTTTTTTTTGTTAGTATAAACTAATGAATTTTCAAAAATCAACAAACGGTAATGAACTTGAAAGTTTTCGGCCGTCTTTCGCTTACGCGATTGAGGCCTGAAACCTTTTCGAGTCAACGTCAGCATAAAACGAACATGTTTTCAATTCAAGGCAGCGCCTCGTTTCTTCGAAGGAACTACAGAGCAACGCGTAACCTTCGCAATGAGCTCGAAAATTGCCTTCATCATTCGACCTCGCTTTTGATAACTGCTTACACAAAAATAAACTGGACAACGTAAACTCAACAGTTGGATAAAGTAAATAAATTGTTCTAGCATTGAAATGAAGTCAGCTTTAAAACTAATCCAGTCTGACATGTAAGCAATGTTGTGCAATGTAGTAATGTAGTCGAAGAACATTCAAATGAGATTTGTTTCAGCGGAAATTTTCGTTCTTCGCTAACAGTTATTTTATTTTAACATTCAACTTTTTTATTATTATTATTTAGGTATTTATTTTTTATTTTATTTATTTTTTTTTTTTTTGGAAAATACAACCTGAATTTTACAACAATAGTAGACGAATAGAAGACGATTTTAATACTGACCAAAACGCCGAAATCGATCTAAGAATATGATTCTTCAAACTTATGGAATTTTGTGACTATATCTTCGCCTCCTATTTTTGGAAAAGGTACACAATATTCGTCGTACTTTCCTTCATCGAGTCAGCAATATATTAATACTGGAGGGAAATTTTTCAGCGAAAATTATAGGTGTGCAACGACCCAGATCTAGACAAAAATTTCTACCAGTCGCAGTTCTCCTGCGACGTACGAGAATTGGAAAATTGTCGTTTTACTGTCAAATAATACTGATTCGATTACTTAAAACCAAGTGAGTTCGTGACAGAAATAAATAAATGAAAAATGTCAAAAAATAAAAACCAGAGAAAAAAAACTATTTAAAAAATCAAGAAAATTAGAACAAGCCTTACTAAAATAAAATTATATGAAATTATTAATAAATAAATTAAATAAATTGTATAGTAAAATATGAAAATATTTTAACACTGAAATTTGTGCAAAGTGGAATTTGATAATTGTAACATAAGGAATCACTGAAAATATGATAATCTGATTTCAGACCGAATTTCATCCATAGCCGTCATTTTAGAACAAATAGAGAATTCCTCAGCTCTTCAAACTGTATAATAGTATTATACAGTTTAGTTAGCTAGTTAGTTTTTAGTTAGTTAGTTAGTTTTTAGTTAGCATGTATTTCTATTATTGTCGTTGCGCTTTCGTGCTTCGAAATTTTGAATTCTTTATTTAATGAGTTTTTGTGAGTTCTTACGAATTAACATGTTTGACTCCAATCGAAACTTTCAGTCTTCAGAGTACACTAGGAAGGAGAACGATGATTTTTTTCGCCAATTTAAAACGGAATCCGTCCGATCAAAAACAACCAACAATTTTTCTCTTAGCAATAATTTCAGTTCGATAGAAAAAATATTTCTGCTCGCCAATAGGATTCTGACCCTCGTAAAGTTAAACGATGAACAAAGTAGATAGGAAAACCTCGCTTCATGTGGAAGGCAAAACTCGTAATGTATGGGAAAGAATCTCCCTTCGTCTCGTCGCCGCCCCGGAATCGTATTCTTTTTCCAGCGGGCTCTCTGGCGTGAGTACGTATTGATCCGTGCAAGCGGTGACCGCCCACCCGTAACTTGTGAAACCCTCTCCTTGTCCCATCGTTGCATCCTCCTCGTCATCAGCATCAACCAACAGGAGGTCTCCGTTCGACGAGCGACCCCTGAACTCTGCCGACCCAAATCTCAGAAGTTAACAGGAAGAGAAAAAGTCGACGTCCCTCGAGAAACCGCCGGCCACTCCTTATCGTAAACTCGACTATCTCGAATATACAATGTAGGAAACGAGTATTTTTCGAAATCGAATTCAAACCTTGGCGGATTCCCGTATCGATCGCGAAAATACAATCAATCGCGGATCGCAGCTGCGAGAGAAATTTCGAAAGCTGTTCCGTCCTGAAACGACTCCGACCTCAAACAAAAGAACAAAATCCTAAACGAACGGTGAGCCCGGCTGGGACCGTCCGTTTCGTGAGTTCAAGGTGAAAGAACGCTGAACCGGAGACACAAAAAGCTGGCAGACGAAAAAAAGGTGAAAAACGTCTGAAAAATAAGACAACGAGGAGGGCCAGCTGAGAAAGGGCCGGCTGGGAATCTGACGGTACAAAGGGGATCGGCTCTCACGCTCAGCTGGTTCGCCGTCTACCTGACTCGAACCCTCGCAAGCGTCTGCGGAGGGCCTAGCCCTTTTAAAAATCAATCCACGTCCATTTTCCCGGAAATAAGATGAAATTAGATGAAAATCCGCTTACCTGATAACCGCCCGAGCTGCGATTATCGTTCGTAACGCTATGCGCGATGAGGGAAGTATCCAGCATCGAATTGCAGACGACTTCTGATGTGGAATTCGAGCACATAACACGCCGACACGAACGGGCAACAAGTCGAACACGAACTGCCTTGCTGATCGTGGCCTGTTCAACCGCAAGTGGGAGAGGCGGCTAGAGCAGGGCCGACAACCTGACGGAGCCGAATTCCCTTGAAAATTATCGTGCTCTACCGTATCGGCGAGAACTTTCTTTTCCGAAGAACTTTCTTCCATGGCAATTATTGTACCAACTGTTGAAAAAAGGAACCTTCAATACTTACAAAATAAATTTGGCTCGTATCGCGGCTAAGTCAGATATTTGTCTTCAGTTCTAAATTTCTCGTATTTTTTCGTGTCAATTGCAATTTGACTACGGTCGAAATATTCAACTTTTACTCACTTGATAAGTTTACAGGTGGTGACCTAAAACATAATTTTATGACAAGTGGCGAACGTGGCAGGGCTCATAATAATATGCAGTAACATTTGATATTTAAACATCGAGCATGGGAAATCATAAATGTCTATATAAATGGCCGAATCGCAAGTTGGAAGAAAGGGTATGAAAACAAGGAGAGAGACAAGAGATTTCGGGAGTGGAAATAATACTTTCATAGTTTCATTTTTCATTTCATTTTTTTCTTCATTTACTCATTTTAATTGGTTTAATTTTGTTTCATTTTTCATATTCATAGTTATTTGTTTCGCGGTTTTTCCGTGCGAAAGGTCCTCCTTTTTTCGAAATTCATTCGATCGAAGTATGCAGACGCGTAATAAATTATTCAAAGATAAATAAAAGCTGTAATTTGAACCAATACTAGTAGGTAATTATTCCAATAGATTACGCTCTTAAAAGGCTCGAACTCTAAACGAAATGTAACTATTTGTTTTTCAAAAATGTACGTCATTGTTTCTCGTTTTTTGTTTTAATGTAAATATTTTCTCGCTTTAATAAATTACCACGAATCGTTAAAATCATCGAAAGAGGACATTTCGAAAAAATTCTACGCGGTAAATGATGATTTTCGTAGAACAGCGTAAATTACCGTACGGTTGGCAAGAGTGGTACAATATTGTGTAGTGGGGACTGGGGATCCGTTCGCTTTTCGCCCCGCTGATTGCCCTCTCGTTCTCGCTCATCCGGCGGCCGATTTGTTCGTCCTTGTTCAATCTTCGTCTCTCTTCTTCATGACTTGGGATTACGACAGGATGCCCGACCCATCCGGATGACTAAAATAAGAATGAAAGCAATGGGTGGGACTTATCTTTGAGTCGACATTTTGTTCTATATTGCCTGTATTTTTCCGCCGTTGCGACGCGGTAATTGAAAATCCCCATTGTGTCAATCCACATTGCGGATTTTCAATTATATGTTCGTCGATCGGTCTCAATGGTGAACCTACATTGCCTGATATTCGAAAAAATTTCCTAAATTAAAGGACCAGACTAAAACATGGTCCAAGAGCTGGGTACATAACTGCATCGGACGCTTGAAAACGCTCGTCAACTTGCATAATTAATTAAAAAGGTGCGACTGTGTTTTTAAATTAAATTAATGACGCTATTTCGCTCGCTTTGAGGATGATAATCGCCGCAGAAAAACTCTCGGGTGTAAATCGCCCGAATTATTCCCGTTAAAAATGCAACTTTCTGGATGTAAATCATTAAAGTACATTAATTTTCAATCATAAAAGCGCGAATTTAATTTTTGAGGATAATTTTTTCCTTTTTTTTAAATAATTTTTCTAGAAAAACACTCTAAGTAGCTAATAATCGCGAAAAAGTTTCAGTTTTCCGCAATATTGAAACAATGAAATTAGAGTTGCAATTTTAATAGCTTTAAAATCAATTTCGCTCATGAATCGCAATCTTGATAGACGCTCCTTTCAAATTATCGTGCGAGCTTTCCAACTTAATATACATAACATTACTACAGCTTATCACGACACGCCTTGCTCATGCAGAGTTGCACATCCGCTGGCGTTGATTTATTCGCTGTCTTGAAAAAAGAGCTAGGATAACGAGGGCTTTGCGTGATACGTCCTCGATCTAGTGCATCTTTAATTGACGTTACATCAACTGCACTCGACATGATGTAATTGTTTATCGAGTTTATTCGAATGCAACGACGACGATGGCTGTAAAGATCACAATAGTGCTCAAAGTAGAGGTCAACGATCCCGAACGAGTCTACCCTCAGTATTAAGGGCTTGTCCTTATCGTTTTCCCCTTCTAAAACGCATTGTAATATCATATCAGCCCCTTCGTGCACGAAGAGCGTCTTGAGATCTCTCATTGTTCCTCGAAAACGGACTTTATACCAAGACTAGGGGCTGAGCGCCCCTGGCGGCTGCCGCCGCCCAACCCCCTCAGAGGGGGGCTTCGCCCCCCTCAGCTATCGCGCCCGGTCGGCCCGTCGGAGGGGCTGCGCCCCTCCTCTCGGGCCTTACATATAGCTTTGCGGGGGCAGTGTCCTTTTCACTACTATATATAGTATACTATATAGTATATAGTATAGTATATAGTATAGTATATAGTATAGTATATAGTATAGTATATAGTATAGTATATAGTATAGTATATAGTATAGTATATAGTATAGTATATAGTATAGTATATAGTATAGTATATAGTATAGTATATAGTATAGTATAGTATATAGTATAGTATATGGTATAGTATAGGTATAGGTAAAGGTAGGTAGTAGTAGTTTATTATTTGTGTATGGAGAGTGGGAATCTATAGGTATTTTTATAGTAGAAAGTACTTGGTAGTAGTTGCTATAATTTGGTATGTAGGTGGAGGTGTTTGGATGTACTTTGTATCATAAAGTATTGTGTTTTTCGACTGGAGCAAAGTTATAGCAGAATTAGACGTAACAACTGTATGTTTTCCAAGATTTGTAACTTGCACAGTGGATAACTCAAACAAAAAGTCGTCAATTCATATGTTTGAATATACCAAAACATAGGTAATTTAACTGTCCACATTTTCCCAATGTAATGTACCTATCATTTTGTCAACCGTTTTTGCGTTATTCAACAATATTAGTAGCCTATACACGAAAAAATGACATTTTTCAACTTAAAACGTTTTTTTCATCTATTTAGTGCGAAAGAAACGAAGAATGAACCATATATTATTGATATACACATCATCAACTATCATTATGCTGAATTTCAGCGAAATCTATTTCAAAAAATTTTTCGCAAAAAATCCAAGGGGTACCCCTGCGATTTTTTTCAACCGAACAGTTATCGAATTTTTACTCCTCTCTCAATACAGATAAAAATCTCAAATTTTTAGGAAAGTTGTGTCTTACCATGATGTATTTTTGTGATTTTTTTTATTTCTCGGAAAAATCTGCAAGTGGTCCAAAAAAATCGGTTTTTGAAAGCTCAAAAATTGACCTTTAACTGTGATTTTCGGGGTCAAAATATTTGCGAATCAATTTTTTTATTATGCAGGAGTCTTCATTTGAACGCCTTACACACGTACATAGCAAAAAATTTGGTGAAAAAAATTTAAACAGAGCCAGAGAAATTATTTTCCGTAAATCGACTTTTTCGCCGGCCAAAATTCCGAGCTCCGCTGGCATCGGTAATAGTAAAAAATTAAATTTTCGTTTTAAAGTGATTTTGAAAGCTATTCTTATAGGAAATTTAACGCTGAATCCGAATATGACGTCAAAACGGCGGAAATTTCACGACAACTATCAGTTTTTCCAGTTTAATACTACGCCACTCCTACGTTGTTCAACTTTGAAAATCCGTTACAAATACTTACAGTACTTTCAAATTTGATAATTTGATGATTCCTACAGGAAATTAGACGTAGAATTCGAATTTAAAGTGAAAACAATCAAATTCAAACGATTAATAATATTTTTCTAATTTTTTTCGTTTTTCATACTTTTGAAGTTTCAACTTTGGGATTTTTTTTCATCACGTTCCCGAAACGGGACAGATTAGGTGCTGTGGAAGAAAATGTAGGAAATTTACCGTAGAATCCATTAAAAATACGAAAACGGCTAGCGTATATGATAGCTCTCGAGATATATTCCACTTTATGTCAAAAAACGTGTTTTGACTTTTCTTCAAACGTTAATAGCTCCGCGGGGACATAACATAAAAATATAATTAAATACACCAAATTGTAGGATTTCGATAGCTCTTTCTCGCCTCTGAGTAATATACCTATGTAAAAGTAACCGGTTCAAAAGTTATTTGCGAAAAACATGCGAAAAAACGCAAAAAACAGGGTCATAAAATTTCAAATCGCAATAAAATTTGAACAGGGGCCTCATTAAAAAAAAGAAGACTTTTCCAGCCGATGAAGTTCCTTCAATTGAACGGCACTATGTCCAAAATTTGATTACCTATTCCCAGTTTCTCAATCAATCGTATACCCAAGGATTTTCGACTTCAACTTTGGGGTGCTCTAGCTCCGGTTAAAATCGATCAACGAACGAATTCTTGTACTTTTTCGTTTAAAGAATTTATCCATGAACAAAATGCGCTCATAAAATCTTTTCGCGTTGTGAGATTTTTTCGAGAAAATCGCGATCGACTGCGGAAAAAAGATATTGAAAGATATTGAAAGATTTCATCGTAGATTCTACGGTTTGGTTTTTTATTTAAATTTATTTTAGTTTCGATTTTATTTGCGAGTCGAGTTATTTTCAATTTTCCGTTTAGGATACGGATTAAATTGCCCCATTGTTCCTACAACGGATCAAGCTTCGAGAGAATGCTGAAGCGAGATAAAGAATTAAGCGACAGAGTTTTAGAGAGCTTTTCTTGGAAACAAAACTCCTTCGCGAATTCGGTTTCGTCGAAACGTCGGATTAGGAGGTAACAAGATATGGCCCCGGCTAAGTAGGAGCGGAGAGATCGTTTTTCATTCCATGCTCGTTCCGTCTGTTTTTTCTTCGAAAAGTGAAACTGTTGTGATATTCATCCAACATGAGAAAATATATATGAGTGGTTAATATTAATTATACTAGGCTATTTAGCTAAATAGCTGAACAACTAAATAGAAAATTGCAATAGCTGGAGCTGAATAGCTGAAGTTGAAAGTAAATAGCCGAATTTGAATATCTGAAATTTAATAAATGAAATTGAATAGCTGAATCTGAATAGCTGAAGTTGAGACTAAAAAGCTGAAGTTGAATAGCTGAAGTTGAATAGCTGAAGTTGAATAGCTGAAGCTGAATAGCTGAAGTTGAGACTGAATAGCTGAAGCTGAATAGCTGAAGTTGAGACTGAATAGCTGAAGCTGAATAGCTGAAGTTGAAAGTGAATAACTGAATTTAAAAATCTGAAATTGAATAAATGAAATTGAATAGCTGAAGCTGACTAGGTGTGCATTCCAGCTCGCACTACCGATTGCGCAGGCCTCAAGTTATTGAAAAGAGACGTAACTCGCACGGAAAAAACCAGGGTTTCCTTCCCCGCAACTTTCTGGCCTTAGCCGTCCAGATCCTGACCAGCTAGAGCTGAATGGCTCAATGTGTGAAGCTGAATAGCGTAAAGCTGAAGCTGAATCGACGAACCAGTAGCTAAAATAGCTGAAGCTGAAAACATGTTAATTTATTTTGGAATCTGAATCCGTGGTGGTATGGCGGTCTTAATGCAACTATTGTCAGGATGAACGGTGGGCGGAGTGACGTCATAGGTCGGCCCTATGACGTTGGTACTGTTTGGGGGCGGCTAAGCATCCGGGGGCGTAGTGACGGCAGCGGAAGGCTGAGACTGGCCCCTGGAGGTGTAATGGGGTTTTCGTTACGTCAATATTTCATGCACGTAGTTGAATTGCGAATTGTTACGTATGGCCTTGATATACCGCAAGGTTTCTTCTCGTAATGGTTAGCTAACTCTGCACAAACAAATGGATTAGTTACCCACTCGAACAAGTAGTCGACGAAGATTGCGACAATGTCGCAAGTGGCAGATATTGCAAATGTTCGCAAGGTGAGCATAAGTTTGAATGTATTTGTGAACAGCGAAGATTCATGGCTCTTAAGATCAGAAATATTTCGAATACGGAATAGTATAATAGAAATAATTAATAGTTAATAGAAATAAGTATAAATCCCCACTCGCCGAATGAACTGTATATATTGAACATGATATAAACTGCGTGTTGCAATTTTACGAAGGAAATTAAAACATGGAGAAGGTTTGAATTGCGCTTTGAGCTACCACTAGCCATTAAAAATAAACATAACGGATTCGAATTGAAGGAAGAGGAAAATCCTCGCTTTCTATTCCTAGAGTTATGAGACGATCATTCCACTCATTCAAGGAAATGCGATAAAATTCGTAGTTTATTATTTCTCCGAAGCAGAATGAACGAGCTAGCTTCAGTTTGAAGTATTCCCGTCTTAGCCAATTAGAATAATTGAGGCGGATCGGATTCGTCAATTAATATTTCAGTGGAATTATTTTCGGTCTCGGACGGATTGGAAATCTTATCAATTCGCGTTCCACCGACATGACTCCGCTCTGGTAAAAAAAAACGGTATCGAGGCGAATTGAGGAAAGGGTTCAGAAGAAGAGGCGTTTCCTGTGAACCGGTCAGCTATATTGCCGAATTGAATAGGGCGACGTGATCGATCATATCGCACCATACGAGGACATTTTTTTATTTACGGATAAGAGAAAAAACTACGAAGTCGCTATACAGTCTTCATTTCCCCTAGAGGAAATTGTCAGGGGATGGTTTATTCAGAAGGCGACGAAAGAAAGGTAATATCGTACCCAAACACAATTTCCAATTCGATTCTCGACGATCGCATAATTTGATGAGAAATAGGCAATTATCAAATGGCAAGTAGTATTATCTAATTTTTTTTTTTTTTAATATTTTCAGCAGAAATAAAAACAAACTTGGTTTTATCAGTTTTATGTGTACCTATCGATTATAATGCCACTTTGCACAAAAATGAGCTCAAATAAAATAACGGAATTGCGAGGAAGTACGGTGTGTGACATGAACAAAAAAATCGAGCGTCATTCATCAGCCATAAAAAATATAAGAAATGCGGAAAATCAAATTATCAACACGCACTAGTGACATGGTGAAAAAAAGCTCATAACTTAGAAGTACATAGAATCAAGCGTCATCTTGAACGTTCACAAATAATGACTGATAGCCTGCAAAAATCAAAATAGGAAAAACTTCGAACTCTTTTACTTCGGAAGTACTGTAAGTCATCCAAAATCGAATAACGACTAATTGTGGACTTTTTTGCAAGAACGTTTTTTGACATTTTCTTTCATTTTTTAATGTAGATTTTGGTTCAGAAATTATTTCTGAGTAAAACACTGTGAACATTTCTTCCAAATTCACCTCATTCCGCATTTGACTTTTCCAAGGATCACAATACTTCCATTGTCTTCGTAAACATGAAAGTAAAATAGAAGAGGAATACAACTATTCTTACGTAAGCAATGTGCCTGCTAAATAAACGAACGACCTCATTAATTATATCGGAAATCCTTGATATAAATGCGACGAACTTCCATATAACGCTGAATTCGAGGTAAGCCTTGCGTAATTTCAATCAGACATGTCTGCTCGTCGAGCTCGGTTGACTTCGAGGAATGATAGTGTATTTCCATCGAAATAGGTTCGTGTGGCTTGATCCCACGTGAGAAGGAGAACACGTGATTCGCTTTGATTCTCCTCGACGATTTATTCGCAGTTCAGACTGTTTCTCGTTTATTCGAGAGCAAAAGCCATTGCACAATGTTGCTCTCGTTCGATAGGGTCAATTGGAAAGCGAGGTTGAGTGGTTTTATAGCTTAAATGAATTGACCTTACGGTTACGACAGATTGATGAACCCCGATTATTTCAATCGCGGACGATTCGGGGGTGTAGTTAGTGCTAGATATGCAGTCATATTAACGCACAGTAGTATGAGCAATATTCCTCTAAAAATAGCAAAGAATAAAAATAAATAAAATAATGAAGTGAGCGATGAAGGTGAAAAGTGGAATAAATATTTAAAAAAAGTAGAAAAATTGGTGTCCGTTGGTTTTTTTTTTTCAAACAAAGAAGTTCAAAGCTCACGAAGTAAAAAATTGCTGCGAATTTTAGCGTAACGTACGCTCATAAATTTCATATGAAAATCTTCATAATCTCAACCAATGTTTTCTTTTCTTCTGGTGCAATAAATTGTATCGTGTTGATTTTTCTTGATAACGAAATAATAAATAATAATATATTGGTATAAGAAAAAAACTATTTTAAATGTATCCACTTGAGTGATTAAAAATGGAATTTTATCTAAAACCAACACCAATGTGTTTGCTCAATGTAATATTAGCGTTGTCAAAATATTTTCATCAGTAGACCAACCGGAGGCGATTTATTACCAATAATTTTTAAATGTCGCACAAAAGATACTGGGTCAGGATGACTTTCGTACGAACTTGGGCGACTCCCATAGCGTTTCGATCTGTGAAATGTTTCTATTTCGGATCAAAGGGACAATGAGATCCGCAGCGCCGTCGATCAGAGCTAGTCCTCCAATTTTCTGTCAACCGAAGACGTTCGGACGTTTTACGACATCCTAAACACACAGAAAGCTCCCGAGCGGAAAATTTCACGCGGCGAATTCTCAATCTCGACGAGTTGAAGGAGCTGGCCCGAACGACCAGTGTTTACGTTGGGCCGAGTATTCCCGGCTCGAATTTCAGAGGAATTGCCAACTGCGCTCTACTCTACCCTTGACCTCGGATACGGCCTGACCTCGGAGCGGATCAATTATTTTTCCTGTTGATTATTTTTCTCGCCAATAAGAGCAACACAAGTGCAAGATTGATAAACTGTAAGAATTTACGCGTTGATTTTTTTTTTTTTTTTTCAGGTGTCCGATTGAGTACAGAGCTGAATTGGCTGTGAACTGAATCAGTTACCTAGCTTAACTAACGGGTTGAAGAGGAGCAATGTTTTTTAACAGGATGAAAAAAATTGATTAGGTTAAATTTGAGACTGAGCCGGTTTCTTCGTTATATTTACTTAGCTTTAGTGCCTTCGAGCATTGTCACTGGTCCCCGATGTCTGATAACAGCAGAGGAAAAGCAACAACTGCAAAAAGGTTTAATAATATTTTTTTGCATCAAAATTGAAAATTATCGATTTATAAAATAATGAAACATTTTGTTTGCTGAAGAAAATCCTCAAATAGACCCAACAAACGAAAAAGGCACGAACTAGGTCAGTAACGCGGAATTATGGTATGCGAGCTTAGCGATACAGAATTTAGTGAAACAAGATCATTTTTATATCTCAGACCAGAAATGAGAAAAAAAACTCGAATAAAATAACGAAAGTTACAGTATATAGTATTGTTAAACAATAGTAACATTGATTTTTATAGCCTGTAAAAATCTTAATAGGGAAAAATTTGAACAATTATTAAAGTGTGTCATCAAAAATTAATAATGTCTAATTCTTCCCATTCACTGAGGGAACATTTTCTGAAAATTTTACGAATTTAATTCATTTTTCTCATAAAACTGACGACTTTTGTCACTTCTTGACCTCAGACTCTTGTTCAGAAAGACTACTGAGTAAAATGAGATTTAAAAAAATTCGCGCAGGTGAAATTATTTCAGATGAAGGCCGCGACGTTTATCAAAGTTATTTACGTGCAAATAAAGCATTTGCAATAACATCGGGCAATTTCCTAGGCAAGTTTCCGCAACAAGCGAGGCCATCGTCATTCCGTCGCATGATTAAAAGGCATATTACGTGCCCAAACGTATTCGACTACGGCAATGTCAATTCCTTGCGAGCGGATCAACCTTGTGACTATCGACCTCATCAGATTACGCAAGACTTTATAGTCGAAGGAAGCTCTCGCTCGAGTCGAAATTATATGGAACCAAAATGCAAATATTGAGTTTCGATTATTAGTCTGCAAACGCCTGCGATTAATTGCGCGAGATTATTAGGACGGTCACTTCTTTCTTGCGATGGCGCAGTTTCGACTGAATTTTGAAAGATGGAAAATTTTTCAACCCCCCGGGAAAATTCAGAGGTAGAAAAGTAATTTGCTAAATTGTATTGCACTGCTCAATCTTCCAACTTTTCAGCGACATGGTATTTTCTCGGAGCGAATTGAAGACGTTGTGGAACAGCCTTCAATTTCGCCGTGATCGTTCGAATTCGGACTATTTCGAAACGGAATTAACCACTGCAGCGGTTTCGTCCGATTATGCCAGTAGCAAGTCGACACCGAGGCACGATCGCTCCCTGAGAATATTCCATTTATAGATAGCAATGGTAGAGCCTAACACTCGTTCCTTCAGCGATAGATTCAGCCAGCAGAAACCGAATCGGTGTGGGTGTATTTGTTCTACACTATCTCGAATTGCCCGTCTCTCGCCCACGCACCCGAATCCAATCCTCGTCTTTCAAAGACAGAAGCCGCATCACAGCCCTCTCGTGTCTATATTTGCGAACGAAACAAAGGGGGATGTTTCTGTTATATTACCTAGGTTCATTCATGCTTAATGTATAGCTACGGCAAACGATCGTGCGATTGCGACGATCGAATAACTTTTTTCTCAATACAAATTACGCGGAATTGCCGCAAATGATCGTACAGCGGTTTATTATTCATTTGCTCAAATAATGATAATGTAAGAATACTTTTGTTATAGTAACTATTCCAAACATTCGTTGACATTTTCACTAAAAATCAGATTGGAAACTATAAGGGAAAACTCCGTAGCAATTGTGGTAATTTTAATCATTTTTTATTTTTCTTAATTTTCAAATTACATTTTCCTAACGCAAAATAGTCCCTATTTTAATCATAAAACCCACTTAAGCGTTCGTTTCCTTCATTATAATGGTTTTTAGGAAAAAAACTAAATATAAGAGATTTTATGAAAATTAAAAATTCCATCGATAAAAATAAAACGTCATCTGCTCGACAACAAATATTTTAAAACCTTGAACGTTGAAAATAGTAATTCTTCATTAAAATTGAGTAAAAAGTATTTTGTTAGTGGAAATCCAAAATTCAATAACGGCCATTTTTGCACATTCGCTACGAAATTATTTTCTGAAACTCTCACCCATTTTTCAAGGACATATGACGACTTTTCGAGTTTTATTGGATGTCATTTTTTCCTCAGATTAGCACTTCCTGGCCAGAAGTTGAACTTTTAGAAGCTACTCGATTTTCCGTTCGTTATTTAGAGCCTTAGAGACTGGAATGACAGTTAATAGTATCTTTCAACATTTTAATGACTTTCATTGCCCTATATAGAAAAAGTGAACCTCAGTTCACTCGGTCGACAAAACTAGTGTCGCTACTGGGACATCAAAATTTGAGCTGAATGGCATGGTGACCTGGAGTGCATTGTGGCAGGATAATGTCATTCAAAACCACAGTTGGCGTGTCTTTTGACTAAAATATCTGCCCCAATGTGAAGATGACGCCATGAGTAAAATTTTCGTTCAGCCGAGCGAAAAATAATCAGTATATTATTAGCACGAAGCCCAACATTCCGTCATGTCGATGGATAAAAAACGAGACGCTAAAAATGTCTTCCTCGGAGCGGGGAAAGTGAAACTCCTATGAACGACGTGCTCGAGTCGAATTCGCCCTGGTGCGGGCGCCACTAGAGCGCTTTTTGTACCGTATGAAAAATCCCGGCCGGTTCTCCTGAGACGAACGAAAATAAAAGATGGCTTCGACGAGGAGTACGTCACGCGGGGGAGTCTCGGCTGCCAAAACAATCAATTTCGGAAGACCGATGGATGACAAGAAGGTGTGCCAAGTTTTATCACAAAGCACCGATGACCAAATCCCGGGAAGAAATGGCTGTACTTGCCTCAGCCTGCGTATTAGCTCGAACGACGCTCTCCTATGTCAAGCAACAGCGCACTTCAATCTCGAGAAGCCGTCGAAACCATCGGCACTATCGCTATTAATATAAGCCCGAGTCCCCTTCATTCGTACCGAGTATTCTTAGAAGCCGCATTATTACGATGGTATAAACGCTAAGTTTGTTTCTAACATTGGTGAGACGCCAATGCCAATTGTGACTTATCTACCGACCCAGCACGAACGGTTTATTTACGAATCGAATTTCGACTTACCCCTCTTCTAGAACGCAGTTAATTGCTGCGTACATATAGCAAAAACGTGTAGTAAACCTACATATTATCTCCAAGTAGGATCTACGTAGGTTGGAGATATTAATTTATCTAAAACAATAAAAGTTCAGTTGGGTTTTAGTTTTCAATCGTCTCACACTTATACTACTACAGATTATAAAATCGAGAAATTTTCACTAAAGCTTACAGCCATCAAGAGATCGATAGCTACAGCTAGGAATCTCCGATTATGCCATTCAGCCGTTCAGAGAGTATAATGAACGAATATTAATAGAGCATAGTATAGAGTATATCAATAGAAGAATAAATAATACTCTACAATAGTAAAGAACATTGTTTAAATGCGATCGTGAAACCAATTTTCAGCTGATTTAAACCTTCAGGAATTATGCCAAACAATGAACAGAAATATAGTCATCTTCATACGATCCAATTATTCATAAAGTCTATAGTTGCAACTTAATTTAAGTAAACTTTTGCGAAGGTCATTAGATGTCACAATAAAGTCACCCATTGCTATCTGAAAATTGGTAAAATTTAAAAAATTACCAAATTGGCAATAATTTTATTCAAATAGATCCAATTCATTTGAAACTGAACCGGCGAAGATTGAGGTTTGAGAGCAAACCGAAAAAATTGGCGCGCATAGGTCTGTTATTTGATTCGCGTGAGGTATACCTAACAAATCGTAAAATTACAAAAAACTTTTATAAGTGATTTTAAAGTAGGAAGACGAAAAATAAAGGCGCATGAAAATAGAGCTTGTGAAATGTTTATAGATTTCTTCTAGTTTAGCCGAAAAACCCTTTCCTCAATGATCTCAAGCTTTAGAAAAGTTTGAAAAATTTATGACCCCTAAAAATAACCCCCCCCCCCCTATTTCTGGGACCTAAAAATTGAAAAATGCGAAAAAAGGGCTAATAAAGCGGAAGTACAGTTCGAGCCTAACGATACATGACGGATGGGGATAATTTTTATAAAAAGAAAGTATAAAAATAAGGAAACTCTGGAAAAAAGAACAAAAATGCGAATTACTCGGAAGTGGAAGTGAGAATCAATGATAAAAAATCGATCGTTTTTTGCCTGCCATGAAGAAAATGTCTACACTCAGAGCGCTGGAAGACCAGTGTGTAACACTAGAGCTAAAAATCAAATGTCGTTCACTCGCCGTAACGAACATTTCAAAACTTTGAGCGTTCAAAAATAATCACTTTTATGGCCAGTAAAAATCAGAATAAAAACTTCAATCCGCATTATGAATTAGCCGTTGTTCCTCAATCCGATATCGCAGACCTCGAAGGACGACGTCTCAGGTAACGCAGTCAGTTAACTTGCCCTCTGTCATCGTAAAACCGCTTACAGCGCGTCTGACGTCTAGACATGAGAAAATTCGATACGACGATAATCCCTTGCGCGTCATGTTCGATCTAACCGTAAAATTTTAGCGGTACGTTTCCGCGAATGATTCCGATCTTAACACCAATCTTTCAATCCCTCTCCCACAGACGAACGATCTAACGATATCTAACCGAGGAGGCGTCCTATTTGAGCAGCTATCGACGATAAATCGTATCGATAAGGGTAGATTTACAACCGAGTGCAACGAAAGATCGGCGAACTTTTATCAGTAACAGGAACATTTATTTTTTGGAGGAAAATATTCTAACGGTAGAGCTAATAATGTACAGCCTAAGCAGCTAGACCGAATTACTATCCTCTCTCTATTTTACTCCTTAGGGGATATTTGACTTTATTAATTAAAATATTATTTAATATTAATATTAAAATAAGTATTTTTGGTTTTTATTCCACTGCAATACCAGAAGGATTACGATTAGATTTATTATTCGCTAGAAAGCAAAGTAATTGCTCAAGAAAACTTATGGTAATGCAGGGTGTACTCGAAACAGGAGTGCCACCGGCAAGGTATGGATTCTACTACTAATTTCTGACAAAATTTGTCTAATTACATTTTTTTCAACTAACTACTTTTTCCAACTTTTTTAACTTTCAAGATTTTTTCATGATTTCAATTTTAAACTCAATACAACCGCTATAAACTCTAGGGGAGTAAATTTGAATATTATTGTTATTTGCAATGAATTTTCAAGTTGAAAAATTTAAAACCGGTGTAATACTAAAAACGGGAAAAACTAGTAGTTATCGGAAAATTTCCGCAGTTTTGACTTGAAATTCGGATTCAGCGTTGAATTTCCTGTAAGAACTGCTTCCGAAATCGCCAAAAACAGAAGTTTAATTTTTCATTCTTTCCGAAGCTCGAAATTTCGGCCGGTCAGGAGCTCCGTTTACGGAAAATAATTTCTGTGGCGCTGTTTAAACTATTTTCACCAAATTTTTTGCTATGCACGTGTGTAAGGCATCCAAATGAAGACTCCTGCGTATTGAAACATCCGATTAGCATTAATTTTGACCCCGAAAAGCATGGTTAAAGTTCGATTTTCGAGAGTTTAAAAACGGATTTTTTTGGACCACTTGCAATTTTTTCCGAGAATTGAAAAAAATCACATAAATACACATCACCAGGATACAACTTTTCTGAAAATTTCAGATTTTTACGTAAATTGGAAGACGAGTAAAAAATCGTTAACTGATTGTCTAAACAAAATCACGAGGGTCCCCCTTGATTTTTCTGGGAAAAATTTTTTGATCTCGATTTCGTTCAAATTTGGCATAATGATAGTTGATGATGTGTACATCAATAATATATACTTTATTCTTCGTTTCTTTTGACCTAAATAGATGGAAAAAATTGAATAGCTGAAAAATGTGACTTTTTGTGCACATTTCACTGCAATATTGTTGAATATCGCATAAATGGTATGGAAATGGATAGGTAAATTACTTAGGGAAAATATGAACAATTAATGTACCCATATTTTGGTATTTCAAGCTAATGAATTGACGATTTTACGTAAAAGTTATCCTGGGTGCAAGTTACCATTCTTGGAAACCAAGAAAATTTGGTTTCCCACCACCTACCTACCTAATTATAGCTACTACCATACAAACTATAAGTATCGCCTATAAGTATCTACATACAGAGGGAAAAACTATACAGGGGAGGTATAAGGACTCCACCTACCCCAACCAATTATAAAAGTCTATTGAATAAAATAAACCAAAAAAGAAAGAAAAAAGGCAAATTAAAAATATGAAAAACAAGCATGAATATAAAACAAAAATTTGCTGGCAAAGTTTGCTTTTCTGAGCACAACTAAATAAGATTTATTATTTTACGGTTAGAATCGAAAAATTGGCGAGTAAAAAGGTTGATATCTAAATTAAACGGAACTGATAAAGCCATTATTTGCTGCTCACCTCTGAGACGTAACTGCACGGTGTCGGAAGTATCGCGGGGCGCAATCAGTTCGAGTCACATAAGGCACTACCGTTTCGACCACTTTCGACGCCTCGCGATAGCAAGCAACGATTCGCGGAGATCAACGAGCTCGCGCGTCTTACGGGATTTCCAGACGCAGCTCGGATCGGAGGATATTCGTTCAGATAGAGGACGGCGATCGTGAACTTGAAGGGGGATACACCACAAAATGAAGATTATTCCTGTAAGCAGGCGAACAGACGACTGGGTCTGACTGGTCCGAAGGCTGACACTGACAGCACGCGGGAGAGATCGTGTAACCGGTGAGACTCGTGACGACGCTAACTCGACGAGACGGAAAGATTCTAAAACAGAACGCGAGGCGCGGGAGGGTCAGTTGTCTTTGCCTTCTCTACGCGATTATATGCTACGGAAAAATATTACTGCTGTTCTTCGCGAGAGAAACAGAAGCGGAGAAATTATTTTCAAATAAGTTTTGTACTCAGAACACCTCCGTATTCGGTTGTGCAATTACAAAGGTTCGTTGTCGAACCTAAACGGGCTTTTCCGAATTTTCAACCCTTCCGAAATAGTGTACGTTACATGAATATGTTTCACTGTGTAAATTGCATACCGCTGGATTTAACTTGTCTGAGAAAAAAACGGTTTTGAAGATCTTGATTACGAAACACTCCATCACTCAATGGAGCTAGGCGAATTACGATGATATCGATCATGATTGAAAATTGACGTTGGATAAACATAGGGAATGTCCTCGGAAGTGTTCACAGCTCAACTAATACAATTATTGTCCTTGTAGAGGCCAGAATCTTAGCCGTACAAGGCACCTCAGCAAACCTTCTCTAGTATATTCCCGTCTCACGATTGCCATCTCATTTCCAGCCTAGCTCATCCCGGTTCTTCCTCCGTCTAGAACATCCCAGGGTCAGCGAACTGACAGGAATGACTCTCCCTCTCGTCCGGAAAGGACGCTAACCCCGTGTTGCATCAGTCTTATTCTTCAACAAATGCAATACAGCGACGAACGATTTTCCGAAGGGAGAAGGTCAAAACAATTTGTGACAGAATGGAAAAATTGGGTTTAAACAACCGTTTAAATTGTTACGACACGGGAGATTCTGAAAATATTGCAAGCTAATATTGGCATATTAATCTATCCCTCTAGAAAAAAGTAGTTGTAAATACTACGAAAACCCAGTGGTGTACATAGATCACACAGTACTTCCATGTTAAGTCGGTAACAGGTATAACGAATTATAAAATCAACAACGCACACTAAAACACTGCTATAGCAAAACTAGCAAGGAGATACCAAAAAAGAAAAACGCACGATTTAGATTAATAATTGGGAAGTGTAGTATATGTGACGATACTGGCAAAGTTTTGTAAAATGTATCATAAATAACTGAAATGCGAATTGTTTAAGTACCGTGTGTGACACCAGTAATAAAATTTTCTTAATAATAAAATTCTCCTGCCACGATAGGAAATTGTAAGTCCCCCAGCGTTCAAATATATTCATTTTAGCGGCCTGTAAAATCCAAAATACGCGCAAGCGAAATAAGTTCATAATGTGGAAGTGAAGTGTGTGAGCCAATCGATAAAAAATCAAACGTCACCTGCTCACCACATTGAACGTTTTAAAACCTCAAACGTTACACAATAATGATTTTTATAGCCTGTAAAAATCAAAACAGGAAAAAAGTTGAACGATTATATCTTGGAAGTACTGAGTGTTATCCAAAATCAGGAAACGGTTAAATTTGCTCACAAACTGGAAGAACATTTTCTAAAAATGTTTCCCTGTCTCATTTTTCGATGTCCGAGACGTGTGAGGCCCTATAGTCCACGTCGCCCTGAGGATGCCCAAATGGGCGAAAGTGCTCGGACAGCCATTGAAGTATCGGAGGATGAGTCGCCTGGTTTTTCTCCCCCTCACGTCCCTCGTACATTAAATAATTGTTCAGGAAAATTCCCGGGTTGAACGTTAAAGAGTTAATTACGATTACGCTTGTTTTTGCCGTCTGTAATGTGATGCGGACATTGCTGGAACACTGTTGGACCTTCTGATCGAGGTAAAACTGACTGTAATACCGACTGGAGGAGCCCGGTTCTGGGTGAACGGCCTCCTAGATCTGCCAACCACCGCGTCATCCTCGCATCCCCATGATGGCTTTTCACTTTCAACGGTCGACGATCTTTGAAATGTTCGCGGTCAATTCGCAGCGAAGCGCAAGGTTACTCCGTTACAATCGGGTTGCGGTCTTCGAGTTCAACGATCTCCTGAAACTGGAGAGGTCGTTGACTGGGAAATTGGGCGGATCGTACGATGGCCGAACGATGAACCCGAGATGTCCAAGAGAAGGTGGAAACCCGTTGCTATTGGGATAATATGCCGCTAAAATTGACTAGAAAGCTCAGTTATCGATAGGCGATAATTTAAGCAAATTAGCAAAATAATAGAAAAATGTGGGCTTTCGATCTTAGAGAGGAAAGATCGGTAAGATCAACGGTAAGCTAGCGTTTAGTAATGAATATAAGTTAAGCCTGCTACCAGTTTTTGGCCCTACGTCCCGACAAAACGGGGTTTTCAGACCTCTACGTTTAAACAGCTAAAAAGCATCGTACAACATTTAAACCTTAGCAAATGTGCCAGCATTACCTATTCCAGGTCTAATACGCCCATCCCTTTCAGCTACTATATAATTGGTCATGAGCTGGGTAGGGTCATTTTCGACTCGACTGAATTTCGGTGACCATATTGACAATATTTGTTCTAGAGCCATGAAGGATCTGGGATTCCTAAAGCGTCACACTAACGATTTTAAGGACGTCACTGCACTAGTGATCCTCTACAATCCACTTCTTCGTTCGACCTTAGATTGTGGGTCCATCATAAATAGTCTCCTTTTTAAGACAACGCCGTTGATCGTATTGAGCGAGTGCAAGGTAAATTTTTGAAGTACATTTCGTTTGAGAAAGATGTTGAGGGGGAGAAAATGCACAATATATAAAGCTTTTCAGACAAAGGAGAATTAGGTATCAATTTCGAAAGATTTAGGGATGCTGAATCGAATGAGACCATCGCAGAATCAATAGCTTCAATAGTAGCCGAGTTATCGCAACTTTTGTGCAAATCAAGATTTTCAGAAATTTTGCATGAGGACTAAAGAATTATTTGAGCTATAAAAATCGTTCTATACTTGTTGGAATTGTTGTCAAACATCTTCAGCTGTACCGTTAGGCAAAAAATTTAGCTTTTAATTTGAAAACTTGGAAAAATAAAAATGATTAATATTACAATAGCTGCTACGGAGTTTACCTATCTATCGTTAGGTGGAAACGTCCACAAAGTATCGATATAATTACTACCACAAGTTGATGGTCTTCTCCAGTCATTATTGATGCAAAGGCAAAGGGTTGATTATTGAGTTTTGCTATCGGTCGTTGTTCCTATTATTTGTAATTAGTAGTAAGGACTCATGTCCATTATATAGTTATATTCATCGTGTTCTTGTGCGTTCGTCGTTCGTAAGTACTAGTATATTAGTAAGTGGTCTTTGCCCGTGTATAAAAAATGAACAAAGGAATAATAAACCTCAGCACAATCGTTTGCAGAGTTTTTTCCGTTACACGCTTTATTAATAAAAAATTATAACGGCGTGGAAATTATATAATACGACTTCTTAACGCGATTGGAGGAGGAATGGTTAAATAGACGCTATAGCCGTTTTTGCTAACCAGCGAGGACCGTGAGCCATGAGATGAAAAAACTTTTGAAAAATTCCAAAAGTACTTTTTGTGCTGGCTCGTGAAGTTGCTCTGAGGGTGCTGACCTTGGACAACCCGACCCAGACCGGGCTCCAACACTACCATCTGGGAGCGTTCTCTGCGAGGTAAAAAACGAAGACAAACAGCCCGCCTTGACGAGTCCTACAATCCCGTCCCAGACTCATTTCTCGGCTCAAAACGTATTCAGAGGAAAAGTCAGGCCCTATCTTCCCGACGGTCGACGTTGGAGGCTTTAAACTCGAAGAGGCTGACATCTCGGCGGATACCTGGCTAGTGGTCGTGATCCGTTGAACATCCTGCTCTGGCGAAGATGGTCGACGGGACGAAATACGTGAACGGCTGGGAATATCTTCGGAGGTGCGGGCGTTACCCAACATCAGCATCTTCCTTGAGGTCTTTGACTCCGAAGAAGCTGCGCGTTTTAGCTTTGAATTGAAAAAACGTACCAACGTTTGTTTGTCTTCTTCAAAAAAGCCAATCAAATTAAAAACGTAAACTTGATTATAGACAACTTCATACAATTCTTTTCAGGCAACTCTTCAATGTACAATATCATTGGTTCGTTGGCAAGTTCGAACTTGAACTGTTTTAAAAAGCGTTTATTGATTTGTTGGTGTCGAAAAATAAGAGGGTACATAATTTAAAATTGTATTGCTTGGACGATGAAAGTCATTTGAAATACATGAGTGGCCTGTACATTTTGATTTTTTTTTAATCAACAATTTTTTTAAAGCAGATAATGAAGTTTTTTTTAATTTTTAAAAATTGAATACAATGCGTAAATTTTCTATCGCCAGCGAAAATTAAGATTGCGTTGGGACTGGTTGCAGTAGCTTGGATGCTGTAAGCGGTGGATGAAAAGATCAGCGACCTCTCCGAATGTACTCTCCCTTTCGATGGATAGTCGAGGATCTCGCCTCAGATTCATCGAGAGGACATTAACCCCGCGAGAGACGAGCGACAATGAACTTGAAATGAGCTCAGCGTTCATATTGAGGTGAACATTTTACCAAAAAAATACCGATTATGTGAAATTGTTCAGTGTTCTTTCAGTATTTTCGTCTCTTCAGCCCAGTATTTGCGTTCAAATACATAACATGAACATTAGATAGGCCTTTGGGGATTTCCAAGATATAGCTTATTCAGTAGTAATGTGATAGTAATTTATCTCAGAATAATTCAAGTGGAACATCGTCTGCTTAGAGTAAACCTCGGATGAATTGAGCGAAGGCCTCGAACAAGGAAGGCCTCGCATGGCTTGAGTCTGAAAAGGTCGAAGGCCTGCCAAGTCCTTGTCCTTGATAAAGCTGCCCCTGGTGGACATTGGCTGGAGTAGTAGGAGAAAGACAGAGGGGAATCACTAGGGAGAGGGGATAGTGGTAGCTGTGGGTTATTGAACTTTCCGAACCGACGCGACGCCGCCACAGCCACAGCGGGTAACATGTGGTGTCCGCTGTCTTCCAGAAATAATACCATAATATCGAATTAGAGGAGATAATTGGCAGTAGTCGACTGGACCTGGTTCTTCAAAAAATAGAAAGCTAAAGGTGTGCACAGATCTCACAGTACTTCCATGTTTGAGTCGGTAACTGGAATAACCAATTATAAAATCAAGAAGCTCCTACTTTGGGCGCAACGTACTCTATAACTGAATGATAAACTAGCTGGGAGAACCCAAAAATATAAAAACGCACCAATTGGGTTAATAATGCGGAAGTGCAAATGGAGTCATTTTTAAAGCAAGTAGACCCAAATATACTAAAGTGCACAAATAAAATAACTGAAAATGCGAATTATGAGGAAGTACGACGTGTGACACCAATAATAAAAAACAAACAACATTCAGCTGACGTAGAGAAACATTTCAAGTCTCCCAGCGATTAAATATTATCATTTTTGCAAATCAGATTTCATTCAATCGACCTCCCAAACATTTCAAGACCTTGAACGTTCAGATATATTGATTTTTCTGGCCTGTAAAAATCAAAATAAAAAATACGCACTACCGAAATCGTGAAAAAGGCTCATAACGGTACGGTGTGTGACCCAATATCCAAAAAAATCAAGAGTCATCTACTCGTCATAACGAACATTTGAAGACCTCAAACGTTTAAAAATATTGACTCTTGATGCTAGTAAAAAAGGAGATAGAAAAAAAATAACCCCCACAAAATTTGATGTTTTACGTTTCTAAGGCAAGTTGAATCCGAAAGTAGACGGTACAGCTGAAGAGTGTTTGACGAGCATTCCAACGAGTATAAAAACGATTTCAATAGCTAAAATAATTCTCGAGTCCTCATGATTTCTGAAAATCTCGAAAATTCGGCACAAAAACTGCGATAACTTGGAAACTATTAAAGCCATCGACCCCGCGATGGTCTCATTCGATTAGGCGTCCAAAAATCTATAGGAATTAATACCAAATACAAATTTTTCTGAAAAACGTAGGAAAATACGAATTTTCTCCCCATCAAAACTCCCAAAAATACCCTTAAAATTGGTTAAAGAATTACCGAGCCATTGTCAAGCCAAGATCGATATTGAACGGATACAGTTAAGGATGACATTCGTGCGTCGCGGGTTTGAAACTATTTGGTATTCAGGCATTTTCCAATATCAATTTCACACCATCGGAATTACATAAGTAGGTATTTGAAAATAACCTTCTTCATTAAAGAATGCCCCTGTAATTGTGAGGGGGATCAGAGGCTTGAGCATTTTGAACGCCATTGTTCGGTAAAGGATTTTTTTTATACTTGCTAGACAGTGACTGAGCCTGGTTCATTATTCAATAATGCCATTGTAATCTCCCAAGAAAAAACATTTTCGGACCTTCCCCCCCGAAATGTGATGTTTTACGTTTCAAGCCATGTAGAATCCGAATATCCAATATAACGAAATTCAGTCCGTCAATCAGAGATTTGACATGAGAGTATTGCTCGTGAAGTTTTTGAGCTATAAAAACCGTTCTATACTCGTTGGAAATCTAATTACACTCTCCAGCTGTACCATTAGGCGAAAAAATGACCTTGTAAAGTTGAAAATTAATAAAAATGAAAAAATGATTAATATTACAATAGTTCCTACGGGTTTCCTCTTATAGTTACCAAAACGGTCACAACGAAAAACCGCCTTTTTGTAAAATTCGTCAGGAAACTATCAAGTAGGTAAGATAATTTTTTTTTTTTAAATAATTCTTTTTTTCCAGTTTTTGTGATGGTAGTCGGCTGTGTATGTTTCCAATCGAAAATTGTCGGGTTTCGGCCTATAAAAGCAATCTCCTCCTTTTAAAATCGTTTACTGTCTACGGTAAAGTTTCATGACGCTGCTTCCTTCTCCACACTTCTTGGAAGCAGCGATTCTCCGAATCATTACTGTCGAAATTATACGACTCAAAAAGGAGCGCGTTTTAATTGGCCGCATCCCGGCAATTTTCTATTAGAAAAGGCTTCGTTTACAATCCGAGTTTACCAACGGTTTAGAGCTGCACTAAATAAACGACGGGCGTTAGTGGCACAAAGAAACGTTCTTCGGCCTCCCGCAATATCCGGGTCCTCGGGAACAAGTTGAAGGAGAAAGTTGTCGAGCGCTGAGGAACTTGAGAGGATCTCGTTTCGCGAAAAGAGCTTGCGCAGGACGTGCGACCGCAACCTCTTTCACTTTTTAAACCCATAGATCTATCGACAACTGTCTTCGATCACCTCGATCGTTTATTCGCTGAGAAATAATATAATAATAATAATAATAATAATAGTAATAATTTTTGGACAAAATTCAACAAACAATTGATATTTTAATGGCCCAATTTTTTTTTTTTTTTGTTCGTAGAATAAAAAGGTCTAAAACTCTTTAATAGTCGGAAGTTAACATTTACATTAAAATACATTATTTCAACTGCACAGCACGCTTTTGAACACTGAATAAATTATTAGCGCTAATACAAACTTGAGAAGTCGATACGGTACTAGTCTAATTTCAAAACAATTTGTCCGGATGTTCGGTATAAAAATAATTATTACCTAAAAAAAAGGGACAAAATCCACTAGCGAACGGCACTTGAGAGGAACTTCGATACAAACAGTCTTTCAACATGGAGCGCCAAAAAGCTAGTCTATCGCGTGAATTTCTGGACTTCTTGAAGCGCTGCGAGGTATTGCGAGTGAGGCAGATCAGGTGTTCGCCGTCTTCTAGCGCCCTCACTGGAAAGTTAAGCAATGAAGAAAAAATTATCCCCAAGCTGTAACGAATTTTACAATAAATAGAGAACGCTCTCAAACTCACCAGTTTAGGTGCATTATTCGATAATAAACAATTGTTATCGTTCAATCAAAACAGATCTTTCGTCCAGCTAGGCGATTTTTAGCGGTACAATTGATGATTAATAGTACAGATGGCGTGCTACAATCGCTTTCAAAATGGCTGCTAAGAAGCAGATAGAATTTCTTGAAATGAAAAGACTAGTATAGGCTCGGATGTAAAAATCTACGATAAATCCGGTCCACGTCCATTATATTCGCCGAGCAAAAAAAAAAAAAAAAAAAAAAAATCTAACATTTGTTTGCAACATTAGAATGATGTTGGGGATAAGGTGGCTATTAAACTTTCAGACAATAACTGTCAACTTTTCGTGAGCTGCTTCCCCCTAACAGTTGTTGGAATCAATAGTTTCTTGTAACTTTTTCTTTGTTTCTCCTCTGTTTCTGTAGTAAATGTAGGTATTTTAAATTCAAATTTAGGACGTGCTCACCAAGGTACACGCTCTTTGGTTGGTGGCGAGTTCGAGCAAACTGGGTATAAGGATGGCCCTGCCGAATCGAACTGGCCTGTAATAAATGAGCAGTCAAAGTATCTAAATTAGCTACATAAATATATGCGTGACTTATACATACAAAAAAATCTGAAAAAATTTATATAAAGCTGAAAATATGTACACATACAATATGTTACGAATAAACTGTTAAACCATGAATTATATGATTCAGCTGTTTCTCAAAAGAATAAAGGAATGCTTTAATAAAAGGGAATTGTTCAAATTAACTTGTTCCAACAAAAAAAAAAAAAAAAAAAAAAAAAAAAAATCAAATGCACCTCATTTGTGATGTTTTACAGTTTAGTTTAGTCTTATTCGAGAAAAAAATAGATCTATCGAAAACCTATCTTCAGATGTAGCCGAAAGTTGATGGATGAACCAATTGAGTTTTTAAAGTATTGACCGCTAACGGCGGATTTTCCTGGGTTCAAAAACCGATTCTTTGAAAAAACCGTAACTTTTTCGAACTTGAAAAAAATCAGATTTTTTGCCCGTTTTTCAACTTTCGGCTAGGATTATTTAGAAGTAAAAGTTCGGAATCCAAGGTGTTCAGACGAACTATTTTGTAGTCGATAAACGTGATTTTTGGGCCAATTTCACCCAGTTATTTTACAATAGTCTCAAAATATAGAGGAGAAAAACCAACGGGAATCGTACCAATTAGGTAAATTTAACACTGCGTAGATGATGTCTTATTGGAGTAATGACTGGTAAAAAATAAAAACTTCAAATAATTTGAAATGCATTTTCAATTTATAGAAGGAACGTGTCATACCAGCTTTGGCGAGAGCGTCCTCGGTGGTAAAGCCTAGGGCTCGCAGAATCCCTAAGTAGGCCGATTCGCAAGATAATTTCCTCTTCCGCACAAGGAACTTCATTCGGTTTGTCGCCACAACTGCTTGGACAACTCCACTAGAAAATTAAAATCAAGAACATTAGCGCATAATATTTAATAAATATCTAGATTACTGTCTAGAAAATGAGCAAAAATATGGGTGCACTTTGAAAATAACTGGCAAGACCAACCGAAAAGTAGGGCGGTTTTGATAGTCTTTGTTACACGCTAAAGCAGAAAGTGTCTTATTATGGGAGCGTTCGAATCCTCTTAAAACGGCGTTCAGGTATTTTTTCTGCGACACCAACGATTTCCTGTAGCTCTCTGCTCGGAAATACCTCCCCAAGTAAATGTCCAACTGCAAAAATAAAATGATAGAAACAAAAACGATTATTCGATAAATCCTGAAATCTTTAACTAATGTGGTATAGGCTAACGTTATTTAAATAAACAAGTTAGGCTCCTAAAAATCGTCTCAAGACTGTACGATGATCAGATCATGAACAGATTCTATTCATATCAAAATAGTTGTTTTTTGAAAATAAAAAAATACGCTTTTCGAGGTTTCAAAAATATTTTTGAACAATAATTTTGAGAGAACATATCCGTGTCCGTGGGTAGTTGAGGACACGAACATACGGCAGTCAAAACATTATTTAGAACACCGATTATTTAGACAAATTCAACATTAATACAAAACAAATTCAATCGTATAATAGCGTACACAACATTATCGAAAAACGTATTTACAGTAATATGAAAATTGGTCTTGCCTTAGCGGAAACAGAAGGAGCAAAATCCATTCGTTCTGACGAAAGCCGCATGTTGGCTCTCTCCTGCAATCCAAACAGAGATTATAATTATGGCGAGTGATCAGTAGTTAGTTCGCTTTTTAACCAGAGGCCTTAACAATGGAGTTCAGCTACAAGAATTGTCAACATTACATATTACTGAGAACACAAACACATTCTGCTGTACGTTCCAATACTTCCAACAACTCGGACTTTACTGTACACATCTATCTAATCTCATATGAAGAAAAAGAGATGTAATTGATTGAGAGAGATTGTAACTTCACAATCATAAATAAAATTACAAATAAAAAAAAATTTTAAAAAACCCTTCAAACATTTTTTTGAAAGCAGTGGTGGGCATAGATCACACGGAACTTCTATGCTCTAAGAACTACGTGAAACTTTTAACTAACTAACAACTAGCTAACTTTTTGATAACTTTAACAAAAAGTCGCCAATTCAAATGCTCGTATGTACCAAAAGATAGGTGACTTTATCGACCACATTTTCCCCATGTAAAGTACCTATCCATTTCTCAACCGTTACTGCGGTATTCAACACTATCTGTGAAATATACAGAAAAATATCCCATTTTTCAACATTGAACATTATTTTCATCAATTAAATGCGAAAGAAACAAAGAATGAAGCATATATTATTGATGTACACATCATCAACTATCATTATGCTAAATTTGAGCGAAATCGAAATCAAAAAATTGTTCATGAAAAATTCAAGGGGTACCCCTGCGATTTCGTTCAAACGATCGGTTGACGATTTTTTACTCGTCTCCCAATACAGATAAAAATCTGCAATTTTCAGGAAAGTTGTATCTTACCGACATCTATTTTTGTGATTTTTTTCAATTCTCGGAAAAATTTGCAAGTGGTCCAAAAAAATCAGTTTTTGAACACTCGAAAATCGAACATTAAACGTTGTTTTCTTGGTTAAAATTTTTGTGAATCAATTGTTTTATTATGCAGGAGTCTTCATTTGAATGCCTTACACACGTGCATAGCAAAAAATTTGGTGAAAAAAATTCTAACAGCGCCACAGAAATTATTTTCTGTCAAACGGGCTCCTGACCTGCCGAAGATTTGAGCTTCGGCAGGGGTGGAAAATAAAACTTTTGTTTTAAGCGACTTTGCAAGCTATTCTTATAGGAAATTTAACGCTGAATCCGAATTTGAGGTCAAAACTATGGAAATTTTACGACAAATACTAGTTTTTCCGATTTTTAGTATTACACCGTTATGTTTTTCAACTTTGAAAATTCATTGCTAATACTAACAGTACTGTTCAATATTATTTTATTACTCATTCTTACAGGAAATTAGACGTAAAATGTGAATTCAAAGTGAAAAGTGGCAAATTGCGAAGATTTCAAGACATCTAATCAAGTTTGTCGATTTTCATACTTATGAAGTTTCAACTCAGGAATTTTTTTCGCCACGTTCGCGAATTTTGAAAAATAGGTTTTGTGAAAGCAATTTGAAAAACACTGATTTAGAATCAAGTAAAAATAAAAAATGACACGTGTTATTTTTTTTCGGGATATAATACCATTTTTTGGTAAAAAACGTGTTTTTGCTTTTCTTCAATCACTAATAGCTCCACGGGGACATAACATAAATATATATCCAAATATATCGAATTTTAGGAATTTGATAGCTCTTTCTCGCCTGTGAGTAATATATCCTCGTAAAAGTGGTCGGTTCAAAAGTTATTTGGAAAGAACAGGCCAAAATTTCCACACAAGAAAGGAGTCATACAATTTTGAAGAGCAATAAAACTAAAATGAAGACCTGATAAAAATAATAAGACTTTTCTAGCCGATGAAGGTTTGTTTAAATCGCCCCAGTTTCTCAATTAATCGTATACCAAAGGTTTTTTGACTTCCTCTTCAGGCTGCTGTATCTCCGGTAAAAAACCACCAACGAACAAATTCTGGTACTTTTTAGCTTGAAGAATTTTCCCATGAACAAAATACGCTCACAAAATCTTATTGTACTGTGGAATTTGTTTGAGAGAATTGAGTATAACTGCTTGAAAATGTGGTTTCCGGAAAGGCAAAATTTTACAAAAACCTCCCTCGAGAAAAATCAAAGACCATAATCGAAAAAAGGGCAAAAAACGGCCTCAGGAATTTTAATTTAATTGACGAATATAGCGTCAAGAATTCTTGATTTTATATATATAATTGGTTATACCTGTAACTGACTCAAACATGGAAGTACTACTGTAAGATCTATGCACACCACTTTTTTCATTAGGTACATACTTGGGAAATATAAATTCGAAAACTTATAGCCTATCATAGTGAAGATCTCAGTCAATAGTTGACCGGCATGAGCTCGGATCATTACGTTGGTGAAGACGTTACTAAGAAAGCGTGTAACAATGACGATATGATGATATACCTCTCTCATCTGAGCGATTTGTCCGCTGAGGAAATCCCGTTCTTTTTCTAAATCACAGATGACGCACTGAAGTTCGTGTTTTCTTCTTGCCAAGTCTTCCACGTTCACGTTCAATTCCTGATTGAAAGAAGATAACGTACATAAGTCGATTTCTTTGATAGGCTATTTAAATTGAATTTCTATAGAAAATACCTTGAGCTGTTCAAAAACTGGAGTGTAAGTTCGAGCCCGCCATTGATCATTTAATTCTTGGAGAACGTCCACTTTTTCTTGCAGACGTTCACATTCGAGTTGAAGGGATACCTGATGAGTGAAAATAAATTTAGAAAACTTAAGCCAAAAGGTATGGAAGAGAGTTTTTACAAGCTTCTGATGTTAGACATGTACCAGTCCTTAAAATATGTGTGTCGTTACGGATAACTAGGCCTTCCACATTTAGCTCAATCATATTTTCAAGTCTCTCCATTTCGATTTCAACGCATCAACGACTCAACGTGACAAATGTGATTGAAAGCTACGTACTGCTCTATGTAAGAGGTTAGCATCTGGACTTCTTGCCCTAGATACTATAATATGTCAACGTCTGTCATTTGTGGTATGCAAAAAGTATCAAGTTTCACTGTGTGAACTTTTTTAAACATGCTCGTTTTCATTCATGGGTAAGGTAAAATTAATCATTGTTTTGACCTCTATTCCAGGGACTGCTCCAAGTGCTAGAGATTTGACTAGATAAATAATAATGCGAACTACCCACCAGTTGTTCGTTTTCATCTGCGGCCCTATTGTGTGCCAAGTTCTCATTGCGATTTTCCAGGAGTTGCTCTTTATGCTGGGTTTCTTTTCTCAGTTCAACTTTCAATTTATTATACTGGAAGGAGACAACAAATTCCATGATTTAATTATGATTAAAATAAAAATTTGACTACACGGTTAAATGGAAAATGGTGAAACCAACCTCTCCTTCAATGGATTTTAGACGCTCTTGCGCTGCCAGCAATGTCCGCCGCTCTCTCGCTAAAACGGATTTCAAGTCTTCGTTAAGCCGCTCTTGTTTCTCATATTCGCATTGAAGTTGGCAACACTTTTCCTGCATTGCGGCAAGCTGTTTCTGTTGAGGTAAGAAACAGACATCACGTCATGAAATTCACACAAGGTCATTAAAAATGATATATTTTAAGTACAGAAATAAGGGTTAACAAACAGATCTTTCTTTATACAGGAGTAGAATAATACCCCCGTCGTGCGTGACAGAGTTTGGCATCTTCAGTGAGGAAGGTGTTATCTGTGTTTGAGCAATAGAACCTAATAACCCTAGTGCTCCTTGCAGTGAGACGAAATCCAACCTATTCTATCGCCACCCTAAAATCACAGCGATTTGCGGCCATATTGTTTAAATTTCAACGTCAACAACTGTCTGGTTTCCCAAATTTTCATTGTGTAGGTCGAATTTCCAAGGAATTAAATTCGCGGTTTGCAAATAAAATTTATTCTGACTTCTCGTGTTTCCAAACCCCGATTTTTGTGTGTATAATTCTTAATTTTTAAGATGTATGCCAATTTCAAAAAAAAAAAAAATTGCAGATAAGTATGTTTTTAGTTTATTTTTCAATAATAAAATCATGATTGGGTACGGATATAAATCTTCTGATCCCTCTTCTGAAATTGAAGATTTTTTGTTGCAGATTAAGTCGCAATGTATAAATATTCCATCTGTCCACTGATAACTGATTGAACTATGAACAAGGTAGGGATGTCCCTACCTTGTTCACTGGGCTGTACAGAAAACGTGTACATCAAATGGGCTGTACAGAAAAGCACATGCAACACATTTGCCAAACGTAACAAGATAAGTTAGTTCGAGGAAAACTTCACAAATCAAAAACCAACACCTAATGATTATTATAATCACGGTTTGAAGACCCGTCACAACAGGTTAGTGACAATGTTAGCCGGCCACAATTGGAAACGCAGAAGAGCCAAAAAGACTACCTGAGGTGAACTACTATATCCTTCATTTTCAGATTCAATTTTGTAACGCTCCATTACCATATAACCGTTGAGGCGCGCTATCGCGTTTTCACATTGCTCATGCTTTTCTAGCACTAATGCTTTCAGTTTCGTCTCGTTCTCCACAGCCAGTTTCAGCCTAGCGTTCATGTTCTGTAAAATAATGAAGCAACAATTATTGTACAGTTTCTAATTTGCATAATCTCTTCCATATTAACCTGAAAGCGAGTAAGAACTGAATTTTAAAAAATTCAGATTTTGATGAAAAATTCAATTTAGTTAATTTTTCTCCTCAGAAGAATTATTCTGCTTATATTACATACTTCTAACAAGCCCAGATTTTCCATTTGAGACGATTGTTTCTTCGTCCGCTCTGTTTTTAGTTCGTTTTCAGCATGAACTCTACTAGTTTGTTCGTTTTGCAGCTCCAACTGCAGCCGCCAAGTTTCATTGCTGAGTTTGTTCAACTTGTCGCTGAAATTCGGTTAAAAAATTAATACTAGGTAAGGATACTGAATTAATTGAGTACTGAAGGCACAGAAGACGAAATTATAAGAGTTATTATTAATTATTAAGAATATTATTAACATGAGAATCATGAACGAAGCCTCCAATTTCATCCAGCAGCTAGATCTGGCTTCAGAGGACCATCGACCATAACAAGGTTTTAATTTAACCTACTAAAAATTAAATCTAATCGTATTTAAATAAAGTTTTTAAAAAAAAGTTAAATTGAGTAAAAATTACCTCATAATATTTAATTTTTTCTCCTGCAAAGCATTGATTTTTTCTAGGGTCTTCATGTTCAGTTCCAAATCCATCTTTTCCGACCTTAGCCCTCTCGTTTGACTTTCCTCTTTGCTAAGACGACTCCTCAGATCTTCGATAGTCCTCACTTTATCGTAAAGCGCTGATTCGACAGCTTGATCCAATTCCTTAAAAGGGTTATTAATTAATTTGACAGTTTCAAACAACATATCTGCAATGACAGCTTTTTGAGACAAGTGCTCCGCTTACTCGAAAGCTGGGTGACCTTGAGGATGGTGGAATAATTGAAGTTGGTTGAACGTGAGACGCAGTTTCTGAATAAATATAAAAACAATGTTAATTAAAAAAAAAAAAAAAAAAAAAAACTTTCAATTACAAAGTAGTTTAGTGAAATCACAGGAGCCGATCATGCCGAAGAGGCTGGAATTTTAAAGTAAAACCTATATATACAATTGCAATTTAGTTTCCGTATTTGACTGGAACCTGTGATTGTTAATTAATTAGAAACCTCACTCGTATTACAGAGTGCATTTTTATGTCTGAACTAACAATTGAATTCATTGAAAAAAGATTTGGAGATTTCGATAAATTAACGAAATTTGCCCATTTAGTCGGTTTTTCATAAGGAGATTAAGAATTTAAATAGCTAAAGCACTTATACCTTTTAGACGTTCGAAGATTTGCCCGTCATTCCTTCTCAGCTCCAACGGGATATCAACTTGAAGCCCTTTCTCAGAAATGAGCTTTTCCTCAGCTTTTTCCACGTGCTGCTCCAGGTCTACCAACTTAGCCGAAAGCCTACGGTTTTCCTCTAATGAAGCGGCCAGCTTTTCGTTTGCCTGCTGCTCCAACGTCTGTAAGTATCTAATCTCATTGGCCAACTTGACAATTTCTGCCTGCAGTTGATCAGCGTGCTTTCGGTTCGTCTCTTTTAGTTCACAATTTATCGACTCCAAACGTGATATTTGCTCGCTCAGTTGGCCCACTTCGGCTTCCTTGGAAGCGTCATTGAAATTATTCTTCACTTTAGCAAGTTCCTGTTGCAAACAGTTCCTCTCGAATTCCAACTGCCCGGCGTCCGAAATCAGTTTAGAAACTTCCAAATAAAGTTTCTTCACTTCGTCGCAGTCAATATTGGCCAAAACAGAAATGTAAGGTGAATCTTTCTTCTTCAGGGACGATAAATCGCCTCTCAGATTCGTCACCGAAGTCGTAAACAACTCCAACTTTTTGCGCATGCCAGAATTCTCAGCTGCAAGACTTTCCTTCTCCGCCAGCAATTCTCGTTGCTCCAATTTGAACGATTCCAAATCAGCCGACAAGTCGTCGCATTTCTTTTTCAACTCGTTCTTTTCCTCCTTTTCGTTTTTCAACTTTGCCGAAAGGCCGTCAATTTCACTCCGCAAGCGGGCGACTTCGCATTGCAAATCGGCAGTTTTCGATTGAATCGATTCTTTGAGGAGACGGTTTTCAGAAGTTAACCTTTCGAATTCACCACTCATATTGCTCATCGTGCTCTGCAAAGATTCGTTTTCCGACAGTAGCGAATTCAAATGCTCCTGTGTTTGCTCTAGATGGTTTCTAATCGAATCGCATCTCGAAAGCTCGGCCTTCAATTTCACATTTGCCTCTGTCATTTCGGCGACTCTCCTTTCCAGATCGCAATTGAGGGATTCCATTTCTGAACACCGGCTATCGTAGGTTTGCTTGATTGAGTCCATTTCTGACAATTTCCTCATCATCACATCGTTTTCGGACATGAAGTCCGCAATTTTACGGCACATGATATCATTTTCGGCAGAGATTTTGGCGATTTCACTTCCAAGCTTCTTATTCTCCATAGTTAAACGACCGATTTCCTTCTGTAAAATTGATGCTTGTGCTTGGTTTTGGGAAACTTCTGAAACGGCGATATCTTGTTCCGCAAGGCCGCGAGCTTGACTTAGTTTCCCCTGCGCCATTGAAACCAAATTCTGCAAATTGCCAATATCGTTCGACAACTTTTTGATTTCACCTTCTTTCTCTAAAAGTGCCCTTTCGATAACTTGGCATCTTTCATCTTTAATTTTAACTTCATGAATCATGGATGTCAATTTTTCTTCATAATAATTTTTGTCGGCACTAATCGCCGTAATTGCAGACTGGAGTTCATCTTTCGCCTCGAGTAGATCTTTCTCCATTGTTTTATAATCGGCCAGTTGCTGCTCGAGTTTTGCAATATGCTGTTCCTTTCCGAACAATTCCATTTTCAGCTGGTTGATAGTATCTTCATCGCTTTCCTGAGAAGAAGAAGACCCCATAGAATAATAGATGATGTGAAAAGTGTTGACAGAGATATTGAAAGTGATTATGATGCGGTTAAAATACTCACTTCGATTTTTGACAAAGAGAAATCATCGTGTGGCTCAATCGGTGGCATTAATACTGCTGAAACTTCAATGTTCCTCTGAGTAGATGATTTTAATGGTTGCATCTGAAAATTGTGTAATTTTAAGCAACGATTTTTGAGGAGATAAACGTTGATCGAAAACTACTCCGTTAATGCATTATTATTACAGTCATAAGACTCACCATGAGATGCGATTGGTCGTCAAAATGAAAACTATCGTTACCAGGGCAGTCCCGCAATTTAGACACGTCACATGAATCGGAGCCAGCTATGTCCGTCGCAAAACTGACACGGAGTCCCTTTGAACTGCGTGAGCTATGTTGCTTTCCACTTTCCTACAATCGGGGAAAATTACATATCAACGATAATGAATCGACTTTGAAATACTATTAGAAATTATTGTCAAGTGTAATTACATTTTGATATCTCGCCAGCGTTTCTTGAAGAAGTTTGATTTCATCATTCTTATCTGACAACAGCACCTGTAGTTCAGTCGGATGGGTACTGTTCTTGGCCAAATCGTTCTTGTACTTCTCAACGAGGCCCTGCGCAATCAAACCAGTTTAATGACAAATTTGTATGAAGAATTCTTCGCCTTTCAATGAGCAGGCAAGAAAGCGAGAGAGATAATCACGTAAAATTATCGTCATGTTATTTCTGATGCCTGACCAAGATTATGGACAATTTGCCAAAATGGTAAAATTCGCAAATTTATTGAGGTACATAAAAACCGTTCTATACTGAGTAGAATGCTTATAAAATATCTCTCACACTGTACTGTAAGGCAAATAATTCAAATTTTAATTAGATAATTGAGAAAAAGAAGTAAAATGACCATATTTGTTAAAGAGTTTTCCCTTATAGTTAACAATCTATTGGTGATAAATGAAGAAATTGAATAAATGAAGAAACGTTCACAAATGTACAGAATAGGAAACTATCACAAATGGAAAATCTTCTTAAATCATAATTGAAGGAAAGGAATTATTAATCAAGTATTAATCAGCGTTTTTTTTGCATGAACTCATTTGCTGACTACATAGGAGCGTTATTAATAATCACCTCGAGTTTATTACGTTCAGCAGTCATCGCGACCAATTCCAAACGCAAAGATTCGAGAGCGTTTTCATCGCATTGGACCATCGATCGAAGTTTTTCCTGTTGTGAGGCGATGACCTGTTCAGCACTTTCCAGCTGCGTTTCTTTTTCTTGAACCTAGGAACACCAAAGGGTAAGCTTTGCATCAAGAATTCGGCATATGAAAAGGATGGAGCTGCAATGGATTTCTTCAACTCACCTGGTGTTTGAGCTTAGCAAGAACCTGCTCAGCGCTGGAAAGGCTCTCTTTGAGTTTTTGATTTTCAATAATTATGTCTCTATTTGCAGCTGCGTTACAGGCGTCAGCTTTGTGCCTCAAATAGTCAATTTTATTCTCAGCTTCGACCACTTGCAATTTGAGTTTTTCCTTTTGCTTGTTGAGTTCATCGCGCTCAGCTTGCACTTCCTGTGGAATCGAAATTTTTTCCTAGTACCAACAATAATTTTTTTTTATTTTTAGAAATCGTAATCAAAAGGTAGACAATTTAATCAAACGTAGAATCTTTTGCCCCAATCAGCTAAATGTGATGTAATGCAATGCTCGAAAATGGCTTCCTTATGGATACTTGAGAAATCACCATACTATCAGATACCTCTGCATATTTAGCCAGCTTATCCACGCGAATCTCTTGATCGCAAAGTTTCTTCAAGATTACTTCATCAGCCCTCGCATGCCTCACAATTTTCTCGTGGAGCTTGTTAACTTCGTCGACTGGGAGGCCGACCGGAGATGGGCAGTGTTCGGGTGTTTTGCATCGGTTGAAACTCTCGATATGCTCTCTAGGAATGTATAAACTCTTCTTTGATAAGGAACATATTATACAGGGGAAAACGAGGTTTTTTCAAAACAGGAATAGAAATTATAAGTTACAAATAGGAAAAGTGGAATATAAAAATAATAAGCCCACCTGATTGAGATTTCTTCCGACGGAGAGCTAAGACTGTTGCTGGAAGCGCCGCCAACTTGATTACGTTCCAGTTCCTCCGTCTGGTGGTCGAGCAGTTTTCCCATTTCTTTGACCTTTAATAAAAAAATATATAAATTTTTTTTGTCTTTATTTGCATTATTTGAAGAACTTACATTTCCCCCATAACAACAATATGATACATAGCCATATTACAACACTACACAATACTATAGACAACCAGTAAGTTCAATTTTAACTCACAGAACTGCAAAACGGCGACACATTTAAATACTTTTTCATAAAAATTTAGTCTACTTGGCTATGAAAAAATATTAACAGCGCAACATAAGGGGATCAACCTGGGCTTGGAATTGACGAATAACCGATGAATTGAATTTCAGCTTGATGTTCTCTTCCAGCGCTTGCAGTTGCTCGAATCCTCTCGAATCTTCTAAACTTTGATTTCTCAATTTTTCAATCTAAAGTAGGAAATACAATATCAAAATACGAATCGAGAAAAACCGAAATTTTATACTGTTGCATTTTATTAGTTGATATCTTTGTTGAGCAATGCTTTTTTCTCAAACGATATTAGTGCGCTAACCTCATGCGCCATGATGGATTGCGTGCCGTTCTTCTCTTGCAACTCATTTTCCAAAAAGTCGAGTTTATTCATGAGTTCCATCTCTAGTCGATTTTTCGACGAAATTTGAGCTTCCAAAGTGCGAACTATGTCGCGAAGTATGGACACCTGAAATAAATATGTAGATAAATCTGCTAGGGGAAATTTTGGGCGATATCAATGTAACATGAGCGTTGACATTGTATCACAGTCGCAGCTCATAAATACGCATCGTTTGAAGAAGATTCGCTGTTTTTTAAAATAGATACCTGATCAATTGCAGCCTTCAAATCAGTTTGTAAAATTTCTTCTTTCTCTTTGCTCTCAGCCAAGCGATCAGCCGTGTCTCTTAGATCCTTGTTCAATTCGTCGACCTAAACGTAGAGCGAAATATAATAGGTGATTAATTCAAAAAGTTTCAGCTAGGAAACGCAATACATGAAATTCAGAATGTTCCATATAAATAAAATGTATTAGAAAGGAATAATGTTAGTATTTACACTTTCGCAAAACAGTATTTGCTATGAATGCAATTGAGCCAAACTTATGCCGTTCAAGTAATGGAGGAGTAAAGGAGATGCAGTAATCATAATCAGAACGTCATTAAAATTCTTGCACAAGCAACACGTACCCAATTAATAACCAAATTATAAAAACATGAGTATTTTTTGTCCAATTAAAGCAAAACACAATGATTACTTGACTCGGTCAGCTCCTGAGAAAACATTACTACCCAAGCACACATAAAGGCATTTCCCCATTGAGCTAAGGTTTCAGAGCAGGTACCCACGACACTTTCCTCAATTTCTATTGAACATTTAATCGCGGGTAACAAACCAGGAGAGAATGGAGGCGCTTGGCCGAGATTGTGGGTTTGTATTGAACTGCGACTTCACGCTCCAAATCCACTAATGCCAAGCTCCAACTCAAGCTGATTTTCTGTCCAAGAGAGCCAATTTAATTCTAAACTAATTTGATTTAATTGGCTCCAAACTCTGTTTACACGCAACGGTCGAGTTGTGCAGAATGGCTCATGAAAGCTAAGGGTAATACATATGACATCACCATTTTGGTAGAAAAGTAAAAAAAATTAGCTCGTTAAAAACAATAATAAACAAAATTGAAACTTTGGACGATAGGTACAAGCAGCATGCGAAGGAAGCGACTCACTTTTCTCGAGCTTGGAGAGCCATTTCGTGCTCCAGGCGCCTTCACCTATTGAGTGCATCAAAAGCATGCAAAGTGAGGAAAAATAGAAAAAAAATATGGCCGAAAAAATGCAGATGATGGAGGTGAAAAAAATTCAGATAGTGAAAAAAGTCATGTAACCTACCTACAAGAAAGCTGTGCATTCATAGAGATAAAATCTACAAAAAAGATTCACATCGTGAAAATAAAATGCACACAGCGCGGAATTCATTACATTAATAAATTTACCATTTTATAATCTCATTTCAAGTAGGATTGCGAAATGCTTTTGATGGGACGTACAAGGAACAGAAAATACAAGCCATAGGAAGAACCCGTGAGCACTAGAAAAAGCCAAGCGTAGAGAAATTAATTAGAGACAGAATTACCTCCGCGTTGAATCTAACATGAGCAGAGCACTCTTTTTCTTTTTCTTTCAGCTGGGCACGAAGGCTTGAAATTTCACGACTATATTCATCTCGTTCGCTTTCCCTTTCAATCGCCTGCTCCTCCAAAAACTGTCTCGTCGAGCGCAACAGTTTGTCAGCAACTACAACCTTTAATTTTCAATTGAAAACGCATTAATCGAAAGTACTTATCGCCAGCGAGTCGTTTGATGTCTACTACGGTTCGAAAACATATTCACCTGCTGTTCTAAATCTTCACAGCGATTCTGAAGCTCATCAATTGCTGAGTCACCTTCGCGAAGTAGGTCTTCCAAAGACTTGATGACCATGGAATCTTTGATGTGCGAGAGGAATTTTTTGGCTGGAAAAGAATATCATGAACTCAGTCACGATCGGAGAATGTGCAGTTTTCGCAATGCAGAGGGATTTCAAAACTCATATGCCCACTCTCTTGAAGAATTCCTTGTGCGATGTATTTTTTAAGGATTTCCATGTCAGAAATAGTGTTCTGTTTGTGATTCGAAATACTCAAAATTTGATTCGGTTGTGAACAAAATACTGCTATTTAATCTGCTAAATAATTGAGCGCTTACCTTTATTCTGCAAATAACTTGCATGGGATGGATTCGATTTGGGTCCCTCTTCAGCATCCCCATAAACAGCTTCCGCCTCATGGCAGTAGCTCATGCTCTTTTCTCTGGAGTCAGTCTATAAGAAAAATTAAACATAAAAAGTTTAAATTAATTTAATTTTATAGCCTTAACTATAACCGACGTTCAAGGTTGGCAAGCAAAAACACTCTCGAACTCAAACAAACTTTCTAACAACACACTGGGCGTCATCCCCCCCCCCCCACCTAAAAATGAGTAATTTTGAACAAATATTTTTTTTTGGTTTTGAAATTTTTCTCCCCCGCAAACTTCAAAACCAAGAAGAAATGAAGCGACTACCCAAAAACGAAAATTTTTTTCATTCTTCAAAATGATCATAATGCGCACCACACAACAACACTAACATTCTTATTTCAACCCCATTTTCACTTCAATGTTTACAAGATAAATCAAGATCCCTGAAAAAAAAAAAAAAAAAAAAAAAAACACAAAGAACAAAAAGCAAAAAATCATTTTTTCATTCCAAAATGAGGGAACGATTTCAGGGACACCCTGTAAAACAATTCAAAGTTGATGTAAATACACACACCTCGTTGAATGAAGACATTTTAATCCGTGCGATTTCCTTTTGCAGAGCAATATTTTCCTCACGTAGAGCATCAATTTCTGCCTCGAGTTTGTTCGAATCAAGTTCATTGGATCGAACCTGATCGCTCAGTTTGTACAACGCAGCAGCTTCTAATTTCAGCCTTCGCATGCAAGAATGGATATCCTCGCGGAATCTCGTTGATGAATCGACGGTGGAATCAAGAGCAGATTCGCAGAGCGTGCTATCCAATTCTTGAACGATTGCAGACAGATTTGACGAGAAACGAACCCGTTTTTCAGCATTCAATTCTGGCAATTCTTCATCACCTGTGTTGCGGCAAAGTTCAAGAAGTTCCTCTCTGATTTGCTGCATGAGCTCGTTCTCCGAATCGCACAAGAATTGCGACATATCTGAGACGACCATTTTAAGTGATGTTCTCATCTTTTCTAAATTAACCCTGAAAACATTTCATAAGTGATATTACTGAACATCATCATAATATATTATCCGATTCTCTTAGCTCTAAAACTGACCTGTCCTTCAACAATTTTGCAACCTCTTCTGAACTTCCAGTAAGTTCATCCTGAAACGAAAAATGTGTCAACTCTAGTATTTCCAACTACAATGAACGACAGTTTTAAATGAAATCTACTCACTCTGGAAGTTGGTGCGCTCAATACTTTACTAGCATCGATTAAACGGCAGCTGAGCTTATTCAATTTGCTACATTCGGAATCGAGCAACCTTTGTATATGCACAAGCTTATTGCTCATGAGCGATTCGAGAGCGGTTATTTGAGCGGCGAAATCAGCTTGGAAGTCGTTTTTTAAGCACTTGAAACATTCAAACCCAACCTAAAACAAGACGTTAAGCTATGGTAAATAATGGCTGGCTTGGAAACGGACGAGTTGCCAACAGCAGCACATAGGAGGAGAAATATTCACACTACGAGAGGTTTGTGATGCTCTTAAGAAGAGCGGGAATTTTAAAATGCGAAACGATCATTGTGAGAAGTTGCCAGCTGGCTGGAATACTCGAGATTTCCACCTTTGAGGACGAGTAATACAAATTGAACCACTATATTCACCTTTCTGATCGTATGAGAGACCATAGTGGACCCCGTTTTTTCCAAATCTTCATCACCATCAAACGACGTTTCTTTTCTACGTTCAGTGAATTTTTCAAGCAGCTCTTGTTTTCTAACTGCTTCTATAAGCTCGTGTTCTACATCTCCTCGGCATTCGTCCAGAATCAGGCGGCAAATTACTTTAGCGGCGCAGCTGTAGCTATCGGGACACTGAAAATTATTCCCTGCTCGCTTCTGGACGTTGTTTTTGGCTTCTTTGACATTTGCCGGGAACAAATCGTTCAGGTCGCTCAGATCCGCTCTTACATTTTCGAAAGGGCTGTAAAATGAAAGATTGAAATACAGAAGATGGTATAGGTGAATGGATTGTGACAGGTCCTTACTGTGCAACGCATGCAGTGATTGTGACTCAAAACATGCGTTAAAAATAAAATCTACAAACATTGTTTCACAGTGGTGGCTGGACGCAGGTGCGAATTTATCACGGTCCGAATCATCGTCAAAACAAGAACTACCGGCTGATAACTTTCTACTATGCTGGCTGAACACTTCCTCTGAGAAGCTGAAATCGGGGAGGTGACGAAGATAAAACAGTGTTGCAATCTAGCAGCGATGCAAAACATGTTTGACTATAATTGCATTTGTTGTGTGCACGTGTTCCATGTAGCGGTAACAAGTCAATTAGAATTTCGGTCAAGGTCAAAATCAATCGCAAGGTAAACTCTTGGTTCTTATTGTCGCCCTTATGTTTACAATTGCCCTGGAGAAAATCTGATTGATGAAAACTGTCGAGCTTCTAAAATCGGCACAACCCATTAAATGCCCACGTATATAAATTATGATTCCAACTTACTTGTATCAATAATAAAAACCTACTTATGCACCGGAACGAAATGGGAAAAAAAAATACAGGAAGTAAAAAATGGCAACATTTGAATATGGAAGCTGCAGATATGGCAATGTGAGGAGGAAAGGGTTGTAAAATAAGCCTCGAGCAGAAAAGCAGTGAACATTGCCAGGATGAACTTACTTCTTCTCGAGGTCGGTGACTTTTTGCTCGAAATACATGCGCAATTCTTCCACTTCCCTTTTATGTTTGTCTTCCAATTCGTCTTTGAGTTTGAGTAAAGCATCGGCACGGCAACCGATCTCATTCAGATGTTGCAATTCCATCAGAATAGAATCGAGTTTCTTCACTTCTATATCATGATCGGACTTGAGTAATTGCAGAGCAGCGCTGGGAATATGTAGAATAGAATGATTAAAATAACAGCCTTTTAAAAAAGTTTGAAAATAACAGCCATGAAAACAATGAATTTTTCAGGCTCGAGGTCTTGTATGAGGTCTACTCATAAATCATAAACAAGAAAATGGAAAAATATCAAGCGACTGTAAATAATCAATAAAATGTATACCAGACCTGCATTGCTTTTCAGATTCGAGTTTCTCCTTTTCCAATTTATCGATATTTTCTTTCATACTGACAACATCTCTAAGTTGAGAATTGTCTTTCTTGAATTCTTCCAATGTCGTTTTTGTCGCATCAAACACAGCCGTTAATGCGTTCGTCAAACTTGAGAGTAAATCATTTTTGAATCCGGATGCATTTTCGATAAACGCTGAAACGAATTAGAGTTGAAAAATACTGAAACATCGATTAAACCAGAGAAAAAGTTCAAGAATCGGTCTCTGCAGTTGGAGAACCAGATAATATAAACCAAAACTAACCTTTGGCCGAAGTCACAAGTTTATCTTCATTAGACAATAGCGCGTTGGCACATGCAAGCGCCTTGTCTTTCAATTCATCGTCTAACAGTTCACCCAAGTCCATCGAATTCTTACGCATTTCATTATCCAAGTCTTTCAACTGCTTCTTGAAAGATTTACTCCAACCGTCGGAAAACTCCTAAACATTCAATTTCATGAAGCGAATATAATCGAGAGGAAAATTCTTAATGGTGAAATTTATTATACACGTTCAGCTACATACCTCGATCCAAGAGAAATATGTTTTCAAAATAACGTGGAGAATAAATTGTGGCACGGATCTGGTGAGGTTCTCTTTGTCGAAAAATTCCGGCGCGCCGGGTTTTTCCTATAGGTAAAAATAAAGAAAGTAAAAATACATTTTATTTTTGTTGACATGATGAAACTGTTACAGGAAATTTACGGATAACATGCAATTTTCACATTCAAACTTAATATGTGTCTAGCGTAAAGAAGGAAGTGTTTCAATACTGACGTGCTCTTCATTTATCAGCAGTTTTGTATGATCTTTGTAACTTTCAGCTTCCCATTGCAATTTCATCAATTTCAATTCGCTTTCGTGTAGCTGCTCGAGGGTGTTCACCGCAATGGAGTATTGCGAACGATGTTCGTCCTGTAAAAGTCAAAATAATGTTTAGAAAAAAATATCGCTATTCGGTGAATACAAAACTGTAATAGTGAGAAAAACCACCCGACTAATTCTCTGATACTTTATTGGCAGTGGAACCCTATGGCTCCACTTCGCCCTGAGGATGATTGAATGGGCGAAAGTGCTCGGCCAACCAATAAAGAATCGGAGAATGAGTCGCGTGGTTTTTCTCCCCCTCACACCTCTTGGACAACAAAAAATGCGACGACAAGGAAAATTAATTAACTTTAATTAATTAAAAAATATTTAAAAAAATTAAGTAACTGTAATAAATCAACTCACTTGCAATATTTTTTGCGCCAAAAATAATTGGTAGTTGAAATATTCTTGGAACGCCAGTCTGATTTTGGCTGCGTCGTCAGGATTTGAAACGGCGGTCAGACTATTGTTGATCTCATTCTTACACTTATCCTGAACAAGGACAGCAATATTAATTTACTGGCTGGAAAATAATTCACTTCAAATCATAAGCATAAGACAGCATGGACAGTGAGTAGATACCATGTTCTCAAAAATTAGCCGATTTTCAGTTGTAGCTTTTTCCCCATGGGTTAGCTCGTTGATAATGCACGATGAAGTAAGGTTCTCAATTTGTTTCGCCTGCTCTTCAACAATGGTTCTTAATTTCTCGATCTGCAACAAATGAAAAAATGTAGTTTGAATAAAATAATCTATCAAGCAAAATAAGCAAGAACTGAAAACAATTTTGATCAAGTATCGCAATGCTTGACTAGAGTGGAACTCACACTGTGGAGCAAAGGATAATCAGGAAATAAAATGAAGACGTCTGCGTCTCGGTGTTAGTTCCTATATTAGAACCTTACCTTTTATCGACTAGTTGTAGTTCACAAAAACTATACCATTCTTTGCTTATTCGTCACAAAACTTATCAAACTTCTTAAGCGAGAAAGTAAAATTTGAGGGGTAAGAATTCGTTTACAATACATAAAACAAAAATTATCGAGCTAACCTTCAACAAACAGCCTAGGAAGAAAATTATGAATTGAAAATCAGTTGAATACTGATTTGGTTTTTTGATCAGCTGGGGCTAGTGTACAAAATTCCTTGACCTTGTTCGACTGTTCGTTGACAAACTTGCTTTGAACTTCCATCAATTACAATGGAACCAGGCAGTTCAAATTTCCATTCCAATACACTTTTCGAAGAGTTTTTCTCATACATAACAAAAACAAAATGGAGCCTGTCCACAAGTTGTTTTCAGTGGTGCAAAATTCATTCCATCGCCGTGCTCTATAGAGATTTCCTCAACTTACGAGTATAACGAACAACGCTTGAATAAGGTTGCGATATATTTAATACAAATGGTTCAGCCTGAGTCAGTCAGAGACCTGTTCCTTGTGACGGTTTTGCTCGATTTGCGTTTTCTCTGCAAACTCCCTCGCAAGGCAGTGCTTCATTGTCTGTAGAGCTTGAGCGTACTGAACTTCAACTTGATGATACACCTGTTTATGGTAGTCCAAATCTATATCGTGCCTAAGCTCTTCATCTTGGTCGCTGAACGAGAAACTCATCATCACCTGGAAATTCGAGCCAAAATGTTAAAGAACTTAAAGTTTTAGCACTGTTAAGCATTGTTGGTACAGATTCTGAACAATAAGTAGATAATGAGTAGTTACATGGTAACAGCATCCAGTTTAAGAGAGTTTTAAAATTAAAACAAAGAAACTAAACCAGCAATAAAGCAAATGAAAGCGCTCACCTTGTTGCTAATAGCTTGGAGTTCAGCATGTTTCAAACGTAAAGCGTTACACTGCTTTTCCCAGTCCAATTTGCTTTCTGCAGTCTCTAAAGCGTTTTGAAGTGATAATAATTCGTTTTCCAAATCTCCCTTTTGCTCTTTCAAATCCTAGACAAAAAGGAATTCCGGTTATTTCCGAATTTTGTTTGTGAGTCGATTTATGGAAGAAGATTTCTTGGGCTTTCCTCTGTCAGTTCAAAGTGAATAATGAATGTTTTAATGTATTAGTTCATGGTTCGTCAAACATCAAATTTTTTCACTCACCTGAAGCATTTCTTTCTTGTCGTCAAGATCAACAACGGTCAATTTCAGCTCCATTTTCAACTGCTCAACAATAAGTTTCTCATTTTCCAACTTCTTTTCGAGCTTGGCGATTTCCTAAAAAATAAATTGCGAATCAATGGTAATGTCAATTGACATTCGGACTGATTCAGGGGTCAGACTAGTCGTTGCTCAAGTTGAGGACTCTTTTACTAAGAGGAGAAGGCAATATGCTAAGGACCAGTTTCTCAAACTATTGCAAATCACACTATTAGCCAAACATGTTTCAAAGCTGATTGACACCGATAATGTGGAAAGGGTTTCATGAATCATGATAAAAACCACAATTAGCTACTAACGGTGTTAAAGGTATTATTATCGTATGTATGATCAAATTCAAACATACCAGTACATTTTTGCCTAGTTTTCCAATTTTCTGGTAGTTTTTTCAAACAAAAAAAAAAATGCAAAATAGCATATTGAAACGCAACTCATTGATTTTCAAAAATCAAATCAACAGGAGGTAATAGATGGGTCTCATCAACTTGAGAAAACTAGAGCTAAACACTAACTTACATTCATAATAGGACATTTAAAATATCAACTTTTTCTATTACTCACGATCGTTTTCTTTTTTAATTCGTTTTTCTCCATCTGTAGTTCATCATGGAGATTTCCGGTGGAACGAAGGGCTTCCTCGATTCTTGCATGCTGCTCTTTGTATTCTTTCATTTCACGCAGCAATTCTAACTCAAATTTAGCAATATGTTGAATCCAACCTTCATCGCAGCCGTTATTCTTCTAAAAAACAAGATGAAAACGGTCACCACCAGCTACGAAATTGAGCATTTGAAAGATTAAAAGAAGGAATTGAATGTGTATTTTTGATGACAAAATAACATTAAAATGAAACACTGAAGAGCATACTTGTAAGGTTTGAAGAGACTCCTCAAGTTCGACTATCTTTGACAGAAGGTTTTCTTTTTCGTGAGCTAACTGGCAGTTGTCTTTCATTAGCAACTCAATTCGGTGACGGGCGTCTAACTCTGCGACCGGCTGAGCTGGCTTCCGATAGCCTGACAGAAGTTTCTCGCATTCAAATCTCTTATCGATAGCGTCGCGACACAAAGCCAAAACGTCTTTATGCATTAGCTGAGCCATCGACTGAGTCTCTGACTTCCCCCAATGTCTCTCCCTTAGTTCGTTCAAATACTCCAAACGAGCTTTCAAATTCCGCAACTCTTTGTCGCAAGATTTCTTGCCAGCTGACAAATTCACATTGTTCTCAAGGAGAATCTCAATTTCATTTCGACAGTTGGCCAATTCATTAGACGCCTCTTCAAGCCGGATGACGGTCAAATCTTTACTTTCCTTCAATTTGGTGATTTTCTTGAGCAAGGCGCAATTCGATTGAGTCAACGATTCAACTTTGCATTTGAGTAGCATAACTTCGCTCACCTTACGACTGTACTCGCTGGAGAGCGTATCGGAATCGTTAAAATCGAGACTTGGTTGCCCCTTCAATTTCGAGTTTTCCTCGCTCAATTTCGAAGCAATATTGTTCACATTTTTCAATTCATCTTCCAATTCGGAGATTTTCAATTCGCTGATAATCAGTTTTTCTGACATGTGAGCGCAGTGTTGCTTAAGCTCTACATAACCTGCAAGTTTCGTCTCGATCGTTTTCTGTTTCATTTCGAAAACACGTTGCTCCTCTTTGAGAATGTTTGCACCTACTTGCAACTCTTTCATCTGCATATTCAAGTTACAAATTTCGTTTTTGAGCTCTATATTTTCCACGGTCAACTCTTGGCATTTTTCCAACCAACGAACAAGGCTCAATTCCATCGGATCGGTGGGGGGAGTCGGCTCACCAGCGCCTTTCAAATGGCCGAGATGATAAGGAGTCGACGTGGTGAAGGGAGGGAGAGAATGAGTTTTTGGCGGAGTCGTGTCACTCGGAATCGTCAACTTGCTCAGTGGACTAAGGGAATGTTCAGGCGGTTCAAGGCATGAAAAATCGCCGCATCTAAGGCAGCCGTTTTGAGGATTGGGAAGGTCAACTTGAACTTCCCGGTGGTTTTTTTGCACGTATGATGAAGTCAGTTGCGGCAGCTGATCGTGATTCTTTAGCATCTCTTCATAGTTGCTTTTCACTAAGATTAATTCATCCATCAGTCTTTTCGTTTCAACTTTTTTATCGTGTTCAAGCTTTCGGAAACTATCTTTCATCAATTTAAGGTCTTTAATCAAGCTAAATGTGCGATTTTCATAGTCCTTTTCCAGTAAGTTTGACCTCGATTTAACTTTCTCCAACTCGTCCCTGAGCTGAACGACTGCTTCTTTGTACTGTCCGAGCTCTTCAGAGTCTCTGCTTAATAAATCTATCTCTTTGCGAAGTACTTCGTTTTCACCTTCCATTTCCAACAGGCGATCGTGGAATTTATCAATTTCAGTTGAGCATTTGCCAATTTTTTCGTGCAAACTATTAATCAGGTCAACGGACGTATCTGATAAATTGTCATCACTTCCCGATTCCACTTCGGGAGAATCATCCGAGCAAGTCAAGCAGCGGACAACTTTATATAATTCGCTCAGAACATCGTTCAACTGGTTGAGCTCAGCTCTTTGTTCTTTTCTCAATCGCTCGGCAAAAGTTTGGCAGTTTGTGGATTCTATATTCAAATCCTCGTTCGTCTTCTTCAATTGATCCAGCTTGAAAGAGAGCGAATCTATTTCATTTTGATATTTCTCCATGTCCAGCTGCGTTTTCTTCTTCAAAGACTGAACTATCATTTCCAGCTCAACATTTTTCGTCAAACTATCGGCCAATTGATTCCTCAAAGAGTCGACATAGTCAGGAGATGAACCGCTGAACGGTTTCTCTGCTTGATCACTGGACGGTTTCACAATGCCGATTTTGTTTTCCCAATAGTTTCTGTAAAAATCGAGCGCTTCTCCGTGTTCAATATCACGCTGATACAACTCTTCCAGACGGTTCAACAGCCGTTCCATCTGCTTCTCTAGAAGAATATTCTTGTTGATTTCTGAGCTCAGTTGAGATTCCAAATCCATTGTACAGCTTTGCACGGACGTCCTGAAACGAAAATAAAAGCGATTCAAGAGACGTCATTTGGGAAGGCATAGAGAAAATGTGAACAAAATTCAAACTCACTTGACATTCTCCAAGGTGGATTTGAATTTTTTCTTTTCCTGCTCCCATTCTTCTTTTTTCTTTTGAAGCTCATCTTTCAATTCTGAGATCTGTAGATGAAAATAGTTCCACATGAGTCTTCAGATATGCAGCAGATGATTGAACCTCATAAATAAATTTGATCATAAATCGTAAAAAAAAAATATATACATATTGAAGTAGGTTATAATTAGAATTCATCCTAACCTTGCAACGGGCATCTTCTTTCAACGAGAACGATTCATCATTAAGATGCAGCAATTCACTTTGTTTGAGTTCTAGTTCTTCTCGAAGCGCCTCAATCGTCAGGTTTTGTTCGGTGACTGTGGTTTCCAGCTGCGAATTCAAAATAGCCTCAATTGAGCATTTTTAGTAGATTTAGCTGAACTAATCGAAAACACCGGATGAGTGACAAAATTTGTCAAAAATATAAACCGTTACAAAGATGAGAAAGTCAGAAGTTAGGACAGGGAAAGCCAAAGCACATTTCATCAGGAAAATGTACCGATTTTAAATACAAGAAAATATTAAAGAAAAATATGAAAACATACACGCAGTCTGTAGTTCGGTGGTATGCTCATGATTTGATCATTGGAAACCGATAAATCACCTTGCAACGACTGGATTATACCTTCTTTACCTGCAACAGTGAGCACGAGCAGCAGTGAGCGGAAACGTTAAGCGCGAAATACACGATGAAATTTAAAAAAATAACTGAGACAAAATTAAAATACCGGATATTTCCATTTCCAGAGCATCAATGTGAGCAAGGAGTTCATCTTTGGAAAAGTCCGAAATGTCCCTAACAGAGACAACGCTTGGATCCTGGAAAAATACACATTTATTAAATTGACTCGTGCGAAGTTGGGGGCGTTTTCCAATTTATATTTTGTTTTTGAGGTCTTTCATTCCTTCGGGCATCTTCAGGGCGTTACAACTAGCTTGTTACCTTTATCGAATTATTTTGGCTCAATTTTAGCTGGAGTCAGTTTACAGAGACCGGAACACTACGATTCTCATCACGAACTCAGAAAGAATAAAAGATTAGATTTTTTATGAGGCGAGTAAACTTCAAATGTAAATAATGCGGGACTGAATACATTCGATGGGGACGGAACCGACACGAACCAAACCCCAGACTGTTCTAAAAATGTTCCGACTTCCTCCAGTAGCTAAAAATAACTTTCCAGAAAATAGACTCCATCTCATTTTGACAAACATCGAGAAACGCTTGAGATTAGATTTGAATACTTACAGTTCCGGAAACGGGCGATCCGGGCGCTTCATCCATGATTTATTTGTCGATATCGATCACGTAGAAAAGGCATTCGCACTCTAATGGCAAACTATAGCGGTCGACTATTACTAAACGCAAAGATGTGTAGAAAAGAAAAACGCAACAAGCCGAGAATCGTAAATAATTCACTTACTTGGTCTTTACAGGACGAGTAAAAATCATCTAAGCTACAATTCTTTAGTTAAAAGCTACATTTCACGACCGAAATTCGTAAATAGTTCGTTACTACAACACAACTGTCTCAATCGCGCTCGAAGTGCCACTACGCCATCGCTATGGACACCGAATCAACAAAAGTTTTGTTTAGTTGGTTCTCTCTTCTAGCGACCAACTGATTTGCTATGTTGGACATTTTCGTTTCGTTCCGTCGGTATCGTCGAGAAAAACTCCTATTATTCGCTCACCACATAATTATAAGGTAAACGAGCTCTTTGAACTTAACGTGCCACCACTTGAGTGGTAAATGGTGGATCGAGAAGGTGAAACGGCTTCAGAACCATCTCTATACCCAACATCCTGAGATCGAGATGGCTGAGGAAGTTCCCGCGCTTTTACATACGAGTAACGAGCGATGTCAACTACCATGACAACTACCAAAGTGTATATAAATGACAAGGTGGGCTCGACCCTATGGCTCCACGTCGCCCAAGGATGCCCAAATGGGCGAAAGTGCTCGGCCAGCTGATGAAGAATTGGAGAATGAGTCACCTGGTTTTTCTCCACCTCACAACCCCCTGGAACTATTGTAATTTTAATCAATTTTATTTTTCTTATTTTCCTAATTAAAAACTAAATTTTTTGCCTAACGGTACAGCTGGAGAGTGTTCGACGACCATTCCAATGAGTATAGGACGATTTTTATGGCTCCAAGAACTCTCGAGTTATACCCTCATGTCAAATTTCTGAAAATCTCCCAAATTCAACACAAAAGCTGCGATAACTCGAGAACCAATCGACCCTATCGACCCAGCGATGGGCATTCGATTCAGCGTCCAAAAATCTATATAATTTGATATCAAATACACATTTTTCTGAAAAACCTTGGAAAATATGAATTTTCTCCCCCTCGAAACCCCCCAAAATAAACCTTAAAATTGAGCTAGCAAGTTTGTTAAAGAATTGGTCCGTCGTAGGACCGAGATTGATTTTTGGTGAAAATTTCAAGAATTTAGCTATTATGGTTTGGCCGGAAAAGTGTTGACGGCGTACGGCGGACAGACATAATTTTTTTATTGGATATTCAGATTCTACATGCCTTGAAACGTAAAACATCAAATTTCGAGGGGGGGGTCTTAAAAAAAATTTTCTAGGGCAATTACAATGGTTAATTATTGAATAATAAACCAAAATTTAGGATCATTAAAGGTTCAGAAAATATGCTGAATACCGAACAACTGATGTATGAAAAAAAAGTATATTATAACGAAGAAACTAATTGTATAAAAATTGCTATTATGATAGTTTTTTTTTTTCTGTCTCTAGCCACCAAGTAATTAATAAAAACCGAGAATTAAAAATTTCTAAAAGTCTTAAAATTATTCACGAGGATCTACGATGTCCAAAAAATTTAAATTCGACCGAAACGCTGGGTCACCGGAGGGAAATAAATCGTTACGTGCGCCTTCATACGAAATACGGCAGTACCCGCAATACATAGCTGCAGTTGCGGGCGTTGCCTATGCCAATGTTTAAGGAGTAGAGCGGACGCCTGTCAGGATTTTCCGCCTGTACGGTATCGCTATCGATACTTCCTCAGTCTCAAAAATAAAAAGAGCATTTAATCGGTATTTTCAAGAAATATTGAGGACTTATTCTTCTCAAGAGTTTCGATATTATTATGATGAAGTTTGCACAGAGTTTAGCGACTGTCTTGCAATTTGGCCAACGGGCGACCTCAAAGGCAAGGGTTGTTACGAATTCGATACCTATATAATTATCACAATCATGTTCTATGATTTTTTGGTTGGTTTTCCAAGGCGAATTGACCGAGTCGGCAAAAATTACAAGAGACATTGGTTGCAAAAAATTTACGCTAATTCGAAATGGGTAACAATGAAAGAAAAAATTGAGGATCATCAAAGGTTCAAAAAATATGCTAAATACCGAACAACTGATCTTTGAAAAAAAAGAAATTATTACGAAGAAACTGAATGAAGAAAAATTACAATTACATATGATAGGTTTTTTTCTGTCTCTAGCCACCAAATAATTAATAAAAACCGACAATTACAAATTTCTAAAAGCCTTAAAAATATTCAAGAGGATCCACGTTGTCCAATAAATTAAATTCGACCGAAACGCTCGGTCAGCGGAGGGAAATAAATCGTTACGTGCGCCTTCATATGAAATACGGCAGTACCCGCAATACATAGCTGCAGTTGCAGGCGTTGCCTATGCCGATGATTAAGGAGTCGAGCGGACGCCGGATAGGATTTTCCGATTGTACGGTATCGCGATCGATACTTCCTCAGGCTCAAATATAAATAGAGCATTTTTACTCGGTATTTTCAAGGAATATTGCGGAATTATTCTTCTCAAGAGTTTCGATATTATTATAGTGAATTATTTATTTATATTGTTTTATATTTACTTTATATTATATTTATTTTATAATTTATATTTTTTATTATTTATATTATTTTTTATTAATTTTATTATTTATATTGTGTTTATATTATTGAGTTATTTGTTGATTTAGTTATTTATTCATTAGGTATTTTATTTTTTTCTTAATTTATTTTACTATTGAAATCATCGATGCTTCTGAAGTTAAATCTTTTCACACGGTTGATTAGTTTCCTTGGAGTTCATGACCCCAGGAACAATCTATCTTAAGAAGATACCAAGAGATACCAATCTCAAGAGAATACCTTTTCCAAACCAACATTTTCCGTTGTTTTGTTATTTTTATCGATTTCGTTTTCATCGATTCAACTCATTTTTAAAAAATTAATTAAACTAGGCGTTTTATGACGACCGAAAGCGTCATTATTGAACGAGCCGGCTCTCTTAAGGGAAATACCGTCGAAGGAAAACCAAATCCGCGTTGTCTTGGATTGTTCGATGTGCCCGAAGAAGTTCAGGAATTTATTTTAGCTCTTTTGAACGTGAAAGATCTCATCGCAAGTGGCCAGGTTTGCAGGCAATGGAGGATCGGTGTCAACAAGAGCAGAGTGTGGAAAAAATGGTGCATTTTTGAATCGTACGAGCCCAAGCTCATGGATCGATGTGCTTCTTTATCGTCAAACCGTAAGATTCCAGTGCGCATGAATTCAAATCAAACTTGACGAAATTTATTAGGACGATTTTTCCTTAATAATTCGCGCCTCGCGCGATGTGGGTTTTTCTAATTTTACTTTATAATGATAATCAATAGAAAGCATTAATTGCCTCCCTAATCTTCCTATTGTTCGATAACAAAAGCGACATTCAACGGTTTTGGAGCGGAGGAAGAGACAGGGCTCTGGAAGAAGACGTACGAGTGGCATGAGAAACTTGGACTAAATTGGAAGAGGAAAAATATAATGAGTTCGCATCGGCTTTTAGAAGAAGACGATGACGGCAAAGTGGTTGCTTTTGACACGGACGGCGACTTCGTTGCACTTGCCTTGGACGATGCTTTTGTGAAAATTTGGTGAGTTTTCGAACTAAAATCACAATTAGACATTATAATTTTGTTTTATTTCCTTAATTATCGAAAGGTGATAGAATGATTTGAGACAAATTTTATATATTATATATATGAAAAATTCGAAAAAATAGGGCGATTTTGGTTTATTATTCAACTAGGGGCTAAACGCCCTTGGCAGCTCTGCCGCCCAAAACCCGTCAGGGGCTTTGTCACCGCATCCCCAATCCATATTTTAACTGTTTATGCGGTATTCAACAATATTGGCGGAATGTACAAAAAAATCCCATTTATCAAATTAGAACATTATTTTCATCAATTCAGGGCAAAAGAAACGGAAAATGTAGTATATATTATTGATATACATATCACCAACTATCTTTATGCCAAATTTGAGCAATATCAAAATCAAAAGATTTTTCATGAAAAAACTAAGGCGTAACCTCGCGAATTTATAGCAACGATCAATTAATGATTTTTTACTCGTCTTTCGATTCAGATAAAAATCTGAAATTTTCAGTCAAGTTGTATTTTGCCAAGATGTACTTTTGTGATTTTTTTCAACTCTCGGAAAAAATAGGAAGTGGTCCAAAAAAATCAGTTTTTGAACTCACAGTAATAGAACTTTAACCGAGCTTTACGGGGTCAAAATGTTCGTAAATAAATTGTCTAAATACGCAGGAGTCTTCATTTGAACGCCATAAATACAGGCACAGCAAAAAGTTTGCCGAAAAAAATTTAAACAGCGCGATAGAAATTATTTTCTATAAACCGAGCTTCTGACCGCCCGAATTGGTTTCGGCAAGGGTGAAAAAAAACTTTGGTTTTCCAGCGATTTCAAAAGCTATTCTTATAGAAAATTTAACGCTGAATTCGAATTTGACGTCGAAACTACGGAAATATGATGACAACTGTAGGTTTTTTCCTATTTATAGTGTTACACCGCTTTTTCGATTTTGAAAATTTATTGCAAATAGTTACTTGACTATATTCTATTATAATACTCATTCCTAAAGAAAATTAGATGTAGAATTCGAATTAAAAGTGAAAAATGGCAGGTTGCGTCGATTTCAATTCATTCAATCAAACTTTTTGATGTTCTTACTTTTGAAGTTTTAACATTAGAATTTTTCTTGCCACCGTTCACTAGTTTTCAAAAAATAATTCCTGCGGGAAGAATTGAAGGAAATTCAATTTAGAATCAATTAAAAAATATTTTAAAAAATCACGGATTTTTTTTCAACCTCGAAGAAAATAAAACAGCAATTTTTTTCTCATGGTCAATAACTCCGCAAATATTAAATAAAATTGGTGTCAAATATATTACGATAACATCAAATAGTATAAAATTGATAGTAAGACTGTGTTATAAATTTTGACCGCAACCTATCATTTAAGCGTAAAAGGTCATGTTTAATATAGGTGTAACAATGTCTCTCATTTTATGATAACCAATCGTCCCTTCCAAGTAAAGCCAGTAATTGTTTCGCAGGTCGATTAAATCCGCCATCCCTTTTCTTGCTGGTAAGTTGTCCGCCGTGCTGCGAGGTCACCCTATCCTTTCCGTTCGGGTCAATAAAGACTTAGTCCTCGTCGTTCAAAGGAAGTTGCTCCAAGTGTTTCACCGTCGAAACGGAAAATACTTTCTCTCCGACCTCAAATGTTTCGAACTAGGAGCAAACAATGAAGATTTGCTGAGCGCTTACGAGGAGCAAAGGTTCAAGTTTTCACGTTGGTACGTCGAGTGTTTCCGGGCGAACGGTTCATCTTACGCCAGCTCGTGGTCGACCGGGCCGATCATCTATCAAATTCATGATGAAACTCTATTCGCAGCAGCGGCCAACGCTCATGAAGTGAAATGTTGGACGCTGCCTGGGAGCGAGGCCAGTTTCTGCTGCTCAGAATTGCCACCTGTCACTCAAATTATTTCGGAAGTATCGGGTGTGTACGTGACTGCGAGCAATTCTGAAATTACGAGTTTCCTGAAGTTTCGACCGGAGACGCAAACGTTTGAAGAATTGTTTACAGTGCCTGGACTGAAGAAGTTTTTAATAGGATACGATCTCATTGTCGCCTTTCCATCGCCAGGGGACGTGGCTTTGAAACGGATAAGGGCCTTTTCGCACAGAGATGGCAAGGTGTTGAAAAGATTTCGTGATATTACAGGCAAGGAGAAACTTTCAATTATTATTATTGTTCCTAAGGAGTAAGATGATGTAGGTATAGTATTGGCAATGTTAAAACTAGAATTTTATTTAGCAGCGAGAAGAAGCTCTATTAATTAAATTGACTAGGAACTTATTTGTGGTATTTTATTATTTTTGTAAACATAATTTTGAATGTGACAAAAAGCTGAATCTTGACAAGAACATCTCCATGATAAGAAATTAAGCAAACTCTCGTTAGTTTGAATTTGATGGATTAGCCCGGGAATGGAGAGGTGGACTTACGTCATACTGATAAATTATAGGTTGCCACCTTTGTTTGGAAAGAACCAGTTGTGAACCACCTATGCCTGACTGAATTTTCATTCTTCAAAAAACGATTACGTACTGAATCAAATATTCATTTATCATTTTTTTTTTTAAGGTGTATTACTGAGAGGATAACATTTATCCAGTTAGTACGGAACTCTCGATTTGAGGTAGTTTTTGTGACATTAAAGCCCTCCATGGTGACGTCATAATGGCTGCAGCGAACGTTTTCTTATTATTTATTCGATTTTTTTTATTACTGTTTTTCAGTGCTCGTCGACGTGGTCATTTGTCGGCCAAGTTACGTATTGTATATGGGAGACTGGGTCATCCAGGTTTGGGACCCAATTCAAGATCAAATCGTCGGTTGTTTCCCAACGGAATATAAGCTGTTACACTGCCGGACGGCGTTCTCTTCCTTCGCCCTCGTTCTTTCCGAAATGTCGCTCGACGTTTGGGACTGGAGAACAGGAACAAAGCTGTACAGGCTTCGGAAAATATGCGATTGGAAAGCCGAAAACGGATATTTGATATGGTCCGACTCCACGAGAGTCATAGTCTGCGGGGAAAACCGCCAGTTAGAAATAATCTCATTCATTTGACCTGTAACGCGATATAGAATTCCGATCTGTTCGTATGAATTTGATCTCCTATAGCTATTTCAATCTGAACAGAAAATAAAAAATGTACGCCGCTGTGGAAAACGTTTTTATTTTAAAGCTGGTTACATTTGAGTGTCCTTGCTATAAAAATTATCCCATTTCATAAAGCTTGGCTTGTATTATTAGGTTCATATCCGCAGTTCTTGGTTATTAACCTGATACATGCGTTTTTCTATTATTGGGCCCTTTGGCTAGTTTTTCAATTATAGTTTACTAACACTGCGGCCTTTGTATGACTTTCTAGAATTTATAATTGGCTATACCTATTACCGACTCAAACATCGAAGTACTGTGTGATCTATGTGGACAGGCACTGGCTTACAGTGATAACTTCGTTGTGTTCAATTCAAGCGGACTTCACTGAAGCTTATATTAGTAAAATATCATACAAGAATTTTCCACGTCTTTTCTAATAAGTTACTTTTTTAAAAAATCATTTTTTCGTGTCACAGCTTTTTTTGTTAGTGAATTGAATTACCAGGTAGACTCGATTCGCTTTTTGAAATAATTGAAAAGGAGTTTCACTTCCAAATAGGAAGTCAGTAGCTGGCTTGATCTCGCACCTGTTTTAGCTCCACTGAAGTCAACTGGAACCTTAAAGAAATGAATGTCATCTGTTAGCCGAAAAATTTACTCACTGGACGGAATAATTCTTGATTGGCATGCCCATAGGCGTTCGCCTCCGTGACGAGCATACAATAAGCGTAACTCATCTGTCAAAACTTCAACGAAACCTCAGCCTTGAGAATTTTCAGTTGCGTCTATGGGCTCGAGAGAACCCGAACCTGGTAAACTGATCCGTCGTCTACTTTTCAGTCGTCTTCTAGTTCACTTTCCGTTCGGTAAGTTACTAACAAAATTGTTGTATAAATTATAAATTAGGTTAGAAAATCTCTCATCAAGTTATTTTATTAGAATTATTATTTATTTATTTATCAGGTTATTTTATTAGTTATTTTATTTTATTAGAAGTTTTTGACGAGAAGTGTTTTCACTAGTGTTTTACGTTTCAAGGCATGTGGAATCCGAGTATCCATTAAACAAAATTCTGCCCGTCCACCGACACTTATCTGACGAAACTATAAAAGCTAAATTCTTGAAATTTCCACCAAAAATCAATCTTGGCCTGACAATGGCTCAATTCTTTAACCAAATCGTTAACCTCAAGGTAGGGGAGGGGATTCGTACTTTCCAACGTTTGTCTGAAAAAAAGTGCTTGGTATAAATTTCTATGGATTTGGAATTTGGTCTTTTTCTTAAGAATTTTAAATTGCCTAGCGTCAGAAACTAGCGAAGAAAATAAAATAAAATCAAAAATGCAATAAATTACTCGTTGAAAACTGTTTTTCCAGTTAGTCCTACCCTAGCTTAAAGTCAAAAATAGGTGGGAAGTTCAGTAATCGGCCCCGGAGACGAATCGATAATATTGACCTCCGGTTCTGAACGGCGCACTTCGTCCTTCTTGGCACATCGTAAGTCAAAACCGAGATCGGAAGAGAAATTCACGTTATTTCTAGCACAATGGCTCAGGACTGAGCTTAGCGAAAGACCCTCTTCACGTTCAGCCTTTGGCATTCATCATTAATAAAGGGGTTCGTCCGACGAAACAATAGTGCAGCGTTCGCGGGCGAACAATCAAACGGTTTCCTTTGCCATAGCCTCAACTTCGCAACGCTATCGTTCTCATCTTAATGATTCGTACAAGAGATGTTGAATAATCGCAGAAACGTCCAACGGTTTAAAGTGTCTTGTCAGGTCGTGGAAATATTATACTATTCGATTTTAGAGGTGAAAACGCGACCTCTCGCCGTTTATCAAAAGAATAACGGAACGCTTTAATGAAAGTCTATTGTTAAAAAATAAAACATTGAGAACTCTAAAAAAATCTAACGGGGCTCAACATGTGACGTTATACGTTTCAAATCATATACCTAGGATGTGACAATAAATGGCAAATTCTGACTCTTCGTGAATTTTCCGGAGAAACTTTTGGAGCTACATGCGTGAAATTTTCCCCAAAAAAGTCATTTTCGTCCTGACCTGGGCCAATTTCCGTTGTATAGCAAATAATTTGACTTAATTAATTAATATGATTTGAAAATTTCGTTTTAAAAACTCTCACGAGTGGGGCAAAATTGGGAAACCACCACAAACAAACCAAGTTATTCGACACTATATTATTCGTTAATTAGGTCGAAATTCCTGATGCAATTAACTCGTATTTTTTTTATTTGCGCATTTGATTTACCTTGGTTTTGTGAATTTTGGAGCTCTTCTGGAATTACATTTTTCGAAGTTTTCCGCAATTTACTCGAATAGTTCCCATTGGAGTTGAAAATTTTACAACAGCATTGTGTACATTTATAAATTCTTGGGTATCCTATTGATTGAGAAACTAGTATAATTTAAACAATATTTGATCCAATAATCGTAATATAGAGACTAATTTATCTGCTGGAAAAATCTTTTTTTTTTAATTCGGCGTTTTAAGGAAATCTTCGATACGTCGCCTTCAAGACTCTTGTGTTTTGCGGGTTAGGTATAACCTGATGGCCGTGTTTTCAGAGCACGTAGCGCACTATAATAAAGCCAGCTTCATAAAAAATTCAGTAAAAATGGCTTCCATTGGCCCTGGCTGTATACTTTATTGAATCGCCGTAGACGGCAAATCGGTAAAAGCATTTGTTGAAGGTGCAAGGAATGATTCGCCAATTCTCGTCTCCCTCGAGCTAAAACGGTTTGACTATGATGTTGATCGTTTCAGCAAGGTTATGGTCAATATATTCCGAACGACGATTTTGCTAAAGCGTATAGGGAGGTACAACTACGAAGGGATAGAGACCATTCAAGGGCGAGGAGGGTGATGATCTTATGCCACTGCTATTGATTTAGGACGCCACTACATAAAATTAGGGTTCACTCGTCCTTATCAGCCGTTTGACTTCGCCAAGATAGCTATCACAGTTGTCAAATATTTACCCGCCAAACGCTTTCCATTGGCTCGAGGGCTTTTTGCAAACGTGCCCGCCCTCTGGAAGTAGAATTTTTTTTTCAATAAGAAATTGACCTCGGTGGGAAAAAATCAGGTTTTTTTAGTTAAAGAAAAGTTGATAGGGGGCAGCGGGGTGCAAGCAGGGGGCGTGGTAAGGCAGACTTGGGGCGGCAGGGTGGGAGCCCGGGATCCTAGGGGCGGCCACCCCGACAGTCTTGCTTTGGTCCTGCTGCCATGAGCACAGCATCCACCGTCTAGTGAATATTTCTTCTTTTCCTGGCCACTTTGGATCAACAGAGAAATAAGGTAAATTTAACCGCAAATGCAGCAAGAGCTGAATTAAATGTATTTTCATATTTCTGACCCGGAGGTTAATCGATAAAATTGGAATCGAAGTTGACGAGGATGGTGCTTTATGATCTTCAGGAGCTACCTCTTCGTAAGGTCCTTCTTTCGATGGTGTATAAGTATTGTTTTCTATGCGTATTTTTTCTTATTTCCCTCACTAATAATACGTTCGGTTCTCAAGCTTGGCTTCGAATTTAATACTAAACCTTTCCGATTATTGAATTCAGCACGGAAACTACACTGCAACGAATTTTTCGGAAGGCTCTGAAAACCGCGAGAACGATATTTCTAACGCCAGATCGATCCGAGGGTTTTCCGCTTGGTGATCAAAAACGTCGTATTTGTTTACTGATGGAAAATTGAAAAAACCCTGCTAACTCTCCCCCTCTTTCCCCTCCTATTACTTCTGACCCGATAGCTCTCTAACCCTTTGCCGAAGATCCTTTGAAATCCGGTCCAAAATAACCGTTACACCGCTTGCGTGCCTATCAAAAGGATCCTATTCGCTTTACTAATGGTCTCGACAGCTCCGCCCAGAAAGGGAAGATCTTCGTCGCCATTGACAAAGGATTTTTGCTTCAGTTTCGAACCCGCCTTCGCGACGACGTTTTATAGAGCGCTTCGAATTCCTAAAGACCTGTTGTACTTGCGTCCCGCAAGGTCGGTAATATCGTTGAGCGAGGGCTAAACCAATTATGTACTCCCGAACCTAGCTTATTGAGTTACCATCGGATTCAAGCTAAGCTACCCGTCGTTACTGCGACTTTCCATTTTCGAAACCGACAAAATCGAATTAGTCCGATTGCAACTCGGGTTGTAAATCAATATTTTTTTCGTCGATTCAAGCGATGGCAATAAATTCGATTTATACGACGCTCATTTACCGATGTAGTGGAAACTATTGAATAACTGCGTTATACACTCGACAAAAGTTGCGAATTCACGTTGAAAGTAAGCGGGAAGGAAGTCTGAGAAGTCGCGAGGGATGATGGCGGTTGAAAGCCGTCAGCGACTATTCGGACCTAGTGACAAGGGACCAGCTATGTCTTTTCGACTATTATTTTTGTATAGGATCAAAGTTACGCCACCTGCACTCAAATCTGCTTAATGGAACTAACTGCTAGATAACTCGAGTTTACTCGCCTCATCATCTGTGATCACTCGATTGTTTATGTATTCATTTATTTATTTATTTATTTATGTATTTATTTATTTATTTATTTATTTATTCAGAGATACGGGACGAGCCCAGTTGACAGGATTATATTGCACACTCGTTGAACAGAAAAAAATAAAAGAAAATAATAATTGTAATAATTATGTTATTATTGTAATTGTAATTGTAATAGAAATATGAAGAAGTGTCTATCCGATAGTAGATAGTTTGTCGATTCTACAATAGGTCATCACTTTAGAGAGGACATGAGAGCCGCTTGGATGAAAATATTTCAGAAATGACTTTGCAACCAGCATCGTCATTCGATCGGACTGTAAGTAGTTAGTAAACCGGTTACTAGTTTGAGTCATTGATCAGTTATCAGTACATAGCGGGCAACAGACTTGAATAAAGTTGAGGAGATCTTTTCCAAGAATTATTAAATTATTTTTTACACAATCTCACATCTGTGATTTTGTTCATTATAAAATTTAAATTTATTGACATTCTGTTCTTGGTAAAAATGTGAACGTAATGAATTCTGTTGTATATAGCTTTGACTATTTTCATTTCCAATCAATAGATTTATTGTAGTGAGATTTTGGCTCGAATTTCGCACATAATCTATGCTCCAATTTTTTTATAACTCCAAATGTGATTTTTTAGTCTGAATAATAATTACAAGAGTAATAATATCTTTGAAAATTATCAATCGGGCGATTGAAAGTAATTTAAATTACTAATCAAATAAAACAAGACATTTCTGATTCCGGATAGTTCGGTACGTAGTTTAAATTAGACGTGAGATGAAAAAATTTGTTCGATCAGAAATTTGTCATTAAGATATTGACGAAGGTATAAATTAGTAAATTTTGACGTTTCGACAAGAAAAAAATTACTAGCTAGATATTTTAAATAGTATGCTTCGTAAATACACACAGTTTGAAAGACTTGCAAAAGATGAAAATTCGTAAATGAACTGCAGTTGTGGATATTATGTGATTCGTGTTTCCTAACCGCCTTTCGCTGTATTCGAGCCGTTTCAGTTTCCGAGCGAGCCCTTGTTAATTGCTGGCCGTCCATCGTCCGGCTTCAAGCGACCGTTGCTCAGCTGAAGGCTCCGAAACGGCCAGAAAAATTCGCTCGCCCGTTGAAGGAGCCTAGGGCGTAGGGATAAATTGCGTGGTGCCCTTTTGCCCCTCATATCCCGGTTTGTCCCGCCCAGGTCTCGCTGCCCTCGCTCTGTTGCCGTATCGAGTTTAGCGACATTCCCGACGTCCGAACGGATTTAATTACTAGTGCATTAATAAATCATTCGGTTGTCAGTAAAAATGAATATTGCTCACACGATTATTTCACTAAACGGAGGTGTTTCTCGCAGTTTGATCAATTCCTCGCTACTCGGCCGGCCATACACGTTTGTTCGCTTTGAAAACCGCGGCAAGGGATCATTTAATTTTAGAAATCGTTGATGCTTGTTGACGTTATTACTTCGATGTTTCCGTCCCTCGTCAAGTGTCCGTCTGTTCAGGGTCGAAAACTGACGAGAAAATCGTCATATATCCGTAAAAAATTAATGAATTAATTTCTGCTAGCTCCGGTTTTTTTTTTTTTTTTTTTAAACGAACGGTGCGGCCTTAGAATGAGTTTCTCGATTTCATTATTGGTTATTTCTGTCCAACGACTCAAACTTTAAAAATAATGTGTGATTTATGCGCATAAATAATTTTTTTTTTATTATTACAATATTTTTTGAGAGTGTTTACAACTGATAAACATTCAGAGTAATCCCAAATAATATTTTTTGCGACTTTTCGGACAAGTGTCCTAAGCGAATGATGTGATGCATATATAAGTCGATAGCCTCAATTTTTTTGAGTTATCATAGCTAATGTGCGGAAAAATATGCAATAATGGTACAACTCGAGAAACTCGAGTTTTTATGTAGCGACAAAAATGACTCACTTAAGCTGTATCGTTTGGCGAATCTTTAATTAGATAATTGAGAGAAAAAAATAGTTAAAATTGCAAAAGTTGCTTAGGATGCTGAAAATGTTCGGGATAGTTACTATCACAAGTGGATGGTCTTCTTAAATCATGATTGAAGCAAAGGAATAATAAACCTACGTACAAACATTGGCAGCGTTCTTCTTTCTTCCCGCCTTACGATGGTTCGAATAGCGGTTTATCTGATATCGGCCCCTGTCGTTCAGAGAAATGCAGGTAGCAATAAAGGGAACGCTTAGTAGGGAATTTCCCTTGGCCCAACAGTTTTCACCTTTTTACCACATCCGAGCGAGTAATAGAAGGCCGTTTCCGCGTTGAGCCTCTATGCGAAAGCCACAGGTCCTTCAAAACAACGCACCAAACGTAGCTACTTCCCGCCGAGATTATTTCAGTCGAGAAAATGGGAATGTCTGAGCGGCATTTTCTCCTATTTCTCTGCGGTTTCCTCCTTCCTATCCGAGGCCTACGTTGTCTCATTCGTCGCCCCCTGGGAAATTCGAGTCCCTCGAGATTCAAAGTAGTTTTCACAACGCGATATTCCTCGCGGATGCGGCTAATGACGTTATACGAGCGAATAAGTCGTGCCGCCTGGATGCTACTGATAGCGTTCCCAGGTGCCTCGAGTACTAGCCCATTTTCATTTAAACGAAGCAGCCTACACTAGCTCCTACATAATACATTATGCTACTTCATCGTCTCCAATGTAGCCTCAGTGGCGATTATAATGGTTTATTATCGACCAATAAACCAAAAAACTCTCAAAATGCGACGTTATACGTTTTTAGACGCGTAGAATTTCTACAATTTTTATACATAGCTTTGAAAACTGATGGTACGAAAAAGTTCCAGGCGAAGCTGATTTCCACCTGCTATTCGAAGGACGAGGATCCGGAGCCGATTGTAAATTGGGATGTATAACCACCCGGAGAGGAAAGGACGGATTAAGGGAGGCTCATCGGGGGTCGTAAATTGAGTCGACATCTCGACCGACGAGAGAGAGAGAAAGAGAACGACCGAGAGAGAGAGAGAGAGTGAGAGAAAGTGATAGAGGAAAAAACGGAAACGGTTCCAACGATCTTGTTTTTTGCTGATTTATAACGAACGTAGTTAAGTCCTCCTTATTGAAAAAAAGTTGTTTTCATGCCACTGCGAGAGCAAATCTTCTTCGTTCGTGTGATATTTAATTCAACCGTCCCATATATTTACACGTACGCGATTCGCATGATGACATTTTTTACCGCGAATGGTCATATTATTTTATTTTATTTTATTTTACATTATAGATATATTATGTTATAGAATCCGAATTTCAAAAGAAGCTGCAGTGGTTTCCTCCCATTAAAGCTGTAGATTCCATGGAGGATTCGATGCTGTAGATTCGATTCAGAGCCCAAAATGTATCAAAGTTGATATTTAATACACCTTTGTCTGACGTTGAAAAAAATCCCCCTCAGAAACACCCTTCAAATTCAGGCTTAGAATTGATGACTAATTTTATATGTGAATATTAATTATTAATATTACTTATTATTACTAATATTACTGCTAATTTATTACTACTAATATTACTAACTATTAATTATTAATATTAATAATTTACATGTGAATGAATATTTTTAAGTATGTACCTTTTTAAGTTTCCTCAGAAAAGTGTTGACGGCGGACAGAAATAATTTTTTCATTCGATATTCGGATTCAATTCGCCTTGAAACGTAAAAAATCGAATTTCGAGGGGTTTAGAGATTTTTTTCTTAGGCGATTACAGCGGTTTATGGTTCGACAACAGTTGGCGAGTACACAATATTTACGTTAAGATCGGCAGACAGGTAGCCAATATTTCAAAATTAGTCAGATTTGATGCTTCGCATTACGTTACAATCGTTCGCTATCTGACACGGTAATGATTGTCGTAGCTCCTCATCTACGTGACTCTAAACATCATTTACGTTTTAAATCAAGTTCACCGGCGACGGAGTTGAGTTTGATGATGCGACGCATGCTAGGACATCGCTGGCAAGGCGTAATCGCGTTTCATCCGCGCATCGCGAGCTCAGATTAATTTAACGCGACATCGTTCACTCATACCAATTAAAGCCGGATCGCGTAGAGGGAAGGTGGCGTTGAAATCGAATGAGACGTTATCAATATCTAATCGCTTAGAGAACACACGAAAGCGGTAGCAACGTAATTATTGCAGCGGACACGAAATTAGACATTGCGATATTGCCATCTCTCTCCAATAACTGTGAATAGTGAGAGAGCATGCTAATAGTGGGCACTAGACGATTTTGGCACATTGTTTAGCATTTTATAGCATTTTTTAGCGCTGCACCACTCTTGCCGTTGATTCGTTGGGAGTGAGCCCCATTTAGACAAACAGCTAAAATCGGCGAAGCTCGGCAATCATTTTCTCAATTAATTGCTAGTAGCTCTCGGCAATATGCCCTTTTTTGACAGAGGACATTGCTGGAAATTATTTGGCGACAATTATAGCCCTAGATTGCCCCATTTTTTCGGAAAAAGAAACTTTCTGAAGTAAAAATTGGCTCATTTCGCGTCCGTTATGGTCCAAAATTGGTCCGTTATCGTAAGCGAAAAAATGGACATTTTTATTATTTGTTCTTCGGCGTTGCATCGCCTTGTGGGGAAAATAAGGTAGGTAGTAAATCAATCCTGTCTCCCCAAATACTTAAATCAAACGTTTTCCAGGATTGAAATCACTCAATTGGTCGAAAAACTAACAAAAAAAAAGAAGAAATTATTGGTTCAGAAAAGTGCCTATTTTACCAACAGTCATAAATATCCAGGATTTTTGGATGTTTCCTTCACTTGTGTTGAAAGTATAGTATTTGGCCCTCGAAATATGTTTTACGTTTCAAGGCATGTAGAATTCGAATATCGAAAAAATCTATCCGTCAGACGCCAGCAGTTCCCTGAGGAAACTATAAAAGCTACTTCTTAATGGCTTAATTCTTTTGCCGAATCGCTACCTCAATTTGAAAGGGTTGGTTTAAATAAAATAAATTTTTTTTGCTAAATAGTTTCAAATTTTCAGAAAAAAAAAACCACTTGACTTCTAGTTAATTTTTAATTCCTGACGATGAAAGCGTTCGATAACGAGAACTTTTTGGACAGAAAAAAACACGCTAATTTGCTTAAGCTATGTGGCAAAAAGGCTGGACAATAAAAATGCGATATAATTAGGTAAATCTCGCTTGTCGCGCTTGTCTTCAACTTCGCATAATGAAACTAGCGACCAATTAGAGCGAATTTTATAAATCCTCCTGCGTTTTCCATTCAGATCAGAGAGCTCCCCATCACGAGATTATCCTCGCCGCAGTTAAACCTTCGTATCATCACTGCGAATTCTAAATTTTGTAAACACTTTGCTAAAATCGTCGACAACGATTCGTCTCAATCCTTCATTCCTCAGTGATGAAATTACAACGTAATAAAATTCCCTGTAGACACTTGGGCAAGATGAATCGCCCGGCTTTTAAAAGAGCGTAACCTTGTGTATGAAAAAGAAGTCTTTCAGCTCATAAGTAGAAGATGGCGGCTATGTATAGAACCATCCCTGTTGGGCCCTGTAGGGTCGGGTTTTGTGACCCTTCACAACATGTAGGTTAACCCGATTTCACGCACGATAATGTCAAGCGAACCTTGCACCGCATGAAGCGGTCCGCTCCGTCATCGCTCATCTTCCCTCTAACACACGTTTCATTCCATATGCCCTTTCTCGTGGCTCACCCTCAAACACGAGTTCTCGTGACTTCTGATCCCCTTGGAAGTCATTCGCAAACCAAAAACCAAGATCTGTCGCGACGATGGTGACTAATTATAGCGAAGAAATTAGCCCAATGATCGCGTTAGTACAAACGTAAGGTTTTACTCGAAAATGGTTAAGGATAGTAAAGAAAGAAGAATGAAGGATGGATAAAAATCTGATTTTTACTGTCATTCATATTTATCTCTTAAGGAAAGAAATTTTTCTTGATCATGTTTTTGTATTAATTAAATTATTGTTAAATCTAAGCTTAATTAAAAATCCTTCTCCTTTGTGAACGTTTCTACCATTTTGAACATATTTATGTGTGAAGTCCTTGGCAACTATCGAAATTTAAAATATTTTCATTTTTCCCAACTACTAAATTTATTGTGAAATTAATTGTCTTACGATACAGCTAATGAGTGCTTTGACGAACTTTCCAACATAGATAGAACAATATCTTCTCAAGTGATCGATTTATATCATCTTGTCAAATATCTTAAGTCACGGTAATTTCACCAATTGAACTCATCCGACAGATAAAAATAAGACAACATTTCAAAACAACGGATACCAAGGAATTGAGGTTGATTTATTTTTAATTATTCCATCGTCCAAAGAACATAGCAGTCTGCACTTCGTCAAATTCAGCAACGTTTACAAAGTAGAAAATAAGAAGAAACTGCCTGAGTACTGGTGATATTCGTATGAAATCCTCTGTCTGCTTTACTTGAACGTTTCGCGCGCCTGCTCATAGAGCGCTCTGCTCACTTTCTGAACATGCGTGCGTTTGTCTGTCTGTGTGCCCGTCTGTCCTTGCGTCCGCCTCTATGTTTATTGTCAAAAAGTGACCAATATCGTCATATCTCTCTGAAAAATCATTCGAAATTGATTTTCAGAAAATATTCTATTTCATTGCAGAGTGAAACGATGTGATTAAATTCGTATATCTAATTCACAATACTACTGAGGATAAAAATATTTGTCCATGTTGTTTAGTATGATTTTTACGAGCCGTGAGAGTCAATATTTTTGATAAATCAAATTCATGAAAGTTCTTCAAGGTAAGCATATATGACGTTTGATTTTCATACAAACGCTAACACACTGTACTTCCGTGTTTATGAGCTTTTTTCGAGGGCATGTTCTGCTGGCTGCAAAAATCAATATATTTGAATGATTGAGGTTTTTAAATGTTTGTAACAACGAGCGAATGACGATTGATTCCCCTTTCAGTGCTGGTTATACATTTTTGGGGGTCCTTGCTATTAATATGATCATAATTTTACAAAAGCATCGTAGTGTCGTGAGGCTCATATACTGCAGTTTCTATCTCATCTAGTTCGTGAGTTTTTCTATTTTTCGGTCTCCTGGCTCGTTTTTCAATAACAGTAGTAGAGTACTAGCGTTTCGGCCTTTGTACGAGTTTTTGATTTTATAATTGGTTATATATTGGTTCAGATGTGGAAGTACTGTGTGATCTATGCACACCACTGGTTGGTTTGGTATCGAATTGAAGTCTACAGACAGAACGATCTCGCAGCTGCCCAAGATGGACAGATGAGACGCGATGTGGAGCTTGTAAAGCACGGTCGTCGAATTTCGCCAATCAAGATAAAAAGGGATCAGCAATTGGAGGGCGCGTTGAGGAATAACGCGCTTTTCCGGAGTATCATCAGTCTTGCCAACTCTAACCGAGCGAGCAGAAACGGAAAGGAGATAAGTGCCCAGTCAACAGAAGCGCCGGTAAATCTTGTTAAGTTAACGACGAAGATTGGGCGGAGAGCGAGCTGAGCGAAGGCCATCAGGAAAAATCCATCGTAGAAAGCCTCGAATCGAGATATAGAGAGAAAACGAATGCTATAGTTGATTAAAGATGGGAAGTTGAAAATTTGAATTAATTCTTCCATCAATTTTAAAAGTACTTTAAAGGGAGTTTGAAGAGTTGGGGGAAATTCGTATTTTCCAAGATTTTGAAAAAATATGTTTTTTTCCCTACATTGAACAGATTAAGACAATAACAGAGTCGATGACATGATGGTTCTCGAGTTATCGCAGCTTTTATGTGAAATTTTCGAGATTTTGACAATTCTGAAAATTGATTGTGAACTATAAAAATCGAATATAATGTATCGCAATATTCTCCGAAGGTCGTGAGAGAAATATGCATAATGGCAACCAGTATTAAATCTCGATGGTGAAGTTCGTCGAAAATATATTACGAGTTACCAATGAATTCCGGCTGGTGATGTTCACAAATCCGATAAAAATCCTGGGATCAGTTCGCTGAAAGTTGTCATGACGCGCTGTGCGTGCACGAAATACGAGATGTTCAATTTATCTTCTTCTCCGAACGAGAACTTAAGGATTGTGTGGCGAGACTCTTCGGAAAGCGTTGTGGCTACATCGCTCCGATCTGTACAAATATGGTGAAGTAATACGTTTTTATTTCGCCACTTCTGAACGCCGGCGAAAAAATGAGAATATTCCCATTTCGAAAATCGTTTCAGCACCTCCCCAATATTTGACTAGCTAAGCCGATTTGAATTTTCGATGCGGCGTACGAGGAGAACAACGAAGACTAGAGTAATAGTTTTTAATGGTGCCCTATATTATACATTGTGTACTCGATAAAGGGCGCAGTACTTTAGGCGTATTATTCCATTGAAGCTATCAACAACGTTATATATATATTTTTTTAAATTATTTGCTTTGAAACGTAAAACATCCAATTTTGGGAGCTATTAATTTTTTTTTATTCGGTGATTAACATGGAATAATGAAAACTACATTTATATATTGCTGTTGATCACCACTCTTCCAAAAAATTAAATAGTTTTCACTCAGAAACTCGCAGTTTTTGCATTTGTTCGACGTTATCTTTGCCAATTTTAACAATGAATTCTTATCTGATATACCATTCAAAAGCTGACAATCTAGTGCATTTTTAAGGCTACAGGCGTTCAATCAGTTAGTTTACATGAACATAATAACCTTTTAAAAATTATTTTTTTCTAAATTTCATAAAAAACGCTTTAGGGTCTGATTTTTTATCGCTTTTTTTTGTGCGCTTTGAAAATTTGTATTGGCACTCAGAAGGTATGAAATTAAAATGTCTTTCTAACAGATTAGATTTTAAATTCCGTAGAAAATGACGGAATTTTTAGCGATTTCAGAGGTAAGGACGAAAAAAATCTTTATACGAATTTAACCATCGTGTGCACCCGGTATATGTTATCTCTATTGCATGCTGCTATAATATGCTCTCTTCAATACACCTAGTAAGCGTATTTGAAAATAAATAATATGACAAAATGCAAAAATTCAGTTTTGAGTAGTACGTTGGATCTTCGATAGGATTTCAAGCTAGTAATTCAATATAGTTACGGGAAAAATTTTGGATATATAATTTTTAATAATGTTCCTTCGTCGGATGGAACATAGGATGGAAAGTCGATAGCGTAAAGTAGCCAGCAAAGAAAGCAACGGGTCCGATAGAAGCAACAGTTAGAAGGCGGAGGTAAACAACGGGCGCTACACCTTTCCGCCCCGTGGAGAAAATTGGCTACTTTATAGCACTATAGCCGACTTTTCGCTAAGCTCTTGCCTCAATAAATAAGGCTTGCTGATATCGCCGCTGAGGGACTTTTCAATCAAGTTGAACAACCTCTTATATTCTGTTTGCTACAACTCACGTTCCTTCCGAAAGCGATAAATTTTCATCGCACTCACGAACTTATCTTCTTACTTACTTAGCATCTTATAATAATATCCATAATAATATACCATCGCCATCTTGAGTTGAACGAGGATTTCATTTTGTATTAGCTAGGTGAGAATTTTATGAAATTGGACACAACATTTCTTGTAAACTGGTGAAAAATTAACACGTTGTATAAACGAACAGAGGAAGCTTAAATAAAAATATTTTTTTGTGAAAATTTTTTAAATGGTTTTGTGTAATAACAACTCGGTCCGGGCGATTTAAATTTACTCGAGCGACTCCAGTTGCTAAGTATAACCTACCAATATTTTTCCAACATTTAAAAATGTTTCCGGTCACCTTCATCTTCCCCCAAAATTACAACAAGCAGTTTAGCCGAAGCAAATAAATAAGTAAGCCTTGTCTAAGCTTGAGGGTACTTTGAACGCGACAAATTAAGAAAATATCGACTACTAATTATTTTCAAAAATAGCTGAAGGGATTGAATCGATTTTTAAAAATATCAATGCTTTTCTCAATATAAAAAATAAAATATAGTTCTGAATAGATTTTTAGAATGTCAATTTTTTTATTGGATATTCGGATTCAACATGCCTTGAAACGTAAAACATTAAATTTTGAGTGGGGATTAGAAATTTTTTTCTGGGGCGATTACAATGGTTTATTATTGAATAATAAACCAAAAAGCGCAGTAACTTTATTTTCCTTAATTTTCAACACGAGAATTTTCCTTAAAAACAATTGAAAGGACTGAATCGATTTTTAGAAGTGTCAACTCTTTTCTTTAAATGAACTCAAAGCTTTTAAAAATTTAAAAAAAGAAAATATTAAATTTATTATCAATTAGATGTCAATTGAAGAGATGCAATGAATTTTAGAAATGTCGATTCCTTTCTCAAAAAAAATTAAAAAGACTCAATCGATTCCTAATAATGTAAATTATTCTCTCTAAAATAATTGCGTCTCTTTTTATTGAAAAATTTATTCGATTCAAATCGATATTTAAGCGAACGTAGAATTTAATTCGAGTGAAGTAAGGTAAACCGGCGAAGTAAGGTAAAGTTAGCTGCTTTCAAGTAACATTCTGTAAAACTAACTTCTCTACGAAGATACGACATTGATGCCTTTTCGTCGCCGCACTTATTCTCACACACGTCTGCAAAAGAAGCCCTCGAATAAAGGGACGACAAATTGGGATAGAGTTCGAGTTTCCGCAACCGAGTCTACGCTGTCCCAAGGTTTTGTCCTTACTCGGCCGATGTCAACCCTTGAGCCTTTTTCCCTGTTCTTTCGGCCTCTCAGACTTATTCCCATCTTTCCAACTCGGCTTTCTCACCGTGAATAGACACTTTTGACATCCTTCGGGGCAGTTTTTGCTGAGACCCTCGAAAAGGAAGAGAAGATTGAAACGGATTTCGACGGAGGATATTGACACAACGATTATTTCTTCTCGTTCCTTTATCTGTTCGAAGTTTTCCGACGATTCGTAATGAGGAGTCCGTCTAACCGCCGTTTTCTTCTTTGCTCTGATAATTTCTTCATCCTTCCGTTTCTTAATGTGTAGGAAGAGAAGAATAATTTTTCCTCACCATTCTTTTATATTCATTGTTCTTATTACATGTATGAATCAAAGTAATGACGATTTACCCCAATCATGGCAAGATTTTTTCTTTTTTCGATCTACAACTGTCTTTTTTTAACTTTCTAGGGGTCCCCACTTTATTTTTCAGATCTTGGATTACACAATATTTAATTCTCGTCGGTATAAATATTTCCAAGAGTTTCTATAAGAATAGAAGAAATTCATTTCGCTGCTGACCAGCCATTTTCACGCCCTAAGAAGAAGATGTAGCTAAAATTGCCGACTGATAACTTCTAAACACACAAGAAATGGAAAAACGCTGTCAATCTCTTGGATAGGAATCTATTTTTCAGGAAAAAATAGAGGGAAACACCAGAAACGCTCAACACGTGAGAAAAAATCGCCAAAGTCGATATATTGGAAAAGGGTTCATGCAACACGTCACTCGCTTGAATTCGCGTGGTCGATTCTTGTCGCGCCTTTTTAGTGGAGGCCCGACCTAAAAACATATGGTCACGTTAGTACACTAAAATTAACCTGCCTGAAGATTTGATGAGCGAACCTGATACAGACGTTCGATGATCGCGGCTTTATTATATTGAAATTGGCCAGCTCGCGCTCCGTAATGCTTGTATCGCACAAAATCATACAATCATACAATAAAGCAAATAAATAAAAATATGAAAAATGTATCGCCCACACGAAAAATTATTATTACCATAGAAAAACCATCATCATACTATAGGTATGAAAAATAAGCATAATAAATTCATTATCTCCACCATATGAGCAATTATTGGAATTAAGGAATTCTGGATAATTCCGAGAATTCCGGTTTAAGGGTTCCAGCGTTCTCTAGTTCAACCATTTCATAAATAATTTACTCATGTACACTCATTCGTAAACAAACCACTCACCTTCCTACTATTCTATAATCGATTCTTCGAATCATCGTCTCGCGAAAATATAAATAGAATAATTCCCACTTTGTTATAATGAACAACCCACGTTTCATCTGTTCAATTTTCAAATCGCACTAGTACTTTTCATTGTGATTTTATTTCATTAGGCGAGATTCGTCGAACCGAGGACAACGCATATCGCCAAATAAACGTCAATAGTCTACTACGCGGAACTTGGGATCAACCTGAGTAATAAGGATTCGTTGGTTCGTATAAAATAGGAACTTCATGTATGTACCTGAAGTGATACGTTCGGACCAAATAGAATAATCGTGAACCTCTAGTATAGAGTAGTAAACCAGCCCTTATCCTGTCCATGATTATGAAATAAAATAATAGTCGGCTTAGTTGCCGTAGAATTAAATTATTAGCGACCAACCGTCCCCAGCTTGGAACGTAGATATTGGATTGATCCGAACCCATAACCACAGCAACAAACAATCCCCAACTCCTGTGGCGGTAAATGTGCCCAATTATGAATGAAGCATGCAGATTATTAGATGCGCACGAGGCAAGCACGATTTCACGCCTGGCCCGAGAAACTCCAATTTTAATGTCAACATTCAATCTAAATATTCGTCGATTTCCAATGCAAATTCTTGATTCGCACGAAATCACTTTGAAGTTCGGATTTTCTTCAGGTTTGATAAAATAGTTGCTAATTGTTCAAATAGTTTGGTATTTTTTCTGTCAATGATGCACTGAGAGCTATTATGTATTGCGATGTTAATTGAAGAGTAGATAAGGGATAAAAAAGTGTAGGCCAATTGAACAAATACGGCGTGGGCTTTTGAAAATTGGCGCAGATGCAACTCAACCGTGCGAATAAAAGCTCTCAAGAGGCGCAGTATTTATGTAGAAAAATCTCTGATGATGACAAACATTTATAAGAAAATTACATAGGTTATTTCAATATTATTTTTTTTAATCAAATTGGAATAAACAATTTATTCGTAACCATGGAATACGCATTCGACGCAGAATTAATATTTACTATTTTATTTAATATTATTAAATACGATCAATTTTCTTTTCTTTGTCAAACATTCTTATAAGAAAATTTACATAGGTTCTTTCAATATTATTATTTTTAATCAAATTTGAATAAATAATTTATTCGTAACATAGAGTACGGTGCATAAATTCTGAGCATTCGACGCAGAATTAATACTTGCCATTTTATTCAATATTATTAAATACGATAAATTTTCTTAGGAAAGCACAGTATAGTCCTTCGCGTTCAAATCAACTCACTTCACGTATCAACAAATCCGTTCAATTTCCATAGCTTTTCAGCTCATTTAGTTTGAATTGGCACCGTCTTCGCCTAGAATTTTCATTTTCGACCCATCAACACCTTCTGAATAGCTATTATCTTCTACTATTCGGTAGCCAATCAAAACAGCGCAAATATCGACGCCGTTCCTATTTTCACTAGGGCGTAGAAATAACAAAAAGGTTGGACGCGGTTGGTTGACTTTCTAGGTCAATCAAGTGGCCCTGTTCAGATGGTCGTCGGTATTCTCCTATTTTGCAGGAGTCAAAGAAAAACTACGGACGCAAAAACATTTGCGTTTTGGCGGCGAAACATTTCGACCAAATGTTCTAACGTTTTGTCAGCCTTTTCTGCTTGCATCTGTTAGAGATGTAAATGGAAACGTTGAAAAAAAAAAATTTCAAAACGAAAAACCCCCTTGCTTTATTCAGCCCAGTCTCGATTGGAATTCAACTTGGCTTTATTGCGTCAAACATGAACCCAATTCAATCTATTTGCTTGAGTGAAAGAGGCAAAAATACCATTCAGCGCGTCATCATGGATAATGATTTTCCCCCGCAGCCTTACAAACGGACTTCTATCGAGTATAATTGTGTTCCTAACGCAACATTATTTTCGACGAAAGAACATTCAAGTAAATTCAGTCACGCAGCTTTTATAAGCAAGAAAATACGTTTAAAATCATTACAAAATTTTAATGATGATACAGTGATTTTTTATTCCTTCACATCAATTTCGATTGAAGAATACCAACCATTTGTGTTATTATTCCGAACATTTGTGAACGTTTTCACCTATAAACTAATTAATATCTACAAGGGAAATCCGTCAGCAACGATGGTAATTTTATTTCTTTTTCTTATGGTGGATTCCACCCAAAAACTACGTAAACATGGAAGTAAAATTGAGTTGGAGTTATTGACGATTTTTTATTGACGATATTGATTTTTACAGACCGCAGAAATGAATATATTTGAACGCTAGGTGACTTTAAATTTTTGTATATGACAGCTGAATATCGCTTGATTTTTATTCTTGGAGCCACACACAGTACTTCCTCGTAAAACGAATTTTAAGTTGTTTTATTAGAGCGTTATTGTATTTTCGGTCTTTTTTGCTTCAAATATGAACAACTTTGACCACGTTCACAAAACTTTGCTCATAACTGTAGCCTAATCGCTAGCTCAATAATTTAAGGGTATTATTGGGGAATTTTTTAAGAGGGGAAAGTTCGTGTTTGCCAAGGTTTTTAAACATAGGTGTTTTTAATATAAATTAATATTAGTTATCGCAGTTTTTGTGGGCAATTTTTAGGAATATTCGAGAAATTGCCATGATGGTATTTTCCGGAGCTATGAAAATCGTCCTATCGTTGGAATGCTTGTCAATCTTTCTCTCGAGTTGTATCAAACAATTCAACTTGTAATTAGATAATTGAGGAAAACCAAAATAATTGTAATTACGATACTGCTAACGAGTTTTCAATTGTAGTAACTCATGTGCTGATAGGTGAAAACTTCACAAATGTTCGGAATAATTACTATCGTTGATAGTTTCTTTAATCATTATTGAAGCTAAGGAATGATAAACCCCTGTACAATCAATTTCATCGTTTTGATTGTATATTCGGATTCTACATGCCTTCGAGTGTGTAACATCAAAGTTTGAGGTCGGTTTGGAGTTTTTCCCTCGGGCGATTACAATGGTTTATTATTGAATGTTACACCAAAATTTTAAATAGCAGCATTTCAGGTGGAGTAAAAAATTGTTATAGAACACTCTTGGTCGACACTTATTTGTAAAATATTTAGTAGAGTGATCGACCAAGATTGATGTTACACCCTTTTTTCTATCTCGTACAATGCGATCTGATCTCATTCTGAAGAGGGAAGAATGACACTCGGTGAGAACCTCCCCGAACACAAGTACACCTGGCAAGAGGCCTCAGGCGTTCCAGCTTGTAGACTATGGCAAGCCAAACAAACGGCTCGTGCCAATATTTTTCTTCATTTGAAACCTCCACTGGAGGAACCTGTATCATTTACTACAGCATCGAGCACTTACAGACCGACAACGGGCGAATCAGCAAAAGTCGGCTTGTCGGGTCGATAAAATAGGAGCTCTAGAATAAACAGAACTTCCATCCTCTCGTGTTTTGCTTGATCGATAGCTTTCAAACCGAGCGGAGAGCGTTTTGCGGTGTAACTTTAATCTCTTCGATTTTCATGCGGCTTGAATAGCGAGGGAAATTGGTACCTAGTAATGTATTAGCAAGTAATGCATTAGCAAATAATGTATTAGCAATATCAAGCAAGTTATTAGCGGTAATGTCTATGTGACGTCCGGCTAATGATATTAAGCCGGATGGCTGAATAATTATTAGTATTACAATTAGAGGAAAATAATTAGCCACTGGCTGAAACATCGAGAGCTTAATACGCAGCGACTGATTACTGAGTCGTTTTGGTTGTTCATGACTTGGACTCTTTGTCACATAGGACAGACACCACAATCATTTATTAAATTTACTTTAAAACTCTTCGTCAAAAAAATTGTCTCTAGTCAACTTATTTGACCAATTCGACGAAATTCATCTAGCGAATTTTAGCAGAAAATTATGCTATTTGGCTCGTTTCGAAAAAATCGATAATAAAATTCGGCTGAAAATACATACAAATCCGTTTCATGTATCGAAGGATCGGATTATAGAGAAAGAAAACGTTTGTCTATATACATGTCACTTCGCACGATGATAGGAGTAGTTTCTTTGATAAAAATCTGATCTTCAGCAGAAAAATCCTTCTCGGCAAAAGTAGTCAGGAGTTCGATCGTCAGCCAGATCGGCGCAGCGGGTGGTGTTCAAATTTGACCTTGAATTTGCCCAAAAATCGAAAAACCAACAATACCCGATCTAATTGGCCAATCTTTGTATTTTTCAATGCGCAATAGAATGAGGCCGAAGCCGTATCAATATCTTTAACGGTTCTCAAGCTATTGCAGTTTTAAGGAATTTTTGAATTTGAAAAAATTGCATACTTAACAATATTGCTTGAGTTGTTCTGAGCCTATATTTATATATTCGATATAATATTCTTCAAACATTCCATTGTATAATAATCTCCGGAAATTCGCTTGGTAAAGCCGGAACTTTCTAATTACCATCCCTGAAAGTTCGTCAATTTTCAATCATTACATGCCCCAGTGTAAAAGACGGAGATAATTGCTGTGTTTGCACATATTTCGAAAGAAAGGGATCAATTACCGAAGTTGCGCGTGAAATAGAAATCGCTTGCGAATATTTTTCCGATCGAAAAAATGAGAGAAGTGAAAAGCAAGTCACGATCGGCAAATCTAAGTGAAACAGTCTCTTCAGTTTATTCGAATTGTAAAGCCTGCATGGTCTGCTTCAGCCCACGAATTCTTTTTACCTTTGTTCATCACAAGTCAACCGTGATGTGCGTGAGGGTTGGAAAAAACCGCAACGGAAAAACAAAGGCGATGTCGAATTTCCCTCAGAACAGTTTAAGCTCAAAGGAATACCGAAAGCCGTTGAATGTTTTTGGGATAATATTTTTCAATCTGTGTACAACGATGATCGAGTTGTTAATCTATATCAACTAAGTACGGGGAAACATATTTTTTTAAATAAAACCCACTTCAAAAGCATCTGCATAAAAAAAAAATAAATAAATGAAAAACTTGAAAAAAATATTTTTTTTTTTAAATTAATAGATTAATATCTTCTTTCACCCAAAGTAAATATTTTGAGTAGAGTTAAAATTGTCACTAAACAATAGCTGAAGATAATTTATTTGTATTATTTTAACTTCACATAACTTTTTTTTTCAAATGGCACGCCCAATTTTTTGATTTCCTCCCTTCAAATGTTCTATTATTTGAAAATTACATCATTATATTATATGCTCACGATATGTCACCCGTTCGGTGCTAGCTAAGTGGAATCGCTAGCCGAATTTGCGAGATTCGTTCGACACTGAGCGGACTCCGATGCTGCTCACCTTTCAAGTGCTGTTTAATTAAGAAGTTTTGACTCCAAGAATGCCTCACTTGAACTTCGAAGTTGGTCGGAAAGCAGTTTGACTCATTGTCTTCAGCTAGGTAGTCGATGCTTTCAATCGCGGCATTCTGGAATACTATAATTGACAATAGCCTAGTTCAGATCGAAGCCCACGTTAAAATGTCAGCTTCGTCGAGGCCATTTTCAGATTTTGAGAAACGGATAATCGGTTTCAATTTTTATCCGGTCTGTAAAGAAATATTGCCAACACAAGAGTAACAATAATTATTGAATTTATTGGAAAAACATATCATGCGGATCGTGTGTGCAAATAATTTGAAAAAGTCATTTTTAACGAGATTGTTGCCTTTTTGCGCTTGTTTCAATATTTAAAAAACCCTGCAAATGATTGTACAGTGGTTTATTATTCCTTCGCTTCAATATTGATTTAAGAAGACTATCCATTTGTGATTTTAATTATTCCGAACATTTATGAACGTTCCCACCGAAAAACAGATTGGTAATTATCGGGGAAAATTCCGTAGCAACTATTGTAATTTAAAAATTTTTTAATTTTCTTAATTTCCTAATTAAAAGCTAAGTTTTTTGCTGGTGAGAGTGTTTGACGACCATTCCAATGAGAACGATTTTTATAGCTCTAAGAACTCTCGAGTTATACCCTCATGTCAAATTTCTGAAAATCTCCCAAATTCGACACAAAAAACTGCGATAAATCGAGAACCAATAAAGCTATCGACTCCGCAATGTTCTCATTCGATTCAGCGTCCAAAAATCTATACATATTGGTACCAAATATTTATTTTTCTGAAAACCCTGGAAAATATGAATTAATTAGAAATTTTTTTAATGAATTGATATAAGTCAAATGATCACAGTTGCTACGGAGTTTTTCCTTTCGCAAATGTTCGGGATGGCAGATATTCTCTGGAAAACAATGTATTTCTTCCAAGCGCGCCTTTCGATTACGCGGCCCTAAATTTGTATTAATTGAATTTAATTAATTAACGAAAAAAAATTCAAATTCGGCGAACCAATATTGAGAAACGGAAGAGCCTCGTTCGGTTGATAGACAAACGATTTCAATTATTCGGATAGCGATCAGCGGAGCCTCGGTTCACTCGAGGAAGTGAAACCACCGGGTTACATTAAGGGTTGGAGGGAAACTTGGCTAAGTTTATGATCAATATCAGCGCTGAATATGTTAGCCCTTGGTCGCAGGTTGAGAGCTCTTCGGTTCCTAGCTACGGTCATTTGAAAGGGCCTTGCGGTCACCGCTTGAGTGTCCACTTGGCTTTGTAATACCCCGGGGCTAAATTAAATCTGCGGAGCGCCTGAGATGTATTCCAGGCCTACTGGCCCTAGAACAATAGTCTACTTGGGTTCGTCTAGGCCTCCTGACCCTGAGGAACAATCTGTAGCATTGTAATCCGGAGCACGCTATATTAAACCAGTTTCAAACCGTTCAACGTTTGGTTACCCGAGGGCCGGAACTGGGCGATCTCCTTCGAATAATCCGCTTTCAAAGACCGAGTCTAAGATGGTGAAAAATTGAAAGCACACTGAAGATGTAGTTGTGCTCCGTTGTTTCTATTCAGGAGTAATATTACCAACAACCAGCCCTACCGTCCTAATATTATCATTTATGGTGAAAAAATATAATAGAAAAAATGTCGAAATTTTTTATCGATCGCGTTGAGTCCAAAATTTTGATTTCGCGTGAACAAGTTTGGCGACAGCAATATATATTATTATAATATATAGAATTAATATATAATAATATATAATAAGATATAATAATAATATAATAATATATAATAATATATATAATTGATTGATTATATATGATTATATAATATATATAATAATATATAGGTAATTAATATATATTATGAACTATGGTTAAACGGGTCACGGTTAAATAAATAGTGATGTTCGTGTTAGGGTGTAAATTTTACCACGCATCATGTTTTAATTTTATTGCGATATAAGCTTAACTGCCATAATCGCAAGAAAATGATACATTTTTTTATTGCGAAGAAGAACAGAGTAAAAAGGATCAGTATCCCTCCCCATAGTGGCAATATAACGGGTTGAAAATGGTGTGATTTAAGTTGCGACAGAATAGGAATTCATCTAATTTGATGCGATGAATGATAAGCTGAGGTGACGTAACTCATCTTGTGAAGGCTCTAATGAGGTAGTGGCGATTTGACCGTAATTATGGCATTAATAAAAGACTTTCCCAAGGACGTTGAGTTTAAATAATGACAGGGCACGAATATTTTCCGCGGCTATTCAAAAAAAATTAATACGATAAAAAATTTCGACATTTTTTCTAGTATATATAACGCACAGTGATTGGTATCAAATTTTTTAGGGCCAAAATAATAGAGAAAATTAACTTTCCACGATTCATTAGAAGATTACCAGTTGCTACGGATAGCGGTTGGTGTCTTGATCGATATTTGGCAATTGGAAATATAAAATGGCTCTCCAGTCGAACGATTCTTGAAAAGGTTCTCGTCTTTGATACTTTCGATTCGATAATGAAAGCTGTATTGAAAAGCTTTGGCTTCAATGACTTGAGGTTTTAACGACGATTTAATCCCTACAGTTCAATACGTGCCCGAAAAAGATTAGGGTTGGACTCGAGGGTGAAGGTTCATTAGCGGATCAACAGGTTTAACTGCGAATCGATTGACATAGCTTTTTCCTTTCGTTCTTTTATATTTTTTAATAGCACTAAAACTATTTCTGCTTCAATTTGAAAATTATACGCCATTATTGTATCGAACCTTGTACAACATTATTTTTAGTTCAAATTAATAAGATCAATTTCGTTATTTTATTAACGTCGAGTGTACCCAGGAAATTATTTAGATAGTGATTTCCAGCATAACTAGGCTATTTCGGAAGGAAAACCGGTTGGGAAATTTGTAAAAACGATTGGTCTCCCGAAGTGCTGAATTTCCATGAAGATATTATTCCTTCCATGCCAAGAATATATACCCAAAAAAATTTCGTTTATTACGACTACCAACTATGCTGTAAATAAAACTAAGACACTCCTTTAAGGCGAATTATTTATTTATTAAGAGCTCGCAGAATAGAAAGAGCTTCGCATCGGTTGATTTGCGCTCATCAAAAGTGAATCGTTAGTCCCCAGTGTCATCAAGTTGTTGGCAAGTTCGGGCCATCCTAATTGCGAATTTATCCTCGCCCTGAACCCTCGAAAATCGAAGGCTGACTCTTCGATAAGCCGATTAACGTTTTCCGCTTCGCCATTTATTAATTTGGCTTCAATCGCCTTTTTTCACGGACAGATTTTTTTTTAAATTGGATATTCGGATTCTACACGCCTTGAAACGTAAAACATCTAATTTTGAGGGGGGTAAGACAATTTTTTTCTTGGGCTATTGCAATGGTTTATTATTGAAAAATAAACAAAAAAAATCAATATATTTGAAAACTATCGTCCGAGCATTAGAAGACACAATATTGACGATGGTGCCACAGGTGCATATTGATTTCAACTGATCCCGTTCAGCGAAGAGCAAATAGACTGAACTGGTAACGCTCATTAAGTTACCGACACTTACCGACAAATCGATAGCCTTTCAGCGAAGCGAACTGGAACTGTTTCCAATTAATCCGTTGACAAAACGTGAGCCTTCCTTCCTTTCTACGTTGAACAAACGGTTCGTATACAGTGACGATACGTTCCTCCCCGAATCGAGAGGCGGGCGACGAGTTTTCGAGCCGAAGGTGAATCGGACATATTTTAATGATGGCACCGGACTTTTCCCTCGACTCAATCGCATTTCGAGTTTCCTCCGCTCGTTATAGCGATGCGCGGAATTCGAGCAAGGTCGGTCACCCGTGTGGTCAGTTTTTCTCGCATCGATTCTCGCTAAATCTACGGTAAAAAAGATATCCAAACAAGCGACCGGGATAAAAGATCAAAAGCCCTTTCTAGAATGAATATAAACGAGTACTGTTCACATGTTGGTATATTACTTAAATGGAAGCGTTGTGATCGTCCGAAAAGTCAAATTAGGAACGAAGTTGGATGTGGAAGAAATTTTCGTAGCACTATACTCAGAAATACTCGTATTTTTGAAAAAGTGTCTGAGTGTCCGTCTGTCTCTGGTCAAAAAGTGACGAAAATTGAGAAAAATGAATGTTCTCCTGGTGAATGTGCATAATTAGGCGTTGCCGGATTTAAGATAACACACAGTACTTCCAAAACATTCGCGTTCGAACGTTTTTCTATTTTGATTTTCACGGGGCATAATAGTCAATATTTTTGAACGATTGAGGTCTTAAAATGTTCGTAATAGCGAGCAGATAACGCTTGAGTTTATATATTTTTGCTCAAACAACGTACTTTCAAGATATAAGGTTTTTTTACTGTTTCACTGGTGCGTATTTTGTATTAAGATTTTTACACACCGCAAAAATTAATATATTTGAACGCTGAACGTCTAGAAATGTTTCTAACGGCTAGTAATGACACTTGATTTTTTTTAATGTCACACACGGCACTTCTACAAGATTTGTATTTTGTTTGTGTGTTTTTTTTTTCTTTTTGGGCACTGTCGCGTGGGATTTCCGAGTTTCAGGGAAATTTGGAGCGGTTTGTAACTTATTCATTTGTGGAGCTATAAAAATCGGTCTTATAGTTTTGGAATGCCGTGACATTGGTTATTTTCGACCACAAACGTATAAATGTACGGTGCAGAAGCCGTTATGATTTTTCCCCCATTCACATCATTTCTGTTATACTACCGGCGATCAAAATGCTTTTATTTACATAATAAATGATGAATGATTTTAAAATGAACGAGTTAATCGCATAGAGAAACTAATTTTTCAACTTCTTCGCCAATTAATATTTATCGCATCATTGTCGGGTTCGATTTCGTACGGGCGAGAGCGAGGAATTCGCGGCCTTTACGCTCCATAAAATCGTTAACGTCCTTCGACAGATGTTTTTCCGAATTTTCGTCACTTTCAGCCGAGTTCAAACGTCCCTTCTCGTCCTCTGGCAATTCAAGTTGGACAGCGAGGTGCCGAAGATTAGGGCAATTTACTGCCTAATGAAATGAAGCCCTCCCCAAGCTCCAGGGCGGAACTGATTCATCACACTTGGCGTTGGGAAGCGCTCCCCTGACACGGTCATTCCTCTCGGGCCCTTCTCATCTTTCAATTCCACGATTTTCATGCCTCGATCGTTTCAAGTCGAAATTAAAAGAGAAACTCGCCGCCCGTTTGGAACTCTCCCTTTAAAATATTAACGTTGCGTGGTCTTGGTATTTTCGTGACGATGAAATAAAGTGTACGTCGTGCAGTAAGTTTTGAAGATCGAATTTACACAATAAGGCCAATTAAAAAAAAAAAAAAAAAAAAAAAAAAAAAAAAAAAAAAAAAAAAAAAAAAAATAGAAATCAATTTTCGACTGATCAAATTCTAAGCTGTAAATCGATCGGTGGAAATCTGGTTTTTAAGCCAGTAGACCAAATTTACTAGTTATCGTGCTAAAAAAAATTATACGTGAATTATTACCCCAACATTTGGGAACGTTTCCACTCCTTAACAACTTAACAACTATCGTAATTTTAATTATTTTTATTTCCTCAATTAGCTCATTAAAAGTTAAATTTTTGCCATTAACTATAGAACGATTCTTATAGCTCAATAAATTCTCGAGTTTCAAATCAAAAGTCAATTTTTTTTTAATCTCGTGAATATCGTGATTTTAAAAATATATATTATTTTTTTAAATTATTTAATTTGAAGTCAAAATAGTTTCCTATTGATACAGCTGAAAAAAGTATTTGCCCAGAATTCCAACAAGTACAGAACGATTGTTATGGCTCCAAAAATTCTTGAGCCAAAAATTCTTGAGCAGTCCATGAGTTATTTTTTAATATCTAATTTATTTATTGTTGCATTATTCACAAAAGCTTAGACAGAGCGCAATAAATGTATGTTGTTGGCCTCGTTCAAAAATTTACCAAAGATGTCACAATTTAATTAAGACTGGAAAACATTTAACCCCCCCCCCCCCCAACACCCTAAATATTGAGGTGATGCTCTTCTTAATCGTATCTACTGGTGTTATACCAAAAATTTTTTTTATAGTTTCCGATGACAAACGGGGCACAGAAACGGCTCAAATTTCGACGTATACTAGACTATAATTGCCCACTCCGACCCGACGCATGTTTCGAAGAGCTGCCTGCGTGTGACACTTAACCACCTCCGTATCCAAGGCGACGACAGCATAGCGTAATAGGATTTATTGTAGGAACCGCCAGCTGAATTCGCCTCTCGGTTGAATTTTGAGTAACGCTGAAAATCTGATAGCACGTTGAGTGCAGTCGAGGCCTGATAATTCAGTAAATATTGCTCCAGTTGACGAATCGATGGCCGATAACCAGTTTATGCGAAGAAAAGGTGGCTCGGATATATTTCCAGTAGCTGCATAGATAACGAACGATTTCAACGTTAATTATTCAATATTAAACCATGTAGGTATTTAATTTTTCCATTAATTAATTTTAATTAATTATTCAATATTAAACCATGTTGGTACTTGATTTTAAAAAAAGCTACAGATAATTGTACGTACAATGGTTTATGGTTGCGCCTTTGTTTATTTATGATTTTAAAAGACCATTCATTTGTGATGATAACCTGTCCGAATATTAGTCAACGTTTCGTTCTAACAGCAGATTGGTAACTATTTGGGAAAACCCCGGAGCAACAATGGTAATTTAAATCATTTTTATTTTCCTAATTTTCAAATCAAAAGCTACAATTCTGGTTTACTTGATTACCTAATTTAATTTTCCGCCCCAAATAAAAAATAAAAAATTTAAAAAAACCGCTTTTAACTCCTTTCTAAAATTTACACCTGTTTTATCAATTACTCAGTGAAAAGTTTCGTTCTTCAAAAGTTAACGCTCGGCTTGAAATAGTCGACTCGGCGTTATTTTTCCTGGAAACTCCGAAGGACGATGGTATCGGAATGTTGTGAAAAAGCAGCTGCCCAAGGCGTGATAATGATGAACGACGCGTCAAAGTGTCAACAAGTCAACGGTCGTCGTACAAGTTGGAGCACGAGCGCGAACCTTGTTACAATCTGGTCTCCCATGGCGGAGGAATTTCCTCAGCCCTTCAACTTTCCATGACGGTCGTGTAAATGCGACACTGCTTTAACATATTTCGTGGATTTCCCGCCGTTGGGAAAGCTCGCTTGTAAATCACTAGTTTCCAAGTTGTTAAGCCAGATGCAAGGGTCATCTTGGAAATTTGCAGGGGACGGATTGAATTTTTACATTATCTACCATATTTGGAGTTTTACTGGCCGCAGAAGTTATTTGAACGCTGGAGGACTTGACATTTTTATACGACACGCACCTTATAATTCGCGTTTTTAGTTATTTAATGTGAAAGTTTTTGTATTTTTGAATCATCTTGCTATCGAAATGACACCATTTCACAAAACTTGTCTTGTATCGTATGGATCACACACAGAACCTAATGGGGTTTTTATATTTCGATTTTTACAGGCCGCAAAAATTAATATATTTTACGTTTGTGGTCTCTTCACATTATTGCTTATCTGATATTCGGATTATACCTACCTTGTAGGAAAACGCATTTTTACGAAGAGGGGTATAATTTGTATTTATTATTATTTATTTGTTTATATTATTTATTATTATTTATTTGTTTATTTTATTTATTATTATTTATTTGTTCATTTTAATATTAGTATTTATTTGTTTGTTTTATTATTATTATTTATTTGTTTATTTTATTTATTATTATTTATTTGTTTATTTTATTTATTATTATTTATTTGTTCATTTTAATATTAGTATTTATTTGTTTGTTTTATTATTATTATTTATTTGTTTATTTTATTTATTATTATTTATTTGTTTATTTTATTTATTATTATTTATTTGTTTATTTTATTATTAGTATTTATTTATTTGTATATTTTATTATTATTATTTATTTTTGTTTTTTACGCGATTACAATGTTTGATCATTGAATACTAAACCAAAATAAAATAAAGAATAATAAACATCCTACAGCGTCCGTAAAATGTAGCAAAATTCCCAGTCTAGGCGCTCAGTAGTTGAAGAAGTACTTTGATAACCGCTTCATTTCCAAATCTGCTTCGTATCCCGTTTCAACGACACTCTAGAGGCCAGGGTCAATCACTCGCCATCAACAGTATGGATCCGGTACCGCCCGCGTACTTATTTCTCAAACGTCTGCTAGTCGGGTCGCTAGGTCGGCTTTCCACCTCACCATCTTCCGCCAGTTATTGGTTCCTAAGGGGACGCACAAAGATGTAAAGAGGAGGCCATGTGGAAGGGAAACCATCGAGCAGGAAAACCCTCCACGTTTGGCGGACTAACTAACTGTATCAAAACCTCTACGTCGCCGATCCCTTTTCATTCGCGGTGATTATGCGCCATACGAAACCTACAGTTTTCCTCTGTAAATCCGCGATTGACGAACATGATTATTTTCTTTCGTTCGTATCCGATATTCTGTTATTCAAAGTAGGGAAGAAACAGCTTGTCTTTAAGGATCTAATAAGTTGGTCTCATCTGAAAAAAATACATTCGATCGATCATTTCTTCAATTTCAGATTGAAGCTCGACAGCATATTGGAAGACTGTTAAATGTTTTAGAGAACAACAAGTCTACTAAGACTCGATAATGGCTTCATATTTGTATCACTGAGGGTATTTACAGTTCTACGTGTAAATTACCCCAAAGACGATTCAAAACTCAATTGTACTCATAAAGAGTATATTTCTTATGAACTGATTTAAAGAGATAATAAATCAACTGGGGAAAATTCGTTGTTTCGCATTCAAAACTCATTTTCTTTCTGAAATTCGAGAGCGAAAATGAAAATTGTTAGAAAACCGACCTTTTGGCGCATCTTTTTGCTAACCATCACAAGAATGAGATTATCACGTCTTTGTGAAAATTGTAAAAATATTTTTACAACATTAAAGACTCAGACTCCATTTTCACGTCTCATTGAAGAACACTCATCGTTTTTAATTCCATATTTACGTAGTAAATTGAACTGATATCGTAAAAATCGAATCGGATTTGTAAATTTTGAGGAAAAAATCCTCTGAACAAATTGGTCAAAAGTGAAAAAAAATTCGTCATATCTCCGTGAAAAATGAATGAAATTTTCAGAAAAAATGTTCTCCGGTGGAAGTTTCGCCAATAATTACTGATGATCACATTGAGAATAAAAAATCACGCAAATATAGTTAGAAGATTTATTCGTTATAGAAGCGGCGGTCTTTCTTTTCTAGCGTAGTCAGATTCGTAATTGCCTGTAAAGTGAGGGGTTTAGCACGAAAAATAATTTCGAAATGAGAATAGTAGCGATACAGCTGAGTAAAAATTATGGGACAGTTATGGGCGGAACTGGTTCAGAAAAAATTCGAAAGGAGTCACCGCGCGCGTATAAGAATTTTGTTCACAGCTCAGAAACTACTATATGTGCTATACTTGTAGAAGATATATATTTATACTTGTAGAAGATATCTCTCTTGCGTTAAATACGCCGCTACATTTGATAAATCTAAATCAATCGTCATCTCCATTAAAATAACCTTCCGAAAGAAGCAACTCATCCGTGCAGCAAAATAACTCTATTGAGCAACGATGGATCGAAGTAATGAACCACGTGCATAGCGCTAAAAAATGGCAATACCGAAGGAAGAGGGTCCAAGTTGAAATGGCCGATTCTCGCACGGTATTAACGCCGTAACGATCCCAATCTAGAATTCAATTCAATCGGTGCACCCTTTACGCTCTTGTCAAACTAAATATTCGAGCAGCGTTTTAAAATTGCAGGAATCGATCATCAGTTCGTACAGCATTTCGCAAATGCAATTTCCATCGACGTGTTTTCGGATGAAATTTCATTAAAACTTTGAACCCTGGCGGATCATATATTTACATAAGAGTAGAACCTAATATAGATTCTATTCGTTGGTTTGCTTTGACGGTGAAATTGACCTTCATTCGAACGGTAGACGATCCGCCGATTTTGTACTTATTTATTAGACTCAATTTCCAACGAGCGTTGATGAGAAATATAACGAGTGGTGCGCTTAGATCACACAGCAAATCAATGTTTGAGTCGGTAACAGTTATAACCAATTATAAAATGAAGAAACTCATATTAAGGTCGCAACACTACAACGCTACAATACAATTATTAAAACTAGCCAGGAGACCCAAAAATAGAAAAGCGCACGAAATAGGTTAATATTGCAAAAGTGCGCCAAACGATACGAGCCAAGTATTGTAAAATGAATAAGTTTTTTTTTTTTTAATTTGAGGTTGCTCCCGACAAACAACCAAGACAAGGCATCATAATAAATTATTTTTTGAATTTTAAAATTACAAAAGAAAATTTTTGAAAATTATTCTTAAAATTTCAAACAGTTGATATTTTGAAAAATCGTGTAGAGCTCGTGTGTGAGATATTATTGGGAATTGAAAACTAACTGCATCTGCTTCCAAGGAAGAATATTTCAAGACTAAGACTTATCGAAAACGGACTTTCGCGGTTTGTAAAAATGACAATAAACCACATGGAAGAATATTTTAATCCTTATATTCGGAATTCCTGTGCGTTAGTTATCGAAAATTCAAAATTCGATCACGTCGTCCTATTTTGCAGAAGGAGAACTGGAAATTTTCGACGTAGATATGATGATATTTGACACTGTTCAACCATATACGGACAGGCACGATGGCAAACGACTGGGAGAACATTTTCTGAAAATATTGTATTGATTTTGAATGAATTTCAGGGAAATACGACGATATTTCTCACTTTTTGAGCATAAAAATTGAGACGGTTAGACATTCAAGTAAAGCAGAGAATTTCATACGAATATCATCTTTAACCGGCTGTTGCCTATTATTTAACGAATATTGTGTGTCTCGAATTTTTCTGCTTTGTCAGTAACTCTCAATCAACACATACTCATAAATAACTACTCATAAATCTGAACACACCACTGGTTTCTAGTCACGATTGCAGAAAAAAATTGCATTTTCTGCCACCATATTATTTTTTCCTTTTTTAATCAGAACTAACGTAAAACCTCGTATCTATAACAACGTATCTGCCTTCACCAGCCGCATTTCCAAGATTTACAATTATCTGGCGTACAAGGTTAACGAATGTATTTATCTTACCTAGTGAAAACAGTAAATACAAAGCACGGTTCACGGCACGGTTTGTTTAGATAGCATATAACATCCGCTTTGAGAGAAGCTACCGCTTTGATTATCCATGCTCTTTACACGCTTCGCTCCCGACTACATTTTGTATTCCCGTGAAATTCCGCGAGCCATGGAAAGTGAATTAGCTCGCTACGGCCGGCCCAATGTTTTCTCGCCCTGAAACGAGTTGGAATATCCTGTACGTTCAATTTGACAGCACGTTTGAAATTTTCCTTCAATACTGACAGCTTGAATCCCCCGCATTTCGATCCGGTAAAGCGAGATATTGTGTTACGATTGTAAACCAATCGGTTGGGAAAATTTCAGACTACGCTCGAAGCAGAAATTTGCGTTTTTATACGAGTATTAATTGATTTTTTTTTAGTTTGTTATTCAATATGAAAATATTGTAATCGGCCAAGAAAATTTTCTCTCCACCCACTCTCAGAATTTGGTGTTTATTTTTCAAGGCATGTAGAATCCGAATATCCTGTTCGAGAAAACTATAATAGCTAAACTGTTGAATTTTAATTAAGTCGTGAAATTTTCACCGAAAACCATTTTTGGTCTGATAAGTTAATTTTTTAAAGAAAAAGCAACCTCAATTTTTTATTTCATTTTTGGGGGTTCTGAGGGGGGAAAATTCGTATTTTCCATGTTTTTCAACATAGGCGTGTTTGACATCAATTTATATAGACTTTTTGACGCTGAATGATTTATGAGTGATACGATAATCGAATGGTTACTATCACAAGTGGATGGTCTTCTTAAATTATAACTGAAGGAAAGAATGCTATGACCTTTGTGAGCGGGTTGTCGGGTTTGGTAAATCGGCATTTGAGTGATTAAACCTAGGAAGTGTTCTACATGAACTCGCTCCATCCGCTACTCGCCGAAGCGGTCTCGCTCCTCGCTGCAAGAAATCCAACCAATTTTATCGCCCTGCAATCGCAGCAATATCATGAAAATAGCAATATCAGTGGCGTTATTTGTTACGTTTCATTGTAACAACAACCCTGATTCCCTATTTCTCGTCGTGTTTGCAGATTTTCCAATTAATAAAATTCGAAGGTCGCAGCAACAATTTTATTAGGCGTTTCAAAGTTTTTAGATTATTTTTCCATAATATGCCAATGTTCCAACTTTGAGTTTTCCAACATTTGTAACTTGCTCAGTGGATAACTTGAACAAAAAGTCGTCAATTTAGATGTTTCAATATACCAAAAGACAGGTAATTTAACTGTCCACATTTTCCCCATGTAATGTACCTATCCATTTTTCAACCGTTTCTGCGTTATTCAACAATATTAGTAGAGTATAAACGAAAAAATCACATTTTTTAACTTTAAACCTTATTTTCATCAATTTAGTGCAAAATAAACAAAGAATGAAGCATATATTATTGATATACACATAATCAACTATCATTATGCGGAATTTGAGCGGAATCTGAATCAAAAAATATTTCACAAAAAATTCAAGGGGAACCCCTGCGATTTGTTTGAACCGATCAGTTAACGATTTTTTACTCGTCTTCCAATACAGATAAAAATCTGAAATTTTCAGGATAGTTGTATCTACCCGAGATGTATTTTTGTGATTTTTTTCAATTCTCGGAAAAATCCGGAAGTGGTCCAAAAAAATAGGTTTTTAAAATCTCGAAAATCGGACTTTAACCGTGATTTTTTAGGTTAAAATTCATGTGAATCAATTGTTTTTTTATGCAGGAGTCTTCATTTGAACGCCTTACACACGTACGTAGCAAAAAGTTTGGCGAAAAAAATTTAAACAGCTCCATAGAAATTATTTTCCGTAAACCGAGCTCCTGACCGGCCGATATTTCGAGCTCGATAAGAGTGAAAAATTAAACTTGTATTTTTAAGCGTTTTTGAAAGCTATTTTTATAGGAAATTTAACGCTGAATCCGAATTTGACGTCAAAACTGCGGAAATTTGACGAGAACTATCAGTTTTTACTCATTTTAGTACTACACGTTTTTATGTTTTTCAACTTTGAAAATTCGTTGAAAACAAACTACTGTTCAATTTTGTTTAATTGATGATTCCTACAGGAAATTAGACGTGGAATTCGAATTTGAAGTAAAAACAATCAAATTTTAACAATTAATATTATTTTTAATTTTTCGGTTTTTCAAACTGTTACAGTTTCTCCAATCCCTATTCAGGAATTGAGGATCGTTTGTTGCGGATTAGGAGCATTATCCGTCCGCCGTTACTTCACTGATGAAACAATGACTTACTAAATAACTTATTCGAAATTTTCATAATTGTTGAAGATTTTCCAATATTTTTGTATTTACATATATAATATGTAAATGGACCTGTAAGACTTGTAAAAGTGCCTTTACTGACCAATTTAAAATTGAATTACTCGCCGAACAGCTCGAGAGAGTGTTGGACGAGCATTCATTATAGCTCCAGTTATTTTTGAGTTGAGCCAAATTTCTGAAATATCAAATATTCGTTTTCAAATACGCCTCTCGAACACCTGGAAAAAAAACAACAGTTGAAGAGTAATAAACCAAAATAATATAATACAAAGAATACATTGAGCTATCGGGCTTGAACGCAATAGTGTTGGCGTACTCACGTAACTTTTGAGATAGAAAAAGTCGAGAATCGCTTCAGCGTTTTCGTCGGCTCGAACAATTAATATACATAAGTTCGTACGCTTAAAATATGTCAGCTTTCGCTCGGTTTCTTTACGCCAAGTTACTCGCGTCGGCTCTTTCGCTTTAGGAAGCCTCAAAACTGATTATACACCACTTAAACAAGAACTTCCTCCGCGAAATTGTTATCTTATAATTTATGGTGACGTCAGAGTTAATTACACGATACCGGCGTTTGTTCAGAAAGCTTCTTTCTCCGAGTCGCTTTGGCAGTTGAGCGAGCGAGTTTCAAAATTGGCGAGCCAAGGGGGTTCGTCGCAAGATATAACGGGGAGAATCTCCGTGAAAGCTCGACGTAGCCCAGGACAGTTAATTCACTGTAGTCATTACGGGCGGTAACGAGTCTCCAGACTTCCATTACGGCTATTATCCCGCTTTCCCTCTCACTCCCTTCCGTCCAGTTTCTATTCTTCTCGGGGTCCTCGCTAAACCCTTTTTCCTGTATGTACGCATTTCTCTGTTCTTTATTCGGCCGCTCGGCGAGGTAAATTTAAAACTCTTACCGCTTTCCTCCCATAAGAGAATTTAAATCCTGATCCAAGACGTTACCCGAACCATTTTTATTGGCGAAATTGTTGTATAGAAAGAACGCAACTCTTTATTATTCCCAATAGCCGTTGCTCAAATTAATAACGATTCGAGAAGACGACGACATGTGAGAGTAGGAACATTTCCATAGTTGGGAATCTATCCGACAATTGGCTACTATATTGGCAGATTCGTTAAATAATAAAAAAAGGATTGTATAGAACGATTTTAAAATTTATATTTATGTACAATTCGATTGAGTTTCTAGATTTCAAAAATTAGCATGAAAAATATTTAAATTGTTGATATTATTAATATTAAAAATTAATTTTTTTTTAAATTGTTTATTTCAAAGTCAAACTGTTTGCTTCACGATACAGCTTAAGAGAGCGCAATCTGAGTCCTAGCCTTTGCGTAGGACCTTGAATTGAATAAACATTGTCATAAAAGAATTTTTATTTCATTTTCATTTACTTTCCCGAGTTCCTGTCAACAATTTTTAACAGAACGAATTTTATAGCTCCGAAAATTCTCGAGCTTCGATAAATTTCTCAAAACCTCGAAAAATCCAAACACAAGCTGTTTGCTTGAGAACCATTGAAGTTATCGTCTTCGTTATCAGTCGTCTTCGGTTCAGCATTTAAAAACCTATAAAAATTAAAACCAAACACAGGTAACGTCTCAAAAACGTAAAAATTTAATTAATTATGTATATATTATTATTATTATATATTATGTATATATTATATTAAAAAAATTATGAATTTTTCACCCTTTCAAATCCCTCAATAATACCTTTAAAATTAAGGTAACGATTTGGCAATAGAAGTGAGTTGTCAGCTCGAGAATGATTTTTGGTTTAATTTCAAGAATTTAGCTATTATAGTTTCATTAGAAATGTGTTGAAAGCGTGCACTGGATTTCTTTTAAATAGGATATTCGCACTAAACAAAACAGAGCACAAAACAAACATTAAATTTTGAGGGGTATTTGGAAAAAACCTAGGGCGATTACAATGGTTTTTACGGAATAAATAACGGAAACGCGCCAAGAGCGAATACTCAATTTTATTGAATAGCTTCCAGGAAAATATCAAGCATGGGAACGTTGCAATTCCCATTTATACGAGGCCTCAATTAATTTATTAGCGACGATGCAAAGCAGGGTTCACAGGCATCCGTCGATGCATTTGAGTTGATGCATTTCGAATTCTGATTGGCTTCGATTCGTCGCATTCCCGCGTCGGGTAGTCAATCAAAATACAAATAGCAGCAAAGCGGACGCATTTAACGGATACCTGTGAACCCTGACCAACCGGTTGGAACAGTACAGTGGTTGAAAAAGGAGGGAAAAGGATTAGCGTTTTCGTTTCACGCGTCCATTAGCAACAGATTCATAATGGAAAGCCCATAACGTTTTGATTTCACTCTCCGTAAGCCGCTGTGAGAATTAAGTTTGGAAAATATTACCGCTCCGAATTTCGAACCAGATTACCGAGTCTAAAAAACTGGAGAAGCTTTTAGATAATTATTCATTACCTAATATTTATTATTAAAAATTAATATAGAATTAATAAATTTTTTTATAACCCCTCCCCTCCAAAGTTTGATGTATTAATTTTCAAGCCATCTAGTATCCGAATATATAGTAAAAACATTTTGCGATATTATGGAATATAATTCTTCAAAAGCTAAATTCTAAAAAATTTCACCAAAAATCTATCTTGGCCCGGCAATGGCTCAATTCTTTAACTAAATCGCTACCTCAATTTTAAGGGGATTTTCGGGGGGTTTCGGGGAAGGAGAAAATGCGTATTTTCCAACGTTTTGCATTAAAAGGTGTATTTGGTATCGATTTCTATATATGGACGCTGAATCGAATGAGACCTTTGCGGGGTCAATAGCTTGCTAATCGCAGCTTTCGTGTAGAAATTATGGGATTTTCAGAAATTTGGCATGAATGTATAATTCGAAATTTTCTGGAGCTATAAAAATCGTGCTATACTAGTTGGAATGGTTGTCAAACACTCTTCAGCTGTATTAATTTAGCTTTTAATTTAGAAATTAAGAAAAACAAAAATGATTAAATTTACAATAGTTGCTACGGAGTTTTCTCATATATTTCGTAGTTACCAATCTATTTTTCGGTGGGAAGGTTCACAAATGTTCGGAATAATTACTATCACAAATGGATAGCATTCTTAACTCATTATTGAAGCGAAGGAATAATAAACCACTGTATAATAATTTGCAGCGTTTTGCAGAGTTAGTTTACTCACATCTGACAATTGATTTAAATCTCGTCTCTACTCCCTAATGTGAATTTTCAAAGTCAAGGTCACCATTAATCTCATAGATGGTATTCGAGTCGAAAATTTGTTTAACAGTCGTAATTCACGTTCGCCCTGAGATCGTTCAAATATCCGACTCGCCTTCGCGTTGTTGAATATCGAAGCTGTAGAACTGACGAAGCAAACGATTCGAAGCGAAGACAAGTTTCACTTCACCCGTTTAACGATAACCAACTTGATAAGTCGTTCTCGAAGTTGGTCACATCTTGACGCCGAAGTTTCTGACGCTAGTAATGTACCAAATGACTCGCTCAGTCAATAAGAATCAGTCTCCGATTGCTCTTGAGTTGTAAGTTTCTTCCTGTTAATCGCGCAACAGTTGCTTTGCGAGTTAATGGCGGAAAAAAGCTCTACCGTATACCGATTGATGTCGAATGAAATTCAAACGTAAGGTGCCTAGTTTATTCCGAGTTGTTGGTCTCAGCTTAAATCGAAACGCAAAAGCGTATTAAAAGCACTAGTGAAAAATTTGTTGAGTTTTTGAGAGAAATTTGAGAGTTGTTGTTGAAATTAGTTGAAAAAAAATCGAATTCTAGAAAAGAAACCGATGCAAATTATTGTACAGCGGTTTATTATGGGGTCAACTATAATTTATGAAGACCATCAATTTGTAATAGTTCCTTGTCCCGAACATCTGTGACAGTTTCCCCCTAAAAACAGATTGATGGAGACCTAAGCTCCTTACTCACTGTCATAATTTTAATTAGTTTTATTTTTCTTAATCCTCAGAAAATGGTGACGGGGACGGACAGAATTTTTTTTATGCTGGATATTCAGACTCTACATGAAACAAAAAGCATCACATTTTGAAAATTGGCTGAAATTTTTTTCCGTGATTACAATGGTTTATTATTGAATAATAAACCGAAATTTTAATTCGTCCGTTTGCACAATAACTGCCGTAATTTTTCGAGTTAAAAAATTGGTTTTTTGCTGAGTCTTTTATGAAGTACGAGTTTTTCGGCCGGTCAGATCGGAGCAGATGGTGGTGTTAAAATTGGAACCTGGCCAAAAATCGAAAAACATTGGATCTTGAGAGACATTCCGATTATTGAAATTCGTTTATTTTTTCACATTGAATGTAATGAGGCTACACCCTTCTTTACTTATTGCGGTTATATGGAGATTTTAGAATTTTTATATTTGAACTCTTCGAATGTTCTCGTGAGATTGCTCAGCCGGAAGCTCTCACCTAAACTGAAAAAATAATTATCACACCGGAAAAATAATCTTGCCAATTTCTCGATAATTTAGGTACCTATATCTAATACCGAAATTCGATGCCGAATTTAATATAGTTCCGAAATTTAATGGCGAATTTGAATATTGGAGATGAGAGACGTTTTCGCTGAAGATTGATTAGGCTCCGCACAGCCGTCAGCTACCTCGGCAAGGCTTTCGTTCGGACGTTAATAAATAAACGCCAGTAAATTTTCCACGTCTCAAGAGGCGAATAAGTGAGAAGGAGGCGCATCGATCAGAGCGAACAGGTGCACTGATGGACTGGCCGTTCCTCGGCGGAGGAGGAACGACCACAAAACGGGTGTCGGCCTTCTCCATCTTAGAAGCCAATCACGATCCGTTCACATGTATCCGTTCGAAGTTCAACTGGTCGAATTATTGTTTCACCGATGTTATCCAATATTTTTACTGCCTAAAGTTTTACCTCATACAAATTCGTCTCTTCTAACTCCCAAATTACACACAGTACTGAAAAACTGTAAAGAGGATATTCACTCAAGTCTACAAAATCTATGGAAAAGAGTGAAAAATCGGTCGATAACTTTAATAAAAATCGCTCCATATTATTGTAATTATTGTACAGTGATTGGTAAATACAGTAATACTCACAAGTATGGTCATTTTAATTATTCATATTTTGTTTAATAACTTGATTTAAAATAAAATTTATTACCAAACAATACAGCTTTAGAAAGTGTTGGATGAGCAAACCAACGAACATGGATAGATTTTTATAGCTCCAGCAATAATTACAGTTTTTATTTTTCAAAAATGCCGCAAAAAAGTTGCGATGAGCCGAGAGGCGTTAAAGATATCGATTTATTATACCATTCGATTGAGTCAAAAGATCTATATTAATTGTCATCAAACACAAACAAGTTTCAAAAACATTGGAAAATACTCATTTTTTCCTCTCAAACCCCCAAAATACCCTAAAAATTGAGAAAGTGTTGGCTAAATAATTAAACCATTCTCAGGTCAAGAATACGTACGGACGGAATTTTTTTAATTGCATATTTGATCCTTCATGCCTTGAAACGTAAAACATATCATTTAAAGAGCTAAAAAAAATACTCTTGGCTGTTGTAATGGATCATTATTGAATAATGATCGCAGCAAGTTATTGTATTGTTCCTCTGCTTCAGTAATGATTTAAGAGGACAGAAGTCCTGTGAGTGTTTACACCATATATTAGTCACTATAAGTTGTGAAAAGTAATTATTATATCGTAATTTCAATCATTTCTCTTGATTCACTTAATTTAAAGTCATATTATTTGTCGAATACTCTTCTGAGAGTATTTGACGAGCGTTCCAACGAGTATCGAACGATATTTATAACTCCACAATTACAATTTATCGATCAATTACTCTAATTTCTTAAGTTATAAGATCTTACCAAATTTCTGAAAAAATTTTTTATTAAAGCAATCAATCCCACCGCCGTGGTTTCTTTCGGCGTTTCAAAAATCTGAAGAAATTGATACCAAACACACCTTTGCCTCAGAAACACGTTGTTCAATTAAATTGAAAAAATATTCCGTCGTGTTACGGATATTCGACGTTCGTTTACGGATAAATGTGAACTGAAGCGAACGTTTTGGTCGACTCTCGTCGATTCGAACTAAGACGCATATATGCTGCCACTCAGCCGCAGGAACAGTAACGTGTGCACTCGTAGTCCATTCGCAATATTGGCTCTCTCCGGTTCGGTGTTATTTGCTAAACCGTGCCTTCCATCACTCCTACTTATCCTCAAATTGCCAATTATCCGCCGACCCAATACCGGTAATGGGAGGCGGTTCAGGCCATCGGTTTCGGTTCGCAGTCCATTACAATCGTGGAAAGATTGCTTTTACTACCTTTCCAAGTCAAAGCATACTATAGTTCGAGTTCAGTTCACGTGGAATTGAATATTTCGTTTGATTTATTGATTTCATTCCGCGTTTGGTTTGTTGTTCAATAATAAAACATTGAATTCGCCCGAGAAAAAAAATTTCTACCATTCTCAAAACGTGATTTTTGACGTTTCAAGGGGTTTTGAATCCGTGAAAATAAATTCTTACGCCGTATTCTGTCAAACGGAACTACAAACGTAAAATTCTTGAAATTTGTTAGGTATGCAAATATTAATTTTGGTCTGACGACGGCTCAATTTTTAGCCTAATTGCAAGCTCACTTTAAAGGGTGTTTTGAGGAAGAAATTCGAATCTCTCTTGTCGGAGACTAACTTCATTCATCTGGCTTTGCAAATTCATTCGAACACTCCGATTTAGACCTCAGACAGGTAAATACTCGAAGGAACTTTTTCATTCGAAGTTTTGATTTAATGCAGACGCTGAATAACCGGAGGATTCATTCGAGCTTTTGCTAGCGAGAGCTGACATTGTCGAAGGAACGACGCATTATTTGGCGTTTTTTCCCTCGTCTAAAAAATTCTCATTCTTTACAGAAAGGGACGACGCGGTTTCCATTCACCTTATTTCGTTCAGTCTTATTGTCAACCCACCAGACTCGTTTCTCTCCTTCAGCGCAAAAGACGCCTTCACTTCCATCAAGCCCTCGCTTATTCGCCGAGAGGGCGAATGACCCGCCTTTCAGTCATTATTCTTTCTTCGTAGTAAAACTCTCTTATTGCATCCGGCCCGAGTGCATCCGAGGAAGTTTAACCGAACTCGGTCGAGGTTCAGTTACTAAAATGATTTCGCTGTATTATTTGACATCTGGCACTTTGCTTGCAGGAAAACTGACAGAATCATATGTTGAAATTACAAGGAAATTATTTATAAATCTTTATATATTTATTAATATTGATTATTTTTTATATTTATTAATAGATTATATTTATAATAACTATAACTAAATATAATTATATTTATTTAATTTATATCATATATAAATGGGTGCAAAATTATGCACTCGTATTTCGAATTCCAAGGTGCGGACAGTGACTGTACACTAAATTTTCCCCTCAATTCTCCACATTTTTCTTTAATATCTAAATTTTCATTTTAATCCAAAATCAGATTATTCATTTTTTGTGCTGTAAATAAATTCACTAATCCTGCAGCATTTATGAGCTTTCATCACTTATCAAAATCCACCGCGTTTTAGAGTAAGTTCCAACAGACGTTAAGCTTATTCCAACATGCCACCGTTATCAACGCGTCCGAAGCAGAAAATTGTGAAAGCGGGAAAAAAGGGTTCATCCAGTTTGTATAGATAAAGTTCAATAGAACGAGCGAATAAAGTTAAAATGAAGTGTCGTGGCCAAGTTTGCCATTTTTCTTTCCATCCCACTTTCTGCTTTTCCTCCTATTATTACTCCTCACAAACCGTTTTCATTTTCTCCTGTAACAATAAAGAAATTTCATAACCCCGTACAACAATTCGACGGGAAGATGACGTTTTTCAGCGGCTGAAAACGAATTTCCCTCTCGGCGGAATCTTTGTTGTTAGAACGGTTGATGACTTCATCTGAAAATAATTTCCAACTAGCTCAGTGGTGTGCACAGATCACAGAGCACGTACCTGTAACGTACCTATTCATTTTCCAACCGTTCCTGTGGTATCCAACAATATTAGTAAAAGAATACACGAAAAGTTTCCATTTTTCAACTTTAAATCTTCTTTTCATCAATTTAGTGCGAAAGAAACTAAGAATGATGCATATATTATTGAAATACACATCATCAAATATCATTATTCCAACTTTCCATTAGTTCCAACTTCGAGTTTTCCAACATTTGTAACTTGCTCAGTGGATAACTTGAACAGAAAGTCGTCAATTTGGATGTTTCAATATACCAAAAGATAGGTAATTTAACTGTCCACATTTTCCCTTTGTAATGTACCTATCCATTTTTCAACCGTTTCTGCGTTATTCAACAATATTAGTAGAGTATAAACGAAAAGAACACATTTTTCAACTTTAAACCTTATTTTCATCAATTTAGTGCAATATAAACAAAGAATGAAGCATATATTATTGATATACACATCATCAACTATCATTATGCTGAATTTGAGCGGAATCTGAATCAAAAAATATTTCACGAAAAATTCAAGGGGAACCCCTGCGATTTTTTTCAACCGATCAGTTAACGATTTTTTACTCGTCTTCCAATACAGATAAAAATCTGAAATTTTCAGGAAAGTTGTATCTTACCGAGATGTATTTTTGTGATTTTTTTCAATTCTCGGAAAAATCCGGAAGTGGTCCAAAAAAATAGGTTTTTAAAATCTCGAAAATTGGACTTTAACCGTGATTTTTTAGGTTAAAATTCATGTGAATCAATTGTTTTATTATGCAGGGGTCTTCATTTGAACGCCCTAAACACGTACATAGCAAAAAGTTTGGCGAAAAAAATTTAAACAGCGCCACAGAAATTATTTTCCGTAAACCGAGCTCCTGACCGGCCGATATTTCGAGCTCGATAAGAGTGAAAAATTAAACTTGTATTTTTAAGCGTTTTTGAAAGCTATTTATATAGGAAATTTAACGCTGAATCCGATTTTGTCGTCAAAACGGCGGAAATTTGACGACAACTATCAGTTTTTACTCATTTTAGTACAACACGTTTTTATGTTTTTCAACTTGGAAAATTCGTTGCAAATAATTAAACTACTGTTCAATTTTGTTTAATTAATGATTCCTACAGGAAATTAGACGTGGAATTAGAATTTGAAGTGAAAACAATCAAATGTTAACAATTAATATATTTTTTTTAATTTTTCGGTTTTCCAAACTGTTACAAACAGTTTTAACAATACATTCTCCAATCCCTATTCAGGAATTGAGGATCGTTTGTTGCGGATTAGGACCATTATCCGTCCGCCGTTTTTTGAAAAATTTCGAAAAAATAGCTTCTGTGTAAGGAAATGGAGGAAATTTAATTTCGATTCGATTAAAAATAAAAAAATGACGGGTTATTTTTGGTTTTCGAGATTTATTCCACTTTGTGGTAAAAAAGTGTTTCTTTGTCTTTCTTCGAGCGTGAATAGGTCCTAAATTTAACTGACCACATTTTCCCCAAGAATTGTACCTATCCATTTCTCGATAGTTTATGCGGTGTCCAACAATATTGATGGAATATACACGAACAATCCCATCTTGGATAAAAACGCGAGCTAGCGTATCTCAATTATTCAGAGCAACTCGAAAATAAAGCGAACGGAGGTGTAAAAGCTTAAGAGATTGCGGTGACAGAGGTGTTTCAAATATTGCAGCCATAATTGGAAACGAAAGGTGAGCAATGTATACGAGGACAGGATGACTCTAGAGACTCGCTCCAAGTTTAGGGTCTGACATGGCTTGGCAAGGGCGGAAAAGCGAACCAAAGGGCAAAAGGAGCGTTGGCAGGGGCAACGAATAAATTTATTAGACCCCCCTTGTCCTAGTACCTTGGCAGATGTAGCGTCACGTTTCATTCCCAACGTCTCACGCATACGCTGAAACCGCTAGCGCGATCATAAGGCTGCGTGAGCGTAATAAAGAAACAAGAGCGTTTCCTCGAGCAAACATTTTACACAGAAGCAACAGCATTCGCCGTCCTTCTCCAGCGCGAGCTATCGTCGCGCTTTTAGAAGAAACATTATATTCTCAGCCGCATAATGGAACGAATAGTCAAACATGAATTGTTACACAGATCCCGTTGCGCACTATCGAACGGCAGATTGTACGAATTTTTCTCCTTCTGGGAAATACCAATTTTTGATTCTTCGCGGGAATTTACTCCGAACTGCTTAGCTTTAGATAGAACGGCCCAATATTATATTGGGCGTTTCTATAATAGAAACGTCCCGAAAATAATTAACCAAGACTAATTTGGCTCCGATTTCAATATTTACGTAGCGAAAAAGTATTGAGAACTGTCAAAAGTGAATTTCAATATGAAATTAAATGAAATATCGTTTATTCTATAACCGTAAGGTATTACAAAGGTTTGCCTTGTGCACCGAACAAAGAAGATAACAAAACTAATTTCTAAAAGAAATTTAACTTCTGCGTAACAGAGTATTCACATAAAATAATATATTGACACTGTTCTTGTTTTCACCACGTAAAAAGTTCAAAGTAATTGGCAAGTAAGTATACAATTTCCAATTCGTAAATAATTAATATTGTTGCATAACATCAAACCAGGAAATGACACTTCTCACTAATAATCTCACTTGTCGTTCAGTACAGAAATCCCTCGTTTAAGAAGAAGACCCTAGTATTAATCAGAATTCTCAAAAAAAAAAAAGTACAATTTCTTCAAAGTCAGGACTTCATTGGAGACCAGACAATTTTTCAGTTATTTTTCTGTCAAAAGTGAATTTCAATATAGTATTCACTATCCTTGCAGAGGAACGCTTTCTGAACAAATGTTCGCGGGTCGAAAAGCATCAAAAGTAGTGAAATCGCAGGGGAAAAATCAATAAATTGCGATGACATCTACATCTCAATGTTGAACTACGTAATCATAATTCCGTCTTCAGCTTTTCTAAACCTGCACAACTTCGGGGCCCTTTCAGATGCCGATTTTTCCCCTGATCCCGTTGAATCAGATAATATTCAATAAAGAATTTTTTTACTAACGATAGCGTACGATTCGTCGGACACTACCTGAAGAAAACGTTGTAGAAAAGGCGTAAATATTTTTTACCGATAGGATCAACCGGTCTGAGCACAGACAGACAGTTGCTAGACTAGTTTAAAAAAATCAGATTCTTCACTTCGCGCAAATTGTCAAAACCCTGAGAGCATAGAGCTGAAGAAACTCCAAATTTCCAAGGACTAGATTGTTTAAACAGGAATAAAGATATTCTCAGAGAAGGACGAAATTTCAAGGCAGAGGATCTACATCGTCAATGGAGTAAGTTCCTCCTAAGAGAGTTGGGCCGAGGCAGGTGCACGCTTTCAACTCGATTGAATTAATAATAGCTAAGACCAAGAAAAGCCCATTGGCGAAGTTTCTCTCGGACTTGGCCAATAATTGATCGAAAGAATTCGAGCTAAAGCTAATAAGAGATATTCAGAGCGGCGAGGATCTCCAGCGCTTTCGCTTGGATTATTTCTCATCGTATTCGATCTTGTTAATCTGGAAATTTACGTGCAAACGATAATTAATAAATCTAACCACTTTGTTTTCAAGTTCATTCGATAGTAAAATTTACGTCATTTTGTTTCTTTCCAGGTACCTACAAATGTTCGCAGCCTAATCGTCTATTGAAGAGATACAATACGTAATGGAAAGTCCAACAGGTAAAATTATACTCGTGTAACTTTTTAAAAAAGGCGACCGTAAAAAAAAATACAGCCCTAATCAAGATTGAGAGAATATAAAAAATCGATAATGATAGTGACATTGAAAACGTATCACGTTAGAAGTAAATTTGTATATTTTTATCTTAAAAAATAATAGCGGTTTGTAATTAACAGCTCTTTCTGCTCTAGGGTTTTTACTTGGGTGCCTACGTCTTTTTTTGGTCAGTAACAAAGAAAAATATTCTACAGCTCATTTCCAAATTTCAAAATTCCAAAAAATTTTCAAAAAAAAAAATTTCAAAAAAAAAAAACTGTAGCGCCATCATTATTTGAATAATCTCAAATCTGATCGCATTGTTGGAAAGGTCGATTTTTTTAAGAACAGCGCCATATATGATTTTTATCTCCAGAGCAGTACGGGGAAATTTAGGCCTAAGAACTGGCGAAATTCGATTTTTTCAATCGGGTTTCTATCTGAAGTTTTCATAGCAAATAACTAACAATCTACAGAAAAACATTGTCCCAAAACTCAGCCGTACAACGGCATGATTTGGAAAGTTTATGAAACACTCTCTACGCTCTTGTAGAGATACATCAAGTATAGAACGATTATTATAGCTCCAGTTATACCATCATGGCCAATTTTTAAAAATCTCAAAATTTCACCTAGAAGCTCGGATAACTCGACAACGATTAAAACTATTTCTTCGTGACGGTCTCATTCGAATCATTATCAAAAAATCATGTAAATTAATATCAAACAACATGTTTTAAAAACATTGAAAAATACGAATTCCCTCTCCCACAAATTTAGAATTTAGTTTAAAATTTCCCATCGATGGAGGTAGTGATTTGGCTTAAGAATTAAACCATTGTCAGGCCGAGAAAAGTTTTGGTGATATTTCAAAAATTTCGCTGCAATAGATTCCTCAGAATTTTGGTTTATTTAATAATAAACCAATGTAATCTGATGGATATTCGGATTCCACACGCCATGAGCATCAAGCAATGGTTCATTATTTTCTGAATTTTACAAGCCTTGAAAAGTAAAGAATCAAATTTTGAGGGAGATAGAATAGAAATTTTCTTGGGCGATCCTTGTATTAAACGTAACATGATCATCTTCTTTTACAAGATCTCCCTCTCTTATAAAATTATTATCGTGATAAATTCATTAATGATTGAATCTCCGTATTTAATATTATTCGCCAACTTCTTAACTTTAGCATCGTTCACTCGTTCTGAACAACATTTGTTTTCGCTAAGCCGTTCGAAAAGTTTCCCTTTCTATATTTCTCGCGTTCCCTTTCGGCAAGAACAACGTAACTGATTGCGTCGGTCTTTTTGCAGGCGGAAAGTTACTTTTTCGCGATTCGCTCCGCCCTTTCTGAGCAAACAAAACTCTTCTGTTGCCGACTTATATCGACGTTCCTTTCCCAGAGTTAAAATTCCGAGCAAACAATCGCGGTAGGAACAATCGGTTCGAGGAACGAGCAGAGAGGGTAACAAATCACAGCGGCAACGGAAATAGATTCTATTGCTATATCGGTCAGACGGTTTTGACGAAATTGAAAATTGGTGCAGCGTTTTTTTTTTTTTTTTTTTTTAAAGTTGATTGAACGAAAGTGGGCCAAATTACGTCAAGGAAGCGTAAAAAATTAAGATGATTAATTATTTTCACATGCCATGAAAAAAAGCATCAATTTTTGAGGTTGGTTAGAAACATTTTTCATTGGGCAATTACAATGGTTTATTGTTGAATAATAAAAATATCTCATTGTTCGCTCATTCGTTTTCACGCTTTGCTTTTACAGCCGACGAAACGATATTTGCGCGTATTTTCACTCGGAGCCTTTTATGCATTAAGTGCCAAAGCTTTTTGAATGATTATTCCTCTTCTTCGTCGCAACTCTTTCACCGAGAAGTTGTCATATCTATTCAAAGCCTAATTTACATTTTCCACCCTCGAGAGTTCAAGATTCAAGAGCAGCCATGCTCTGATTTAATCAATTAGGCAAATGCTTTCCAAATAATCGCAAGCTAGATCCGTTAGATGCTCTCGAATTTATTCTGTTCAGTCCAAAGTTGAAAACATTTAGCTCGAACGTTTCGTGATTTCATTTCAATACGAACGGGTCAATTTCGATCGTATATGATATAGTTTTCGTTTTGAACTGGAATCTGATTATATTTTCACGAAGTCTGCAACCGTATGAACAAGAAATACTCGCATTTGCTACTAAAAATACGTAGAAATAAATATCCCTGAGATACCTTGGAAAATACGGATTCTCCCTTAAAACTCTCCAAAAATACAATTGAAATTGAGGAAGCGCTTTGGCTAAAGAATTGAGCAATCGTTGGCACAAAAATGATTTTCGGTCAGCATTTCGAAAATCGACCGCCGCTTTTTTCGTCTTTTTTTCGGTGATATTTCGATTTTTTATCGTAAAAGTGTAGACGTCGGGCGGACAGAATTTTAAATTGGTAACTCGGATTCTAGACTGTACTGCCTTAAACATGAAATTTTGAGCGGGGGGTTAGAAATTTTTTCTTCAGCGATTACAACGCGACGATGCAACAGTAATTCCACGCGTCTCGTTTTAGTTTTTTTTTTTTTTTTCTCAGGAGAGCTGTTTCAGTGGTTTTCTGTGAGGTAGCAAATAAATTACGGTGAAGTGAGAGTTTTTAATTTCATTTTTAGCGCTTGTCCTCTCGAAAAACCGGGTGTTTTTTCACAAAAATCATAAGCAACCATGAAATGCGATTCTGTCTGCATAATTCAAATGTGTGGGCATTGAATATGCTCTTCAGCATCGCCGTAATTTAAGACTGCTTATCAATGTTATTAAAATGTCTGAGGAATATTTCCTTATTCCTGTAGTATTCTAAACTAACAATTGCATTCAAAATTTGAGGTTTTCAATCGTTTAGGAGCTTTACTTAATTGGAAAACGCGAAGAACTTTGCCGGATTGTATACATTGTAACTATTTCTCGGTTTTCTACGTTATTAGACTGTTTTATGATGAGTAAATTATTATTTATTGAAATAATGCGAATTTTTTCATATTGTAGCTACTTAAAACACTCAAAAAAAGTAGATATGCGGAATTACTGTGACGTCGACAGTTGGATTTATTATTAGGATATCAAACAATGGGGAGGACGTCCCTTATTATTATAATATAATGTATATTAATAAAAACACAACGATAGTGAGGTAATGAAACCAGTGGTGTGATTAGATCACACAGTACTTCCATGTTTGAGTCGGTAAGTGGTATAATTAATTATAAAAATTAAGGAACTCGTACGAAGGCTAGTGCCCAAAGAGACCCAAAAATAGAACTCCTCTAATCAAGCTAATATGCGGAAGTGTAGTAAAATGGGATAATTTTTTGGGACCCCCAAAATTGATTACCCAGCACTAAAGTGGGAATCAAGCGTCACTCGCTCGTCGTCACAAACATGTAAACACCTTAAGCATTCAAATATTTCATAATTTAGTATCAACATTCTCTCGTTCAAATATATTGATTTTCGTAGCCACAAAAAGGCTGATAACATGGAAGTACGGTGTGCGAGCTAAAAATAAAGCTCAAACGTCATCTGCTTGCAATGAAGACCATTTCAAGGCCCAATGTCGAAAATATTGGCTTTTAAAACGTGGACGAATATTTTGATAATTAATGTCGGAAGTACTGTGTGTTGGACGTAATAAATGCGAACAAGTCGTCTTATTTGTGTTCTGTCGTTTCATTTCATGTTTTTTTTCTATTATTGGGCAAACTGTTCGTGCAATTATAAATAAAAATTTAGACCACGTAAAGCTCGGGGAAAGTTTCATTTGTGTAAATTCGAAAACTGATTTTTTGGACAACTCGCAACTTTTTCCGAGATTGAAAAAAATCACCCGAATACATGTTGGCAAGATACAACTTTTCTGAAAATTTAATCAGTATTGACGTTTGAGTAAATAATTAATTAATATCATTAAAACATTATGTAAAATCATTAACTGTCAAGGAAACCATGGGTTTTATCGTGATAAGATTCCTTTCATCATGATACTTGATGAAATATACATCAATAATTTTTGTGGCTTTTTTCAAATTAATGTTCAATTTTGATTTATTATTTTTTTATTTATATTTTACCGAAAGTGTTGAATACCGCAAAAACGGTTGAGAAATGGGCAGGTACTTTACTCAGACGAAAATGGAGGATTAAATTACCTCTCTTTTTGTGAATTAAAGCCTTTGGATTGGAGAATTTTTTTTCAAGTTATCGAGGGTGCAAGCAACAAAAAAATGTTGGAAAGTTGATAATTTAGAGAGATATTTCGGCTAAAACTTAAGGATGGATCACTTGAACAGCAATGAATTCATTGAAACCTCGAAAGATACTTTTCAACTGTTGCTTCAGTCTCAGATGTTCTAAATCTTAACCGACGAAAAATTAAGACTTCTAAAAATTTCAACCTTTTTCCAAAAGACGGGTTATGGAATCACAGGTTGATAATTTATACAATGAAAAATTGTGTAACATTGAGCATTGAAGCGCGTTTGCCCTTTCATTTGTACCTAATAATTCCGTTCAAACCGTTCGTGCTCATGGAACAAAATTCTGAAAGCATCCGCTTCGCATTGAACGTGTTTCGCTCCGTTTGAAAACGGCTGTACGATTCCGTCGTGAGCTCTTATTGGGCTCTGCGACCGCGCATGTCTTCCTTTCCGCGATGAAAGGACGCCTATCGTTCGCTGTATAGACGAGACGTGAAAATATGAGGAAGATCCGAAGCACCTATAGCAGGTGAAAGAGGTCGAGAGGAAAACAAGGTGATATGCTTGAAAGGTAGACAATATAATTTATGAGTTCTTCCTCCTGCAAATACGCGTTTCCTCCGGAAGACGGGTTATCCATTGTGCGTCCAGGTCGGCGCTTTTGCTCGCTCTCATAATTCATTTTGGATGTACGCAACCCGCGCGGCTTCAAACGACGACTCAACTATATCCACCGCCTGTCAGCCTCGGATCATTTGGGAAATCGCACCCGCTCGAATTCAACGCTTCGTCATCGAGATAATATATTTGTTCACACAATGACAATCGTTCGGTCGAGATTTTCACTTCAGCGTTCGCGGCGGTAGATTTTTTCGGGATCATTATCTGCGAAATCTAAAAGATGAGAGAAAATCAATAGCGCCTAATTATAGAGCTCATGCTGACTCATTGAATTGAAAACTTGACTTTTCGCAGACAAGGAGGTCTCAGAGTATACGATTCGATTCAGCAATAAAATTCACGTAGACGTCGACCACTAACTCGACCTTGTTAACCAAGAAGCTAGATTTTTCATGAAAAATCCACGTTTTTCATTTAAAAAAAAAAAACCACGTTTTTCTGGCGCGAAACGTGATTTTAGCCTTTAAAATTAGATCGAATTTTTTACCATTAGATCTTTAGAAAGCAGTGTTTGAGCAAACATGCAAGTTTACAGTAGGAAATGAAAATGTAACAATCGCACCATAGGCGATTGAAAAATATGAAAATTCTAAGATTTGACTAACTTAGCTTTTGTAACGGATTTTTCTCCAATTGCAATCTGCTCAGAAAATTAATTTTTACAACAGGGATATGGGAAATATAGGACTTTCCAACGATATAATAATATTTGAATTTAGTCTCATAATTAAGGGAGTTTACTAAAAAAAAAACTAAAAATCTTAAAAATGAAAAACAAATTAGAAAAATAATTAATTTTACAGAACACATTTGGTCGGCAATAAGATGTAGAATCTAAACCAGGCACACCAGTTTTCCGTATAATGCCAATTTTTACAGCAGTACATCAAAATAAATTAACTACCAACAAAACAGAACAATTCGTTATATTATTCAATAGTAGTCGCCCGAGAAAAACATTTTCCAAGCCCTCCAAAATGTGATACTTTACGTTCTTAGGCATGTAAAATTCGAATAATAGGTTGAAAAATCTCCGTCCACCACTCGAATACCAATTAATTACTATTAATTAAATAAAGCGTGATATCGCCATGAAATATTTCCGAAAAATTCAATTTTTTACCCGATTACTTTCTCGATTTTAAAAAGTCTTAGGGGGAGAAGTAAAGCGTATATTAGAGGGTTTGCTTGTTTTTTCGCACGTGGACGTGAGGATTTTGGATATTTTGTAAAATCATCACGGTCACCATTGGTCAGATTTATTTTATTTATTTATTTATGAGGACACGGGACAAGCCAAATTACAAAGAAGAGGGGAAAAAACAGGCAGTACCTACACATTGATCAAGAAAGCAATGCAAAAAAATGAAAACATAGATACTTTTGATTTTATCCATAACGAACCAGAAACATCTCCTTTCAAAAACAAATCCATGCATTATTATTATTCGCAGCGTATGTTTCATCTACCGACTCCTTTTCTAAGCCAAATTATTTCAATTGCAGAGCCCACGATGATCCGTCGGGGATCGTACATGGCTGGAGAGCCGTTGATCGTCGTGGAGGAGTCGGGCGGGATAATCGAGGAAGAAGAGGAGGAACAGCATAGCGAAAACTATAATGAATCGCCGTCTGCTCCCGATTCCCCGTCGCTCAATCCCTACCTTCTGTCTCCTTACAGAGACATGAGGAAACGATCGCTTCCTACTCCACACTGCACTACTGGAATCATGGCCAGTCAAGTAAGTATGTGAAGAGAAGGTAGAGCTATTTTCACCGCTTTGCATCTTTTCGGTTATTTTAAGGGCCGGTTTCAAAAATAAAAAATAGGATTAAAAAAAAATTATTTTAAAATTAAAATTTAAATTTAAAAAATTTTATTTTCTCGCAAAATATCTAAAGATCTTCTCGCTCTACGAAACCGGCAAATTATTGACAAGCCAATCTTATCTTATAGGAGATTGAAGATTGAGGGCCGGATTCATAAACGCGACTTGAAGTCACCAAAACTAGCGCAGTAACTTTCACATAACTTCCCCTATTTCGATTTTAACTTCAACTGTTATTGGAAAACTAGCCAGGAGAGCCAAAAATAGAAACAGGCACGAATTAGGTTGATAATGCGGGAGTAGAGTATGTGAGCCAAACGATACCAACCAAGTTTTGTAAAATGGATCATTTTCCCAAAAATGTAAAACCAGGCCTGAAGGAGGAATCAAGCGTCAATCGAAAATGACGTGAAAATCGAACTAGTGAAAAAAAAGGATAAGGCCGAAGTACTGCGTGTGATCCATACGACATTAAACAGTGAAAGTGGGTTTTTTTTTTAGCAAGGACACCCAAAAATTCGAAAACGCTCCAATAAAATAATTGAAAACAAGCTTTACGAGAAAGTACTGTGTGTATCACAAATAAAAAATCAAGCGCAGTTCAGCTGACATAAAGACAAATTAAAACTCCCTCAGGCTTAGAAAATATTGAAATTTGCAAAAAATAATAAAACATATAATAAAACATTTAAACGTTTGAATTTTATTTATAAATAAAACATCTGTAAAAATCAAAATACGAAAGACCCAATAAAAGAGAAATAAGCTCCATTATTCTCTTAAAATTAAGGTTTAAATTTTCCTTTTATAATTTCGTCATCATTATTGAAGCAAAGTAATAATAAACCACTATACAATCATTTATGGATTTTTTTTATATCCGGACTCTACATGCCTTGAAACATAAAACATCAAACCATGAAGGGTTACAAATTTTATTCGGACAATCACAATAATTTATTAAATATTGATTATTGAATAATAAACAAAGAATTCTGTCCGTCTGCCGTCAACAGTTTTCTGACGATACTATAAACAGCTAAATTCTTGAAATTTCCACCAAAAATCAATCTTTGTCTAAAATTCTCATTTTTAGGATAATTTTTGGGGGTTTTGTGAGGGAGGAAATCCATATTATCCAACACTTTTCAGAAAAAGGTGTATTTAGTATCAATTTCTGTAGAACGCTCATTCGAATGATTTATAGTGCGGTCGATAGTTTCAATAGTTCTCGAGTTATCGCAGCATTTCTGGGTCATATTTGAGATTTCGAGAAATTTAGCTAGATAGTATAGCTCGAGAATTTTTGGAGCCTTAAAAAACGATCTATACTCATTCGTAGTCAAATTAAAAAAAAAAAAAAAAAAACCCAAGTCAACCATAGTAACCTCCTCCTTTTGAAGTCGGTTAAAAATAATAATAATCTAATATTTCAGCGAATTATTCGGCGAATAATTTAGAATTTAGAAAATAATTTTTTCAAGTTTTTTATCAATAAGAAACCTAGGCATCCGAAAAATGGAAAAATTAATCATTTCATTCCTTTTATTTTACCAGAAAAAGCGTTGACGTATTTCTTTAGCTCCGATCATTGCTCATCGACTTTTACAATCGCGAAGAAATTGAGGGAACCCCGGCATTCTCCGTTTTACACCGATGGCTCTTCGGATATTAGAATAGGAAATTTATCGGCGCTTGACGGGTAATTGAATCTACTCCCAAACCCGTTGCGCTTACTCCTCGCTGGAAATCGATTCCAAACGCCCGTTTCGCTTTTCGTTAAAAAATCACGCTCCTTTCCCCTGTATTTAGGACAACGAGGAAACGTCTTCATACAAGAGCAACTGTAGAAGTTTCTTTGGATTTCGTGAGAGTTACAAAAGCAGAATTAATGAGTGAGTAATGAGTTACATGAGTGCTGAGTGTGTTAGTGAGTGTTGCATGAGTTATATTATTTTTATTTATTAATTATTTTTTTTTTTTTTAAATATTTTCAAATGTAATTGGGCTTGCCCGTAAAAAAACAATAAATTTTCATATTAAGCTGTAACCACGTTTTAATTTAAATAGGTCACCACTTTTGAATTCCTATTATACTTTAACCCGTCTAACTCCTGAGTCTTGAAGGAAGAATATAGCTCAGAAGCATAAATCATAACGGATAGATAGTAAACCAACAGAATCATTCCACGCGTTGAATAATTCACGCGAGTCATATAAATTAACCGTCACCCTTGCTTTAGATGCGAACAAAGAGTTATGTACAGGTTGCGTTTCAAACTGCGTCTGCGAATGGCATCTGGATTATCTTTTTATAATGAGCCTCTCGCAAGAAGCGAATGAGTTCTACGCATTCTCTTTATAACTCAAGTGACAGCGGCCTTTGAATTTTTCCCTTCGTTTGATTCTAATTTCTCAACTGAAGAAACGAAAAGTGAAATTAATTATCCAACGAGGCGAGACTCGTAACTAAGCACTCAGTGTATAATATAGTGTCTAACGGGCATACTAAAGTTCTTTCTTGCTGCAGGGCACGACAGCTCCTGCTAGTAATGCCTAGACTCTCAGTAACTCTTGCCACAGCTCGTTGTAGCTGACGTCAGTTCAGTTCAGATTCACTGGGAGAATGTTCTCTGAGAATTTCATTGAATTTTCGAAGGAGACCAAAATTTGGTGAGAGCTGAGAAAATATTATATAAACGTTTAACAAGGACGTTCCGGTATACCAAGTACCAAAACGAGCCGGGAACAGACCAGACTGAGAGAAAATTTGAGCAAAGCTGCAAAGCCATCATAATCAACTGGTGTCCTATCCGGTCTTCCACAAGCGGAGAAGTATTCCACTTAGTGGGGAGTAAAATACTATTTAACAAATAATGTGCGAGCAGTAATTGCTTTGAAGGTGACCAAAATTAGGAGAAGAATTAGGGAAAATTATTCAAAAGCGGTTAAAAGTTAGACAATGTTGACCATATCGAACACAATACCCTTGATACAAAGTTGAACAATATCTAAGTTGAGCAATAGTATGAACATAAAGGTGCTTACAGACCAAATGTTAGTGAAAACAAATGTTATTAACATAAGATTTTGATAACAATAATGTTTGTAACAAAATGAGATGATCTAGAAAATATGTTACCAACATTGTTGGCAACAATGTCGTCTACTTTTTTGCTGCCAACAATTCTTCCGTCTGTTTTATTTGGGTCTAGTTCTCTAACAATGTTATCCAATGTTAGTCACAAATGCCGGTTTGTTATCGCTCATGGCTCGATAACAAAACTCGGTGTCGCCAACAATGTTACTAACAATGTTGACGGAAAAAATAACAATGTTACAGAAAATGTTGACAACAATGTTTCCAATAACATTTCGGGGGAGGAATTGTTATCAACATTTTTCAAGTGCCGTAACAATGTTATTAACAATTCCTCGCCCGATGTTGATAACATTGTTGCCAACAATGTTACGTTCGGTGTGAAAGGAAAGTTACTGAAAAATGCTAATAACAATGTTTCAACAATGTTATCGTCCGGTCTGTAAAGGCCTTAAAACAACAAAGACAATATCATTTGAATGATCGCATTTTTACTGTTGCTAGGTAAGAAGGCTGTCAGAGCAAGGCGGCGAAGGAGGAAAAGGCCCATCTCCGATCGAGCAAGCGTTCCTGGCTACTCTCTCGCAAGCTCCAGCGCCGACCCCTGGTGGACGCAGGCATTCGGTCGTGACGATATCCCGAGTGCCGCAGACTAGCGGGCTCTTTGGAAGAAACCGTCGAGAATCCATTTCCGCATTCCCATCGTCAGGACTTCCGTTGGGACGGCTACAGAGGAAAGACTCGTCTTCGTCGATCGCAAGGTCTCCGAGCGTTTCGGGAAGCAATTTCAATCTCCAGTTGGACATAATGGACGACATCGCTGACATCAAAGCTCGAAAAGCCAAACTCAAAATGTGGCAAACGGACAGTCAGGAAAAAGTGTGCGAAGTGGAAGAAGCGGGAGCGACGTCGCTCTACCACCAAAAGGAAAACCGACGATTTTCAGACGTGACGGGAATTTTGCCCCTGCCCCTGCCGAACAAACGGAGGGCCTCTGAGCTGCCAAAACCGCTCTCGGGAAGCGGAGCCGAAACGCCGCCGGCCAAACCTGAAGGGATAGTATGCTCCAACACGGACCTGTCCATCATGTCCTCGCTCACCTCCTCCGCCCAAGAGATCGGTTCCCAAGCGATCAAGGCCCAGAGCCCTCAGGCGCAGGAAAAGCAGCCGTCGGAGACAGCCGAGAGCAGACCTACGGCGATCGACTCCAAGAGATCGCAACTCAAAAATAACAGGTCAAATAGCTTTGATATATCATTATTTCCCGACGAGAAAAGAAATGAAAATAAAGAGAAACCTAATGTTCCAGGTAATTGGTTCACCCGGCGGCATTTACCGATGGCCAACAAAAAATATCTCACCAAACCTGACAACAGCAACGACTCTAAGGGTGGGAAGCAAATTGAGGAGAAGGTCGTCTGGGATAAGCCGACAGGGGCCGTGGTCGACCCTCACCTAATCGGAAGCGCGATTGAAGTATTCCTGAACAAAAGAGCGTCTGACACGCCAGCGCCACCGTCGGCCGACAGCCTAACTAAAATACCTCAACAATCATCTTCATCGTGGGGCGGCATTGTCGAACCGAAAGAAACTGACGAAGAGGTATCCTGTGACAATTCTATCTGCTCTACTCTCAAAGACTTGTTCATCAAATAGCTATAAATTCTATCCCTCGTCATATTCGGGGGAGTTTTTCTCGATGTTGCTGTAACTATGTATTACGTGAGGTGAACTGAATTGTAACCAAGAAATGGAAAACCTTTCTCGAAATACCGCAAAACTGTTATGCTCCAGCGTTCGAACGTCCAATTGCCAACTATATAAAAAAAATGGTAACTGGTAAAAAGGTAACTGTTGGTGATTTTTTGACAATTTTCGGGGCTAGAAGTTACTGGTTTCTGTGGATTATTTATGAAACAAGAGTATTCTTCCATCTCAGACAGAGATACAACCACGTCACACACAAACGCGAACTCAGAGTGAGCGTTATGTATAAAATTCACTTCCAAGCAGTATTTTTGTTCAAAATTGTGACCCACCCTGACGAGCAACTTTAGAATAAAATTATTTTATGGGAGCAATGGTAGAAAATGAATAACTTCGTAGTGCAATTGTTTTTAATGTAATCAATCCTACACTAAAATGAAGAAAACGGCCCAATTGACTCACTAAATGTGTATTCTATCTTTCATTAAAAAAACCCATAATTTAGGCGGGAAATAGAACACTTTTTTCTAATTTTAAACCTCGTTTCCTCAACCATCATCGTGGTGAATTTTCTAATTGGCTGGCCGAGCACTTTTGCCCATTAGGGCATCCTAGGGGCGAAGTGGAGCCCCTGAAAAGTTAGTCCAATCCACAGGGCAGTGGACCCCATAGCTCCAAAAAGTGTGGACCCAATGGTTGCCAATAAAGGGAGGATGAGTCGCCTCGTTTTCCTCCCCCTCATGCCTTATCTTCTAGTTGGATTGGAGTTGGATGGATATATTGTTATTCCTCAGTTCTATCTGTCAGTTACTGACACCTCCGACAAACTCTCTATTCGTTCGCTCGACAGTCAGGTCACATCTATAAAACAAATCTCACTTAGTAGAGTTTTATCTAAATTTATTACCTATCAAACTTTTCAGTCTCAGACGATGAACGCTGGTGCAATCATTCACATAGAACGGTCGATCTAAAAACAGTTTATGAACGGCACTATTGAGAGTGTACGTATTTCCCATTCTTCTCTACGAATATAAAATACTAGGCCCGTTATTAAAATATTTTAAATTTCCACGTTGAAAAAAAAAATTGTTACACTGAAATAATCATATTGTAAATAAAAACTCCTTTTAGCCCCTTCGTCGAAACCAGTGCCAATAGGTAGAATCAGATTCAGTCGAATAGAAAATTTATTCTTGTGAGTAATGAAGAAGAAAAAAAAAATTAAAAAACAAAAAAAAACGATTGTTTGTACTTATGTCGATTATAGTAATATTGTGAATTTTGGATTTGAAATCGTATTCGTTTTTCTTGGCATATTCTGAATAACTAGTCACGTTCAAACGTACCGGGGGAAAAACTAGAATACTCTTAGAGAATATTCAATAGAATGTAGGAGGAAAACAGTTGAAAACTTGAAGTTAGATACGTTCCGTAAGAGTGTTGTCATTGCAGTGGATAGAAAAAAAAACATACCAAAAAATATTGTAACATTGAAAAATATAAATTAAAAAAAAAATTTTTGGAGTATCGGCTCGCACAACAAGCGTAATAATGCATGTGATATTTGTGATAAGAACCTACGTTTTAGAATTCTCGTTCATCATAGATCAAAAAGAGTTATTGAGAAAATGCGATGACAATTTTCTAGATTATATAAGCCCAACACGTAGTCGTGGACGGTCTTTTGTCTTGTTCAATGTCAAGAATTTTATAAACTAATCAAACTGTATAGAATAATTTTTCTCGATGGAGAGAGAAACACTATGTCACTTTCTCTCTCTCTTATTTTTCTCGATCAAACGAACACAGCAAAGAGATGTGGAATATTCACAAATTGCATTTCTTGTGTACATAGATTTACTATTGTAAATTTTAATCTCGTTATCTGAATGTTGAATCGATAATAAATGTTGTTGAATGTTTAAGTCGATATTATCGTCCGGTTATTCAATTGGTAAAATAGGACAATACATCACAGTAGTATTGGATACAAATAAACGCAGCCTATTCAATAAGGTTTGTATTGGGGCCTCTATTGATAGCAATCTGGAGTCAGAACCAGACACAAATTGCACAACTTGTGCCACAAGTATGTACCAAGATATGTAAACGCTTGAGTAATTAAGTAGCATAAAAGCGATCGACCGAGTGGTCTCATTCGCTTCAGTGTACAAAAAGTTCTAGAAATTGGCGCCAAATAGTTCATGTCTGGAAACCTTGAAAAATACGCATTTCCCCCCTAAAGCCCAAAAATATCCTTAAAATCGAGGCAGCGATTTAACTAAAGAATTGAGCCATTACTTGGCCGAGATTGATTTCTAGTTAAAATTCCAAGTAGCTTTGTAGTTTCTTCAGAAAAGTGTGGACGTCGTAGACAGACAGACAGAAGTTTTTTTAACTGTATATTTGGGTGTAAATCAAAATTAATTGTAAATTAAAATTACAAAGTTTTATCATTGAATAATAAACCAAAATGATCTTCGATCGCATCGAAGCGATTGAAGATTTTCACAACATTATAGATAATATCCACCTTAGTACATTCAGAGTTAATCACAGAAATGGCTGGAGATCAGTGAAAGATGTATTGGTAACATTGAACAGGTTGAAAATTAATTTTAAGAAATTACTCAAACTGGTAACCGGTGGAGAGCTGGAACGTCACTTGTAGAGTCTGATGTTCAGTTGAGGATCATCAACGTTCCATCGTTTGTATGCTTGAAGAACTGTAGATGAAGACAATTTTCTTGGAGGGATTAGAGTTGGAGCAAACGATGGAGGATACGGCTTGACAACGTACTCCTTGTTAAAACAAGGCCTGGAATACGATAGTCGAAACACTGATGAAAATTATAGCAGATGATGCCAAATTAGAGCTGTGAACGGCTTATTTTTGAAGGGCCCAAATCTCACAATGCTCGATCCTTGGAGAGGGCAATTATATTTTTAGCCCACAAATTGAGTCACACTCGTATTAAATATACATTTGTATACATATATAAATTATGTCCAGTTAAAATTACGAAATTAATTTGTCAACAAAAAATTGACATAATTCTATCAATAGATGGACAACACAGTTAGCTTCTTTTTTTCTGTGACCGACTATAGAAGAGTGGGAGACGTTGAATGGTAATGCAATTATTCTCTATAACACCAATATGTAAAGGGTTGGTATAGGATGGTATGCGCAAAGTTTTAGCCGAGGTATACATAACAACTTGTAAGTTTTCCAAGATTTGTAACTTGCACAGTGGATAACACAAACAAAAATTCGTCAATTCAGATGTTTGAATATACCAAAAGATAGGTAATTTAACTGTCCACATTTTCCCCTTGTAATGTACCTATCCATTTTTCAACCGTTTGTGAGGTATTCAACAATATTAGTGAAATAGACACGAAAACATTACATTTTTCAACTTTAAACCTTATTTTCATCTATTTAGTGCAAAAGAAACAAAGAATGAAGCATATATTATTGATGTACACATCATCAACTATCATTATGCTGAATTTGAGCGAAATCGAAATCAAAACTTTTTCACAAAAAATCCAAGGGGTACCCCTGCGATTTCTTTTAACCAATCAGTTAACGAATTTTTACTCCTCTCTCAATGCAGATAAAAATCTGAAATTTTCAGGAAAGTTGTATCTTACCGAGATATATGTTTGTGATTTTTTTCAATTCTCGGAAAAATCTGCAAGTTGTCCGAAAAAATCGGTTTTTGAAAGCTCAAAAATTGGACTTTAACCGTGTTTTTCGGAGTCAAAATTTACATGAATCAATTGTTTTATTATGCAGAAGCCTTCATCTGAACGCCTTACACACGGACATAGCAAAAAATTTGGTGGAAAAAATTCAAACAGCGCCACAGAAATTATTTTCCGTAAATCGAGTTTTTCACCGGCCAAAAGCTTCAAAAAATTAAATTTTCATTTTCAAGCGAATTTGAAAGCTTATCTTCAAGGAAATTCAACGCTGAATCCGAATTTGACGCCAAAACGACGGAAATTTGACGACAATATTACTTTGTCCCAGTTTTAGTGCTATGCCGCTCTTATGTTTTTCAACTTTGACAATTTGTTGCAAATACAGTAATGTTCAATATTACCTTTTTACTCACTCTTATAGGAAATTAGACGTAGAATTCGAATTTATAATGAAAAGAAACAAATTCTAACGATTATTAAATATTTTTCAAGTTTTTCAGTTTTTCATACTTTTGGAGTTTGAACTTCGGAATTTTTTCGTCACGTTCGCGTATTTTGATAAAATAGTTTCTGAAAAATTGAGGACATTTAACTCAGAATCGATTAAAAATAAAAAAGACAAGAGATTGTTTCTTGTTTCCTAGATATACTCCACTTTTATGTAAAAAAAAAAGTGTTTTCACTTTTCTTTGAGCGACTAGCTCTGCGGGGACATAAATATAAATCAAATACACCAAACTGTAGGATTTTGATAGCTCTTTCTCGCCTCTGAGTAATATCAAAAGTTTTCGGTAAATCGGTAATCGGTGTAAAAGTAATCGGTTCAAAAGTTATAGGTACGCGAAAAACAGACAAAAAAAAACGCGAAAAACAGGGTTATAAAATTTTAAAGCGCAATAAAACTAAAATGAAGGCCTAATTTAAAAAAATCATTATTTTACTTTTTCGTTTAAAAAATTTAATAATCTACAAATAGCTATCGTAAAATTTTAATCTCCAATGAGAATATTTCGAGTAAATTGAGTACGACTGCTCGAAAACGTGGGCTCCGGAAACGTCGTGATTTACATAAACGTATTTTACGAAAAATCAAAGGCCTAATTGAAAAAAGACGTGTCTGCGAGACCAAAATCGTGCAACACATCTACTGGTGTGGACTAGGCTTAACTAGCATTGTATTCTACATCATCCATACCTGTAATAGTCTGAGAGGACAGGAACGGGGTCTCTGAGCTTGGTCGAACCTTTCTGTTTGCCAACTACTGAGATAGACCGTAAACCAAGGTCTTCTTCGCTCACTCGCAAGTCGATAAGGTCTTTGTAAATTTTCTGGTCGAATCGGATATTCAGTTTTTTCGAAGGCTGAAAACAAACAGGTTTGACGGAAAATTAACAGCTATAATTAATATCTACGGCAAATTAAAAAACAATTATAAATTATATAATAACTTATATAAATTATATATAAGTTATTATAAATTATATATAAGTTATATATAAAAATCAACGGTTATATAATAATATTATCTACGGGAAATTAAAAATCGTCAGCGATTTCGAGGCAGTTTAAATTTTTCGGAACATTATTTGCCTCAATATCCTAGTGAAAAAAATTTTAACAAACATTTCCGTACCAGATAATGCAAAGGCTTGTGTACGGATAAAAACCTGGAGCCCATTCCAAAATATTTTTTACTCGGCACTTCGCAACTATTTATTTCCGATTTGAAAAAAATATCAATAGCTGAAGAAATAATGCGAGTTCCGAAAGAAACTTCATTCTACTAGAAATGCAGAAACATATACTCTTTGTTAATAGAGTCAATCTGTAGAGATTATTTATTGGTATATTTTGAGCAAACCATTAATTAATAAAAACCTACTATCTATAAGAAATATTAATAACTATAGTGCACCTATTAATAAACGTAATTAAATGCAATTATACGTCATTGAAATTAAATTACTAAACCTATAAGAAATATTAATACACATAATAAACCTATAATAGACCATTAATAAACGTACTTCGATTGTTTCTCACCTGAGAAGGAGGCTCTGGAGACGCCTTGGTTTCGAATCGGACAGATTTAGTTGCAGTTTTCATCTTGTCGATATTTTCTTGCAGTTTCAGCGAAGAATGGAGCTGAGGCTCGGACAAGTTGATTTTCTTAGCAAACTCTTGCCCAGCAGCTGCTCGACTCGAAGATCTTGCAGTTGATTCGACAGCGGAATTCTTTTGAGTTTCACGCGATGGAGAAACGCACGATTTAGGAGCGGCTGGCGCAGTCCGGCAGTTGCGAACCAGAGTTTTCTTCGCGCATGTTTTATCCTTAACGTTGGAATCACTGATCGGTCTTTGACTCATGATGAAATAGAAGAACGAATTTAACTATCCGGATACTACTTCGTCTCAGCGTTGATAACAAAGGCACAACTAGCAGAGAAGATTATGGGAAAATTAACGATCGAGTAAATAGGCATTTAGATTTTTAGTATTTTGACTCAACTCACCAGTTGTATTCCAAATAAAATTAATTCCATAGAACAGCAAAAGGCGCGATGTTGTATCTGATAACTAATGACTGATCCATCCGTAACCATTCGAGACCAATTCCTTAGCTACAGTAGACGTAAAGTTCTTATTAGGTGGCAACACTGTTAAAGCCTTGAACTCAGTGTTGCCAAGTTTCTCCTTCTTGAGAAAAAACGCTCCAAAACTATCACAAATAAATCCTCCCAATTTTAATTTTTTTCTTCCCCTCTTTGGTTTATTATTCGATAATAAACCATTGTAATCGCCGAGGAGAAAAAAATTAAACCGTCGTTTGGCGACGAAGTCAGCTTTTAATTTGGAAATTAAGAAAAATTAAAATGATTAAATTTATGAAGCGAAGGTATAATAAACTACCGTACAATCATTAGCAGCCAGCGTGTTTTTTTTTTTTTTTGTAAAGTGTGAAAAGATAAGAATTGGGAAAATAAGCAAATTTTGACGGATGACCTCTACTTTTCTTGATTGTGTACATAAATGTAAATTGTTTTTCTTATAAATACAAAACAATTGCACTGACGTGTTTTACCAAGTGGACGTAGGTAAGACTGCATGTAATTTTTTTCAAGTTTTGCAAGCGATTACAAGTTTGATTTTTCAGTTTTGATCGATTTCGATTCCTATTTGTATACCAATTGTACGTCAACTTCATCATTGATTATACTGTGAGTGTTCCCTCTTTGAATGTTTCTACTTTTATTGATTGTTGGTATTTACGCAGTTGTTATTCTAAATTTGTTATTTCAAAATTGAAACACAAATGTTTTATTAAATATTTGAAGTCCAAGTCCACAATAAATGTCATGGTGATATATTAAGGATCCTTATTAAAGAATATGTGAGGCCCTGTATATTTCTCTTCTTTTCTGTCTAAAAAAACAAGCATTTTCCGTTTTTTGTAGCTAAGGGTTCCTCCAATTTCCGCTTGAGACCTGACGACAATGCTTGAACTTGACAGTAGCACCCCAAAATGGTCCTTTCATGTATTAAATTTCGGACCAACAGTAAACAATAAACTTTAATTAAGACTTGTTCGTAGAAAATCACTCACATTAACAGCGTATAAAATTGCCCTTGTAAAAATACAAAGAGAGAGATTCCCGTGCCATTTGTTAATATTTTTTTATGAGAATACGAAGCAGCTTATTAGCCATTGTCCTCTCTTCGTACACAAGCCCAAGTCGAGAACATTCGCTATCAAAGAAAAGCCTTTCTTCTTTGGTATAATTTGGAGGTAAAACCAATGACGATTCGTTCCCTTGTGCAAAATCCTCCAACACCTCTGTCGCCTCTTCCTTGAAATTCGCCTTCAACTGTAATCGAATTGGCAATGGTCGTATCAATACATTTTTGCAACAAGTAAATGGCACATGATCTGCACTGTCATTTGTTAGGTGCATACGACAATAACCTTACCTCAAGGTGGTCCTTCTTTTCATTCAATACCCTTGGCACACCAAAAGCTCGGGCAACGAAATCTTTCTCATCAGCAAGACTCTTTTTCTTCAAGTCATTTACCTAAGAAAAGATTTGAAGTTTATATTATTCCAAGAAGGACCAAGAACTAGGAAGAACTCAATTAGCTAAGAGTCGAGTGAAATATTCCACTGAACCTACCTCTCATCAAACAAGGTGATTCTGCTTTGACTGTGTCGCTACTTCTATCAATAGTTGCCGGTGAGGGTGAGAATGTTAGAGCAATGCGCTTTTTATAAGTTAAATGATTTATTTACGTATCTATCTATTGTTTTGTTTTCCTATTTTTCTTACTTTTTTATATTTCTATTTCAACTCAATATAATTAATCCTCGCCCCATTTTTGCCTCGTTTCGGCCTACCCCGATGTTTAAGCTGACTGAACCAATCCAAGTAAGACATAGATAATTGATCACTGTAATTTGGCAAATCCTGGTAAATATGACATTTATATTGTCCCTGCAGAGGCCGACTATGGCAAAAGCGCTTGGAGAATGAATAATTTGAATGAGAGAGCGATGCTACAACATTCTCACCCTCACTCGCAACTATGTTAAGGTAATTCTGCTTCTTTATTGACGACTGGCAAGTTAAAAAAAAGTGAAGCACTACTTGTACAAAAACTGGTATTCGAACTACTCTACTTTATAAGCATCTTATCATCAAGTACGAGGCTCAGTTTCTAGTCGTTAATCCCTGATATTTCTCCCACGGTTCAAATCGTAGCCGAAAATTTAAGATATTAAAAATAATTCTCCCCTCCGCGTCATGCTCATCTACTACTGCGTTTACAGGTCACTGATTCTTACCTCTTTCAGTTTTTTATTGATATCAGCATTGTTTGGTTCCAAGCTCCAAGCATCGCTTAAATCCTTGATGGCTGAATCGTAGTCACAGAGAGCCGAATAAGCAATACCTCTGCTGCAGTTATGAAAGTTAAGGCGTAGTAAGTGTATGGTGTAAATAGATGCTAAAAAGTCGTACAATCATAAATCTACGCATCAATTTTGAATCAACGACCTATAAAATTACGCAATAATCAAAAGCAAGAAAATCATTAACGCTTTCCAGGTGAGCCGGGTATTTTTAAATTGAATCTTAGTCCAAGTGACCTAGGGAATTTATAAATATGCTCTATCAGACATTCCTAATAATGTTTCACTAGAATTTTTTTTTTTTAATCTTACTTGTACAAAAGCTTGGCACTTTTCAGTGTAGCCGATTCGTCGACAGCATGTGCCTTTTCAAACATTTGGAGTACACGTTTGGCATCTTTCTTCTTTGGGTGATTGTAGCAGACGGCCAAGTTAGTGTACACTTTCAGCAGCAAGTCTTTGTGCTTTTCTTCTTCTTCTTCTTCTTCTTCGTTTTCATGGAAGCCAGAGTTACCGCGAAGGAGGATCTTTTCACTGAGAAGGTAGCTTAAACATAAAGAACAAATAGAATCTTCAAGTGTTCACATCGTAAAAGGTTTTTAATCGGTTTAAATTATCAGCTACTATTTTATCAACAGGAATATTATTTTGTAGTCTCCATTGAGCGTATTTCTGTGATTTCAGTTGTCAAAAAGAGTAGGATATTCATGCTAACCGTCATAACACGCTCATAACAAAAAAAGAGAGTATTCCGACTGAGTAAAAATTAATACCACTACATGAAGGCTGTCAGTACAAATAATCGCTTACTTATGAACGGCAGATGGGATCAGGCCTTGCACAAACATGTCTTTAGCGTTTTGCTGATATTGCAAAGCTAACTTGATTACGTCTTCGTACGTTTGCGGTTCCGTAGCTGAATCATCTATAGTATCTCCACAATCAACTGCTTTCAAGATGTGAATCTCCATCAGAATATTAGCACCTGCAGCATGAGGTAAAACTAGCTTGAACGTTTTGACCGTGGGGATATATAATAATATAATCTAATCAGATAATATAATCTGATCTGTAATGTAATCATGGAAATGTAATCTAATGTAATCTCCACAGCGGAAGCGTTATAAAGTAATTGCACTATCACAACTGAGAAATTTCTATAGAAAATTTATTTCAGAGGTTTCCACAATTATTGAGATACCTCAACGTCTTGAAACATAAATAAAAGCTGACATTCACAATACACCAAATGTATCATACTTTCAATTTACCCGGTTAAATAAAATCACGAAGCTGAAACTAACTTACATCGTGGAATTCTGGGCGGTGAACCCATCTCTCGGAAGGCCAAATCATAGTGAACAATGAACTGCGCTCTTTCCTTGACCTTCATTGACATCACAGCGACATCAAAACCGGCCAAATTTCCAGAGCGTCCCAACACAAATTTTGCTGGCTTCCCAATTCGGAGATAAGTTGAATCGAATGGCATATGGCTGTTCTCAAGAAAGAAACTGTAATGCGCATCCACCAACGCGTTCTCCTGAATTTCTTCAACCCCAGCAGTCACCATCTAGATTGAGATTAAATTATAAGTTAACCACTTACATAACCTTTCCTTTTTACACCCTTCTCCCCCTCCCCTTGAGAAACGTTATCTGATTTATGTTATAAGATTGGATCAACCCAACCAACAATATTTTAATAAAACATGAGCTCGTTATACGCACCACCTGTATCTATACTGCCCCGAAGAGGCCCAAGGGGGCAAAATCAGTTAAATTAAAGTAAATTATTGGGAAAACAGTCAAGAACTTCTGCCCTCAAAACAAGAACAATCAAACCAGTTTTTGCATTATTCTTAGAAACGCTTACTCTTTTCTTGACTTTTCCATCCGGCGTGACGTTAGTCATTTTTTCAGCAAGTTCCGCAAAAGGAACTCCAGCCACATGCAAATCGTCAGCAGACACTGCGACACAATCGCGGTTCACGAGTTCGCGATATTCATCGTAACTATATTCATAATCTTGAGTTTCGGATTCATCTTCTGGCATATTGTCAATTGAAAACTCAAACCCATCTCCGAGCAGTTCGCTGGAAAAACAAAAACACGTCAATATTGACGAAAGGAAATACCATCCTCGGGCGTAATGGGTTTGGGAAAACGGTCGAGGAGTGCGGATAACGAAATGTCAGAACATTGATTTTGGGGAAAAGGATTGCAATCGGCCCGGCACGGACTCGCAATGGTTTTGGGTCACGGTTCGCCTTACTGCATTCTCCACTTTGACCCGAAGGAACACGATCTCTTATCGGTGTCTCTGTGGACTGTGATGACCTTGAACGTCGTTGAATTGAGTGGTCAGTCAGTGCAAGTGAGCCAGCCGGTGACGGTAATTGAGCAAAATTTGAAGTTTGATATGATGCATCTCGACTTTGAAATAGCAGCCCACAACGCGATAAGGGATACCTTCCCGGACTGCAAAATCTACGGTTGCACGTTCCACCTACACCAAGCTTGGTTGCGGCGAATAAAACAAGATAAAACGCTGTGGAAGAGTTACGTAAAAAAAAACCGAAACAGGCATGTGGCTCCGCAAATTTATGGGTCTCACATGCGTCCCCCCTCAACATAGTACTACATGGCTACTCTACATGGCTTAAAGGTACTATTTTTCCTTCATTATTTAGGAGTATCACATGGGCAGGTGCGGGAATCTACGGTTTTATCCTGTTTCCCCAAACCCATTGCTTTATTCAAGGTTGAAGTGCGTTTCCCCAAACCAATTACTTTTTGTACCCAAACCCAATGGGGAAGACGTCTATTTTTTATTTTCTTCGTTTTTGGGTTGTCGCTTCATATCTTCTTGATTTTGAAGTTTGCGGGGGAGAAAAACTGGGCGACTCGTTCTCAATTTTCTTTATTGCCCGCCAAGCACTTTCGCCCCTTCGGGCATCATCAGGGCTTTGTAGCACCATTGGTAGCTACGGCCTCTACGGCCTGGGCCGTAGCTACCAATGGTGCTACAAAGCCCTGATGATGCCCGAAGGGGCGAAAGTGCTCGGCGGGCAATAAAGAAAATTGAGAACGAATCGCCCAGTTTTTCTCCCCCGCAAACTTCAAAATCAAGTTTTTTATTTTCGTTCCTAATGGCCTGAATTCTGTTATTCGGTGTCAGCTGAAGACGGAATGACCAATTTTTCATGAAAATTGTGAGTTTTTGTGGAGAAAATCGCTAAGGAAAATCAGCGATTTGAATAAACCCGGAGATGTAACTCCAACCGATTGAAGTAACTCCCTAGAGCGCTCTGCAGGCGGCTGAAAGACAGACAGTAACAACAAGACGGTCTTTAAGACTGGAGTCATGCTAAATCGAGTAAATGACGCTAACTTCACTGCTACTTGTTAGGTTTTTTTAATCGTCGAGTTAGTAAAGCCCGAAATGCCTCGTAATGCAAATAAATTGCTGAGGGGGTTTGGTAATCTACAGCAACCTCAAATTATTGCTCCCAATGTTAGTTTATTCTCCGAAGATACAAGCGCTAGTGTCGATATTCACGTTCGACTGACTAGTTATGACGTAATAACTATTCTTCGTTGTTGGGGTTGAGGGGGAGAAAACCACGGCGACTCGTTCTCCTGTTTTTTATTGTTGGCCTGCCAAGCACTTTCGCCCATTTGGGCATCATCAGGGCTTCGTAGCACCATTACACGGTATCCAGGGCGGAATAAAAAACAGGAGAACGAGTCGCCGTGGTTTTCTCCCCCTCAACCCCAACAACGAAGAACGAAAAAAGCGACAAATCCACAACAAAGTAATAACTATTCATTTTTCGTTCAAAATCATCGGTTTTCCTTAGCGATTTTCACCGCGGAAACTCACAATTTTCATGAAAAATTGGTCATTCCGTCTTCGGTTGACACCAAATAACAGAATTCAGGCCAAAAGGAACGAAAATAAAAATAGGCGTCTTCCCCATTGCCGTTTGCCCCAAAACCATTGGGTTTCTGCCCCGTTTCCCCAAACCCAGGCCGCCCCCATCCTCAACTGGATAGAATCGCTAGTAAAATATTTTCTCCTTGCTACATCAATCATTTTTCACAAAATCACGTTAGCGCGGATTCTGATAAAAATATTACTACAAACCTGACATCGTTTCCCCTCAAGTGCCTATCCAAACTGAACGAATCTTCTATATCCATCTTGGCGACCTGGATGGAACTAGAAAATAATAAATAACACGGAAAACATCAGAGACCGCAATCCAATAATTAATATTATTAACGCTATTTTATTTGAGTCAAGCAAGTATCAGGGTCGTAAATTCAAACCGACTGATAATTGAATAATTTGAAACGATCGATCATCCATAACAGTCAAGTTTAGGTAACTAATTGTTTTTCAGAATGATTAACTGAACATAGTTGCTAACTAAACATGAAAAATAGACCGCAACACAATCTGTTTACCGTATTCTGTTGGGTTGCCGGGACCGGAGAGCGAGGACGATGAGAGAACAGATGAGACAAACAGACAAAGAAGAGTGAAAGAGTGATAAAAATGATAAGAGAACGAGAACTTGGCGGGAGACAGATTACAAGGTGTATAACAAGAAAGGTGTGACTAGAACACAGGTTGGCTCGATCCGATTCTAACCCAAGGTAGATAGATATAGGTCTCTATCTATCAACTATAGGCCACTATCTATCAACCTTGATTCTAACCCGCACGGTATGACGTCACTTTTGTATAAAGACTATACTTTTTGTATAAACACTAGTTAGATAGCTTATCTCTAACCTTTGACAGCGGAATTTCATTACTTACAATTTAATTATACTTTTTTTCTCGATAAAATTTTTTTATCTATAACCATACTTAAAATTAAAAGAAACAAAAATAATCTGATAGAATTCAAATAATTTAAAAATTGACTTTTAAAATACCTACTTAATCGTAAAGATTCGGATATTTTATTTTCGAAACACTATTTTTTCATTTCTAACGTTCTTCACTGATGAAGTTTAAAAAAAATCACCGTTGAAAAAAAAAGTGGGGAAAAATTATTGATATTGACATTTTTACATCAGATGTCTATAAATTGTATGTTATTTGACTCAGCTAACAATGTCCTTTACTTTTGGTTTATTATTCAATAATAAACCATTGTAATCGCCCAAGAAAAAAAATTTTCTAACCCCTCAAAATTTGATGTTTTACGTTTCAAGGCATGTAGAATCCGAATATCCAATAAAAAACGCTGCAAATGATTGTACGGTGGTTTATTACTATTTCGCTTCAATATTGATTTAAGAAAACTATCCATTTGTCATTTTAAATTAATATTCCGAACATTCGTGAACGTTCCCACCGAAAAACAGATGGTAACTATAGGGGAAAACTCCGTAGCAACTATTGTAATTTTAGTCATTTTTATTTTTCTTAATTTCCTAATTAAAAGCTAAACTTATTGCCTAACGATACAGCTGGAGAGAGTGTTTGACGACCATTACAATGAGTATAGAACGATTTTTATAGCTCCAAGAACTCTCGAGTTATACCCTCATGTCAAATTTCTGAAAATCTCCCAAATTCGGCACAAAAACTGTGATAACTCGAGAACCAATAAAGCTATCGACCCGGCAATGGTCTCATTCGATTCAGCGACCAAAAATCTATAGAATTTGATACCACGTACACATTTTTCTGAAAAACCTTGGAAAAAAAGAATTTTCTCCCCCTCAAAACCCCCCAAAAATACCCTTAAAATTGAGCTAGCAAGTTGGTTTCAAGAATTGGGCCGTCGTAGGACCGAGATTGATTTTTGGTGAAAATTTCAAATTTTTAGCTCTTACAGTTTGGCCGGAAAACTGCTAACGGCGTACGGCGGACGGACAGAATTTTTTTTCATTGGATATTCGGATTCTACATGCCTTGAAACGTAAAACATCAAATTTTGAGGGGGGGTTAGAAAATTTTTTTTCTTGGGCTATTACAATGGTTTATTATTGAATAATAAACCAAAAACCTATCATAATAGCAATTTATCTACTCTGTTCAAACTTCACCATAATAATATCGAAACTCTAGAGAAGAATAATTCCGCAATATTCCTTGAAAATACCGAGTAAAAATGCTCTATTTATATTTGAGCCTGAGGAAGTATCGATCGCGATACCGTACAGGCGGAAAATCCTGACAGGCGTCCGCTCTACTCCTTAATCATCGGCATAGGCAACGCCTGCAACTGCAGCTATGTATTGCGGGCACTGCCGTATTTCATATGAAGGCGCACGTAACGATTTATTTCCCTCCGCTGACCGAGCGTTTCGGTCGAATTTTTGGGACAACGTGGACTTTTAGAAATGTGTAATTCTCGTTTTTTATTAATTATTTGGTGGCTAGATGTAGAAAAACCTATCACAATAGCAATTTTTCAACTCTGTTCAAACTTCACCATAATAATATCGAAACTCTTGAGAAGAATAATTATATAATTATTTCATTTATTATTTATTATTATTTCTTGAAAATACCGAGTAAATGCTCGATTTATATTTGAGACTGAGGAAGTATCGATCGCGATACCGTGCAATCGGAAAATCCTATCCGGCGTCCGATCGACGCCTTAATCATCGGCTTAGGCAACGCCAGCAACGGCAGCTATGTATTGCGGGTACTGCCGTATTTCATATGAAGGCGCGCGTAACGATTTATTTCCCTCCGCTGACCGAGCGTTTCGGTCGAATTTAATTTATTGGACAACGTGGATCCTCTTGAATATTTTTAAGGCTTTTAGAAATTTGTAATTGTCGGTTTTTATTAATTATTTGGTGGTTAGAGGCAGAAAAAACCTATCATATGTAATTGTAATTTTTCTACATTTAGTTTCTTCGTTATAATTTATTTTTTTTCATAGATCAGTTGTTCGGTATTTAGCATATTTTTTGAAGCTTCGATGATCCTCAATTTTTTCCTTTCATTGTTACCCATTTCGAATTAGTGTAAAATTTTCCGCAACCAATGTCTCTTGTGATTTTTGCCGACTCGGTCAATTCGCCTTGGAAAACCAACCAAAAAATCATAGAACATGATTGTGATAATTATATCGAATTCGTAACAACCCGTACTAAGCTTTGAGGTCGCCCGTTGGCCAAATTGCAAGACAGTCGCTAAACTCTGTGCAAACTTCACCATAATAATATCGAAACTCTTGAGAAGAATAATTCCTCAATGTCTCTTGAAAATACCGATTAAATGCTCTTTTTATTTTTGAGACTGAGGAAGTATCGATAGCGATACCGTACAGGCGGAAAATCCTGACAGGCGTCCGCTCTACTCCTTAATCATCGGCATAGGCAACGCCAGCAACTGCAGCTATGTATTGCGGGTACTGCCGTATTTCGTATGAAGGCGCACGTAACGATTTATTTCCCTCCGGTGACCCAGCGTTTCGGTCGAATTTAAATTTTTTGGACATCGTAGATCCTCGTGAATAATTTTAAGACTTTTAGAAATTTTTAATTCTCGGTTTTTATTAATTACTTGGTGGCTAGAGACAGAAAAAAAAAACTATCATAATAGCAATTTTTCTACAATTAGTTTCTTCGTTATAATATACTTTTTTTCATACATCAGTTGTTCGGTATTTAGCATATTTTTTGAACCTTTAATGATCCTAAATTTTGGTTTATTATTCAATAATTAACCATTGTAATCTACCTAGAAAATTTTTTTATACCCCCCTCGAAATTTGATGTTTTACGTTTCAAGGCATGTAGAATCTGAATATCCAATAAAAAAATTATGTCTGTCCGCCGTACGCCGTCAACACTTTTCCGGCCAAACCATAATAGCTAAATTCTTGAAATTTTCACCAAAAATCAATCTCGGTCCTACGACGGCCCAATTCTTGAACCAACTTGCTAGCACAATTTTAAGGGTATTTTTGGGGGTTTTGAGGGGGAGAAAATTCATATTTTCCAAGGTTTTTCAGAAAAATGTGTACGTGGTATCAAATTATATAGATTTTTGGACGCTGAATCGAATGAGACCATCGCGGGGTCGATAGCTTCATTGGTTCTCGAGTTATCGCAGCTTTTGTGCCGAATTTGGGAGATTTTCAGAAATTTGACATGAGGGTATAACTCGAGAGTTCTTGGAGCTATAAAAATCGTTCTATACTCATTGGAATGGTCGTCAAACACTCACTCCAGCTGTATCGTTAGGCAATAAGTTTAGCTTTTAATTAGGAACTTGAGAAAAATAAAAATGATTAAAATTACAATAGTTGCTACGGAGTTTTCCCCTATAGTTACCATCTTTTTTTCGGTGGGAACGTTCACAAATGTTCGGAATATTTAAAATGACAAATGGATAGTCTTCTCAAATCAATATTGAAGCGAAATAATAATAAACCACTGTACAATCATTTGCAGCGTTTTTATTGAAAGTGGAAAAATTGCCAAAAAAAAATAAAAAAAATACTGGTCGCTTTTGAAATTCCGACCGATCAAACTGGCGATAGAGCAATAAGGAATCGAGTCGCAGCTTTTTCCTATGGAATATTTTCGTTCCGAATAATACAGCTTTGATCGGCAGGCGATGGGGGAAAATTGCTGTCGTTTCATTTCTTATCGAATCCCCTTCCTAGTTGGCGATCGACCAGTTCATCTTCGATTTATCAGTTGCTGTTGTGGTGTCCACCGCTGCTAAAAAATCCTTTGTCATGGTAAGTAGATGTAAATATCTCGACTTGAATTATTTCACCTACAATGACAACTCTCAGATAATAACGCTGAAGTATTTAGATGTTAGATCATACAAATCGCTAGATTATACAAAATTTAAATCGAGTATCGCTCATTTTAGACAGTTATGTTACAGCAGCGACTCTTGGTATCACTTTTGGCGATTATGGCAGTCGCCTCATTGGCTTGTAGTGAAGATCAAGTCTTCGAAGTGGTTCGCCCCATTTCACGAAGCGAAATACAAGCAATGCTAGAGGAAGCTATGAGACTCAACAGTGGTTTTATGAGGAACGATTTGAAAACGCAAAAGGAATTATCGGTGGCCGAGGAGTCGAAACTCGGCTCGTGTAAATTTGGCGTCGACTGCAAGGACGATATGGGAACTGAACAGAACCAAGAGCACAAAAGCGACTTGGAATCGAAGAAAGCGAACAGCGGCTTATCTACAAGGAGATGGAGAGGACTTTTGATAACAGGATGAATAATTTTTCACCTGTGAAAACTATGCAGCATTAGACAGATGGTAGAGATGAAATAAATATTCTAATCCAACTTGAATTGTGTGAATTTGTACCATTCCATTCATCCAAGCGAACGTCAGCGACTTATCTTCATAAATGTTCACATGTCCAAAGTAAAACTACTAATATGAATACTTAAATGTCCCAAGCTGGTTTGAAACGGATAATATTTAGGTTTGAAATGCTAGACTTTCGAGCAAGTTGAGCAAATCTTGCAGTTCAACAACGTCAAAGCTGTCGAACAAATCATATCAAAATTTAAATAAAACTGGGTGAATAAAAAACAAAATCCTCCTCTTTCCATACTGTTCAACTATTTAATTACAATGATACACATAAAATAAAATCAGCTCGAGGGCGATCTTAAAGAAAATGCTTTTGTACAACGGTTCAGCAGGGGGATATACAGGGAGGAGAAATTGAGAAAAATATACAGTGCCAAAATATTTTACATAAACTTATTCCGTCTACTCTGTAAAAAAAATTACTTTAATAATAGATTCAAATAAATATTTTTACAATAAACGCTAAGTACCTATTATTTTCTTTTTCAAAAATAAAAAAATATGCCCAAATCGGGCAGCGTTCATATGGCAAGGACGAACAAACGACACAAAATATTTTTGATAAATAATATCGAACGAGAAAATAAAAAATGCACGCTTTCCCCTAACACGTTGAACCGATTCATGAACAAAAATCATCTACGAGGCTTTTGACCTTGTAAGGTTGAACGATCTGAAAAACTTGTCACGAATGAGGAAACTTGTTTTCACATTTAATCCGAGCTCGTTTCTTAAAAACTAGAATTACGAGGGAATCGCCTACTACAGTCCAAGGGCGTAAAATGTCGGAGCTAAATGTCGAATCGGATTTGCAAATAGGAAAATACTCTTTTCAACATCGACAATCACAAAACTCGTCTTCCGCTACAAAAAAACCCTTTACTAAAAATGTTCAAACCACACAGCCGTTCCGGAAACCGAACGGAAAATGGAAGTGGAACCGGATATAATTTTCACCCAAAAGAACGGAAATTATCGAAAGGGATTGAAAGCGGTTTCAACCTAATCGAAAATGCAAACATGGGAAGATCTGGGAGGAACATCGCATCGGCCACACATCAACACGGATAGAAATATTGTTGCCAATTAGGCAATACATTGATTAAAATATTCTAACTATCAGGAGCTAATCGACTACAGACACAGACAACATCGAATATAGGAGAGGAAGATATGTAGAGAGTACAGGTTAACTCGATGCAGTTGAACTAAGAGAGCCAACGATAGAGCGCACGCTCGAAGCTACCGATAGTAAGAAAAAACCCCTATCTACACTTCTACAATAGAACTTGATCATTCGAAGCCTTTTTGTTCTCCTTTTTCAGAAGTGAAATAAAATTGTTTGGCGCCACTAATAAGAAACATTCGCATGTTCCGCTTGGTCAATGATGCACCATATAGAAAAAAAATAGATATATTCAATTCCAATATTTTGGTTAAAGCGAAAACGAGGAATTCGAGAGAATGCGTCCAATAAGATTAAGGATTTAAAAATCGGCCATTTGTCAGCCAGCGCCAGTACACTGCCAGCCCTTCGTCAGCTGTTTTTCATGTAAATGAAGACGGGGAGAATCGCCGGGTGCTTCTGGTCATAGCGGAATGGTGCGTTTTTCAGCCACCCCCACTCGTTTGAAAATCGGTCGTTTCTCTTCAAGAAAATCTTTGAAAGAGGTAGAAATTAAATTTAAATATTCATTGAGAAAGAATTGTAATTATTCAGTCTCCCCGATTTGATGATTTGTTAAAAAATGTAAAATTTAGCCGGAAAGCTCTATTTTGTTTCATTATAATAAAATATGCGCCTAGAACTACTATTTGCTACCTACAGTGTCTTACTTCACCGGATATCGCCCTGAAAATAAAATTTTATTTCCACTGCTTTTTGTTTCAAATTTCGGGAATCTCACATTCCCACATTCAACTGAAGCCCCGACGGGAGAAAGTGCTCGTACCATTATCAAGCCGAAACTTTGAAATTCAGAATTAGAGCAGCTTGAAAAAAAATCCTAAGCACAAATTTCCAAATGTGCAACCGATTAGACGCATTCTCACTCGTTTTCGTTTTCACGTTACTCGCGATAACAGAGTAAGAAAATTTAATTGACCATTCGAATTAGTAAAATGCACAAGTCCTTGATAATAATAAATGCTCAGTTCTGGAAATGTTCTCAGACGGAAAGGTGTTATAATTCAAGACTAAGGTTAAGCGAGTAAGAGGCCTATCAGCTTCTCGAGAATATGAAACGCTAGACAAGAGCTATCGGTTACGAGTAAATAACTAATTAACCGGTTTCTTACTATTTACAACTAGTTCAACAGAGGAGAAACTAACACAAGGGGTTATTCAACTGTTTTGTTTAAATAAAAATGAGATCATAAAACGCGCGGTTTTCAAGTAAATGCTGGTCAAAGCGTACAGCACCGTTGTCATGTAGTTGAAGCGGTGGCTTCAAATTCCGGACAGCTCCACATCATCGCGATGATCTGTTGGAATAGATAAATCAATTGAATGTGAGAATTTTGAAAAAAATGAAAAATATATCGAAACACGATGCAAAGTATAAAATCTGAAGATGATGTTACAAGATGTTGGTGTGAAGGGTGAAAATGAGCCGAGGAAGGGGCTGATTTGTATTTTTACGACCAATGAGATCCAAATGACAATTTAAGTCATCTACGTGCAATATATTTTTATATATTTGAATTTGTCAAATCGCTCTCAAGGTATTGATGAGGGTTTCCATAAAAAGTAAGTAAACGTTGTTTGAATTAGGAAAATTTATATCAAGTGAGATCGATTCAATCGATTTTTTTTTATAATGGGAGATATAACCATTCGGGAAGGTTTTGTCTTCCTTTGTTGACAAAGATGCCTGAACAATTGCGGCCGATTGGGCGCTTTCCACGACGGAGAGCTCATAGGACCTGAATGGGGAAGCTCAAAATATTCACAAGGGTTGAACAAATTTCAGGATTAAAATACGCTTCAGACAAGAAACTCATTCCATTTTAATCGCAATCCAGACAATGACCTCTCATGAGATGAGTAAACTACTTGGAGCTTGATGAGACGATTTCACAAACTGATATTTACAGTGCGCGTACAATTAACATGTGCAGGAAATTACAGTGGATCGATTAGCATTTTCAAACAGATGTCTAGAGAAGTTTAAGATGAACAAGTAAGCTATTTATTGCAAGGAACAGCTAGATAAGCTAAGATAAATGGCTCAGTTTGGGGGTGAATTTAAGATTAAGAGAATTATTGATGTGAGCAGCGCCAAGCCATTACTAACAATTGGAATATTTTCCTCGACTTCGCATAACTCAACATGAATTCAATAATCTTCATCTACCTCCGATAACAATCTTGGGTTGCATTTGAGAACAGGGAACATGCATGGAAAAACAATTTATTTTTTGTCAGGATTGCGTTCTTTAAACTTTTATACAATAATATGGTGGTTTTTGTAAACAAACCTTTCTTTCTTTAAAAAAAAAAAACCCCTAGATAAAGAGACCTCTTTAAAGAAAAGCGGTGAACATCGATAACCTTCATTCTTATCTCATTGTCGTCGTGCATACCACAAAATAGCCAAAATTGTTAATTTGTTTCCGAAAATTACGTGGACAAACTTGGGCCAAACTATAATAATTATAATTTGGGCAAAAAAAATTTTTCTTCATTTTCCCCATTGCAGGATGAACTTGCTCTAGACAAATGGTTTGAAAACAGTGTCAACTATGACATAGTGCACAGCATGCAAGTGTATACAACAGCGGGCAAACAAGAATGTTACAATATGAGTATAGTTATTTGTGTTTGAACAAGGCATGCATTCGTGAGCGATTTACTATCCAATATTGAACGAAAAACACGTTCTACCGGGAAAGCGGTAGCAGCTGCAGACGATTTCAGAGGCCCTGGCAGACATAATAATCACCACAGAATTATAACAATATTCAATGTAAAGTTGAAACGGCCACAATGTGCACCGCTGTGTGTTTAATGCAGTGATTCACAGCCGATGAAACCGTCTAAGCTACGGGACTTCAGAATGTCGAAGGAAAGGGGTGGTCAGGTGCCTAGAAGGCGGCTACTTGGTCAAACAAGAAAGAACGGATCTACGTATGTAGTTTGAATTGAATTTTACATACATGGGGCTTATTAATTTTGATTGGCGAAAGCTCCGGATTTTCTTTTGCCCTTGGTTACGTAGTACTAACCGTCCTCATCACGGTAGTACGGATGTGTGACGCCCTCGTGCGAATGTGCTCGGCCGAGCCGTTGGAGCCGATGTGTGGCCATGTTATATGGCGGTCCCGCTCTCGGCTGCATGGGAGGGGGCGCCAATGCGCAACCTGGACATGTTCCAACGTGTTTATGGCGTCTCAAAGGCCAATTCCAGGGGTAAAGGAGATTCAATCTACCTGAGAAAGACACGCCGGCAGCACACGCTGTCTTTTTTTTGTGAAAATCTCACTGAGGTCTAACAAAAACTCAGCAGCGATACTGACCGGCTAGTTTTCCTCAATTTAAGCCCTCCAAAAGTCAAAGCGGGTTTAGAAATCTACTTACAAAGAATTGAAATTCCTCAAACCTGCCAATCACCAAGCAGAAATGGGGTAAAAATAATTGGAGCTAGCTAAACAGGGCACGTGTCACCGAGGAAAGTGTTAAAATCACTACATACTGTCAATGGTATTCCAGATAATTTTGAACAGGTGGTCAACTAAGGGCAAAAGGAAAGAAATATTACATTTTTTAGTAAACAGGATCTTCCACCAAGAGCAAGAGGAAAGTAAAGTGTAATAAACCAGTAAATGAAAACGATTAGGTGAAAAGTATCTACAAGCGTACCACAAGGTGTATTATGTTCAGCAATGGGAATAGAGGGATACCGAATCAGTTGTCAACCTTGAACTCTGGCCTTCCTGAAGGACATCAAGGCCAGGTAAATCAAGGCGTTTCTTGAATGAGCACAAATATTGAAAGTAAAAATGACATCGAGCTCAGCCAGAAAAATACCAGGGCTTTAAATTCACCAGGCTCCTATGATGTGAATAGAGCCTAAGTCTTAAGGGCAATCTAAAAGACAGAGCGAACATGAGGTCACCTCAAAAGCGAGCCTCGCCATTCTTCAACTTCTTCACTAAGCACCAACCAAAATTTTGAACTGCCCATATGACCCTGCATACTACATATTTAGGGAACCCATAGTTATTCAGCAAAGTGCTAAACGCTGAGGCATTCTAAATCTGAATTTTCCAAGGAAAATGTCCCTTATGCTATGCTTCTTTTGCCAAGGAATATAAAATTGTGAGCATGGAGCCGTTCTAGCTTCAAGCAGCATTTTGATGAAGATCAAATGCCAGTTGTGGTTGCCGCTGAACGTATTCTCAAATTTTTAAAAAGGTGAGGATTTCTGGCTTTAAGCGATAACGGATTCAGCTAAAGGCTGCAGGAGCATTTCTTGCCAAAATTCTGTTACTTCGAAGTGTTCGAAAGCATCATCAATGAAATCAAGCCAACTTGTAGTCGGATTAACCTGCAGATATTGGAATAGGACATTCTAGCTTAGGGTAGTTAAAAATCCTGTTCAGGATGGTCCAAGACAGCAACATAAATGCAAGCACAGAACGTGCAAGCACATTCAGAACTGCTTGTCTGGAAATTTTCCACCTCAAATTATTAGCCACATATTCCACGATATAGAATCCTTCCAACTCTATTCTAGGTAGCTTCGTTAACCCCTTTCCCTCTCGTTGCCCTTCGGAAAGCCTTGACGGCGAACTCTTTTCAACATTTCATTTGAATGAATGAAAAACTGTATGGTTAGTAGGACTAGGATGGAAGCGCATTAGTAAAAAGTGGCAAGCTCAAGTGAACACAGCGAGAATGCTGATTACGCATTCGTTTAAAATTATATTGAGCAGCAGTTGGAGAAAAACCAGACATAAACCTAGCATTTATTCAATGGTAGACCACCTTCACCTATAGCGAGAGTGTTGGGCCAGTGAATAAAACTGAATAAGTTGTCTGGAATTTAAACTCCTTATCACTCCCCCACGAATACCCAATTGACCAACAAGTTAGTGTTTTTAATGTTACAATAAAATAAAACCAACTTCTGCTTGCACCTTGTTGTGAAATTAATAACAAACAAAAGCTACTAGATATGTAGAGTACGAACCAAGCTATCAAACAGTGACTCACCATTGGGTAAAGGTGGCAATACTGGAACGGCATGCAAGAAAGGAGGCCTCCCTACAACGAAACATTTACTTGTACTCTCCATATTTATTTAACAATTTATTCACAATGTCAATAACAGTGTCGAATGAAACCCACGATTTTTTATTTTGAAAAAAATACAAATTTTATACCATCGATTATTTTACAAGCGCTTTATCAATAGATTTCACAACATTGAAAAAATTTGAATAAAATTTAAAAAATAGTGGGCCGTCATTATTCCACTCAAGATTGTAAAAATAGATTATGAAAGCCACTCTTCTGTTAACTGCAATCGCCTTTCAAATTATGTCAATATCATTTCATGCAGAAAAATTTAAAATCCCGGGTATTGAACAAGTTTATCAATTTATTAGCAAAGAAAGTAAAAAAAAAAATTTTTTGCAAGTCGAATTAAAAATTTAATTAAGCTATAAGAACATATTGAGCTAAACGAGTTAAGAGCGTTGTGTAAATTCAGCTAGTCAATTGGTGAGGCCTCGTTGGGAATCAACCACCAGGAATAACCATCACCACGTGGTAAAGCGTACATTTAAGCTCAAACAACAATACAGCATGCACCGGGAAAAATGTATAAATAAAGAAAGCACACGTGTATGATGAAAAAAAATCGAAAGTAAAATACTGTATAGTTTTACATTTATTAAAATAAGGAATGGAATATTTGCATTGGATACTACTGTGGCTGTTGATATAAAAACAGTATCTAGTTTTTTTCTGTAGACGTAGCATTGGGATTGATACATTACCTTCTTGTACTCCAAAATTTATTGAGGAGCCAAAAAACTGGAAGCTCTAACAGGGCACGTTTGAGATTATTCCAGATCGACTTTGAAACGCCCCTATCATTGTAATTGGGGCCACAAATTCATTTTTGAATGATTAAACTTTACACCGTATCCCCATTTTGGGCAAGCGTTCCAAAAGCAATCGACAATCTTTTACCATAATCTATGTCTCTCATTCCACACGATATTTATAAGTCTCAACGTTTGTCTGCAGGTTTAGCTTTCTAAAATTGACCAATTGAAACCATGAAAAACACAATGTCATAAAATTCGAATCAGCAGAAATTTCCAAGAATGTTTTGCGGTTTCAATTGCTTCCAAACCATTTGTACTTAAACTGATTGCCAACAGTTTTCTGTCAAGGTCAGAAAACATCTAACGGCACATTTAACATCTAAATGGACGAACGGAATGAAGTGAAAAGCTAGCATGCACATCGAATGACAATATCAAGGAATGAAGCCGATTCGGGCAATGGAGAAAATAATGTATCAAATGTCTGTTAAAGTAAACCGTGCAAAAGCTTACCAGGCTGCATCGCTGAATGACGTCGGAGATGGAAGGGAGGCGACGTCGAATTGGGACACATGGGCGTTTCAGCAGAACTGTTTGAATGCGAGTCGAGGGCCGTCGAATGGCCAGAATCGCTGCTCGTCACTGATCCTATGGAATTATGAAAAGTATTCAAATCAATATTCAAAAAATCGATATTAAAAAAAAAAAAAAAAACCCTACGTAGATAGAAAAAATTGGAGTAAAGATTTGATAGCAAGCAATCCCTCAAAAAACATCAACTGCAAATTGATTTCATATTTCCTCTCTTACCGCTGGTCAGAGTTTTTCTCAGCGGAAGATTCGACAGGCTCGTGACACTGGAAGACTCGGCGTTGAGGTCGACTGACGATAGAAGCGCAGCGTGGTGATAAGCTGGGAGCGGAGGTGTGTCAGAGTGACTCCTTTCGTGGCTTGCACCCCGATGCTGAGGACCTCCTCCGCGCCTCACAGCTCCCGGGCTTTGCCGGGGACGCGTCTTACTCTGTTCGGCCAGCGAAAGCAGTTTCCTCACAGCTTGGGGTGACGCCGAACCTGCAATGCCTTCCAAGATTAATTTGAGTTATTTTCGAGGGACATTTTCCGAAGTGGAGTGTCATACTGGAAGTGTATATAGAATGGGGAACATGCGCTGAAAAAATTATTTGTTTTTGGCCCAAATTGCGTTCTTTTGGTTTTCCAATAAATATTATGGTAGTTTTTAGAGAACAAAATTTTTTTTACATAAAACACGCAAGTTGAAAATTATTGTTCGAAGGAAAGCGGCGACAAATGTTATGTATCTTCTTGTGAAAGGCATACATTTTTGTTAATTTCTCTCCCAAAAAAATTGGGAGGACCGTTTGGTTGAAATCCACTATCATAATAGTGTCGACGGTCGCTTTCTTAAATTATTTTGATAAAACGTTAGTATCATTATCAACGAGCGCTTTAATTGCCATTATTCACAGGCAAAGTATAGTTTGGCAACATTTTTGAAATTTTTACAAACCGAAATCTACCGGCGGGCGAGAGAACTAAGTTCTAATTTTGTCAAAATGGGAAAAAATAATTTCGTAAAATTTTTTTTTTGATTCTGCTGTTAATTGCCGCATTATTTTCAAATTCTAATGAACGCAATGCGGGCAACGAATAAATTTTTTCCAAGCATGTTCCCCATTAAGCACATAAAGCATGGAATAATCACTTGAAGGGTAAATAATTTCAATTAAGTGACAGTACTAACCGAATTTGGGATGCGCATGCTTCCTGGTGCCCTCGGATGCGCTGCTGGCTGAAGAGGCGGTGCTAAGCGTAGGGGACGGGTTTCTCTTGCGAATCGGGCCCGACGTTGAACCGCCGCCGCCTCCTTCTCTAGCTCCTTCGCATTCAAGCGACAATTCATGCAGTTTCTCCTCATCAGTCACAACGCGCATTTTGTTCAAGTACGCTTTCACACGTCTGACCATCTGAGCCTGAAAGAGAAACAAAGGTTTGCAATTGTGTAAAAGAAAATTTATTCACCAGCAGCAGAAGAAAGATTGTGCGATTTGGAAGCAAAATGAGATATTAAGCAACTTTCTTCTCAATAATAACACATCACTCACTGCATCCATAATAAAATTACTTTAGTATAAGCTAATATCTCGTCGATATCTGCGTCTCAACTGAGATGCAGTTAAGGGCTCGGAGCGAATGGTGGACTCCCTTCCAAACGGTTTCCATCAAATTGAAATCGAAAGGAATTATCTACTCAGATTATTCGGGAAGATAAAGCACATTGAAATCGGATGCACTGTTGAAGGACAAAAGGATCGAATAAACGTCGCAAACAGGAAACGCAGATGAATGACCTGATCTAAGGGACTGGGCGCATCCCAACAATGCAACTAGGTCGAGAGGCTAAATGGGAAGGGATCTATTGAAAGACACGAACCCATCAATGGTAAAAACGAGTTCAACGTACACATGAAAAAAAAAAAAAAAAAAAAAAAACTATATCGAACAAAGAATAAAAGACATTTGTGAAGGAACAGGCAATTTTTTTAGTTTGAATTGAGTTTTTAAAACCATATCTACAAACTGAAAAATTTTTAGATACCAAACATAGAAAGAACTAACCTCTTCAAACATCTTTTTTGGATTTGGTGCTCCCGTTGACTTTTTGCGCCGTTTAACAGTTGCCGCTCCCTGTTGAGTATTTCCAGTTGTCATTTGGTTCAGCGCAACCATTGCGTTCGAAGGTGGCTGTCCTCCTGAGGACATTTACTCTCGACATTTACTTCGAAATTCAGATCATGGTGGCAAGAATAAATTATCATAGATTAAATAAAAAACTCACCAAGCTCCAACATGGTGAGAAGATCATATGGCGAAGAGCACATGTTCGTCAGCGTTCTCACTTCTTTCGCGATCATTCGCAGCTTCTCGAAATTGATCAAACCTTCGACTTTCGTGTCATTGCCCAAATGTATGAACGTCAAGTCTTTTTTAACTACAGGATAAAACGGTATCTGAAACGAAAGGAGAATTAAGGAAATTGGAAATGATTATCGAGTACAATAAGCGGAAATTGTATTGTATTTAACTTACAATGGGAGGCGTCCCACTATTGACTAGTTGCCTGTACTTGCTCATATTTCGGGACGGGTCCATTATCAACTGGAGGTCCTGAAACAGTCTTTGGTACTTGCTCGGCAATTTATCCCACGTCAGCCTTAACCTACTCACAGCTCCGTGCCCAAGACCGGAAATGATTGCGAACATGGAATTGAAATTTTTACATTCTTTACATTGTCCTGAAAAAGAGAATAATCAAGGTTAGAAACCTCAGGGGGAATAGATTAAATTATAACTCGATCGCAGACTACGTACGTGCAACTTTGATGAATTGTTTGATTATTTTCGACCGCCGCACGAGGTTGTGCTCTGAGCACACTTCCGTCACAACCCAGAACATTTCTCTGTTCACCAACTGAAATTCAATTCAGGCTAATTACTATCTGGAAAAATGCTAAAACAGCTATTCTCAAATGACAGTGAATCACTAGAAAAAAAAAAAAAAACATTCCTTGGTGATCAATGAAAAATCTAGCTTGAGTACAGTTCTACAAATAAAAATTATAGCTTCAGGATTTATTTGTTGTGAAATATCTAAAGGAAATTCACACCCAGATGATTTACAGGTTAGGTGAATAGCCACACTTTTATTATTCATTTCTTTAGAGTTACAGCACAAAAATAAACTCGAAAAACATTTTCATATTTTCCCCTGTCAAAGTACTTACCTCAGCAAACTGTGTAAGCATTGGTGTTCCATACCGACTCGACAGATCAAACAGGTCATCCACGTATTCAGTGCTCTCAATTTGGCGGAATATCGAAAAGTCCTGCAGGGTCAGTTGGATCGCGACTTCGACGGCGTTCAGTTGCAGAAAATGAACGTTGCTTTCCCTGACTAGCTCGGACGCTAGATCGTCACCGACGAGCGTTTCCGTGATACCATTGGTTTTCAGGTAATACCTAAAAGCAACAAATCTATCGTAGAAATGTGCCTTCCTTTTTGCTGCCTAAATGCAATTTTAGGTGAGAATGAAGAGGAAGTGCAGTTTTCTGGGGAAGCCATCAGAGGCGTTTTGGAGTGCACAAAGAATTATGGAAAGTGAGTCGCTTTCACTCTTCAAATTCACACTGTGCACTATGCAAATGGATTTCTGCTCCTAAAGATGAAAACTTTCGAAAAGTGAAGAGTGTTGAAATGAGGAGCTCTACCAAAATGTTTTATTCTTATTCTTAATTCATTCAATCCTTATTATTATTTTTCATATTTCTTTCTTTTCTAGGTTTCTTCGGCTTATTATTCCGATTTTTTATTCTTAGTTGATTTTGTCTTTCATCTGTTATACATTGTATTTTTTACTACAAACTTAACAGTGTTGAATCTCCATTTTCCAGGTAGAATAGAACAGTAGAGTGCAAAATCTTCGGAAATACGAATTCCTCCAACTTTTCATATTTCTCAAAATAAAAGTTGCCAAGTTCAGGTAAAAAATAATTTGGAATGGGCGCCTGGTGAGCGCAATAGCTAACTTGCATTCTCACCTGCTACTGAGACCGATCCGTTCGGCGAGATTCTGCAGCTGTTCCGGAAGCCGTTTCTGCTTGATGATGCCACCTTCAGAGACGGAAACTTCGCATAACGAAAAATGCCAACTAGGCTCGGTGATTCCGAACTCTTGCAAGGTCAACATTACAACTTCGTGGGCAGTCGTCTCCTGAAAATCAAAAGGTGAAACGGTAATAAGCTTCAAGGAACTCCAGAAATTTATTTGCTAAAGAATTTACAGCGGAATCATCCATTCGGTGTTTACCTTGTGAACTAGAAGATATTTACAAGTTTGATCAGCTTTGTACACTTTGAGAACGTGTTCCGGATAGTCCGTCCCACGGAGATCGTCGTAGCAAATGTTCACCAGATCAGGTTGGGTAACTAAATTGGATTCGCCCGAGTTTTGATTGATTTCTTCAGTAGGCCCATCGCTGCAAACGAAGGAATCATTGAGCACAATAAACGTAGAATTAGGGTAAAACCGGGCAATTCCAGGATAACAAAAAAACTTACATGATTGTGTTCTTAGGCAAAATGTTCATTTTGACCAAGGCTTTCTGTAGCCGTTTTTTCGACGCGAGTGTCATGAAAGACTGTTTTGCGGGTTTGGTCGGGGAGACGGGAGCAACTGGAATCGGAGGCAATGGCGGGGGCAGGGGCGGGGGAGCAGGGTTGGGCTCAGACCTTCTCGGCGTTCCTCGACCTTTGCCTGAAGTGTTGCACAGCATCTCCTTGAAACCTGGAAATTTGCAGAGACAATAATAGAACGAATCTCGAGATTAGGAAACTTTGCTCGGTTAAAATATTCAAGGTAAAAAAAACGAGTGGCCATTATTTGACAAACAACAACACAAGAGAAAGAAAATATTTAAAATTAAATGAAATTGATAACAGAAATGGGCTACCTAATAAATTTGACTTGACGGTTATGCTTAGATGAGTGCTGCTCCGCAGTATTTCCAGAGCTTTCGGGTGCGATATGTGCTCGAAGCTGTGACCATTCACTTCCAGAATTTGGTCAGCCCGCTTCAAGCCGACCTCTTCCGCTTTACAGCCCTTTTCCACCTGATTGGAGAAGGAAAAATTGTCTCAGTGGAAGCACTTAAACATGGAATGAAGTTTTACTGATGATTTACTACTGTGTCCTGGTATAGTTGATATTTACCTTTGATATGAAAATGCCGAATCCTCTTTCGTAGCCGCCGAGTATGGAAAATGTGAGGACGTCGTCTCTTGACGGCCTAGCCAATGTGATACATCTGGGCCTTGCTTTTGCAGCGCAGGCAATGTTAAGTAAACCTAGTTGACCCGCCATTCGCTCTTTTTCCAGCCATCCTGCAAAAAAGTGACAAAAATTTAGAAATTAAATAAATGATTAAATACTCTATACGGGAAAATCACAAGAGAAGCCTCAAGAGGATGAGAGCGAACCCGTTGAGATGATTATTTTTAAAAATTGGAGATACTCGAATCGCTAGAGTTTTGTAATCAGGTATCACATGATCTGCATGAAAGCCTAGTTGACAAGAAAGAGGAAGACTATCCACAATGCAGGAGCACACAGTCCCTGATACTAGCTCCTGCTCATCACAAATGGGGCTCTCAGGCTCAAAACTGCTTCTCATTAGTACCATGCAGCTGACTTCATGAGAGTTTGGTCTTGACCCAATTAGAAGCCTTTTAGCTGCTGCTGATAAACTGAGATAGCATATAAACCTGGATCAAGACCCACTCTCAAAGACACTCTAAGATTTTAGGTAATGGAAGTACTTCAAAGCCAAGATGTTAGTAGACATGATCAGACGCCCAACTGGCGATCCCTCAAAAATTCCTATTTCTCATCTCAACCACAAGGGATTACTTATTATCTACTCTTGAGAGCAATTACCTTCAAAAATCTCAAGTATTTCCATCATAGCCGGATTCGTTTCGAAATCGGTGAAATGATTGTTGACCCACAATAGAAGAACGCGTGTGACTCGGTCTCTTGCAGTTTGGTCATCGAACCTAAAAAAAGATGGTGTTATTTATCGGCAATCTATAATATAAACAAATGGCGGAGAAATTGATACCTACCACTGTAAAAGTTGGTTGGCAACATCGATCGAACTGTCGATGAACGTTCTGTGCGTCAGAAGGAAATCCTCAACGTACGTTGGGTCTGTCACAGAATTTTCTTCTATCAGTTGATGCATCAGTTTTTCCGGTGTTCCCTAAAAGAAGAATATAATCAATATCAGAACTCAGTTACATGGAATAGAAGTGGTAAAGCAGGAACACACACACAAATGACTATTGCAATAAGTTTGTACGGCATGATTTTAAATTCATTGAGGGATTAACATACTCTGATAACCACGTGACCACGCCGTCCGCCTTCAATGCCTCTCTGCTCCGTAACCATGACTAGTTCACCGTCGGCGTTCACGTGTTTCTGCATTGCTTCCTGACCTGCTCGGCAATTAATGGAAAAATCATAATATAGATGATCGGGAGAAGTTAAAAATACTCTCGCGACTCAAGCGCTTTCGCCATTCTTGGCTTCATGAGGAAAATCTGAGGATTCTGTTCGACTCGATCACTACCAAACGAATAAACGCCACTAGTTTAAATATTGACGAATTTATGAACATTTAATTACGGATATGGGTTTTTGGGGGTTAGTATTGGTACAGACAATATGAGTACCAATAAGTCTGATGACGTTTTAATTAATTGTTACACTTCTACATACTGTTGAGAATCACATAATTTCTTGTACGGTTTAGAAAATTTTACATACCTTGATGTTGTATCCGATAATAGTCTGTTTGCGTGATGCAGACGAACTGGCAATCGTCGCACTTGGTTCTCATCACACCTCTGTGGTATAGTTTCTCCATAGTTGGTAAAATGCCGAAACTGGAAAAATAGAATATAATATATAAAATTTATATAATATATAAAATATATATTTTCACTTGAATTCGTTTCGATACACTTTTTACTGAGCATTTCTATTCATTCTAATTAATTTACTTCACCAATAAGAGATTTTTACCAGACTCTCTCCTCCAAACAGCCATTAAATATCAATATTACCTGTCACCGATGTGAAGCTGTTCTGTCTGGCCGCTGGCGTACTCAATTTCAACTTGCCCGTTGATGAGGACGCTCCACGAGTCCAATTCTTCCCCGTCGTTCATAACGACAGTACCGGCTTTCTCGACCACAGCGAACACCTTAGCAAAGAAGCATAGTACGTGTAATAATAATATAATATAATAATAAATAATAATAATATATAATAAGTATAATAAAAAAATAATATAATATAATAAATAATTTGACATCTTATATGTTTATTTATTTTTAATGATTAACATTCACTTAAACCTGCAGAGTGCTCAACGCTCGAAATTTAAGGCAGGAAATTATTTACTAGTTACGGACATAATTTTTTTTGCAATATGGAAATTATGCTTACCATTACAGAGCACAGGGCTCTTCGGACCGCTAGTGTCATGTTCGTAAAGGCCTTCAGGTGTTGAGTGAACTCCAAAAGTATTTCCACGTCCTCTTCGCATCTGTCCGTCGGGTCTTTTTCGAGGCAGTCGCGAACCGTGTCACGCACGGTCAAGCTCTGCGCAGACAAAAAAACGGCAAAAAGTGAGCGGAGGAAAAAATAGGAATATTGCAAAACTTGAGACGTAACATCACGTACGGATAACTGAGTTCGCCAATGCTCAAGCGTTGTCATGGGCGAAGAAATTATGGAAAAGAAGGAGGAAAAATTGATATAGGAAACAGGTAGGTCCGATCTACGAAGTTGCGAACTTATTTTTATCAAGATTTTTCAAACTCAAAAATTTTTCTGGACTGTCCAGCTGACAATTTGAATTTTTAATCAACCCTACAGTGAAAAAATTACGAGGTATTTTTAAAAACTGAGCAGATGTCAAAAAGGCGTGTAGGAATGAATACGTAGGCATTGACTGTCTAAGGTGGGCAGAGAACCGAGGTGCCACTCCTTTTTGGATACTCGACGCGAGATTTCCGAAAGAGCTTCACAGTTGGACCAAATACGTCGCGACCGAACGAGTACTTCGCATTTGGAGTCGATAGGTAATGAAAAGTGGAGAGGATCGTTTGTGCCCACGGCTACCCTCAGAACGGCAAGATGAACGCCAATAATGGTCTTCCATTGGAGTCAATGACGACGAAATGGGAACTCGCTCCAATAAATCAGAAAATTTTCTAAACGCCCAAATTTCCATGCTTTTACAATATGCACATTTTTTGAATTGGAATAAGTTGTTTTGAAATCCTGGGTCGCAACTTATTGGTCTTGGATATGATTTTCTATCGTGCACTCTCAACCGAAGAAGAGTTGAACAATTTCGAATTTGAAAAAAAGCTCACATCGCTGCTCTCAGCTAGGTCCTCCTCGTCCGAGTCGACAATCGACTCGACCAGCCCGGACAGGTCGACCTCTTCAGCTTCGACCGAATGACAGGTCATCGTATCGCTTCCCGAATAGGCGGACGACGTAGAAGAATGCGAGCTACGGTTGCTTTTGTAAGCATCCCGCACTCCAAACTGGAACAAAAAAGAAATTTTTTTCAGTAATTTAATTAAATCAAGTATTAAATCAATCAGTAATTTAAAAAAATAAATTAATAGAAACGATAAAAATATTAATAAAATGAGAAATAATTATGCAATAAACATCTTTATTGCCAGTAGAACCAAAACTTGAGGAAAAACTTCGGGTTACGACTAGAAATAGGAATAACGCGGAAGTAGAGTGTGTGATGTGGGTAGAAAAAATACTAAATGGCAATTTCTCATTGAAAGGCCAATAAAATTTACAGAAAATCCGAATTCAGCTTCGTCCCGAACTCGAGAAAACAATCACCATACTTCTATTTATTCCGCGAGCATGGTAAATACTATCACTACGCTGAAATTGTGCGATTCATCGCTCTCGCCGATATCACTAGTTGAGCACGTGTCGGTCTCGAAACTCATTTGCCGTATGAAGTACTCGGTCAACTTAAGTAGTTCCTCGTGGCCGACAGGAAACTACGAACGTGACCGTCCCGTGACCTTAGCTAAGTTTCAAGGGTGAAATATTTGCTCCTGGGGGGAATCTTTGGACACAGCACTCTAATACTTCTCATTGGACAGAACGGCTCCCTTGACAATCGGGTCATACCGTTGTATAATTTCCCCAGTCCCCATTGAATCCTAATTTAAAGGACCGATATTCGAGCTTCACCGCTCACACGATTTTAATTTGATTTTAGAGTAAAAGTGGATTTGATACAAGTACATACCAGAACTTTTAGCCCCCTAGCGAACATGAGAGTTCTAGTTTCATAAGCTCTACGAGAAATATCGCCTTCTACAATTTTATAATGGGTAAATTTTATGATGAAAATCTAACTGCAAACGAACCAAAAACGGAAAAAAACTAAAATAAAAATTAAAGTTAAAAAAGAGAGATTTGAATACAAAAAAAGTAAAAAATTGAAAGAAAAAAAAACACTTCAATTACTCAAAAAAATTAACTAAAAAACTGAAACAACTACAAGGTAATTAAAAACTCACAATCTATAGGCAAAATAACAAACCAAACGTTTCGCGATAAAAGCTAGAAACGAAAAAATGTACATTAAAGATAGCAAGAACTGCGCTTTGAATGACCTTTACATGGACCTTCGGAGAAATAATGATTGCCAAATAAATCTCTGACGCAGTAACAATTTCGATAACTCATCTCAACAATCACAGATTTGATTCAACTCAGAAATTTATTTAGATAATTTCAAAACCACGACTAAAAAATCGTTTCGCCGAAATTTCGTTCATCGACGAGTTCATTAGAGGGGCAATATTGTTCCTGAAACTTTTCGGACTCCGTTCGTCGAGCAATATCCCTCGAGCTTCACAACGTTTGCACTCTCGTCACCGGCAATAGCGGACTTGCCAAATTACGTTAAGTTCTTAGCGGTTATCAAGTGGGGAATGCCACGGTCTGTTTAGTTTGCTCGACTAACTAAGTTATACCGAGTTAAGGTGTAGGCAGGGACCGAGATTTGCTCCAGTTTCCCTTCGTGGCGTAGAACATGCGCCGAACGTATCATGCCTTTGATATTAGATAATCCAATGGTTGATCAAAGTTCAACAAGACTGTCTCATAATGAACTACAGAATGAATACGACGGACAAATAGTTGTTGGATAAAAACTTACGATCTGTACTTCTACCGTCGATAATATCGAGAAAAAGTAGTTCCTTATATGAAAGATTGAATATCGAAAAGATAGGATGGATAATAAATTTTCTCCGAGTTGGTAACTATTCAATTTTCAACCGTTTGCATGGTAAAATAGAAGACTAGTCAAATGAACGCGGAATGAATTTTATTAATTGAATATAGGTCAGCGTGAGTGGCCTTTTTCCTCTTGTTTTACAACTAGTTTCCGTACAAAAGGGTTCTATAGCATTTTTTCAACTACACTAGAAATGCGAATTTTTAAATTATTTTTTCGTATTGTAGTTTTTACTTCACTAAAATTATCTTAACTCACTTAATGTCCATCCTAATTTGAATCTGATTACACCGTCAAAAAGAGCGGTGTAAAGCGGTAAAAAAAAAAAAAAAAAAAAAAAAAAGTTTGACTGCAAAACGCCGCTTTTATCGGCAAAATCATGGGATTTTCATTACGAATTGCGCTCCCTATAAATTTTTTCGTCCCTTCGTTCCAAAAATTCTTGATACAAATCATCGAACCGAATTTGGACGAAATGTAAATTATAACATTATTTGGATCGAATGGCGTAGTACGGAGCAACGAAAACCGGGTGAAAAATTCTTGTAAAAAATGTTAGAATCGCTAATTTCTCGGAAACAACGCGCCGTTTGTTCTGCTCGGAGAAACTCGCCAACTTGCGGTTGTAGAGCGTTGTCATTCAAAACAGTTCCCTCTGAAAAACGTATTTTCGGCCTAAGCAAAAACTCCCTTCCGCCCAATGACAAGGGCCAACTATGTCACATCAACCTTCCGTTTTCCATCTCTTTCTCTCCTTCCATGCCGCGCAGATTCTGTCTCGATCTGAATTCGCCTCCCTTTTTCATTCAGCAGAACTACCCTTCTCTTTATCTTCCCTCCGATCTTCCCTTTATTAATTTCCCCCGGCCCGCGAAATTAAAGAGCTCCCTTGTCTTTAGCCCGCTTAGCTCCAATTGGAACATTGCTACTGGGGTAACTTAATCAATAAGAAAACAATGCGAATTGAAGGTTGTGTAGGATAATTCACACGAGATGGCATCGCTTCTGTGCATAAATTCAGTCGAACCAATCCGTGCAAATCGTTGATTAAAAAAAAAAAAAAAAAAAAAAAAAAAAAAAAAAAAAAAAAAAAAAAAAATCAAATTGAAACTAACGCTCGAAAATACTCACGTTATCGTCGAAAACGAGGTTGACGCCCCGGTCCATGGCGGAGGGTAATCTGGTCGGGCGGACTCCCACCTCGGGGTAGTCGATCTGGAACAAACAAACCGACCAATAAACAATTGCACAACAGTGTTAAACTATGAGGTAATTCAAATATTATTGACAGATCGATTATGGAAAACCGGAAGCCACCGACGTTCGAGTCGACGATTAAGTACAGAGAATTATAATAGCGTTGATTATTCGGAAACGGCCGGGAATTCAATTCTTTTCGGGAAAAATTGCGCGCACGACAGGAAAGCGATCATTTTGTACGACCTCGATGCCAATAATGCCCGCGAAGAGCAGTGGAATTTTACCTAGAATCTATATAAACTACGATCATCAGAGTAGCTATAATTGCGGCAATAGGAAGCGTTGCGCGAGAAAATCTATAGGAGAAAAAAGAGCGGAGCTAGTAGAGGGAATAGAGTAAGTAGAGTGAGTGAAAAGATCGCAATGAGTGGCCCCCTTTCGGCAGTATCATTGCCGTATATTATATTATTATTATTATTATTATTATTATTATTATTTCATCTCGCTAACCAATCGAAAATAAACAAATATTTTCAAATTCGGAAGAAAAATCCAACTCCCTGCCTTTTTCCGGAACCTGGCTTCAAACTAATTCAACCATACAAGTCATATTCAATACGTAAAAAATCAGGAAAGAAGAAGAAAGATGCAGTCGTCCGTTTGACACGGAAATAGACCTCGAGGCGTCTGCATTTTACAGCGGTCAGCGGCTTCCAGGTAGGCAAACCGATTACAAGCTGGCATGACGTTCACGCAACGGAGAACGAGAATAGCCGACTGAGATCACGTCGGAACGGATTTTAGTTGTGTAAACGCGGAGCCGACAGCAGAGAGTTCAAGCAATAAAAGGCTGCCAAATATTTCCAAAAGATGGTAAAAGAGAAATAGATGGTCGAGGTGTTCAATTTTTTATACAAAAACGTGAGGAGATTTGAGCTGTAAATTTTTTTCAAGAGGAAGTGGAAACAGCAGAGTTAAAGGAAGAAGTGGAATGTGCAGAGTGAAAGGAGGAAGTGGAATGAGAAGAGTGAAAGGAAGAAGTGGAAAGAGCAGAGTGAAAGGAGGAAGCGAACGAATGGATTGGACTGCATACAGACAGCAAAGTATTAAAAGCAATCACAGCATTCCAGTTGTGATAGATTCCACTACATTTTCTGAGATACCTTGCCTTGAATAGATGGCGAAAAACGGGGAAAAAATAAAATAAAAAAATTAGAGTCAACTATAAAAATTTGCGAAAAAAAGAGATAAATTAAATAAATAAAAAGATAAATTCAAAATGCCAAATTGGCCTCGTTTACGCCTCGAATTCTCTATCGTTCTCATAACGTTATAAACGGCTGATAAAAATGGGCAGCATGTGAAAACGAATTCCGACAATCGGGAAATGAGCGAGGTTGCTAATGATAGGACATTATGTTCTCAAATCGTCGTCCTTCGGCTAACCAGTTTTGACCAACTGATCTTGCAGATATTGATCTGTAAATATATGAGGCACGCTGGGGAAGAAAAAAAGGAAAACATTATAAATCGAAGGCGATCGATATTTCGCCAACCTTGAACTTCTGGTTTTGTTTATCGTCAGACCGAAATCGAGGATCGGCTGAATGAGGAAAATCGCTAGTCAGAGCATGACAGGAAATCGTTTAAATCATCAGAAGATGCGAATTCAGTTAATTGATTTAATTTGAATAAGCGGATTGAAATAATAATGCATCTCTGCTACCAGTAAAATTTTCAAAACTAATGAACTCAATTAATTTTGCACACTAAGTACTCTGATTTTTTTCCCAATTCAACTCGAAAATGGCTTTCAATAATGGCCCGATTTTATTATTTTATCATAAAACTTGGCTTAATTCAATTGAGATTTTTTAAAGATTTTATTCGATCTATTTTACACTGGAAGAACTAGGCACATTGCGAATTTTATCAATTATTTCAACGTCGTCAATAATGTCACCAAAAGGAGAATGTATTCGACCATAGTTACGATGACGTCATCAGATAATTCTTTCCCGTTTACGGCGACATCGGGACATGTAAAAAATGGAAACGTCTCGACCTGGAACGGGGAAAAAACCTCGGGAAAAGTCGCATTGAAACTGCACGCACTAGGCATTTACTACATTCCATCGTAACTGAGAATGCCTATTTGAAATTATGTAACGCTCAAGATATTGAATAACTGAGACAGGAGCCTGTGCGAGACGGACGAAAGAAAAGAAGCTTTGTCAGGTCCCTGTCCCTCGGATCGTTACCTCCTTCGTTACGTCTTACTTCACCTCGGAACCCCTTCAACTGAACCCTGAGCACGACAGCCCAGACAAGATCTAATGCCCAACATGAATTGGAATAAATCCGTCTTCGGTGACAAATATGTTGGCCGAATATTTGAATTGATGTAGAATTTATTTGAATCGGTGTACAAAAAATGGATAATTCGTGGAAAAATTCATTGAGTGAAAGAAAATTCTTATTGATAAATATTGATGTCAATTATCGATAACGATGAACGACGAAAAAATTAAGGCGGGAAAACAACTCCCGAATGAATAATAACCGGCGAATTCCGAGGGGGAAATATTGGAATTTGGAATCAAGATAACGGGAGGCGTGCATCGCTGAATAATACCGAATGAGATCATTTCCATCCCTGGGCAATCCTTGATCCAAGTTATTACGTTGACCTTCGCAAAAAAAAAATCGACCAAAGAAAAACGCGACCTTTGCGGTTCTGTATAAAAAATTGCCACCGGACGAAAAATTCCTCGCGGTTCAAGGGATTAAAAATACATTCGATTCGATCGAACCGGTATTAGCCGAACGGAACTTGTTGAAACTGCTGCACTCGGAGTTACATACAAAATACATGGCATATTATATTATACCACATACTATTTTTTTTTTTTTTTTGTGGGTTCCGTTGAAAAATTTGTCGTATTACTATTAAAAAAAGAAGCGTATTGTATTTTATTATTACTTTATGGTGCGATGTATACAAATAACTATTTTCATTCAAAATACTGACACTAGATATATTGACATTTTTCCCAGCCAAACTTATACCGAAAACGGTTATATTAAAGTGCTATTAAAAATGGTACAAATCTGGTGAAATCAAACAACATTCGAAACGGTGTGGTTTGTAATAACTACGAAAAGACGGACAAAATGTCTTTCGGTTTTTTTCCTTTTGGAAACTCCGACTGAGGCAACACATGGCGAACCTGTCTAGTGTCAGCATGGCCAGGGATCGAGCAAAGGGAAACACAAACATCTTTTCTGGAGAGCAAAATAAACACTTTGGAACAACCTCGAGTCGGAACTTTTTTAACCGATCCTTCGAACATCGGTGAAACCGGGAAAAGTTTACCGAATCGAGGAACTGTTCACGGAATCAAGGAACAGAAACAGAAGCGACCGAAGATTACAATGCAACAAATCGTGACGCGCGACAAATTGTTGGTTGAAAAATCGAAAAAAGAAAAAATAGGTCTAACCAAAAAAAGAAGAAATTTTTGGACAGGAGAGTATCAAGGAATATATGAATACATCATTCGAAAATAATCTCGCCATAGGACTCAACAGGTAAAAGAAAAGTTTAACGTCATTACATTAGAATGCAAACGTTGCCACCGAATCAATTCGAGCGACTCTTGATTAAATATTTGCCCCTGTTTAAAACGAATACTCGCCGGGCGTTCGCAAACTGCCGTTTCAACACAATTGTTCCTTAGAGAATGCCATCGATGAAAACGAGTAGAATAATGAACGTTTCTAAAGAAAATAATCAACATTGATAATATGAAAACCGAACGAAGATTTTTTTCCATAAGAGACGATAAATAAACCATAAATACCATAAAAACCATAAATAAAAACCATAAATCCCATAAAAACCATAAATAAATGAAAGAAAAAATATATTAAAAAAATGAATAAATAAATCATTTTTTCGCTTCGTAAACATAAAAAAAAGCATGAGAGACGATACGAGAAATTCAAACAAGGAATATTCCAACTAAGCTGAAAAACATCGACGATATTACCTCGAATAAATTGGAGGAGTCGAAACTCCGGAACCAGCATTTTCGAGCCGCTCAATCATCAGCCCATCTTCACTTTGATCTTCACTTTGAACCTGATTTCAAGTACGTAGCTGACAACGACAAGGAACAAGTTGACAGTCGTCATTGCGTTGGTATCCAGTTCGAAACGCAGCGTCCGCTAGAAGATCCTGCGACCGACTGAATTGGCGTCGCTGGGGGCTGGGCGGCAATTGCAAGGAAAAGGATTCAAATCGAGACCCCCAGGAATCTGTGATTCGAAAATGTTATCGGATTTTTATAATCTCACGCGCTAACGCATTGCTGAACACGCACGGTATTATCTTAATCGTAACTCGGAACAATAACGGAAAGAATCGGAGAAAAACCACGATCGAAAGATAATTCGATTTATGCAAGAATAGATAAAGAAGAGAGAGAAGAGAAATTCAAAATCAAAAAGTATAAAAAATGGAACGTTTGAAAATAAATTTGTGCGTCGTCTCTAAAAAAGAGAGCCAATTTTCGGCAACGAATCGAAGCACAAAAATATCTCAATTCAATTATATAATCATGAAAAAAGTTAATGACCTGAATAAGGCGTAAGAAATAATATAGAACTATGCACCGAATGCGAACTATAGTTATTGATTTTTTCAACGAATCGTACATTTTATTTCTGCTTTAGATGCCAGTACCTTTTTCACGTTTTATTTTTCAAAAAGAAAAAAAACTATCTGTGAGTGAATGGGTGAGGTGGAAATCATCGTTTCGGATAAATTTTTAATAGATACTCAATTATGGGTAAAAGATTTTCGATAATTGACGTAACTATGGAGAGAGTAATTAAAATTATTCAACGAGGCCAAATAAAACTCGATTATCAACTAAAAAAAACCTTTTCGCTATTTTCAAGGGAGTTAAAAGACTAATTTTCTTCGCACGTTTCAATATCTAAAAAGTCGCTTTGATTAGACTCGATCGAACTCTTCGAGCATCTCAAAACACTAAAAACGAACTAGGGCACGGAAAATTGGCGAACCCGTTCGTTATATGATTAAATGTATCGCGCTTATCTTATTGCGTATTAAACAGCGTCAACAAAAGGGACAACGAGGTTTCGCCTACAAAAGGAAGTCAGGCGTCGGTGACAAAGGGATTAGCGAGGAAAATGAAATTTTCTCCGCCACCGACACAAACGATATTTTCCAGACCGCGCCTAGCTCGTGAATTCATTAGCTTCGGCAGATTTCGCAACCAATCTCGCGCTGAAGCCTTGAAATCCCAAAGTTTCCCAGGTGAATTTCAATTACAAAAGGATCAACGTGATCGGGGAAGATCAAATTTCGACAACAAGTTTGCGCCGGTTTTCAACTCTTGAAAGGATTCAGCGTTAAATTTCGAAATCGCCCGAAAATAGAAGTTTATTTTTTCATCCGCGAAAGCGAAAAATCTTGGTCGGTTTGGAGACGATTTATGGAAAAATAATTTCTACAGCATGGTAAAATACACCAATTAGGCAAAATGACAGTTGATGATGTCTATATCAACAATATATGCGGCATTTTTGTTTTCGTTGTCCCCAATGTACGTGAAAATTGTTCTACGCTGATTAATGACATTTTGTCGCCTATTTTACAATAATATTATCGAAAAACACAGAAACGGTTGAGAAATTGATAGGTACATAATTCAGGGAAATTAAGAGATTTTATTTATCTTTTGGTTCATTTAAACATATGAATTGACAGCTGTTTGTTGAAATTATGGAGAGTAGAAGTTACGAACTTTGGATCATCAGGTTGGAGAATTTATTTTGCCTAAAAATTGCGGAAATTGAAACTGATCGAGCAGATGATATTAATATACAGAAAATTGAAAAACCAATATCTACAGATACTTCTAGACCGTGGAACTGGTTCACCGATACGCGGATCGAGGGGGCGGATTTTCTCCGATATTTTCAATATCAATCCTGCGAGCTCGAAGAGAATAAAAATGAGTCGGATACGAGGCGAACGGTTTCGCACGTTCCAAACCGCTCCAAAGCTCGAAAGCCGAAACGTCGACCGATCGTAATCGCATATCACGGCGGTGTCACATTTGCAAATCGCAGAGCAAGAGACTCAAGGTCGACAATACGGATAACGAAGTTTATTAGCGAGGTTGACACGCAATCTCATTCCACTCGAAGGGACAAGCGTGATTGGGCAGTTGGATAAGATGCATGACGGAACAAACGATCTGAAACGATCTACAGGCGGTCCGAACCGACCAATTAAAATTCCAATCGATAGGGATAATATTAAATTATGTGCTAAGAACATTGTGTGTCGCGAAATTTCCGCGAATGAGGTGTAAAATGGGTGCTTAAATGGCCAAAAGCGAGGCGATTTATGATTACAATCGTACAAATTTAGGATTTAATATTGAGAAAAAAAATTGCATTGAAGCATTCAACGTAGGAGGAATAAAATTGAGGTTACAAGTGCAAACTACTTGGAAAAATCAGCGAGAACGCTTAGTTATAAGGCGCGACTCATTATGGCCAGCATTAGGAAAACTATCGCTAGATTGGTTCCAGATTGTGATAAAAATATAAAATAAATAAATATAAATATAAAAATAGAAATAGAAAAAAATATAATGCATTAACAAATATTGACGAACGTTAGCGCTAGATCAATTTAGTCATTTTCAGTAGTTTTTTTAGTCATATTAGCACCTTACTCACCCTTGTTCGAGAGAAATTCGGCCAAGACATTGATTTGTCGCGCCGAGATTTCAGGACCGTCCCTGATCTCAACATCACGCACTTCCACTTGTGTTTCAACATCGCACGAACAGACAGATCGAGACACTTTGCAATTATTCGACAATAATTATTATTCAAGACAGAGAAGCCACGAAGGAGTCAGACATGGCGACCGAAACAAGACGACGACGGTTCACGCTCTGCGCGCGCACGGGACAATAATGACAATCTTCAGGAAATCCGTTTCCAGGGCAGTTTTATCATCAGACAGCTCACGCTTCGGCAAGAATGTAACAACCAATTACAGAAGCGATTCAAGCTGCCAACGGAAAACAAGAGGGGATTTTTTTTTTCAAACGTGAAAATGAAACGCAAAGAATGGTCGCAGAAAATGAAACGGCTCTAGAGGATCGAAAGGGCGAAAGCGATCGGAATGGAAAGAAATATAACTATGCCCCCAGTCAATGTCGAATAAGTTGTCAAAATTTTGAGAAACTGGACTTCTTAAACGTTTTAAACGCTGGATAAAATATCTATATTTATGCTACCTTTATACCAGCAATTATTCAGAAACTCATCACTTACATTGGTGGTAATTTCCTAAGTTAAACCATCAGCTTTGAGCGCGTATTATTTTTTTTTTTCAAATGTTGAAACCGTTTGAAAAAGCAATTTTATGTTTTACTCCTCTTGGAAGACGTCCGCTTGAAAATAATCCGCTCTACCGATAATTTTGATCGCAGTGATGCAGCGTTTTCTTTGTCTTTGCGCTCGACCGAGCCGCCGTTGGAGTTTATCGTATTTTTTCACCCCGACTATGCTATAGAATCCACCAGGTTTAAGACGAAAAATTGTTTAAATTGAAAGACCTCTCCTGAATTGAAAAGTCACGGCGTTCGGGATTTCCCTTTATTATAGCAAATTATTATCTGCACGGATAGCGAGAAAATATAAAATCGAAAGGAAACTGTATTTTGGGAAAGGGGCAATAATGACCATAAATAAAAATGGCCCACTCATAAATAGAGAAAATAGGCCAGAAATTTGGATAAAAAATTATTCCAGACAATTTTTCAGATAAAGAAAAAAAATTAAAATAAACTAGCCAATAAAATGGAAGAGAGACTGTTAGAAATAGCTATCGGAAGTCGAAATAATCGCGGAATAATTGCGCCGGCGAAAATTTCACCGGGAAATCTCGCCTTTCCCGAGTGTTACATAATTAATGTAAGACCTTGCCAGCTGAGGCGGTCCGAATTCGATTAAACCTGGAAACGAAGTAATCGCAAGGCCAACTTGTTATTCATTGAATATGCTAATACCGTCTCCGAATTCGTCTTGTCCCATTCGGCCGAAAGCGTTCCGGGAAAATAACCTTTCTCTCACCAGAAAGGTCCGTTTCTCAAATTTGAAAGTGAGGACACTCGATTACCAAGTCAAAAGCGAATATGACAGAAGAGAAAAATAACTATAAAAAGTTGAAATGAATATAAGTAGGCAATCAATTATAATAATAGTGAAAAACGAAAATAATAAACAGTATCTGTGATGTCACATATTTTAATTGAGGTGATAAAGAACAAGCAACTATTATTCGCAACTGCTGTGTACCTGGAGAGCGCTTTCACCCATTTAGGCCTCTTCAAGGCTATGCAGAACCACGATAGGCGTAAAATTTCATGCATTATGGAAAATGGTACGAACACACGGACGAATAATAAATAAAATTATATTTACGTTAGTAATAATATGTTTGGTATGAACAATTCTAAGGAACCACTTCGATTATCACTGTAGCTAAAATTATCGTAGTTAACAGTCACCCGACTATCTGTTTCATATGAACCGTATCTTAATAAAAAATATAGATCTCGAGAGTCGAAGAATTATTCAATCGAGGCATCTCAGAAATTAACGAAAGGGGAAAACCGAAAAGAGGAAAATTATTCTTCCAGACGAACAAATCGCAAGATCGACTTCCCTTTTCTACGAATTTCATTCTTAATCCCATTATTATACACCGCGGAAAGAAGCTTGGATCGAATAGAAAATGAGGGAAAATCTTGATAAAACCCGATTAAATTCGTCTCGCCTATTAGATAAAACGCCAGTCTGAAAACATCGAGGAACTTTTATTATACATCTCGCCATTAAAACACGATGGGAATCGCTCCTAAATGAAACGCTCCACTGGCCAACAACGAGGGCGAATTCGAAACCGATTCGAGGGTTTCATTATAATTTATTCGAAAACTGGTTCTCCAACGGAGGGGATCAAGTTTCCCGCGGAAAGTCGGTTGCAAAGAACCGGAAAACCCTATTAATAATAAACAATTTCCTTTCTCGTAACCGCGATCTAGAAACAAGAGATCCGCAATGGAAATAAACCGTAGACCACTTTTGCGAAATTTTTCGGCGGCATACAGTGCGACCACTTTCTGGAAACAGTTTCGACAGACGGCAGGGAATATTTTTAAAACAGCGTGTTTTTTTTTTTTTTTTTTTTAAATCAAAAATAAGTAATAGGGTAGTAATAATAGTATAGTATATTATATTATTTATAAAGACCTTAATATATTTTCAAATATTTCAATATTTCAAAGGTCATACAAGAGAATAAAAATCGCAGCAAAGCTACAGATTGGCTTCTATTTATATTTTTCCACCTTTTCCTCAACAGGGGAAAGAAAATACTTAAAACACGACGTTGTTCGAAAAATTTCGCGGGGGAGAAGTAAGGAAATAAAAGGGCCAATTATTTTCCACTGAGTCTTGGAACGGTGTGAATTTCAAAGATAAAACTTCCCCTAGTTCTAGGACTAACGGGCGAAAGAGTCGAGATGAAAGCGAAAATGCGCTCGACGAAGCGTTAAAAGTTCACAGAATAGCGAAGAGGACGAGAAGTGAGCTTCGAAAACGACGAAGGTGATCTAGACGTTGGGAGATGCTTCCGTAAAAGCCACTTTCAGCGGTAGAATCGATCGATTTCGATTTGAAAACGGGAGAGTGAGAACTTGCATCAAGCGAGTTCTTTCGGAGGGAATTTCAAGGTCGAATGTAGCAAACGCAAGTGCGCGGGAAGATTTTTCGCTATAAGTAGGTTAAAGAACGGATCCGGATATTCGGCTGGATGCAGAAAAAGTGCCCAAAGTTTATAATTGAACCCTCAAGTTCTCTCAATGATATAGCGGGTGCAGGACGCTTAATTTTTCGTTGACAAAAAAATTGTCGAGTTTTTCTCATATTCCTCAATTTTTCATACAACTATTTTCGTTAATAAAAAATGGCGGAAAATTTCTGATTTTTTCTACATTTCGTTATTTTTTATACAACTTTTCCCATTTTTAAGAACGTTTTTAATATTTATATCAGTAGCCTTCATACTAACTTTGATACCTATGGACTTTATATCAAATTTCTTCATTTTCTAAAATGATCGCGTCAAAGTACTGTGTGGTCTATAAACGCATTTTTTTACCTGTTTCCAGTTTGGTAATTATTTGGGTCAGTTGTTCACTTCGCTTTTGGAAAGGGACTTGCGTGAGTTATTTTTTCCCTTCGAACCTACGCGGTGACGTTCCCTCGAACGATCGCTGGAGCTTGTCCAGCTCTGTAGAGATAACGGAGTCCCTGTTTCACTCTGGTCCACCCCGACTTCGAAACTCCACCCGCTTTCATTTCGTTCGCCGGGTCTGGTAAATAATTTTGATCGACGACAGCGAAAGGGGAAAAAATTCTAAGAGGTGTCTAGTTTTTAGTTTTTGGCTAGAGCATTCATGGCGAGAATCGTAAAAACCGCTTCTCTCAAACCTAGTTTTTTTTTTTTTCAATCTATATTTTACACAGCCGAGCACAATAAAATCAACATCTAGAAAAATACCGAATAAACGATTTACAGATTTATAACATCGATATTTTATACTATGCTCACGTATAAAAGTACTTCACTATTAAAACGATTCTCGCCCCAATCGAATTCTGATTCTAGAGTCGAAAAGTGTCGATGTAAATTCGAACGCTGGCTCGTGCAGGATTTGAGGTCTTTCCAATTAGCTTGAGCTGCTCCTTCCTTTGAATGTTTGGCGATCGTATTGCCCATTCAGAAGAACACGTGCCCATTATAAGGGAAACGAAAACGTTCGAAAGCTAACTATCTCGGGATTGACCCTGGGAAAAGTTAGCATTCGATGAACTTTGTCCAACTGGCTTTTTTTGTTGTAAAAATAATTGAACGCTTGAATTATACGGTTGAATAATTCCCAGCAAACAAAGGTTGTGAAAATGACGCGATCACTTCAAGATATAAATTCGCGTATTGATATGATATTTTTTCTGAATATACACAAAGATTTTTGAGCCAGATGCTTTCAAAATTATTCAACCAAAAGTTGTAGTTCGTAAACATGCAGTTCGCGATGCTTTGAAACGTGAAACAAGAGGGCATTTTTTTATTTTAAATATTTTTTTTTCTCTCACAACGCTATATTATTGAGAAATAAACGAGGAAAATCATGAAAATTTTCAATAGTCAAGTACAGCGATTAGCACAAGCAACACACATCTAGCTTCAGAGGAGTGGCCTAGGTGAAATCCGACGAGTGGGCGTGAATCCTATTTTAAAGCGAAGAGCCTGCCAGGGATGGATGAAGAATGCCACGTCCACCATTGGAACCTTTTGTTAACGATAACGATACGATACGGTGATAGAAGCATCGACAGAGAACAGTGGAGGGCCTAGGCTTTGTGATCAACTGACAATACCCTCGATAGAAAGCCTAGGATGGAAAACAGGATACAAGACTAGAGAGAGCGATTGATGAATATTGGGAGCGGAATTTGTAAATACTGTCATACGGAGAGTAGCAATTGAAAATAAAACATTTTCCAAGGTCGGAATCTGGTTTTTGAAATAATAAAGCATAATCTGAATATGGTTAATCCAAACATAGCTTCGACGGTTGAATTTTTTATTATTGTTATTTTTTGGTATTACACAAAAGACCATTTTCGTACCAGCAAATGTTCAATGTTATATCTTTCCAAAGGGCCGAGGGAGATAATATTTTTCAGAAATAATGCAGCATATTCTCGTTGGATAAAAATTTCAATCGATATTCGGACGAATATCACCTAATCAGAGAGTGATCGCTACACTGTCGTGCTAAATCCTGTCAACCTCGCTCTGACAATGTCGACACGAGTGACAACACCCTTGTCAGCCTGACACGTACGAACTCGGCTAATTCCAATGAGGTCCTGACTGACAGCGAACAGCTTGGTCGGCGAGTTTTACTAATAATAGATGGCACATTCGACCCGGGGAATACGTAAATCTGACCGCCAAGGTCACGTCGTCCCGACATTATCGTAATAGCTCCCCGCGCCAATGAAACCCAAATCGACACAGTCAACTCGGTGCTTTTACGACACGCCAAGGATTACACGTTGAATCGTCTAATGGACCGTTACAGAAACGGTCAACGTTATACAGCAGAGAATTCTCACTCTCCTACGATAAACACAATACTTTGATATCAACCAAGGTCAAAAAACATTATTCGCGTCGAATAATTTCGTTATATTAGTTCTCGACTGTGAAAATTTCTTCATACATAATTTTCCCATGGTGGCACTTGAGAATCTCAGCCTGTCGTGACTTAAATTCTACTGAGACCTTTTTCTCCAATTTCCAGGTTTTTAATCGCTTCTCTCATCGTAGGCCCGCTTACTCAAGAAGACACTGAAAATGAACTGATATGTGCTAAATAATTAGTTCTCTTCGAAACCGTCAAATTGAACGAATTTCTACTTCACAGTCCGAAAAATCCCTTTTTGTAAAGCAACCACGATTGACAGATTAAAAAAAAATCGCCCTCAAACGTCTTCCTCTACGTATTCGATTCCTCAAAGCTCGAAAGCGGAGAGAAAAATTCTACCTATTCTATACAGAAGACCAGATAAAACTCAATTCAACGCCGTTAGATACGCTCAAAACGCTTTCGATTCGTTCGACTCGATTTTTTCGTTACTCGTCCGCCCATAAGGAATGCGTGAATACGGAGCGCATCGATGCGGCCTTTTGTTGCGCGCCAGAGGTGGACAGGAGTGTCAGGATGTCCTCCCGTGGAGTTCTACAGCTAGAACTTGAGGACAAAGCAGTTACAAATGTCAATTTAATGTTCTCACGTACGAGAAAGTGCCATGAAAAAGGTATAAAATGAAGGGAAAAATCTGATTTCTTGATTCCTACCTCTATCAACTCAGTACACGAAATTTACCACATTAAATGCGACACAACAGTCTGATCCGTCCTGCTTCTGATTGGCTGATTGAAGTGGGAAGGATTAGGATTGCCAAAGGCGCAGTTCATTACATGCCATTCTCGTCGCCTTGTTTTGAGGAGGCTTGAAAACCCTACATTATAAGCACAGCGCAGTATTTATCAAAATATCCATTGAAAACCCAGGTACTGTTTCAATGACATAGTAAATCCAAACGAAGGCACATATCCTGCGAAAAAAACTGAAAACGCTTCGATCGAAACACAATTCGCAGTCCCTTCTGACCTACGCCTGGAAACCCTTCCCGCCAAATAAACCCGCAATGTAACAGCGCATAAGGGAAACGAGTTTCACACAAAGAACCTCGGACAAAAGGCTGTGAAGATCCGAAAAGAGCACTGATTTCTCGCACCCCCATGAATAATTCAGAGTAGGAAAACCTTCGGACACCGCAAACTCCGCAACGGTTTGACGGGGCGAAAATTCTAAACTCGCGGTTTCTAGCGGAGAATACTTTACTTTTGTTGATCCATCGAACTCACGCAAAATTGGGCGACAGCAGTCATATAGAAATGGCCGTGATCTAAATCGCTGGCCACAATGAGACCTGAATCGCTCCGCTCTGAGAACAAAATACTAAAGGGAGGAAAATTAAGAAAAAATGTTGCATTGCACCAAAAAACATACCAATTCGGCTTTCACGGAGATGAGAGCAGAGGAAACTGAAATAAACACGATCATTTCTATAAAGAATTTACTTGATCCCTCACGACGAGACAAGAGAAATTGGTCAAAAATGAGAGCCGTCAATATACGGGAAATTCCCTCAACAAGTAGGTTATCGTCGGCAAACAGGGTGAATAAGGGATTCCGAAACGTGTGGTACACACGAGATAAACTCGGGAAATCACGATTTTCCATTTAATATAAAAAAATCCCTCGACGAGAATCCGATTCAAAAAAACGTTTCCTATACAAAATAAATAAATAACAATCTCAAGTTTCTTTATGTTGATAATAAAATTACCAGTGTAAATTTCCGAAAAAATTTCCCAATCATAGGAAGCCAAAAACTAAGCGCTCGAATGAGCTGCCTTTGTAAGCAGCGCATAGGGCGGGTCGAGGATGAACCCAAGCTCCGCTTATTGGGACATAGCGCTAAGCTGAGCTAAATTAGCTATCTCGCAAAATATCGTCTTTTTCAGACCGACAACCAATAAATTGGTATTTCCAGGGCATATCGGCGTTTTCTACTTCGTTATCAATCCTCCATTTTCCACAGTGCCAATTGTGGAGACAATTTTTTTTCTTCATTCTGCGAGGAATGAAAATTCACAACCCGTTGACTGGGAGATCGTTTCCTCTTCAACCCCCTCGCCAAGGCTTTTGAAAACTGCCTCTTCGGGAAATTGCTGAAACGAGGGGAACGTGTAATTTCTCAAGCCGATGAAGCCGGCTTATCAAATATGCAATGTCTCGTTTACTTAGGCCTGGAAAATCAATCCTACTTTGCACTTTCTTGTGCTCCCTTCTAAATTAAGGGAATTCGTTATTCATTCCCGCAGGAAGTTTAGAGGGAAAGGACAAAGGGGGAAAAGCAAATAAAAAATGAAGGGTATGAAACTTTTTCCATGATTGGGCGATGTCCATTATACGCAGTATGTTTTTATAAATTTAATGATAATGCCTGACATACTAATATAATAAAAAACAATGATATCTATTTAGGATTTTTTATTTTCTACAAATCGATTTTCTATTATTTTTTTCAAAAATGGGGATTCGATTCAAATTCCCATTCGATTTTATCTCGTTTTAAAAATTGCAACACTGAAACATGAACGAATCAGCGAATGTTTAATACTTTTCCTAGGTCATTCCTACGAGAGGATCACAACTGTGGTCAACTGACTCCTAAAGCAACGCGACTTTCCTTAAATTTCGCTTTCAGTCGTTCCGGTGAGGTAGCCCACTAAACACTTCAATCGCTTTCTTATCCGTCCAACAGGCGTGAAAACGCTTTCAGCAACTGAAGGCTCCAAAAGCCGGATCCCGCATTATCGCCGGTTTCACCGCGAGTTCAATTCGCATTATGTTTGAAAGCTTATTGGACGAGAGGCCCCCGAAGTACAGAATATAGCAAAGTGATATATTAACGGCGTTTTAAGGGTATATTAATTACCCTAAAACGCCATATAGCTGAATTTTCCGTGTACGATCTAATATCAAGCGTATAATTCCGCACAAGTCGCAGCGCCTAAGGGAAGAAACGACGATGCTTCAGTATAGTTTATGACGCACTTGATACGCGCTCACGGGTACAAGATGAAGTGGTACTCTCCTCTGATGATTCCTCTACATGCGGACGAGATCCACTCACGAGGGAATGTTTTCAGCCTTCATCAGACTTTCCACACAGAGTACGAGCTTAGGCCTCTGCTGGCTATTAACTTGGATTGCTTCCTATTCGTCTATTACTTCATCCATAGTCTTCAGGAATATCTCCTCTTTATTACGAGCTATAAGTTGTATTAAAATGACGCGGAAAGGAAAACGAAAATCAATATTGTAAATATAATCGAGCGCTTTCGCCACCTCGGGCGTTTTCAACAAATTTTTCCATAACTGACTTTAAAAAAAAAAATTAAAATTTTGCTCCAAGTAACGATTTGTTTTTAAATTTAATAAACACCAGTCACTATTCTATTCAGTTGGAGAATGAAAATTTGGCGTATCTTTTTTATCGTCATTGTTTCTAATCCTCTTCCCGCTCTGAATTTCAACAAGTAACCGCTCGGCGGAGCTAATTATTTTCGAACCCCTTTTTCTCGGGAGGAAGTCAAGTTCAAGAGACGTGATGAATAGCGTCTACCTAACGAACACCTTCGTAAGCTATAAGAAACGGAATTAATCAACGGCGCGAGGAGAATTTATTACACCGACTCTGGCGAGGGCGTCGGAAGAAAATCGGAAGAAGAAGAAGAAAACTGTAATTTGCACAAGAGGAAGCTTCCGACTAGCGTTTCGAGGTGAACTGCAAGCGATCAGTGGAAACTCGAAAGCTAAAAACGGGGAAAATCAACGCGGAAAAATCTTCAAGAGTTTATTTCGGGTCGAAAGAAATGTGAAAAAGTGGCGATTTGAGGAAAACGGTGGAAAAACTATTAATTCAGAATTGACCAAAGATAAATATTTAGAGAGTTAAATTTTTTCAACATCTTTATGAAAGGGAATCAGGGATGAGGAAAATAGTAAACCTGTGAAATAAAGCTTAGTCGAGGAGAATTTAAGTTAGAGTTAAGCTTTCATTTCAGCGTTCATTTTTTCTGCAATTTTTCTTTTTTTAATCATCTAATTAAAAGTTGAATTATTTGCGCAACGGTACAACTTGAAATAATGTTTTATGAGCTTTACTCCTAGTATAGATCGATTTTTATAGCCCCAAGAATTCTGAGCTATGCCATTATGCCAAACTACTGAAAATCCCACACAAAATCTGCGATAACTTTAGAACAGTCAAAGCTACTGACTCCATTATTGTCTCAATCGACTACCGTCAAAAAATGTATACCAATTGATATCAAACACACCTCTGTCTAAAAATAACCGAGACAGAAATATTTTTTTGCACTTTAAAACTTGGTAATAATAAGTTTTAATTGAGGCAGCGATGATTGGTTATCAAGCAATTTATTGTCGGACCAAGAATGTTTTTTGGAGAAAATTTCAAGAATTTATCTTTTATAGTTTCCTCAGAAACATGTTGACGGCATGCGGTGGACGGACAGAATTTTTTTCATAGCAAATTCGGATTCTACATGCCTTGAAATATAAAACATCGAATTTCGAGGGGGTGTTATATATGTAAATATTTTTTTTTCTTGAGCGATTATTAAAGTTCATTATTGAACAGTAAACAAAAAAAATTCCTGCGTTAGACAGTGGCCACTGGAAGTTCAGAAAATTTGTCCGACCTCTCCCTCAATCATTTAACACTAATGACCTCTTAAGAAAACGAGTTGGGTGGATTTTTTTGCATTTTTTGCGTTATTGGGGATGGAACGATAATAATTATCCGTCTCCGCAAAGTTGAGTAAGCGAATTATCCAGGGAAAACCTGCCAAGCGACTGTAGAGGAATCGAATTACTCGTTCACTTTGGACAGATGCGAAGTAGAAAGAATCTCAGCAGGGAGAGAAAAATCAATTAACGTCGGCTTTCACCGCGGAAAATAAAAGGTACGAGGGGGGAAGCAAAAAAAGGAAGACCGCTGGGAAATTTCGGGTATAGGAAAATTTTACATTATTGAATCCGATGACGGAAACGAGAACAAAATTATTTTCCAAGGCGTGTCATTGTACGGTGAAATAAGGAAATTCGAATAACGGGCGTTTTTAAACGATAAAGCGATTATGCTGTCGGTCTTTTTTCGCCCTAAGGGAAAATATTCGGCTGACACAGGTGACACGAATTTAAAAAAGGCCGAGAGAGAATTTCAACGAAATGGACCAGCAATTCCCAACACATCAATCATTTCAGAACCGCCATTTAATTACAGCTTGATATTAGCGTGGATTTTATGTTGGTCGATGAAATTGTCGAAATTAAGGTAATTAAAACAAAAAAAAGAGGCCAAAAATTTGACGAAAAATGTATGAGAATTAGTAACAGCGTCAAATTTATTTTATCTAATTACAGAATCGTGTTAAGCATTCCCTGCTCTCTGCTGATTTTATCGTCTCGCATTTCTGATGCCTTCTGCTTCCCCTGAGCCCACTGATAACACCGGATTGAACCAGCTCAGGCGTTTTCAGTTGATAACCGAACAGAGGCGAAATCCTTTGTACCCTGATCCAACAGGAACAGAAGGATTTCGGCTCGGTCCTTCGAGAGTTTGCCTAGGGTTGCGTTGATTTCGAACTCGAACAATGCCCGGGCAAATATCATTGTTTCAGAAGGAAACTGATCTCCTTGAACTAGCGCTTCTTTCGAGAAAGTTAACGCTGATTAGCGGCAGAAATCGTACTCTCGTTAAAAACTGCCCCGAAGTATAAAAAAAGGAGAAAATATATTAAAGTATTTATATATTGAAATCAGCCGTGCAATACTTACAATAATTATTATTACAAATACTACATTTTAAATATTAAATGACAAAATTCGTTTAAAAGAAGCTACAGAACGATTTCTCTCTTCGAGCGTTAAAATTGAAGAAAATAATTTTGATCACTTTCATGAAGATTTTCGGTATTTACATCGGAATATTTAGCGTTTGATACGAAGTGGTCGACGCCGAATGGCAACGCTGAGAGTATTTCAATCGAGTTAAGCTCGACAGATCCCGAGACGTCACATTCTGAGCAAGTCAACCACCTCGTGCAATCTCGTACGGATTGCGCATTTCAAGCCCTTCCGTCAACGCATTTGATTTGAAGCGTAATATCCTGGCAGTATCCATGGCGATGATCAGGAGGCGCCCCCTCACTGATCTATACTTCGAACATTATAAAACCCAAGTTTCACAGGCGACTGCAAATTGCATGCGCAGCGACGAGATCTGTTTCGATAAAGCTTATGGAAATAGCACGCCTTGAAACGACCAGCTCTCGACCGACTCCCCGTAATTTAAATTTAGCGTAGGGAAAAGATAATTAACGACGAACATGAGGAACGGAGGATAATTTTTTTATTACTTCTACCGCTACAGTACGTAATTGGTCAATCATAAATTCATTAAACTAGTGAAATTGAATCAAGGGCAGTTTCTGAAAAATGGAGTGACAACTGTAATGTTATCACATTTTTAGCAAATTATTATTATGAAGGTTCAGGAAAAGATCAGTCGCGTTTCGTCAGTCAGTTTACGGAAAAATTACTATTATTATTTTTTTTTTCAACATAAGGAGCCTTACATTGTCATAAAATTTGTGTATAAATACGATTATCAGTGCGTTCCACTTACCACAATCATTTCGGAAGGTTCGAGAACGAAGCATTCGTTAGGTCGTCGTGCGCTTCCTCCAGTTCTTTTTCCGAAACTGAAACAAAAATTATGCACCATTAGTACAAGAGGTAAAAATACAATATTTTTTTTCGCCATGGATGAACAACAGAAGTCTTTCGATTTCGATCTATAAACCAATTGATCATAATTGAGTGAAAAGCATAAGTATTGAGTACTCAAAAAGCGCGCAAAGGTTCGAAATAAATTATGAAAACTCTATAAACGCTGTACCCATATATAAAACCAATAAAAATCAATAATCTTCATACTTCGCTCACCTCTTATCATCATCACCCTGCAAAATACAGTAATTACTGTTAGAAACCCTACTGCCCGGATTTTGGTCTTTAAAACGGTCTTGTTCCCTAGAAAAATTAATTATTCCTATTGAGAACGCTTAGCGATTTAAATCCTCCGATTTGGAAAAATATTTTCGTTTCGCCCACGTTTGAAAATATTAATCCACACTCCACGTGGGATACAAGAAAGTTCCATCTCTGAATGGGGCCATAATCCACTTTAATGCTGCAAGAAAGGATAAAAAGCAGCCCACTCGAAGGTTCACGAAGCTTAATCCCAACGAGCGCGGTTATACTTAAAAGTTTCAAAGATTAATGAAAGACAGGAAGAAAGTATCCAAAGCATCTCGAGGGTTTGACTTTCCCAGAGCAACGTGGGCAGGAAAAACCGTAAAAAGTATAGTTCTTCGCTGGTAGTTTACCCGATTTTCTGAGAACGATTGGCCTACGTAAAAAACACTTCGATTAAAATTCCCTTTCGTTTGAACAAGAGCGGATTTCCGATCAAAGAATTTTTTTCAATAGTTTTAATAGCTTCTGCACTTCAAAGGCATTTCAGTTTTCCCCCCGAGGAAACGTAAAATAAAAAGATGCCCACAGAACGAAGAATGTCTTTGATAGGTCTTTAACAGGTCCTAACGTCTCACTAAAAATGTCTCAAAGACGTCTCACTAGAAATGTCTCAAAGACGTCTCACTAAAAATGTCTCAGAGACGTCTCACTAGAAATGTCTCACGGCTACTTTGCGACGTTTCTGAGACGTGCCATTCATACGTTGAGACAAATCAGAGACGAGAACGTGTGTCTCCTGTGTGGACATCATCGGCACATACTTCAAACACTTTTCAACGGCGTTTAAACGATACCAAATATGCCTGCGTTGCGAAAACAGCTCCTACGTTCAAAATACGCTTAGATGTGGTTCATATCTTCTGAACTGACAGCAAAGGACGTCGTTGTCGGGCGATCAAAAGGAACGGGAGACAGAGAATTGCGCAACGCAACAGTTGCGCGGACGAGTGAAGTGATTATGATCTAGGGCGGAAATTATCGGGCATTTCTCGGACGACGCCCACGTCCGAAGGTTTGCATATCGTTAGTGCCAGATTCGCGTTCATTTCGAATGTAAACATTTGCGCGTACAGCAATCGCCACGTGACGACAGGCATTGGATTGAATGGAAGCAGAATTATTATCGGGACATAAATAAAAAATATTATTCGTATAGCGTACAGTAAGTTTTTCCGTATCTCTCGAGAATGTATTATTTTTGTGAAAATTATTCATTCAAATACATAGACAAAGGTGACTTTGAAATTAAAAATTTTCACTTCATTACAACAAATTTTCTCTAGCAGTTGCGTTAAAATGTTTTTCAACCGTTCGCCTTCGCTTACGACCTGTAAACAACCTCAAATTCGAATCAAGTATGCGACGAACGTGAGAGGCGTTAGCGGGGGAAAGGAAACCGAAGTCGTGAAGAGGCCATGTGCACAAAGACCACCGCACCTTGCCCATTGTTCGTCGGCTAAGTGTTACATCAACAGGCAGAACATGTGTAGGGAACGTGGGTGGATCGAGGGGTCGTCAAAGAATGGAAAAGCCACCAATTCCTTCGATAAAGAGGATGTCCGACAAAGGTTAATAGCTAGGTTGGGCATCAGAAGCTGCGCAACAAGTTAGCAACTTGAGCCCAATAATTGGACTCACGAGTCTGCTTCGGTCAAAAGTTAATCTAATTATCTATCAAAAGTTAATCTAATTTACAATCTCGAACGAAATCGAAAAGAGGTTGCCGTCTGAGTTACGAAGTACACCACGAAGATGGTGGAGAAATTTCTCCTAAGATGAAATCTTTAGAATCCTAACATCAGCAGCCGCTATTTTATCAACACTTTTTTCTGAAGTTAAGTAGCAATGAATCGTTAGAATCAACGTTTCGTTTCGAATTGGGAGTTTTTTTATTTTTTTCAAGGATAGGTCTTAATAACTTTGACTTCTTTTAATACAATTGAAAAACATTCTGTGACATTCAGATGGATGAATTTGTCGACTTAGCGAAAACTAACTCCTCTACCAACTGGATCGAAGAGTAAGCGAAGCATTGTGTAAATGGAACAAGCTCGAATGGATGAGGAGTACGGTCAGATAGATGCCTACTGTAAACTATTGAATTCTCTACGTTGGAAACGAAAAAAATTGGAAGCAGAGTTAGTGTAGAGTCTAAGACACCATTAAGCGCCCTTTCAAGTAGCCATCCTGATACTTATTGAATGTATACTTAATAAAATGCATACTTGCATACTAATAAAATAATTTATAAATAATAAAATATATTATTAGTTATTTTATTAATATAAAAAATAAATATAAATATTTATACTATAATTTATAATATTAAATAATATTTGAAAAAATTAGCTATCTCGAAACTTGTTTTCCAATGCATTCCACAGAAAAGCAACTGCCTTGGCTGAGAAATTAAACTCGATGAACGCCATGTAAATGTCTGAGCATCAGCCTTTTTTATGTTCCCTCGTTAGTACGAAGCGAAATTATATTCAATGTCGAGATGAGCCGAACTAACAACTCATCATGGTTTGATTTCCCTGTTGAACCTCTATTTCGCCCCAAAATGAGTTTCGACCGTATTGAGCATACTGAAACCGCCGAGAGAGCTATCCGGTAAGGGATTGCTTAGAGGTGAATATAGGAGTTCCGAGGCGCAAAACCGTTTTCAAGCTCTATCTCCGTCGCCTGTCTTTGCCTGCCGGGTGCTAAACAACTTCATTCCAATGTGTTATACTGCCACTTCCAAACTGAATGGGACGACGTTTTGCCAACTTGAACGCAACGAATGTCTCTTCCGCCCTTATTTAAACTGCCGTTGTTTTCCCGTGGAACTACCTTCCCAACAAGTATTTATTTAGGAAATAGTCTACCGTGATAATGTACACCTCTGTTTAATAGCAATGCGATAATGCCACTGCCGCTCGAATAATTGCAAATACGTAATATTGCTCAGGACCGAAACTATCGGTGATTTTATTTCCATTATTTTTAAGATATTCTTAAAACCTATTGGTTCAAAATTCCGATAGTACCTGCGCTGTTGCTATTTTACGAAGCTATGAAACACGCTAGCGCTAGGATAAATTTTGTCAACGCAGAGCCAGCTCAAGAGGCTAACGAATTTACGGCAAACGTTCCACTGACGTTTTCGAGTACGGCACGACCACTCTACCGATCCTTGGGCCAGCACTCGAACCCTTCCGACCAAGGATGACATGTTCCCCGAGCGCTTCCCTTTCTCCGGTTTATTCCAAGCCGATAAATAATAATCCTAGGAATATTTTGGCCCACCAAAAAAATATTTCCCGAATTTGATCGGTAGATCGGCCTCCTAATAATTTTGACACAATTTCCGCTTCAGTATCAATAAAATTTTGCTCCAACAATCACGAAAAAATTCTTCATCGCCCTAAAAAGGAAATGCTCGATTAAAAAAAGAAAATTTTTCACTAAAATTTCACGATTCATTAAAATTGGCCGGTCATGCAGACACTTGAAGACAACAAAAACATTACAATTCGAAAGGTAACGCAAATCTATACCCAGAGTTGGGCATTAGCTAACTAATTTGTTAGCTAGTTAATTTTTCGAATAATAGATAAATTAGCTATTACAACTTTTTAATTGCTAAAAGATAAATTTAGCTATTAGCTGTTGAGGAATAGCTAAAATTTCCAGGTAGATTAGCTATTAGTCGAAACGTATAGCTAACAGATTTAGCTGCGGTGATTCAGCTGTCATGAGCAGCTAAAAGATAATAGCTGTAGCTGTGGCTGATGACTAATAGCTAAAAGCTAACTTTTTATGAAAAACTGTATTTCCACCCAGCTAGTATAGCTAAGCTAACCTTTTCAGTTTATTATAGTTATATTATAGTTATTATTATTATATTATAGTTATTATAGTTTTTCATAAAAATTTAGCTTTTAGCTATTAGTTATCAGCCACAGCTACAGCTATTATCTTTTAGCTGCTCATGACAGCTGAATCACCGCAGCTAAATCTGTTAGCTATACGTTTCGACTAATAGCTAATCTACCTGGAAATTTTAGCTATTTCTCAACAGCTAATAGCTAAATTTATCTTTTAGCTCCACCTAAATCATAGCTAATTTAGCTGTAGCTTTTAGCTGTTAGCTATAGCTAATTTTTGCCCAACACTGTCTATACCACAACGCAGTCTTTATCGGGAACAGTCTTTATCCAATCGCACGCTGGAGAACAGTACTCCTAATAAAGTAAAGGATAAAAATAGAAGAAGTAGATTTGAGAAGAGAAAACTAATAGTACCTAATTGAATAGACAACAAATAAAAATATTCATTACTGTAGAGGTCGGTGTTTTTGGTTATCTGTTTCAAATAATATTTCGACGAGGAAAAACGAAGGAACGTTACATCGTTTGCAGATAAACATTAAATAAAAGAATCTCTCTCCACAAAAAAAAAAAGTTTCCAGAATTTTTTATTATTATTTAGTAATATTACCGAAAGAAATGTTTCAGCGAATCAGCGATTAGCTAATGATCTTCCGATCATGAAAACACACGAATTATTAGCTTTGATTAACACTTCTGACGCTAAGCGATCGAAACGATCATGCAGCCGGGAATAAAGTGGGACAATGAAGTGTCGGATTTCTTTGAAAAAGAATTACAAGGGGAAACGCGAGTCTCGACGTTGTCAAAGCGCTGTATCAAGCGGACTAAGTACTTAAGGCGGGGGGCACTATGGTCTAATTACTTCCTTCTCGTTATACTCCGGAAATCGATTGCCTTTTCCTCTGGACGAATCTCTCCCGTCGAATTTCCAAAGGACGCTTAATGAAACTTTTCCCTAGCTCAGCCGAGCACAGGGCAGGTATTTTGATACCAAGATAGCTACGCAATGTTATTACGAAAGAAAGAGACGTTGGGATGGTTAGCCTAGGATTTTCCTTGGGATTTTGAGGGATTTAATATTCATATGGCTTCGAAATCTGATTCGGGGATTTTTAATCAAGTTAAAAAAAATTTAGATCTAGGATTTTCTGATCTTGAATTATAATTCAAATTGTTGGATATTCACAGGATTTCCCCGATGGGCAATTATTGATTGAAATTTTTTGACTACAGCTCTTAGAAAAAATCGAATCGATGCTTTCGGCTTTCAAGAAGATAAAAGTGTTTCAAAGTGTGAGATTCAGTCTCAAATTTTATCAAATCCAACGCTTACAATTGAGTTAAGGTTTCTCCAGAACGCTAAAGATTGTCAGAAGGGCGACGTCAAATTTCGACTTGAATGGAGTCTTGAATCATTAGAGGCGCTATTCTGTTCTCGAACTAGACATGATAAATTAACGAGGCGAAGGGGCTGAAGAGCTTTTCCAGGGAAAACCGCCTCTCACAGCAACCTCCAATGTCACCACCTCACGGTGAAAATTTTTCACCTTTCCCTATTCGTATTGCTCTGGGTTTCAATTTTATTCAACTTCGGGTAGGCTAACGAGAGAAATAAATAACGATCAACATGGACAATAATGAAGAGAGAATAAATAATAGGTTTGGAGAAACTTTTTCCAGAATATTCTTGATCCATTCAAGAAGTTACAAGGTCTCATTTTCAGCCTCTACAAGCCAGCAATTTATATTTTCCCCCTGCCACCTCCAGGCAAGAGAAGGGGCGGTTTTCAACGTCCCCTCTCCCGTCCACTAAAAAATGAGTGGGCTGATGCCTCTCCACTCTCAACAATCTCCTTCTTTTCATCTTTCAAGCAGTAAATTCTGCACTGAGCGAAAGGAGGATTTACAAAGACATCATAATTTATTCGCTTCGATCTAAGCTAGGTTCACATGTGTCCGTACAATGCGTTTCATGCGTATTGCGTCAAGTACGTCAAATGCGTTCGGCCTATTCATTGGCTGTCGAAATTTCGATGTGGGCGTGGTTTCTGCCGCAAATGCAAACGCATCCGATTACTTTCATTAAATATTTTCCGCAATGACGGACGAACGGATCTGCGCTCGGGGCTACGCGCAACTAGCGTCCTCCAGTTGCCTGATAGCGTTATCTTTAATGGCCGATCAACATTTTTCCGTCTTGATGTGCGCTCGTCGCGATTGTGATATGTGATTGTGAATTAATTGGTTGCAATGTCATCATCTACGTTCGCTGATTTCAACAAAATTGTTTTTGAGTTACCGGAATATTGAGCTCACCAAAAAGTTGTTGGAATTAGCTCTTGCAGTCGGCCAAGAAGACGGTAAGAATTTTTTATTTTTAAAATTATATACACCTAATTCGAGTAACTATTTTTTGACCTCCAATTTACCATGCTATGCTGTTTTAACTACTGGGGCCGGCGTTGAAAAGAATTCGTATTACTATCTCGTCATTTCTCGATATTCCAGGTGAGCTGGTGAAAATGAGGTGGACATCAATTAGAGATCTTTTTATGAAAGAAATGAAACGAGAAAAGGGGTTTCTCTTAATACGAATGGGGGCCTAACATCAAGTGAAGTCGCCCTATTTAGCAAGCCTCTCTTTTTTTAAAGAGTCGCTTACCCCAAAAACACGTGAGTACTTACATTTTTTCCCATCCACGAAAGTATTAATTATTTGAGTTTGAATATTGACTAGAGTTTTACAGTTAATTGATTATCTTTTCTGATCATGATTCCATTCTATGGATCTAGTGTAAGTGTGTATATCACGGTCCTGTAGAGCTTAATTTACATCGGTCTGTTTATTCATAATTTTTGTTTGTTAATTTTCAATTTGTTTCGTCACTTTAATATTTATGCAATGCGCATACTGTTCCCCTAATATTTAAGCTGAAGTTGATGATTTATCACCTTTCTAATTTTTTTTCCAGAATCGCTGACGATCAACCCTACTCGTGCTTCAACGAGTTCTTCTCTATCTGCAAAAAAGAGTACATGGTACCATACCTACCTGGTTAAAAAATAAATTGCTTTGTAAACCTTTTATTTTTGTCATTATTTCATTATTCAACCTCACTTATTGACAATTTACTTATAATTTATTGTATAATATGTTGAACTCTGTCCCAGTGGGGTCGAAACCACTAGCCATGAATATAATGTAGGTGAGCGCCTGAAAACAAAATAAAAAATAAAAATATACGAATATAGAAATCGTCAAGTTATTACATTATTATAAATTGATAATATTATTATTTACATTATCATAAATTGATAATATTATTATTTACATTATTATAAATTGATAATCTATTTACATAGTTATAAATTGATAATATTATTATTTACATTATTATAAATTGATAATATTATTTTATTTACATTATCATAAATTAATAATATTATTATTTACATTATCATAAATTGATAATATTATTATTTACATTATTATAAATTGATAATCTATTTACATAGTTATAAATTGATAATATTATTATTTACATTATTATAAATTGATAATATTATTTTATTTACATTATCATAAATTGATAATATTATTATTTACATTATCATAAATTGATAATATTATTATTTACATTATTATAAATTGATAATATTATTATTTACATTATTATAAATTGATAATATTATTATTTACATTATTATAAATTGATAATATTATTATTTACATTATTATAAATTGAAAATACTATTATTTATATTAATATAAAATATTTTTTTGAAATACGACTTGAATATGAACACTTACCTACCTTTCTTTAAATTGAAGTTGAAGAAATCAGTGATGGCAATGAAATAGAAAGCACTTCTGAAAACGTTCAGTCAGTCGCTTAGCAATTATCGGATGACGGACAGAGGCAGACGCAAAGCAAAATATGCTTATGAACTGCCGCATCGCATTGGGCGGAGATTAGATGTCCCCACCACGTTTTGCCGGATTCAACGCAAACGCATAAAAAGCATTTTACGGACACATGTGAACCAAGCTTTAGCCTTGTTAAATCATAGCGTTACATAATCCGTCAGAAATATAACTGTGGAAATGTGCTGTTTTTCTTTTTCAGCACAACTGAGCCCTTTTCCGTTCTAAACATAACGTTCTGCGAATTCAAAATTATTTTTCACCACCTACACTCGCTCTTTAGGGCTCGAATGTTATGATGAAGAAGCCATTTCTATGCGAAGGAGCGACCTGTTGCACAAAGAATGAACGTCACTTGTTTGTCAGCTCGCGACAGAATGAAAGAAAAACGGAGATCAGACAAGTTCCATGCTCGCCATTCTCATTTCAGCAGAATCCATCTTCCCCGGTATTGTATTCTATTTATAGCGATTCTTATACTCAAATAAACATTTCAAAGATAATAGTTACTGTTTATTATTAGGCTGAGCACGAAAAATAACTAGAAAATCGAGCCAGCCAGATTAAATTACTCCCTTCGCTGGTTTCGTCGATTTGTGCCACATCTGACGCGTTTTTGACAGCTATCGCGAAGGTTTCTCAGTAGCATTTTCGTAACATTAATTTCGTCAAAGCAACGGTGATTTCGTTTTCGGAGCCGAACGTTTATTATGTTATATTCCACGTTACGTGCCAAGGCGGACGTTGCATTATCTTGTTCCGTTCCGCTGTTTCCATCGTCTGGAACGCCTGACATAACTTTCGCTTGACATGAACCGTTTTTAACATGCGTCGTCTTCGTAGGCCGACGTCTGCTGATTTCTCCGGCAGCGTCAATTAAATCGCCCGTCAAGCGCAGACAACAGAAGCTAGCTTATTATCATTGTATATAGAGAACGATGAATGAAAGAACGAATGAAGCCAGGAAATATTAGGAAAATAACTCGCAGCGCGAAGGGAACATTTCCGAACTACAATCTGATAATTCAGGAGAAAAAATGTCAAAGGATATATTCATCGAACGAAGTAAGATCAAGATTTGTCGACTTTCTAGAGAGATCTAGGTATTGAGAAATGCTTGCCTAGTAATTTATACTAAAAAAGGCACGCGATTGAGGCGACTCCGCTCGCATGAGACGCTTTCGAGTTATCTTAATGGTGGAAACGGAGAAAAAATTATTATTAGCCTCAGCTCGACTGTGTTCTCGGTAATCTTGATGCTAACCTAAATTCATCTTGCGTATCTCGCTTTTAGCGGTTCCGCCTTTTACAATTGGAGCATTCTCATTAGCCGCCGCACGCCAAACAATACCAGCAGTCTAAAAATACAATCGCAAAGTGTGAATCAGGGCTCGTTTTTTTCCCCACTAAAAAATCAATTTTCATGATGTTTCATTTTTTTATTAACTCCCTCGAACCAAATTATGAGCGTTGTAACAAGAAATTGTACAAGAAATTTATAATTATTAATAAATTTATTCATTTCACTCATTATTATATCAAACAATTACCAACGATAATTCATCGATTTTCCGTAACCAATCAAGCATGTTTTTATTTTGCGATTTAATTGCTTTTCATTCGGATGGCGTTACGCAGAAAATTAACAGTAAATCAACCGAAGATTCCATTGAAGTCGATCAGCGATTCCATTGAAATTGAACAAGCGTTGCGTTGAAGTTGATCAAATAGTCCGTAGAAATTGATCAAAGATTCGATCGAAATCGATCAGCTTCGGGTGAAAACGATTAAAGATTAAATTAATGTCCATCAAAGATTCCGATGAAATCTGCCGAAGCTTTCGAAGAAATTGATCAAGAATTCGTTTGAGTAAATCAAAGATTCCTTTGAAATCAATCGAAGATTTGGCTGAAATCGATCAACGATTCAGCTAAAATCGATCGAAGATTTGATTGAAAACTATCAAAGATTTAATGGAAATTATCGAAGATTCACTTGAGATGGAACAAAGACTTAGTCGAAACCGATAAAAAATTCAGTAGAAATCAATCAAAGATCCACTTAGAATAGATCTGAGATTCGGTAGAAACTATCGGAGATTCCGAAAAATTGAACAACTATTCAGTTGGAAACGAACACAGATTCAATTGAAATCGATAGAACATTCACTGGAAACCCATCGAAAATTTGATTGAACACTATCAAAGAATCAGTAAAACGATCAGATTTCGAAGAAATTAATCGACAATTCAATTGAAAAAAAAAAAAAAAAAAAAAAAAAAAAAAAAAACGGGTTGATTTAATTAAAGAGTCCATTGGAATTGATGAAAGATTCGGTCAAAAACTATCAGTGATCCAGTTACATTCGGATGATGAAAACGATCTAAGGTTCGCTCGAGATCGAACGAAGATTCCGTTGAAATCTACTGACGATTTTGTAATAACTATTGACGTTCTCAAGCCGTTGTATTCTGGCAAGGCGCTTTGCAAATTAAATCATCTCCTCTACATCAGACGTGAGTATTCGGCTGCCACAAACCGAATACCCCCTCCTCCTTCCAATATCCGTCACTAGCGAGCGTTCCACTTCAAAATCGACCTGCTCTCTATTCTCGATTGAACAAACAACAGCCTGAATAAATTTCAAAGAGACTTCCCGTTTGACATTGGCTTTTCACCGGTCGTTTCTCAACGGCGACCATTTTGCAACGCTAGTCGCTCCTATTAACGGAACGTGCTGCGTCAAATACATACAGTAATGGATATAAATCAACGTTGCGACGCCCAGGATGCGAAAGGGTTGAATCGTTTTGTGAACACCCGTTACTCCTGTTCACCGGACGGACGCTGATCTGAGATGAATGAGACCCTTCAAGTTCGCGTGACTTTAAATCATTATGATGGAAATGAAGGAAATAGCCGCAAATCACTGAATCGCGAGGAGCGGCTCACAGTATGTCCGAGTCGAACAGATATCCGCTACTCGTTTACAAAGACATTCGATTTCGAAATCGCATCGCGAATAAAGATAATTCCTGGACGAAAAACGATTCCATCGATCGAAATCAAGGCAACGTCAAAATGACAATGATTTAGCGAAGTCGCTGACTTAATTCGTGAACTCGTAATATTAGCGCTATTAGATCGGAAAATCAAATGTTAGTAGAGCGGCTTATTATGGCGGACTGACAGAGACTTCTGTAGACTACAGTCCTGCCTATGGCAGTAAGAACTAGGAAGACAAATCCTCAGCCGTATTTCAAACTACCTGGAGGAGGAATTTCGTTGTTCATTGTTCCAACGTGGCCAACGCGGGCAAAAGCTTCGAGGGCTATATATCATCGCAAGGCGTTGTTTTGCTGAATGGGGGACTTAGTAGCCCGAGATACCAACATCTCTCCGGACATGGGAGCTCTAAATCCCCGGATTAGAATAATAATCAGGTAACTCGGCATCTTCGGAGTTAAAGGCCTCCGATTACAAGAAATCAATATCTGTTACCGAGGCAGGCTAATCGAAGTTTTCCACGAAGAAATCGATTCCAAGTTGAAAATGCGCTAATTAAATCGAGTATTTGACCGCTTAGGAGAATCTTTTCGAAGTTTCCTTGTAGGAAAATTGATTCCCTTTTTAAAAAACGGGTAAACCCCCGAACGGAAAAGGAGAAACTCGATGGTGCAACGGTATTTTTTACTATTCCTCAGCGAGAGGCAATCATGTAATCCGATTTTCAGCTGGAGAGGAACCTCTTCTCCTTTCATTTTCAAATATTCTTTCACTGAAACGACCTTTATTCCTAGACCAATTGGCAAACAGATCGAAAAAGTTCTCAATTGGTTCGAGAATGCTCGAATTTCTCGTCCCACCGCGCTCTGCGTTTTACCCAGAGAGAAAATACGCGAATTCGATAACATCTAATATTGACAAGACTATTTTGTAAAAAAAAAGATTAAATAAAAAAATCACTAAAAATAAAAGAAAGTTGTGCTAGGAAAATCGAAAAAAAAATAGGACCATAAAAAATACTTTAATCTACCTTTCGTTCATCGGTTGCTGCGTTGACGAAGAAATATGAAAAACCTGTTCCTTTTTATTCTAGAAATTATTTAGAACGATGATTATATCAATTCTCAAGAGATAGCGCTTCGCATACGAGTATGAGATTCGGCCGGAAAGGGATTTTTCCATCTTGATACTCTAGTTTCAACCTTGGTTTGATAACGTGGGGTGAATATTCATGAGGTATGGCTGGAGCTCATTGATACATATTCAGCAACTTCCGTCCGCCGTTTCCTAGCATCTTCCGAATAACTGGGAAACTAAGCGACGACGTCGAAACATACGGCATCCGAATTAGCTGCAAATTCAGGGGTAAGGGAAATGAGCGCTCGATTCGATCTGCATACGGTTATCATAGTACAAACAATCGAGTTGTGATGGTAAATTTGTTTCGACACACGAAATTAACGTGAGAAGTAACAATTGGCTAGAAAAACAATAGAATAAATAAATATGAAAAATAGAATAAATAGGTAAATATGAAAAATAGAATAAATAAATAAATAATAGAATAAAATAAATCTCATAATTACAATAGCTCTATTAGCACCCGACTTCCATCCACGAAAATGGCACCCAAAATGACAAAATGCCTCCCAAAATTTCAACAGAAGCAAATGACACGAGAAAAAAATGGCAGTAAAATTTTCTGAAACAATGGTACACTGGAAAAACGAACAGGTACTCCGTCACATTTGCATACCAAATTAATGTTGACTTTAAAAATCATGCGTTGTGTAGAAATTAAAGAAAGATTCCCTTTTACCGTATTGAATGAAATAATACCAATATTTAATTTCAAAATTGTGAAATAAAATTTAAAAAAGCTAGATTCATTGATTCGAACTTTTTTTTAATTAATAATTTTTAATTATTAATTATTATTAATTTTTGTTAAATTAGAAATTATTATTTTTTTTAAATTAGAAATTATTTAAAAAAATTTAAATTAGAAATTATTAAATTTTTTTAAATTAATAATTATTACTTTTTTAAATTAATAATATTGTACATCTATGTTCACGAGGTGCACATCGTAGAAATACGGTGAAGCGGAGGAAATGTTCAAGTCTCGGGCATCTTTTTTGTTATACCTATTAGGGATATATTGATACGATATATTTCGCTTCATGCGAGGTCAGTCAGTACTCTAAAGTGCTAATTAAAATGTTATACATCGAGGATGAACGTAACGTACATGTTTCCCTCGTCTCAAAATAATCCCTCATCAAATTAGCAACATTTCCTTTAAAAAAATGTATAAAATTCGAAGTCGAATTAATTTTAATTGGACGTAACTCAGTATGCTAGGATTATGAACGAGTTTCAAAAGCGTAAAGATTCAACTCCGCGAAGCAGCAATCCAGTGCATGAAAGGCGAATGACGTAACTCACATTTCATAACCGCCCGTCATAATTGATGTTCGACGGCGGGATCACGGCTCGCTCAAGTTTTCGAGCTATCAGTAAATGTGAAACGGATTAGCGTCCTCCGTGTTTAATACATGAGATTGCGCAATGCTACTAATGAGAGCTTCGACGAACGCGAGTCGCAGTAATGTAAGATGAAATAGATGAAGCCTCTGAGCAGGCAATTCTCTATTTCCTTCATCGAGACGTAATTAGAAATCAAAAGATGTATAGAATAAAAGAAATAAATGAACGAAAGAAAGAAGAGAATGAAGGAAGGAAGAAAGGAAGAGAGGAAGGAAGATAGAACGAACGAAAGGAAGAAGGGAGGAAAGAAATAAAGAAGAAAAAATGAAGAAATAAAGAAAAGAAGGAAGGACGATAGAGAGAAAGGAAGGAAAGAAACAAATAAAGAAAGAAAGAAAGAAGAAAGGAAGAAAGAAAGAAAGTAAAGAAGATTGAACAAAAGGAAGAAAGAAAGAAGGAAAGAAAGAAATAAGGAAGATAGACCACAAGGAAGGAAGAAAAAATGAAAGAATAATGAACGAAATCCTTAGACTTTGACGATACATACCAGACTGAAAATCGTCGCCTCGGAAAACTGGCCGCCGGCGGAGGCAAGCTCGAAGATAGCGATTCGGAAGCTCTGAGTTCATCGAGGCGAGGAATCGTCCTCCCGGGCGATCCGGACTCGGACCGTGCCCGCACTCGCATATGGCTTCCGTGCAAGGAATTCCATCTGCGAAGCGGCTCAGTCGGGGGCGGCGGACTTTTCCCCATCCTCCCGCGCAATCCTTCGCTGTACTTCTGCATACTTTCCTTTATTTGAGGAAACGAGCCGACCCTCGTCGATAATCGATAGTACGACACATTTCTCCCAAAGGAACGTAATTAGGGGCACGTTATAAGATACGTCCGTTCGAAGCGGGTAGGCTAATCAGATCAATGTCAGCGAAATAAAATACGAATATATAGTCACGTGTCTTAGAATGCTCTTCGTCATACACTGATAAAACCATTTATTTAAACCGTGGATATGCTTCGAGCATCGAACATTTGGATAGCTAGCTAGGTTTGGATAACGAGCGCAGTAAATCACGTTTAGTAGAAGGAAAATAATGGAAAATACTGTTCGTAAGGTTGCTACATCATCTAAGGAGAGATGGGACGAAAAAATGACAAAAACGGGGAATTTTTGTTAAGCTAAGATTCTTGGGGAACGCGGTTCTCGGAAAAGCTCGAACCGATACGTAACAGGAGAGCATAAATACATTTAGTGTAGCATCAACGAGGATTAGAAAGCTTTTCCACGTCAAGGGATCACTGTAGGGTGATAACAAAAAATAAATAAATAAATAAAAAATAGGATTACCGGATTTATTAAGACTTGACCGAATTAAATTGAAAAATAAATGAGCGCTACTCTTAAAAATTCGTCAGTGAAACTCAATTGAGCACGTGCAATTTTGTTGAATACTGAATAATAAACGCTAACGAAAATTTAAAAAATTCAAAACACATTCCGCCTCAGAATTAGGTAATTTATATTTAGGAATAAAATTTAGGTGCTCGAGTATTTTTTTGGTCACACTAAGTTTTATAATATTTTTTAATTAGAATTTCAGGACGAACAAAGGAGCTATTGAAATAGAGAATTCGAACAAATACATGTCCACGCTCACTAATGAGCTTTATGGCCTTAATCGAGCCATTGTGAGAGGAAACCCTTTACATAAACATCGCATGATTCAGAATAAGAAATTTTTTTGCCAATATTAGGTGGAAAAAATACGAGCATTATTTTCCAACCATAAATCGATACTAATACGGAGTAAAAAAATAGCGGGATTTTTCACGCAGCACATATTGGAATTTGATATTTGTCCACGACCCTATATTGCTTCCTTACTTCGAATAACGGGGAAGAGATGGCCATGTTTCAGAATATGAGTTCACATTGGTCCGGTAAAAATTTCTTTAGATATGACATACTTGGAGATAAAAACCTGTTGAATACCATAATGACCTTGTGCTTTTATATGACCAACTACTAATAACCATGACTTCACGTAATACACTAAAAAATTTAAAAAAACCGAAGCTCAATATTTTCCGCAACAATGTAAACATATTTGGGTATAACTGAGGTTGAACATGCGACGATCGTGTGCTCCATATCGAATCGTGCGCCAGATGGGGCCTTTCGAGTGGACGGGGAAACATTTGGCCGAGAGTGAATTTTAGGGTAAGCTTTTAATACGCCGGAACGAAGAGGGAAAATCGGCTCGCACGTAGAAAAATAATTTACCGCGCAAATTACACTGCAAGCGAATTGCCAACTACTTTTAGACAATAGAGAAATCAGAGCATAGGAACGGACACAAACTAACTGGGCAACTTATATAGACCGAACTCAAATGCTGTCAAGTCGAACGGGACTTTCGAGAGATATGTCTGAAACTTTATGAATTGACAGCGGCGGGAAAACAGTCACTTTCCTAACATCAATTGTAACTTGGATCTATAGATTTCCAACAACTGGCCAATTCGAGAAAAATCATATTATTCCAATTTTTTTTAAATTGCTAAACAGAAAAAAAGGGGCTAATTTCGATCGGACTTGAATTCACCAACAATGACCATCCCACTCGAAGAAGAGAGCTTTGTAGCATGTGGTGGAAACATCAATAAAAAGGGAGGACATTTGAAAAAGTACGTAGCATTCTTGTCAATAGGACGAAGTTATAGCCACTTGTGGACGTCGTAAAACCGTCGTATTCGACAAGTGAGGGCAGATGTGGGCGAGCAAACCAGCATAACGCGTATAAGGAAAGAAGAAGGCGTGATTTACAGGACATCGCACAGTCTACACGTTTCGAAGAAGCCCAAATACGATATCCAAATAGGGTTTTTTCTATTTATAAAGAAAATTCTCTGTATGGAGACAAACTATCGTAAGAAATTTCAACAATTGATCTATTCGGTACGGAGTTTTTCGCCAACCATGTAACGACTATTTCGCCAAATTTGAGATGAGAATTGGAATAATATTTAATGATCCGAGTGTAAAATCGGTGACATATCGAAAATTCCCTTAGACGAGGAATATATTTCGAAACTGAATTAGAGTAATATTTAGTGGGCAGGAATACATCTTGGATGAACACCAGATGAGAAAAATGCACCCAAAGCTCGAAAAGGATTTGATGGATGAGTCCCAAACGAGGGAAACTGAAGAAGATGATGGATTAAAAAAGGTGAGGCACCGATAAAAAAGCACAGCGCAGCTATTTCAGTTCCGACGAAGGAATCGCAAAGGGATGTCATTTTTCTAGATTGAGAATACGTTTAACCAACGAGAATAACGCGGAAGTAATGTGCGTGGTACATACAACTGGGCTATAATTAAAGGAGGTTATTTTTTGCAATGGCTAGTCAAGTTATTAATGAAAAAAAAAAAAAATAGGCTCGGAAACTAGGAAATTCAATTCTGCGATTGTTTTCTCTTTCGCTGGTTTGACTGCGAGGAGAACCATTCTAAAAGACCATGAAGTCGAGGGGATGAATGATGATTACTTTCCATATTACTAAAAGATTAAAGCAGACAAAATTATTGATACAATGGGGACTGGTCGTAAAGGAGATGATAAAGAATTGAATTTCTGTAGAAAATGAATTTACTGTATTTTTTTAGGACCTTTTTGATACTTCTGATGATTTTTTTCATCGCATGATTAAGAAATAACGAATGCCATGAGGTGTGGAATAATGGAAATCTATTTTTAGCTTAGTCAATTTAGGATTGGCGAAAAGTTGAAAAGACTGGTGTTTGAATTGCTTCTTCACATACAAAAAAGCATAATAAGATCTTGGACACCAAAAAGAAAAATCGTAAGCACAGTGGATTCGGAATCGATGTCCATTTAAACTCAAACGTCTAATTCTGAAGGGAAATCGTCAAAAATTCGACAATAAAAGGCGAAATATTATGTGCATTAAGCCCAGAACGCCGGCAGTTGTTTTACCCGAGCAGTATGACGAAGAGCACTCGGATAACTTTGAGGGAAAACAACAATTCGCGAACTCCGTCGATGAAAACGCACTGATATCAGGTGTCTTAAGATCACATAGCACGGAGGGATAAGCCGGGACGCGGGAAGACGGAGCAGGTGAGTTCGGACAACCGCGAGGGAGGCCGGCCAAAGCGAAACTGAAAGCCCCCTACAAGGGGAAGTCGAAACTGAAAGACTCGGAATGGAGGAGAGGCCGGAGGTGCTGGAAGCTGTGCTCTGCCCTCGCAATCCTCCCGCTTTTTAAGCCTCCCACTCGTCCGTATACGGTCCACGAAAGGTAATATTTCTACGGGTCGAATTTTCCCGAGAGGATCCACTGCGGCACGAGGAAAAATTGGTAGAGGAGGCTTTTGAAATTGAGGATGCCTGAAGGGGTGAAAGGGAGCAATAAAAGCGTGGAATATGTCGTCTGAATCTCTCGCACAGAACGAATCGATACAATATGAAAACGAAGAGAAAATAATTTGTACGTAGTACATACTTGCAATTGAAGCAAATTACGGGTCATTTTGTGGGTTGAAATTCGTTTCCCACGAGTCAAAATATTGCTCCCCTCGTCGAATACTGTAAATCTCAAAACGCATGTCAGTAAAATGAAGTTGGACATTTTTGAGTAATTTTATCTCTCAGTGTTTCAATAATAATTAGCGTGAGTGCGAGTAGGGTCATTCTTTTCCGAACTGAAAAATGGGACATTGGAGAGAAGAGAATTTTCATTTGATGCTCCGCTCTATAAAAGAAATTTGAGGCCCATCTTCATTCCCGAAATTTCAAATTATCTTCAACTTGTCGTGGTGATTGTTTTCAACGAATTTCAGTCACAGGAGAACCACAAGCGTGTCGGCTTTCATGAATAATAAAATTAGGACGCCCTCTCATTCAATCGACTTCATTTTTAGAAGACAATCCGCCGACGTCGATGAGCGCCAGGGATTTTCCGTTGTTATGGGCCAAAGTTGACTGACGTTTCGCACTTGGGGATATCGGATTTTACGACGACAATGATGGAACTGAGTTAGGAAAAGGAAGATGTGGAAGGGTAGGAAGGGAAAAAGTTCCGTCGACGTTGTATAAAAAGATTGACGCCTCGTTGTTATCCTTCGTCCGTAAGGATCTTTTCTGAGTCGAGGCTTAGCCTGCGGGGTCTGGTCTCGTTCCCACGTGGTAATTCACTGTCCATCCCTTGGCTTTCACCGCTGCGTACATTCTATCAGTTTTTCTTACCAGAGATGATAGCTAAGATCGCAATAGCTAAAAATACAATGGTCCATAGGACGAATTCAATAACAGGCCTTATCACTAGAGGAGAATAAGTGTAAATGGAGAAATTCCCATGGCTGATAGATATTAGATACGATGTGCAGAATATCTCGGTTGAACACAGTTGAATCGAGAGCCGATTCTGACCCAAAAATAGGTCATTATTATTATATCAATTAAATCATGTCAATTGCTGGGTCAAATTAGACGTAGCGTTTAAGCTGATATTAGACGTAGAATTTGAAGAGAAAACAATAAAATTCTTACAATTTTTTTTTCAATTTTATTAGTATTGCACACTTTATTTCTGTATGGAGAGTGGGAATCTATCGTTATTATAGTAGTTACTATAATTAGGTTTGTAAGTGGTGGTGTTTTCATGGTTTTGTACCATAAAATATTGGGTTTTACAACTGGCGCAAAGTTGTAGCCGAGATTAACATTTAAGTCCAACTTAAAGTTTTCCTAGATTTGTAACTTGCACAGTGGATAACTTCAACAAAAAGCCGTCAATTCAGCAATTTCAATACACCAAAAATAGGTAATTTAACTGTCCACATTTTCCCCATGTAATATACCTATCCATTTTTCAACCGTTAGTACGTTATTCAACAATAACAGTAGAGTATACACGAAAAGATCACATTTTTCAACTTTGAACCTTCTTTTCATCAATTTAATGCAAAAGAAACAAAGAATGGAGCATAAATTATTGATATACACATCATCAACTATCATTATGCTGAATTTGAGCGATATCTAAATTCCAAAGTTGAAACTTCAAAAGTATGAAAATCGGAAAAAATCCAACAAATTTTATTATTCGTAAGAATTTGATTGTTTTCACCTCAAAGTCGAATTCTACGTCTGATACAACTGTACTGTACGAATTCGCAACGAATTTTCAAAATTGATAAACACGAAAACGGTGTAGTACTAAAACTGGGAAAAACTGAAAGTTGTACTCAAATTTCCGTCGTTCTGACGTCAAATTCGGATTCAGCGTTAAATTTCCTATAAGAATACGTTTCAAAATCGCTTAAAAACAAAAGTTTATTTTCCACCCCTGCCGGAGCTCGTAATTTCGGCCGGTGAAAAACTTGATTTACGGAAAATAATTTCTGTGGCGCCGTTTAAATTTTTTTCACCAATTTTTTTGCTACGTACGTAAGTAAGGCATTGAAATGAAGACTCCTGCATAATAAAACAATCGATTTACATGATTTTTGACCCCGAAAACCACGGTTAAAGGCCGATTTTCGAGGGTTTAAAAACCGATTTTTTAGGACCACTTGCAGATTTTTCCGAGAATTGAAAAAAATCACAAAAATACATCTTGGTAAGATACAACTTTCCTGAAAATTTCAGATTTTTATCTCTGTTGAGAGAGGAGTAAAAAATCGTTAACTGATCGGTTGATAAAAATCGCAGGGGTACCCCTAGGACTTTTCGCGAAAAATTTTTTGAAATCGATTTCGCTCAAATTCAGCATAATGATAGTTGATAATGTGTATACCAATAATATATGCTTCATTATTAGTTTCTTTTGCAGTAAATTGATGAAAATAATGTTCAAAGTTGGAAAATGGGATTTTTCGTGCGTACTCCACTAATATTGTTGAATACCTCACAAACGGTCGAAAAATGGATAGGTACAATACATGGGGAAAATGTAGACAGTTAAATTACCTATAATTAGGTATATTGAAACATCCGGATTGACGAATTTCTATTAAAGTTATCCACTGAGCAAGTTACGAATCTTGGAAAACACAAAGTTGGACAGCTGAAAATTGAGCACGTTGGAACACCAATACATTTTATGGTTAAAAAACCATGAAAGTACCACCACCACCTACCTACCTAATTATAGTTGCTACTACTATATTTACTATACAATACAGCCTCTCCATATAGAGGGTAAAAACTATGTAATAGTGATAATTACGACAGCCCCGACTAAGGAAAGGCACGGCAGGAGGGGCGCAGCCCCTCCGACGGAGGGCGTGGGGGGCGGAGCCCCCCAACAAGGGGTTTGGGGGGCGAAGCCGCCAGGGGCGCTCAGCCCCTAGTCGATATATCATACTACCTAATCGACTAATACCTTCGGCTCGTTCTTGGGTCGAGAGTATCGAAAACTTGGGAGCCAACGAGTTTAACGCGACCGCCCCAGAATACAGAACAGTTTGGGAGTCGGTTTATCAAGAATTCTAGATGTGTAACCCGCGACCGTATTATCCTCCAGTCTCTTTTGTGATGGCATTCTGAGCACCGGGCTTATGAAACCAACTCGGATGAAAGTCAGCTTCAGACAAATAGGTAACCTCAAGTCCTGAATGTGACAATTCTATGTGATTATGAGATGACGGCTTTACCAACCGCTCCATCTACGGTTGGATTTATTAAGTTTTGGGGAGCGAAGAGATCATGATACAGATAGCTATGTTTTAAGCAACGAGCTAACCGTATAAATGAAAAAAACTGTTGATTTCATTCGCACTTGGAGTAATGAAAAATGCCAATTCAAAGTGAAAATCATGATACATTCTCAAAGGTTACATTATCATTTTATTATTATTATTATTACTTTTCAATAAATTATTTAATGAATCCGAATTATAAATATTCCGTGAATTTCTCTTGCTATCAGGGGTTGAAAGGGATTTTTGTACTACTATTTTTTAATGAAAAACGTTGGTGAATATTTGTAATTCGTGTTTCTTTTCGACAACCGATTTCGTCCGATAGGTGGAATTTAATGGTTTAGCGGACATTCAGACACTTACTCGTGCAGCCGTTAATTAAATATGCTGAATGCCAGTTCGCCAGGTTCTCATTGTAGGCAAGTTGCCTCTCAACTCGAGTTATTTGCTTTTCTCCAGATGCTCTCTTAATTGGTCTACCGACCGAGTCACTTTTAATCACCAAACTTTGTCAGTTAGAGACATTCCTCCATCTCGCCCTTCGTTTTAAAATCGGCGCTAACTTTTCTCTCTGCCATTTTGCGGGACTGATGAATCGCCAGAAAGATGGCCGGATAATTTGTATAAGATAGGAGCAAAAAAAAAATTTTTTCTGTAAACTAGTTCAACTGAAACTATATTAGAAATATCCACTTAGAACTATCCCTCTCTATCATAGTTTTACAAATTAACTGAAACGACTCGCAGAGTTAAACTGTTTCACTAGACTAAAGCCGCAACTCGTTTGCGCTGCGCGAATTTAGTATGGATCGAAGTTGTCTTATCGAATCCTTAGATGGCAGGATAATTAAAAAAACCCATAATAAAATGTAGACAGAAATAATTTCTCATGCTCTTCTCATTCAAAAACTGATTAATACCGGTAAATTTCGTAATCGTTTTGTGCCGTTACTATATATTGGGAAGTGTCAATTGAAAAATAAAAACCGGGAAAACCTATTCGATTCGCATTGCCAACGAGGAACGGCAGGATAAGGAACGACATGAAGACTAAGTCCCACGCCTAGGAGGCCGGAAAATGTTTCTCTCCGAAGGGAATGATTAATGCGAAGATTATGCCGGATCGATCGACCTGAGACCCAAAGTAGGAAAATGCGTTGCCAGTTCTTACGAACAATCCTGTTAAACTGGGGCTGGAAGACTATCAAAACGTAGACAGCGATACCTGATTGGTCAACCGAAGAAAAATCCGAAATAATCTATCCGAAATTCGACGATTCGAGAGTTAAAATAAATCTAAATATTACCAACATAAGAATAATAAAAATAAAGAAAAATAAAAATAACGTTTTGCAGGTAAATGGTGAAACATCAATGTGAGTCACTAATATCTTTCAATATTCATTTCGCAAAATTATATTGGAGTAGAGTAGCAGCCGTGCGGTTAAAATATGCACAACATTTTCAATTTAACACTTATTCCGCTAGAACTATTATTGAGAAAAATTTTCCTCCCGTTTAAGCATCAGTAAGGATTTTCTTTCAACGGGAAACCCAAGGAAGCTCTTCGAATTCCTTTGTTTCGTCTCTGGCGAGAAAAGCTGGCTCAAGGCCGAAAGCCGACGGTTTTCATTAGGCTTTTCGCGGAAAATTCGCGACGTATATAGGCCAGCTGTAGTGGGAAATATCAAGGTTTTTCTCTTTACTCCCATCGCAAACATACCACTCTGCAAACCGGTCCATTACCCAGAGACGCTAGATATTTCCTCGCCGGCCTTGAGAGCATGCAAAAACCTTCAGCGTCGAATATCGAACGGAGATTTCAGTGCATTAAATATGAAATAGCGCTACACTTTTATTTAAGCGTTCTTTATAATATTTGTATTATAAACTATTAACTATAGTTATTTTGGTATTCTAGTCTAAAAACACCCAGAAGACAACTCTGGTACAATTTGCAATTCCCAGAATCTCTCCGTTGGTACACTGAATAAACCAAGTGCAACCTCTTGGAGTTTCGGCAAAACCTACGAAGCGTGGGCTGGGAGATATAACTTTGCGGTTTTAAATAAATTGAGATCCAGCGGACGGCGAAGCAGGTTGATGGAGCCTGCGCTTGCGCGGGACGTACTAAAACCGCGAAAACGCCTGTTCCAAGACCAGGCAATTGAGAGCTTTAAAACTGCGTGGGCGTATTCGAATCTTCTGGTAGCAACAAGTCAGCTTCAGTTAAAAGGTCACAAGGTCACAATCTCGATCAATTACGTAGTTCAAAAGACGCCAAATTATCATAAGTTGACTTAATATTTTAACTTAGGCGAAACTGAAAAAAAAGGAAAAAAAAACTGATATGCCTTCGAGCTGAAAAATCCGACCGAACGAACAAATATATCTGAAAAATTGAGATTTTTTCCGAAATCCAAAAAACGCCAGGCAGAGAAACGATCGAAATGCGAAACAGGTGGAATTATTGCTTTCCATCGAGAAGGAATACAGGCAGAAATGATTTAGCGAAGGCGTACACAATGTCTGGCTGACGTAGCGGCCCAACCCTGCCCTTGAATCTCCCTTGACCTAGTTGGCCAAGCTCTCACAACTCGCATCCGTCAAACGCTCAGCGAAATGACGTTATTCGAAATGAACTTTCCCTCAGCGCTATCGGGAACCTTGAACCGAGCTAACTATTCGAGAAGATGCTAGAAGGAATTTCGGAGCCTGCTGGAGAAAAAAACGCGGAATCGAAACAACTCGTATTTTATAAAACCCATAAGAACAATTTACGGACGCTTTTTTCCACCTATAACTTGCCATTTTGAAATTGGATAGCATCCAACACCTCCGCAACCAATATCGAAAACGCTGCCGATTATTATACAGTGGTTTGTTATTCCTGTTCAATAATAAAACTTTAAATATCGAATAATAAACCAAAAAGCTTTGTTTTAGTAACTACAAGATAACGCTGGTAAGATGTTCTCGGAAATTGAACGAAAAATACGATTTAAAATAACGATATTTAATTAAAATGATCTCGTTCTGGGTAGCTCTCAATTGAACCTATTCAATCGCCAAACGCAATGTTCTACTGAGGGTCATTTGTGCCATGACCTTCCAAAGGTCATAGGTCATAGAAGGTTCACGTTGAATAATAATTTACAAGCATTTCTAGATAGAATCTTCCAAACCAGCAGCAAATACAGCAGACCCATCTAGCTAAGGATCTTTTCCCCAGTGAAATAGTTACAACAGCGAAATTTATACAGTTCTGAATTTTACACAATTTTCCTTCTGAATAAAATCTTGCACAGTATTTTTGTAATTGACTTTCATCCGAGTTCTTATCCTCGCAGTTTATTACTTCTACTTTCTACCAGTATTGGGCGGGAAGCTTGATGGCCAGATCGTAAAAGTGTACTTTTTTCACTATACTGTCGCTGTAAGTCTACAGTGCCACTCCTAACGACACGTGCCTATTGTGTTGTCGAGCCGAAGAGAGTCAAGTTCATAAATATTGACGAACGTTCTCGGGCGGAGTTGTCGGAGTCTTCGCGTTCTTCCATTAAACATTTAAGTGGTCCCAACGTAGTTCGAAGTTCCCCACTTCGACGAGCGGACAAGTTTCACTGGGACGCTAATATTTTCTTCACGTCTCTAAGCCGACTATGAATAGACAATTATGAATTTTTAGTTTTAAGCAATAGATTAAGAGAATATCCACCTTCAGCCTGTACCGAGGAAAATTTAAATTGAAGAAATAATCGTTTGTGGAGAGTGAACTGCGAGCGCCCAAACGACCATCCATGATTACTGACTACAAAATAATAGATCGTTGTTGATGTTTGTCCTCATATTTTTCGTTTTTTCCTTCTATTGTCGCACAGTCGAGCGAAGAATTTGATCTTACGAAAATTATCAACAGCTGTTTTATAACGACATCGTCAGTAATTTTCAAGAAAGTTACCCCGAGAATTAAAGCGCTTTATGCCACAGCTTTTAGCCCCGCTCTACAAACGCTTCCAACTGAACAACGTCGACCTCAAGAGGAGAAATTCGTCCGGAAACTCAAAAACTTACAGAAGCCGACCGAGGTGAATAGTTTTTACGGAATCGTACATTCAAAATGGCTCGCTGCCAAGCTCGAAGGGATTAGCGAAATATGGTCGATCGGTTAATCAGACGATCGATAGCCATCGCGTTCCGAAGCGCCCACGTTTGATTTTCCACCAACTGCGTGGGCCGAACCCTACATGACTCTGGACCGCTTAGATTTCCAAAGGGGAAACTGGCAGGTGCGCGAAGAGGAATGGGGAGGAAACCTGTCAGAGTGATAAACGCACCGATACACTTCCCCGACTCAGCAATGTCAAAGGATCTGTTCCATCAATATTCATCGAGAGTTGAGCGCTGGACGAATCGCACCCTTCGTCGAGAATCCTTCGTCGGCAATTAGTTGAACGGTTATTAATTTATAAATAGGCGGAATGACAGCCGCGTCCGAGAGATATTCATTTTTTTGCTTGATTCGACGGATAGCCCTTAATCTCTAGGATTGCAATATCGAGAGAAGTGAAGAGGCGTATTCTAAGCTGGCCAAACACGTGCGTTCCTTCCCTTGGCACGGGAAACGTGATTGGAAGCCGCACAAGGAAAAACAGGGAGGGCGAAAACGTTTTTAAAATAGTAAAGCGGCGAACGAGAAGAGAAAAAGGGATGATATTCTCCAAGGGATGAAATGTAAAGGGAAAGCTTTGGTTGAACTTGCGTGTATGGCAAGATGAGATGATTTTGCATGAGACTGAAAATTCCTCACTTACAATAACTCGAGAACCATTAGAACTATCATTCTCGTGGTGGTCTCGTTCGATTCAGGGTCCAGAAATCGATAGAAAATGATACCAAACACACCTTTGTCAGAAAATTTTTGGAAAATAGCAACCTCACCCCTCTTGAACTCCGCAAAAATACCTTAAAATTAAGGTGGCGATTCGTCTAAAGAACTGGGCTCAATAATGACTTACGGTGAAAATTGTAATTATGTAGACATTCTATTTTCATCAGATTTTTCTACGATTATTATAAAAATCGGACTTTTCCTTGTAGAACGGTACGGGATTATTCGATTACGAACATTTTCACGTGGAAATTTTGTCATAGACAATATTTCTACAGCCATTCTTAAAACTTTGGAGGAAGACGACTTTTTACTGCAAGTAAAGAACGATGCGAATATGTCCTTTCTTTGAAGTCAATTTGTCTTTCGGCCAATTTGTTTAGTTAATAGTAGCCGAGCTTGTTCGATAACATTCGGAAGCTGAAGCCGATAATGAAAATGGCTGAAACCACTCAAGAGGCTCTTTGAAAAAGACGAACTATGAATCATGAAAAAAATGTCCCTTTAAAAATTACAAACCAAGGATTATAAAAAAGAAGAGATCAACCATAGATAAATTTCCGCTAAAACATGAATTCCAAAGAAGCTATAATTTCCCTGCACCAGGTCGACCATTCAATGACAGTCTATTGAGCCAAAGATAACGCTGAAGCTCGCTATACTTGCAAATTGACCCCCATCCCAGAGCCAACTTCATTAAATAGAATTTAGAGCGTATTGAAGCTGTTGCCTTATCGCTTCGAAACAGGCACGACTAGCGGGAAAACGTCGCTTCAAATTTGCAGCTCGGTCTATTTCAAAACCGGATGTTCCAACATTGATGATTCGTTCAGTTCAAATGTAACGGTGATATAAACCTGATATCGAAGTTCGGCTAACTAAGCGTTCTTTTCAAATACATGCACCTCACTGCTGAAGCCAACGATAGAATTTTCCAATGCCCTTTCGCAAAAAAACAACGATGAGAAAATGAAAAATCTAATATTTAAAGGCGGATCGACCGATTGAGCAGTTGAACAAATTTTTACGCACATTCAGCCAAACATGGTGAGTGCCTGGTTAAATTCAAGAAAAGTGAAACAGTTTAACACGTTACATACTTCTCGCAAATGTTGTCATGCCTCATATATTTTTCACCAAAAAAAAAAAAAAAAAAAAAAATAGAAACAAAAACGTAATTATAGTGAAAGAAAAGGTAAAATTACTTCTCATCGAGGTAATAAAATGAAGCAGGCAGAAAAGAAAAAAATGACAAACCTTAGACAAGGAATTGAAGAATTGGAAATATTCCCTTAACACCGGGAGAATACTGTCGTCAATATTATGTTTCGTCGTGTTCTGAAGGAGAGGGGATCTCGACAGAAGGAGAATTCGGCTGTACCAGGCACCGAGAGCGGACGGCCTTGCCAGTGCCAGTTGCGATCGAAAGAGCGGTCAAGAGATACTGAACTTGGAACAAAGCTCTTTCGTCGATAAAAAGTCGGCGCCAGATACGACAGACGAGGTCCAATTATAAAAACTGAACCCGAAAGAACTATGAAAATCAAATTAAGAAAAAAATTCTTCAAAACTGAAATTTGTATTTGATATACCTAGTATGGTCAATTATAAAACAATTGTTATCGCGCGGGAAGTAATTTTTCTAACCCTTTCAAATGTTATATTTCATGTTTCAAGGAATGTGGAATCCAAATATCCAATTTGAATAAAATCCTGTCCGTCCCAGTCAACGCTTTCTGTAGAAACTATAATAGCTACAATAGCTATATCGTTAGGCCAATAATGCAACTATTTATTAGAAAATTAAGAGAAATAGAAATAATTAAAATTGCCATAGTGGATAACGTTCACTAACGTTTGGAATAGTAACTATCACAAATGGATGGTCTTCTTGAAATATTAACGCCGACAGAATTATTTTGGAACATTGCTTCTATAAGAGAAATGCAGAAAAGTCGACTGAAAGCAGTACATTAATTTTAATCCGTAATAAAACGGGATCCGGAGAGTCGTTATTCGCATTGCGAATCCGAGAGGATTCCAACCCTATAGCGCACGTGCTGTTTAAGCAGTGGGCGTCGTTTTCCTAGCGACCCACGTCAATCCCTCAGGCGTTCGCTGACGTTAATGCAATCGCGGGGTCGAGTGTGGGCAGAAATGTATGTTACGAACACATTGTCGCTGAATCTTCGAGTATAATTCGCCACCTTAGATTCTTTAGAGCCGGATAAAAGCATAATATAATCGCTGTATTTTTAGACATCAAGCCATTTCCTTCTAGCTCTTTCTAACAGCAAGGTACTCTCGTGGCAGAGTTTATAAATGCATTCTATTATAGAGAAAAAAATTCCTTCGAAGCCACGAAATTTTTTTTCCTATTTTAATTACATCTATATTTCCGAGTATAGAAAAAATGTGTAACTCTTTTTCGATACTCGATTAATTACATATTATTGAATAATAGAAAATAGAGGGGAAAATCGTAATTTAAGTAAACTGCTATGATAAAAGTAATGCCATTAAATACCATTAAACGTAGAAGAATGAACCGCCAGTCACATACCTGGAACAAAGAAAAAGAATTTCTGTTAAAATTGCCCTATCCCGGTCATTATATACTATTTCATTAAGAAAATATTTATAAAAATATTACTATATTTTATACATATTTATAGAAAAATACAAATTCATAATTTATACTAGTCGTACTGGGAACGACTATATCATAGAAATTATAATTAGAATCAAAATAGATGTTCAAATATTCACGTCCTCAAATTCACTTCACAGTTCACTGGTCAAATTTTTAGTTTTTAATAAATTCGTAGTCACAATTTTTTGATTATTACAAATAACATACCGTCAAATAAGATACCGAATTTTTCTGAATGATAATTTTTTCTACTGAGCATTAATGAATTATAACTATTTATACTGAATTTTCATGAACAATAATTTCTTCAAATAAATTATAATGATAATAATTTTTAATAAATAGAAAAAAATAATTTCGTAGAACCTCATTAAAAAAAATTTTCTTTCCAATAAAAGAAAATTTCAACCTGTTCTCATTTTCAGGTCGGATTTTACTCATCCCTACTCCCGCACACATTCTTCTGAGTCACCTGACCCCGAGTTTGTTTTCATTTCGTTTGATTTACACGAACTCGTTGTCAGGTGTTTCTTTCGTTTGTCTAAGGAAATGACGTCACTTCCTTTCTCGTTCTCCGGAACTCCTTGTGCCACCGTTGACCCATGAATTACACCGACATTTCATTCTGGATTAGGCTCTTTTATCTTCAAACTATCTTCAACTACTTCCGACGAAAGACTACCGTTAGCATTAATTTAGGGTTGCCGAGTTCTACATCCGCCCATTTCCGAACGCGAGGGGTTTCTAATTCGTTGAATCCCTGTTGCTTCTTCTTCAACAACGACAGCTCAGTAGTGGAAAATATTATATTGTCGTCAGAGAGATCAAAGCAAACTTTTCACGTCAATATGACATGGAATTCCGACTCACATGAAGGAATCTATTTTTTCTCGAAATTTATTTCGTTTGATGTTTTAATGGTCAAAATATTCAATTGAATGAAAAACTATGCTGATGCGAATGCACAAACTAATGTTAAACGTTTTCGGAAGAAGATATATTTTTTCTCTTACACATAGTAGGTGTTGAAGTAATTTATCCTAACTGTTTAAATAACAAGTAGAAGACAAGTTTTTTATTTTTTTTTTACATTTTTTTCAAGAATGATTGCCAAGATATCAAGAGCTCTCAAACCCTCACTAGAACTGTGGCGACCACATCAATCAATATTTTCGAAATTCCATTACGAAGCGCAATATTACTATGGACAGAAAGTTGGTAAACATGCAGGTCTTTATTGCTAGCCCAAAAGGCATTTTTTGAAATATTCTACGTTTAGCAAAAATTGTTCAGGAGTTCAATTTCCTAACGAGCGGAATTATTGCTCCAAGTTTAAACGCGAAATATATTAAATAATCCGCTAAATAAAATATTTTCGCTTTTCAAGGGCTGTTTCATCTTGACGAGACGAAACATGGGGACTTATAAATTCCCTATTTCCTTCAAAGCCGTTATCACTCACTTTTTCAATCGTAACCGAAAATTAGCCCATCAGCGTAGTAAGTTATATTTGAATTTTCAATCTCACCCACCCTCTGATTTCCCCATAGTATCGATCCCGATTCGAACGTACTCAATGATGGAGTTTCGATCCCTCAGCATCGCTAAGCCTTTGATTTCCGCCGGCACGTGACTTGCACGTGATCAAGATTACAAATACGTTCGCTCTGTTGACTACCCCAACAATATCGATGAACAATATCACAAATGTAGTGTGTAAACTATTGCTGATATTTGATGCGGAAAATAAATAATTCGGAAATATATTTCAAGAGCTACACAAATATATTCCAAAAAATTGGTTTTAACAAAAACGTTTGCGAATTCTAGCGTCCTGTTCTTATGCACCCTTGCAATTTCATAAGTCTCCCACCCTTCGGCGGTTCAATAGACCTGGCCACGGTCAAAGGGACCTTGGCAATCTTCCACGTCCCTTCCATATCGGAAAAGTTGAACTGAGCACTGATTGCGAAGAATGAGGTGCGAAAAACTGAGAATACGGTGGACGAAAAAAATTTGGAAAATTAATTAATTTAACAAGAAGTTTGAAAAAAAAAACTTTCTTTTTGCGGAGTTGAAATTGTAAATTCAATAATAATGACCAATGAAAATCTATATTTAAAGCGACAGATTTTCATACACGCTATTTATACTCGGAATATTTTATATTACGCGTCGAAAGACGATAATTGCTCCGAATGAACCTATCGGTTGTTCAATAGACTCGTTCGATTCGTCGGGAAATCTATAAAACGGGATAACTATAGCGACAACGGAAAACTATAATTCCCCGAACATATAAAAAAAAAATCCAAAAAAAATCGAAAAAATCCAACAAAAAAAAAAAATCGAAAAAAATATTTAAAAAAATCGAAAAATCCATTTCGATAACGAATCGAGCCACAGCTAATTTAGAAACTTCATTTTCAAAACCTCGAGGTAGGGAGATATTTTATTTAGGCAAGATCTGGAGGGTTTTTTTTCGCAATGCTGAGATTTTTTCTCATCTCTCACTGGTGTCGAAATGCCGTGACGGACAATCCGGAGCATTCATGCGAATCATTCAATCGGGAAGATATCTACGGATGCTATTTCCTGCTACATGTCAGAGAATGCGGTTTGAGGTGAAGAGCAACGAAACCGAGAGCGGACGAGCCGTGGTCTCCAGGTCCACCAACCTATTCCCGGTAGTTCGAAATCCAACCATCGGGAGCAGCAGCTGTCAGCCAAAGATTCGCCTCACTCCCGACTGCAGTTTCATCATGGCCACCAGTGACATCTACCTGCCTCCCGTCGAGGTAAATTGATTTCGTAACTCCCCGGAGTGCAGAAGTATCGAATTATCATCACAAGAGCTCACACACGTGCTTAAAAGCGACCGAAGCGCAAAATCGAGACGAAATTACAAAGGAACGCATTTTCTCGGGCGGACAGGATAGTTAATAATGAAGGGAAAGAAAATTTTAACTCATTTGACCGAGAAATACGTCCGAATGAGAGAAATGTTTGTTTAGTGAGCGTTTCCGGTTGGAACAAGCATTTCGTTCTATACTCGTTGGAAAAATTGTCCAACAATCTCTTTAGCCGTAACGTTAGGCGATTAAATCAACTTTAAATCGAGTGACTGAGACAAATTAAAATATTGAAAATTCACAATATTACACTTACAGGATAAAATGATTTAACAGTACTTAGAACCATACTAATTTGGACTGAGAGTTTCATTGCCAATTTCAGTGCTCGGTATCATTTCTCAAGTTTTCGGTTTCATTCCCATTATTGAACTTTCGTGTTACTTTTTCGAATTGTTGAAATGTTCATAGTTTTATCCTAATTGGAACAATTCAATGCCAGATAGTGGCAAAAAAAAGTTGAAGGATGTCTGCGGAATCGCCAGTAATATTAAATGTTTAACAATCCAATTCTCTAATATATCACATAAATTTTAATATATCCTGCCATGGTGAGATTTAATATTTTGTGAATAATGAATAATTCATTGAAACTCTGAATGCTATTATCGTAGTGAAACTGTTGCTCTTACCCTAAAAATTAATTGCCTAAGCACACAGCTGAAGAGACATTTCACGAGCGTTCTGACGAGTATAGACCGATTTTCATGCTAAAAAGATTCTCTAGTTAAAACAAATTTCTCAAGATTTTTGGAAAACTCTCATAAAAGCAGCTGGACCACGAAAAGAATTGAAACGATAAACCCGGGTATTGTCTCATTCGCTTAAGCGCTAAAGAATCGATAGAAATTGATACTGAACACATCTTCTTCTGAAAACCTTGTTAAGTACGAATTCCCCCTTTAGACCCGCCAAAAGTACATTTAAAATTGAGGTATCGATTCAGTTAAAGAATTGAGCTATTTTAAGGCCAAGAATGGTTATTGGTATAAAAATTTAGCTATTGTAGTTTCCTCAAAAATGAATTGACGGCGGACGGACGGAATTTTTTATAGGATAATTGGGATTCTACGCGCCTTGAATAGTGAATTACCACATTTTAAAGGATTTTTACTATTTTAGATTTGAAGGAACTATTTTCGTGAAATATTACGATGGTTATAATTGATTAATAAACAAAAACCAATGCAGAATCACTTGCCACTTCTTTTCTCAAAACGTAACAACAAACGTTTTCGCATTGTTTTATTCATTTTGCTCCCAAGTTCGACAGTGGAATTCGCTTTAGGCTCGGCTATTTATCGACATCAGGGCAGCCAGAATCGAGATTGTTCGAACAAGTCGATCGCCGTTCAAAGGTTCGAACGCACCGTTGACATCTACCGAACCCAACCATTTTGAACCGACATCCATTCTTGCGAAAATACCTGGTGACAATAATGTACCGCAAACCGGTTGCATCGAAGCGATTCCTACGAGATGATCTGGCAAAAAGAAAATCGTATTAGCATCGAAAGAACAGTGAATACAGCTGCAACATTGAGACACGCGATTCAATCGATTTACGAAGAGCAATGAGTACGTGTTTCAACCACACTCGAATACGCATTTTGTTGGAGTGTTTTAGATACCTTGGCAAATTAGAGGTCCACCGGCGCTCGTTCCACAAAAATCAATTCCTTTGAAACCGACTGAGCATATTGCTGACGATTTGTCCAACTTGATAACTAGAAAACGAACGCAAATCGGAGGTTCCAGAGAGAATTTCGAAAAAGCTGATATTAATTACAAGTTTTGGACTTACTATTTCGGAAACTGACGCCCCTGTTGTCGACCAAATTCGTCAGCCATACGGAACACCGTTCATTAGCTATAATATTCAACGAAACACTGTTCAACGACGCTTTGATATCCTTTGAGTCCGTCGGTACTGCCCAACCGTAAACGGTACAAGAACGGTTCTCAAAAATTATTTCGTCTAATAACTGAAATAATACGGATTTTTGTTCAGGTCGTCAACTAGATGGTGCCGTTTTAAGAATAGCATTGTTAGAAAAGGGCCTTCAAGTTGGCAGCGGTTGGAAGGCACTACCTAGTTGCCTACTAATTTTTTTTTTTTTTTTTGAACCTTACTGCTGTGTTGACGAGCCAATTGCGGATTAACTCCGGAACCCCATTTTGAAGCGTGAACGGTTCCTTGGTGATGACGAGAGAATAATCGAACAGCTTGGCCTTCCCGCGGTCGACATGTTTCGGATGTATGAAAATTTTTAGAGCAACTAGCGTCTGAATCTCCGAAGAGATTCCCGTAGGTTCGGTAAGTTCAGTTAGCAGAAACAGTTTCGCCGGGTCAATTGCTCTGCGGGTTCGATTCGTAATCATCCATATTTGGAATAATATTCGAGATGTAATTCTATACCACTAAAGCATTTGTTTCATCGAAATGTGCGCCTATATGCTCAGAGAAATGCTCCTCTGCTTAGAAGAACATCTGACGCTGCGATGCTGATATCGTCTAGAACTAATTCCATCGTAGGATATAGAAACTTAGTTTCAAACGACACACTCAGCAATTAAACAGTTGCAATAGAAACTCGGCTCAAGATACCCCAGTCCAGGCTTTACCAAGGAGCAGAAAATTTGGCTCTAGACACATTTACTTCTACCAATTCAGAAACGTCCACTTACAGTGATTTACCGTTCATAAACGTTTGTGTTCTCACACAGTGGCCAGCTGTCACCACTTTAGACTCCGAGACCAAAGTTCCTAAGCAAATGCGAAGATTATCCCGCAACAACGATACAATGTACGAAAAAGATTTGGTCAGAGACGCGCGCCCGCTTTGGATGCTGTTGTTGGTCGATTCGCGGGCAGGAGTCGGCGGAATATTTTTGGTAATACTAGTTGTACCGTTTTTTTGGGGTTTTTCACTTGAACGGTTCGTTGGAGGCGTTTCAGTTGCAACTTTAAACGTCGTGTGTTGAGACGTTACAATGGGATTTTCCACGGTCGTTTCTTCCCTTTTTCGAACAAGGTGGTTATTTAAATACTGGAAAAATGGAACTGAACCCTGAGAAACTGAACAACGATCCGTTAACCTCGGTTTAGCGCCTGCAAGAAAAAAAGAGCAGCGGTTGCTTCAAGAAAGTATATTTGAAGCTTCCGAGGGTCTACTATTCAACCTAGGGGCGAGAAATGGCGACGAAAATGAAGATGTAATATTTTTTCAAAACAAGACAGCGACTAGCAGCGTGAAAATTAGTGAAAAGCAATAAACTTCGGAAATCGGGCCTGTTTTTTTTTTTTTTTTTTTTTTTTTTAATTAAAGCGTCTTCCAACTTTTCACTCTGCACTTTTCCAGCCAAACAATAAAAATTTGGAATAGAAAGAAAAAAAACTTCAGGACAAAAAAAATTTAGAAGAATAAAGAATATTTTTGAAGCCAAACAATAAAAAAGTGAAGAGCAAGGTATCGTTTTTTTCGAAAATTTTTCACTCCATCTATTTACTGACCTTTGCTTCCATAAGTTATGATTTTCAAAGCAAAAAATCCAGATAGAAAATTTCATTGAAATTGGAGTATCTATCCCACTCTCGCAATCGTCATCGCCTCCAAAGAATTGAGCGTTCCTCATCATTCAACGCTTTTTCATCGAATAAACGTGGCTCAAAAAGCACTCTCACCCCGAAAATTATTTGAAATAACGAGATTCAAATTTGAAGAGTGCGACTCCGAAGAGAAAAAAGGCTTTGCAAAATATTTTGCAGAGTAGAAAAGTAAACGAGACCACTTTTCTAAAATTGTCAAAAAAACAATCCTCGCTCATCACTCAGCGACTCCGCGCTTTTCAGAAACTACTGTTAAAAAAACAGCAAGGTCGAAGAGAGAAGTCAAGATTGTAAAGTAACGGTTTTTTAAGAACAGAAAAAACAGCTAGTATCCAATAGTTTCATAAAGCCAAATTACTTTTCACCTTTCAAAACTCCCAATTTGTAAAGTGATAAGTGGAGAATTGAAAACTACTTAAAAAAAAACAGGCCTCGGGATAGGAGAATTCTGGAACAGATTTTCGGTAGACTTCTAACGCGAGTGTCCACCTTGGAACGTAAAATGGGCAAAGACGTCAACTGTGTCCCTAAAATAGGTCCAAAACCTTCCAAATGAGCTTACCGTTGACCGAACTGAAATTCACCGCATCCAAAGATTTGTGGTAGCTGAGGACCATCGCCAGTAGTGGAACAAGGAACAACGAATAATTTTCGATACTGGCCATTCTCTGAATGAAGTTTACATGCGAATTCTAATCTAACCATAACTCGAACGATTATTTATATAATAGAGGACGTCGCCAAGCTTTTTATTTTTGAAAATTCGGTAGCACTGCGATGCGTTGTTCGGTAAAAAATATTTTCATTGATATAGTTTCGTCTTCATGTGAAGCTATGTACTGAAGATAAATTCAACGCCACGTGTATTGAGGAAAATGTCACGTGTTTTAACAAACTCTGCCCCCAATCATTTCGACTAAAAAATATTCCGGGTGATTCACAGATGGACCTTCGATTTTTCCGCCGTTCAACTGTCTACAGCACGACGGAGGACTCTCGGTTCCATTAGTTTTCCCACTCAGGAGCAACGAAAATCCCCCCTCTTCGCCATACAATGGACCCTTGAGAGACTATTCGAACCATTTCCCACAATATTGAGACGCCCCCGCAACAATGCTCAACCAACGACGAATCTGAGCAACAGGACGCGACGAATCAACGCCCAATTCTCCGTTTCCTCCGCTATATATTCATACGATCTATTCAATCCGGTTCAACGTCTGCCCTTTCGTTTGCCTATTGTCCGCGGACGATGTAAATCCTCGTCGAAGGAAGCGGGTCACCTCACCATTAAGTATAGCTCCCTTATTACCTCTTCTCGATCAACTGTCGACAATTTCCAACTTCGAATAATCCAACTTTATTTTTCAATTTAGTTTAAAACTTGAAAGTTAACAGAGGCCAAGCTGAGCGAACTGCGACGAAATCTGCGAAGTACATAACCGTCCAACCGGTTCGATAAACCTGCGCTCGAGAGGGCCAACCACCGAGGCCAATGTAATAGAACACTCGAGAGGAGTGTCTTAATTTTATTCAGGAGCTGAGTTAGAATGGGTGAATATTTATGAGGAGACAACAGGCCACGGAGAGCAAAGGAAGTCTAAACTGCACATTCCACTCGGCGAGGACGGTTCAACGTAGTCTGTTCAGGGCATAAAACGAATCGGTTTAAATTAATTAATAATGCGCCGATTGTTTCTTAATAGCGATCGTATATGAGACAGGTTCGTTTTTTAAGGTTTTGACGTCACAAACATAGGAGAGAAAAAACATCAATTTTTTTTTTAAATCAACATTACTGCAATTAATTTATTTGATATTAGCACTGATGAAATAGGTTCTTTTGGTTTATTATTCAATAATAAACCATTGTAATCGCCCAAGAAAAAAAATTTCTAACCCCCCCTCAAAATTTTATGTTTTACGTTTCAAGGCATGTAGAATCCGAATATCCAATAAAAAAAATTCTGCCCGTCCGCCGTACGCCGTCCGTCGTACGCCGTTAGCAGTTTTCCGACCAAACTGTAAGAGCTAAAAATCTGAAATTTTCACCAAAAATCAATCTCGGTCCTACGACGGCCCAATTCTTGAACCAACTTGCTAGCTCAATTTTAAGAGTATTTGTGGGGGGTTTTGAGGGGGAGAAAATTCATATTTTCCAAGGTTTTTTAGAAAAATGTGTACGTGGTATCAAATTATATAGATTTTTGGACGCTGAATCGAATGAGACCATCGCCGGGTCGATAGCTTCATTGGTTCGCGAGTTATCGCAGCTTTTGTGCCGAATTCGGGAGATTTTCAGAAATTTGACATGAGGGTATAACTCGAGAGTTCTTGGAGCTATAAAAATCGTTCTATACTCATTGGAAAGGTTGTCAAACACTCTCTCCAGCTGTATTGTTAGGCAATAAGGTTAGGTTTTAATTAGGAAATTAAGAAAAATAAAAATGATTAAAATTACAATAGTCGCTACGGAGTTTTCCCCTATAGTTACCATCTGTTTTTCGGTGGGAACGTTCAAAAATGTTCGGAATAATTTAAAATGACAAATGGATAGTCTTCTTAAATCAATATTGAAGCGAAATAAGAATAAACCACTGTACAATCATTTGCAGCGTTTTTTTTACTTTTTGATACCACAAAAAAAAGGGGAGAGAAAAAATTTTCCTCGTTTATCTATTGTACTAATATTGTAATTTTTATTTATTTTTTAAGGGAACTACAGCATATTTATTAAAATCATTCAATATCAGCAATGATGAGATAGGTTATTCATTTTTTTTTAAGTTTTGTTGTCACGAAAAAATAGAGTATAGATTTGTACTACCACCTACTCTACAAGATTGTAGTGAACGGAACTGGTTCCGGAACAGAACCGGTTCCGGAACTGGTTCCGGAACGGAACTGGTTCCGGAATTGGTTCCGGAACGGAACTGGTTCCAGAACGGAACTGGTTCCGGAACGGAACTGGTTCAGGAACGGAACTGGTTCAGGAACGGAACTGGTTCCGGAACGGAACTGGTTCCGGAACGGAACTGGTTCCGGAACTGGTTCCGGAACGGAACTGGTTCCGGAACTGGTTCCGGAACGGAACTGGTTCCGGACTTGGTTCCGGAACGGAACTGGTTCCGGAACGGAACTGGTTCCGGAACGGAACTGGTTCCGGAACGGAACTGGTTCCGGAACGGAACTGGTTCCTGAACTGGTTCCGGAACTGGATCCGGAACGGAACTGGTTCCGGAACTGGTTCCGGAACTGGTTCCGGAACGGAACTGGTTCCGGAACGGAACTGGTTCCGGAACGGAACTGGTTCCGGAACGGAACTGGTTCCGGAACTGGTTCCGGAACGAAGCTGGTTCCGGAACGGAACTGGTTCCGGAACTGGTTCCGGAACGAAGCTGGTTCCGGAACGGAACTGGTTCCGGAACGGAACTGGTTCCGGAACGGAACTGGTTCCGGAACTGGTTCCGGAACGGAACTGGGTCCGGAACGGAACCGGTTCCGGAACGGAACTGGGTCCGGAACGGAACTGGTTCCGGAACGGAACTGGGTCCGGAACGGAACTGGTTCCGGAACGAAACTGGTTCCGGAACTGGTTCCGGAACTGGTTCCGGAACGGAACTGGTTCCGGAACGGAACTGGTCCCGGAACTGGTTCCGGAACGGAACCGGTTCCAGAACTGGTTCCAGAACCAATTCCGGAACCGGTTCCGTTCCGGAACCAGTTCCGGAACCAGTTCCGGAACCGGTTCCGTTCCGGATCCAGTTCCGGAACCAGTTCCGTTCCGGAACCAGTTCCGTTCCGGAACCAGTTCCGTTCCGGAACCAGTTCCGTTCCGGAACCGGTTCCGGAACCAGTTCCGGAACCAGTTCCGGAACCAGTTCCGTTCCGGAACCAGTTCCGTTCCGGAACCAGTTCCGTTCCGGAACCAGTTCCGTTCCGGAACCAGTTCCGTTCCGGAACCAGTTCCGTTCCGGAACCAGTTCCGTTCCGGAACCAGTTCCGTTCCGGAACCAGTTCCGTTCCGGAACCAGTTCCGTTCCGGAACCAGTTCCGTCCCTGAACCAGTTCCGTTCCGGAACCAGTTCCGTTCCGGAACCAGTTCCGTTCCAGAACCAGTTCCGTTCCGGAACCAATTCCGGAACCAGTTCCGTTCCGGAACCAGTTCCGTTCCGGAACCAGTTCCGTTCTGGAACCAGTTCCGTTCCGGAACCAATTCCGGAACCAGTTCCGTTCCGGAACCAGTTCCGGAACCGGTTCTGTTCCGGAACCAGTTCCGTTCACTACAATCTTGTAGAGTAGGTGGTAGTACAAATCTATACTCTATTTTTTCGTGACAACAAAACTTAAAAAAAAATGAATAACCTATCTCATCATTGCTGATATTGAATGATTTTAATAAATATGCTGTAGTTCCCTTAAAAAATAAATAAAAATTACAATATTAGTACAATAGATAAACGAGGAAAATTTTTTCTCTCCCCTTTTTTCTGTGGTATCAAAAAGTAAAAAAAACGCTGCAAATGATTGTACAGTGGTTTATTCTTATTTCGCTTCAATATTGATTTAAGAAGACTATCCATTTGTCATTTTAAATTATTCCGAACATTTTTGAACGTTCCCACCGAAAAACAGATGGTAACTATAGGGGAAAACTCCGTAGCGACTATTGTAATTTTAATCATTTTTATTTTTCTTAATTTCCTAATTAAAACCTAACCTTATTGCCTAACAATACAGCTGGAGAGAGTGTTTGACAACCTTTCCAATGAGTATAGAACGATTTTTATAGCTCCAAGAACTCTCGAGTTATACCCTCATGTCAAATTTCTGAAAATCTCCCGAATTCGGCACAAAAGCTGCGATAACTCGCGAACCAATGAAGCTATCGACCCGGCGATGGTCTCATTCGATTCAGCGTCCAAAAATCTATATAATTTGATACCACGTACACATTTTTCTAAAAAACCTTGGAAAATATGAATTTTCTCCCCCTCAAAACCCCCCACAAATACTCTTAAAATTGAGCTAGCAAGTTGGTTCAAGAATTGGGCCGTCGTAGGACCGAGATTGATTTTTGGTGAAAATTTCAGATTTTTAGCTCTTACAGTTTGGTCGGAAAACTGCTAACGGCGTACGACGGACGGCGTACGGCGGACGGACAGAAATTTTTTTATTGGATATTCGGATTCTACATGCCTTGAAACGTAAAACATCAAATTTTGAGGGGGGGGGGTTAGAAATTTTTCGGAACTGGTTCCGGAACAGAACAGGTTCCGGAACGGAACTGGTTCCGGAACGGAACTGGTTCCAGAAAAGAACTGGTTCTGGAACTGGTTCCGGAACGGAACTGGTTCCGGAACGGAACTGGTTCCGGAACGGAACTGGTTCCGGAACGGAACTGGTTCCGGAACGGAACTGGTTCCGGAACGAAACTGGTTCCGGAACTGGTTCCGGAACGGAACTGGCCAAAATAGAGGCATCACACTACATAAGTTACTTTTAGCAGGGTGTTGAATTAAGTGAAATTAAATGTAGACATTTTCCTGATCTTATAGAGTCAATAGGATCGTATTAGTGATGTTCGTGAGTATTCAGCATAATATGTGAGTAAGAGTAGGTTGTACTGAGCCCAAGATTTGTACTACTACCTACTCTACAAGATTGTAGAGTGTAGATTGGTTTTCCTAGTTTATTTATTATTATTTTTAAAAATTTTAACGAAATTACAGCACAAGAGAAAACGGCTAAGTCACAAACAAGTGGACAAAGCCACAGGCTAAAAAGAGCAGGAGAAAACTTTAGTTAGGAAGGGGTAATCGCTTTATTCGAAAGTTAGGATAGAAATGGAAGGTATAAGTAGCTTTCAACAGGCATCTAGCAATAAGTGTTTAAAAACTAACCACACATTTTCTTTAATATAATCTAGTTACTCAGCAAGTCGCACATTGTTCCTCTCCTGTTTTTCCGACCGATGCTCGTCAATTAGGAAAGCAAAGCATCTTAAAAGGCGGTAAGGAAATTAGCGAATTTCAAAGGGAACCAACCGAGGAAGCGGTTCTGAGTAGTGCTTCGGGAGGAAAGACGTTGATGGCGAAAGGGCCGGTAATCAACTTGATGCAGCACAAAAGGCCTCGACATCGATTTCCCATCAAACTCCGTCGGTTTTAGGGTAGAACCCAAGGAAAACGCGTAGGGTAAGAATCTACCGACAATTTGGGAGCAATGCGGAAGTGAAGCAACAGCGTAGAGAAAAGATGAAAATGGATGGCACTGGGGGAGTTCTCTTGGCAATATTATATTGATCTTTTCCACCCTTCCAGTCCGTTGTATCGCTTCCGGTTCGATAACTCCGGACGGATTGACTTCCGTTTCCTGTATCGAGCAAAAACGAGCCAGAGGTCAGATTTAGAAAAGCTGACCTTTCCGATGGGAAAATGCGAAATTAAAAATGAGCGAAACTTCGAGCGGCCATGTCAAGGCGAGAGGGAGCATCGAAACAATGGAGCTATAAAGGTCGAAATTTCTTCGAAACAGGAAATTAACAGCATTCAATTTATGAAAATGAGAAAACGGTTTTTCATATTTATTTGAAAATCTGGCTAAATCTCTCATTGGTCTCTCGTCATAATCTTCCTATTACATCGGTGAAAATTCCATTTAATAGGACTTATAATTGAGTTCGAACGACAGAATAGATTTCGCATGCTGATTTTCCTCAATTTATTTTCCTTTCAAAGCGTTGAAAATAATTTGACAAAGGGGCGCAATTTTTTTCCGGCGTTTGACGTTCACTTATTGATCCATTATCGCCCAAGTTAATCGGCCCGGGGCTGTTGAACTTGACAAGGCCGTCTAACAATAATCCTTCCTATACAGTTCCTTACAAGGGGGAACCTTGCTCGCCAGACCAGGAAACTTCCCAACAACGCAATGTTCGATTTAATTGCTCATCAGGAAAACATAATACAGAGTATCAACCGAGCGGTCTTCCCGCATCAGCTACCACCTTCCTCCATTGTTTAAAATAAAAAATAGCTCTAGCAATGCTACACAGCAAATAAACAAATCCATTTTCGCCTTTGTTTCGAAATGTTCACTACGATGGGTACTATTGGGTGTCTTGGGCGTCCACTGCGACTAGCAAGAGGTTCTCGTCGGTTCACATTCCATCGAGAATTCATCTCCCCCTCCCATTCCTCTATCCCGTTAAGTCAGATCACACTCCTCTCATCTCCGATCCACAGAATGACCCTATACTCAACACAGCGCGTCTAGTCCTTTAGTAGTCCGAACGTCTCTTCAAACAAAGATGACGGCGATTTAGAAACGAATAAATCGACGACCTACAAGATGAACAAATACGACGGTGTGAATGTTTTCGATGGAAAAACGAAATAATAGAATTTTTAAGAAAAACATCCAGATATTTTATAGTTCCACAACTAAAAATGGCGCAGGAGCCAACATAATTTCTCAGAAACGAACAATCGATACGAAATTATACAGGGTGTATGGGTATGGATTCTGCTACTGATTTCTGACACAATTTATTCTACAGCACTTTTTTCGTAATTTTTTTTTAGCACGGCCCTTCCCCTATTTTTTGTTTTTAAGATTTTCTCGCGTTTCCGACTTCAACATCACACTCGAATTTAGAGGAGACATCAGGTTTTGCTCAGAAAAACGAGAGTTTTCCTTGAAAGATCAAGCTTCTTAGGTGACAAGGTCGACATCTTCGTAATTGTTAACGCTGAGTTTTCAATACACTGAGTCAGGATGAGCTCTATAAAATATAACGATATTGAGTAATATTTTCTTTTCGCTATTCAGAACCTCCTCCATTTTATTTTTTGCGATTTTCGCCTCTAAATTCGATTTGAATAATCCCTAGACCGTTGGGAACCTGAGCATCAGATTAAACTTAGTGTACACGAAATACGCAAAAATAATAGGCTCTACAGGCAACTGAGAAAATAAATGCTTCGAGATTTGATCAATTGTTGTCTTCTAATCAATTTGTCGATTATTCGAAAAAAAAATGGTTTTACAATAATTGGGAGACTGGAAATTTAACGTTCTTTCCAACGATATAACATTTGAATTCACTCACGTAATTAAGGGAGTCAAGGCGGTTTATTGGGTCGAAGTCGGAAAGACGAAAATAATCTTAAAAATTCAAAAAGTATGCAAATGAGTGGGTTAAAAAATATGTTACGGATCAAATTGTGTGAAAAATAATTGGTGAAATTAAGATCGATTAATTTTATTCAAGTTGGTAACTGGAAAGAAGTGTTAATTTTCAATGTATTTAGTGTAAAATGCCGTGTGGCGAATCCTTTGTAGTCAGAGGTCTGCGTTACCTCCAACTGGCTACAAATAAAAATTTTTGATCGATTGATTGAATTGTGTGAGAAATCAGTTGAGGACCTGTATAGACAAATTACAAGACAGTCTACGTATTCGTTTATAATACCACTAGCTGCGATTCTTCGATACTCGTACAATTTCAGATCCCTTTCCTCGCCCCATATTTGAACAGACGTGTCGTTTTCAATCATTCGTAGTTCTTCACCTTCGGAAATGAGTGAAAGCCAACCGGTTGAAACGCGCATTCCTCATGTCCGTAATTGGCGACCAGATTTCGCTCGTACTTGGAAATAATCTACTTTTCAGCTCGTTCTCGTACAACGATCGTCTGCCAATGGGATTTCTCTCGCACGTACGAGTTTTTCATTCACATAGCGTACGAAGGTCCAATGACGTCGACCTGGCAGTTCCCGCCGCGCCTTTTTCCGCCTGGGTTTCATTTCGCCTACTTCGTTCTATCATCTTGTTGACTCACGTTTCTCGGACATCGGACTCCTCCGCTAACGAGTTCGTCCTGATGGAAAGTTTACGACGCTCTACTGCCTCAAATCACCTAGATAATCGCTTGTTTCCCTCGAACGTATTTAATCCTGCCTGTTTAGCGACCGAGTCCTCTTTCGATTTTTCGATCATAATTATCCGCGAAAGTAAGCTGGAATGATAAATTAAAATTCGTCGATATTTTTCACGTTTAGTACCTACGATTTTCGAAGAGGAAAAAAGGAGAGAAATGTCGAGGGGGAAAATTAAGCGGCTCGTTCTTCCGTGTATGGAATTTATCCACCATTTTGAACAACATGAACGTAAAATGTTACCCTCTCATGTAACCACTATATCGACCAGAAGAAGCGAGCTTCATCAACAAGCGGTCAAGCTTGATTGTTTTATTTACAGGGCAACCTGTTTTCTCGAGCAGCGCCTCGTGACGAAACGATTTTTGTGCAATTTCGCTCCACCGGAGGTTTTTATTGCGGCCTTGGAAGACTTCTCGTTGAAACTGCGTCGGAAATTCCATCCAGCACTGCACCGTCTCGGCTATTTCAGTGCCATAGTGCGTCAGCATGTCTCGGCAGCATAAAGAACATTTCGAAGGAACAAAAAAGAAGAAGAAATTCTGTCTCAAGTCGTTAAGTCTCGAGCCTTTCGGCGGACGATTACTTTTGAGAGTTTATCGCCTCGTAATTCGCTCGAAATAAAATCGTCCGCGAAGACGAGAAAGATAGAGTTGGCAATTTCATCCGAAAACCGACCGGGCTAACTTTTAAACGAGTTTCGAGTCGGGCTCTAATTAAAATCTAAACTGGCTCCCATTTCACGGTATTTAATCTTCCGCATCATAGATTGTAAAATCGAAAAGCTTTCAAAGCCGCTATATTGAGCGTCCATGTTATTGAAAACTTTGACGGAACTTCGAACTTCGCTCGTTCTTCGATCATTTTCCATCCTAGTTGCTCTGATAATAATTGGAATTTTCAGCTTAACCCTCGATTTTCTAGAGTTCAATTTTCTAACTTCCAACAGACATTTTTTCTGATTTTTTCCTCTGAATTGTTTTCATGCCAAAGATTTATCTGGGTTCGAGGTAAAATTACTTTCATACCGATCTAAAATAAGAAGAGGTAGGTATCAACTCAAACCTAATTCAAATCATCGAAGCATAGCTGTCGTTCCAAACTTTCTTTTATCACTGGTGATCAATCAATTTTACTGCTCATCAATCGTTAAATAAACGGCGAAAGTTCTATTTATGAATAAAATTATTTTCCCCTCTTCGCGTTACGGGCGAAAGTGTAAAATTTCGAAAATTGCACTCCGCGACGCGAAAGCAATGTGAAAATCGGCAGAGCATCGATAGATAGCAACTAACTCGCCGAACGGCCAGATACCGCTACTCGGATGACATTCTTTTCGAGATGTCGCACCCATCGGAGCGAATCTGAGCGAAGTGAACACAATCCTGACAGAATAGCGTCCAGGTATGCGGTTAGTTTCGGTTAGTCTCAGCCAAGCACTTAGTGGGAAGAAATCTCAACTAGGACAACTGTTTCGGAATGTGCAAACGAACGCTGTCCTACATGGAAATATTTACATCAATAATAGCAGAATATTAAACTTTTCTTACTTTCACGTATAGCCCAAAGAAGGCAAAAAATTATAAATAACCTAAATAACTACTGTTCATAACGATTGATACTAGGCATAAATTATTACGTATAATGTTTGATATTCGGGCATGCCTTTCAAGAACGCGCTAGTACGAAAATCAGACGTACCACGAACTTAATTTCTTAGCAGGAGGCTACGTTCTGATGAATACTATGAAACAACCGAGGCGTCCAAGGTCGACAAGATTCCCTAGCTGAGAGCAATATAGGCGAACAGGAGGAAGTCGTTGTCCTTCGATGAGCATAATAATATGATGCGTCTAAAAATTTCCTTCCAGACTAATTCAATAAAACAATAGGCACCTAATCGATTGACGTAAATTAGTCTTAGAAATGACGTATTATAGTGATTTTAAAAGAGCAACATCTCTTGAAAAGAGAAAATCACACACAGTATAGGGGAAAATAATTTCAAGCTTTCAAAATGAAGACTAGGATTTAATAATTAGCTCATACACTTTGCCCAGAAACTTCATTTCCTAGGTATAAAGCTATAAAACTATTTCCAAAAACGAAAATTTCGTTAATTACTCAATCTCCTAATTACCTTAGGAGATTGAAAAATAGACAAGAGGTAAGAATCTATTAACATTCGATTTTCTCGACTAACTGTCTCGACATTTCAGTATCAAACTTCTTGCTCCGATAATATTAATAGAATGTACGACCAGGATTAGAAATGATACCTTCGTCTCTTTTTATCCCCCCAGAAATCTATTTCTAACGACGAAAAGAGGCAAAGGACAATCAGAATCTGTTCCGGAATGTGGCTCCGTTGGGCTCATTAACCGCAAGGACTGACGAGAATTTTTTCGTTGACATTGCGACCCGAGCGGGAAATTATTTCCTCGAGAAAACCAACGATACTCGGAGAGAAAACAACTCCACAGAAGGAGTTTCCTCCAGAATAATTCCCAGCCTGATACAACTGTTAAGTAAAAATAAAATAAATAAAGAACAACAAATAAATAATTATAAGAATTAGTTCAACTTGAAATATTAAATAATTTCTCCCTCTACTTGGTGATTGATCTTTCCAAATATATTATATTTATTTATGCCGCAAAAAAAATGTTGTCTATTTACAGGGGAGAACGACAGCGGTCCATTGGTTTAGGAAAAAATCGAAAGAATCTACATTCATAAAATATCCTTGAAATCTCTTCACCGGTATAGTAACCTTGTTTGCTCAGTTGTTGAGTGGGCCTTGACTTCCTTCTGAAGGTAAACATTTCTGTTAATGCGACGATAAGACTCAAACGGCTATATTTTTCCGAAAAGAAATTCGACAAACATTTCCAAGACGAAATAACCGACTGAAAGGCTTAAGTTGACTCCGGAGATTATGCGAGCGTGTGGAAACGGTTTTTTTTTCCATACGAGTAACGTATTTTTTTCGAATAGGTAATTGTCTACCAAACACTTTTTTTTGCGTGCTACAAATAGAATTAAAACTCGAGAAACACCACCTGCTGCTATAAATATATTTTTTTCCCAATATTTTACAGCATACGGAGGAAGTTTTTATTTTGCAAAAGTTCAACAAAACAGAGGCAATAAAAGCACAGAGACTTTTGAACCGTCAGCTTCGCTCAGGCAGTTTTTCATCACGGAAGGTATTCACGAGAAAGAGAAGCCTCCGTTGCGAAAGGAAGAACGAAAGGTTTAAAATTGAACGTTTCGACCGACCGAGCCCTTTCAACAAACGTCCGATTAAACCTACCTCTCGAAGAGATTGTGTAAGAAAAACTTTTCGCCTCGTCTGCGAGCCAAATTGCCCAACAGGTCAAGTTTCTTCGACTGAAGGATTCCGCGGTCTCACGCTGAACAGGGAATCGTTTCCCACTGTCGACTCTGTAATTTCACTTGAAATCATCAAGACCTTGGGAGATGCGTGTGAAGATTGCGCACGCTAAACATGCACTGGTGAAACAAGTTATGAACCATTTCAGCGCCGGAGATAGAAATTAAATGCTAAAAGTATCGATCAAATGAGAATAAAGGATCACGGATTGATTCATGAATTCGAATGGTCGAAGAAGATTTTGCACCGATGACAAATTACGGATAAATGACGGATAAAAACGCTGCAAACTATTGGACAACAGGTTAAAAACGAAGCTGAACCACATAATTCTGAGAAGAGCTGGGGAGAAATTTGAACGGGTTAATTATTGAATATCTTACTAAAAACAATTACTAGCAGCAATTCCGATTCTCATAAAAAAAAAAAAAAAACAAACGAGAATATCAAGATTCAAAATTTCAAAATTCTAAAATCCCTACGAAAAAACTTGGATGACTATTATCCGCCGTGGAATCAATTTTTCGCGATTACATCTGTGAAAAACCGGTAGCAGCATCTTTCCGCAATAATTAAAAGCAAATTTGTTCGGACGACAGATTAGACTTTTTTCGACGCTATCTCATCACCTTAGCATGCCTTATCTATCTTGGGCCCTCTATTTGTTCAAACTTCACCTCGGCCTACTTTTTCGCCATATTTGCTAAAAAAAAACTGCAATCTTCGTGAGAAAAGACTAGGCCAACCCGAGTCATTTGCTCGGCCATTGCAAACTACAATCATCGACCGTTTCTCATCATTGTTCCGACCGTTCCTAGTCGAGTTCCTTACCGTTCCGATAATTCGCTCAACGGGTTTTCTCAGGACTAAGAGAAGAAAAAATATCAGCTCGTAAGAGAAGAAAAAAATAAAAGCTCGAAGGCGTAGAAAAGCCGAAAATTGCGAAATAAATAATTTTTTTTTTTGGACAAGCTGAAAACATTTTTTTGTCGATTTTCCCTTTTTTCTGAACAAAATTGTTCTCGAAATGTAATTTTAGCAAAGGTTATGGAAATAATAAATAGCTTCGCGACCTTTGACGGCATTTGAAGAATGATTTTCATTTTATAAATGTTCGTTGACTAAATTATATATTCATAAACTTGTGCTTCAGAGCTATGCAGTTTTTCGCTCCTTTCGTCACCTCGGTTAGCGAACCGTAATAATTACGACGGATTAATTTTGCAAGAGTTCATTGCGGAACTAGGACGATAAAAGATGACTTCACAAGGAGTCTATGTCAACAATGGACGACTAAAGCAGCACAGGTCAACCTACTTTCTATGCTGAGCAACTTAAAACGTAACAGCTTGGGGTGGAATGAGAAGCTCGGCGCGAACAGAGAAAGCGCGGGTATTCGTTCGGCTTATTAATGGCGGCTGTATTTAGCGAATCGCCGTGAGAAGAATAACGACCAGGTTTCACTCGTTTAAAAGCCTATACCGCGTAAGAGCGTCTAGTGTAGCATAGCATAAGAAAAGCTTCTTTGTTATGTATGGTCATAGTGGCATTTTTTTCCTATTTGGATAGTAGTTCCTTATTGGATGGTATATATTGAGTCATTGATTATGGTCAGAGCCATATATTTTGTTTAATAGGGGTAATATGACCGGAGTGGCATTTATTATTATTAAATGATGAATAAAATAGAATGAAATACACTAAGACTTATAAATGTTATTCGTCTTCGAATATTTCTTTTTTTAACATTTTCGTTATCAAATTTTTCAGATTCTCATCCTTCGAATTCACACCATCGGTGGTCATGAATGAAGATAACGCTTTCCGGTTGTAGTAATTTCAAACCATAACTGAATAGGTCGCAGGGGGCGCCCAAGTCGAAATTCTTTCACACAATTTTAATTCCAAGATCAATACTTGACTGGTCAATACTCATTCGCATAGCAGCCTATTCGAACTAAGCAATACCCATTGTGAGTCCCACGGTTTTCTTCATCTCTGCGGCGGCGAAGTTCCGAAACAAAGTTGCGCAAAAAGCTATGTTCCGAAAGGACGATAGAAACTTCATCCCATTGCGCAGCTCGGAGCCGCGCATGATATTCGCTCGAGGAATATTCAGTTCCAACGATTTATCATCAAATGAGTACGATAAATAAATACATTTTCCTACCACCGTTTCGTTCGATAAAATATTAATAGATATTTAACAAAACACGAGCGTAACGATTTGTTAGTTCTACTGAAACTCGAAGCACCAAATATCTCAAACACATTTTCCGGTACATTTGATCGAAAAATCACAGTTGTTGGAAAAACGAACAAATTGTGCTTGGATAGAGTAAGAGGAGAAATCAAACTGACCGTCTTTGCGGTGAATAGTTTGGGGTGAAGGAACTTCGAGCGAGAGGCAAGTGAGTCATTGGACCCCAATTGAAACTAACAAGAATCCACCGTGAGACCTCGGGCTTTTCTTACTTCCATCCGAAAAGCGCCTCTTTTACAACAGACGAGCTCCCCGTTCTTATCGATGAAATTGTAAATGATTTGTATAATCAAAATCCAACCACAGAACAGAGAAAATCAATTTTTTTAAATATTTTTAGATTACCTTATTGAAATTTGTAAAAACCGCAACGATAGTATGGAAACTCACCTGTAACAGAGAAAGAAAAAATAATTAAACCAGTTCTGAATTTAGTGAAGAGTTGTTTTGTGCAAGAGTAGGACCACGAAAGGATTTAATTTTGACGTTTGATTCGATCAAACGACGACTTAGACTTTCTAAAAATATCCAAAAAAATATATATCTATTTATACAACTGGATAACTAAATGATATTAATAGTCAATGGATTGTTGAAAGAAAAATCAATGTATACGACACAACTTGGTAGTTGACCGGATCGCTACCACACCAGTAATAAATAGAGCAATGGAAAACGAGGCGACAACTCGATATTCAACTTGTTTCTAGACGCATGACTTCGAGATGACGTAGGCAGTCCGGATGTCTCCGGGTGTATAATTACAATATGGCTACAGTAGATCTCGAGTAAGACGACACTGGTCAAACGAGTGACCGTGTTTGACGCTCCAATTCATGGGCTCTCGATTCTACTTGACAGCATACGGCTCAGGAAAGCCACCTAATTTTGCTGAGGCGTCGGGGGATTTATGCAGCTATGATTAGATGAGACAGATAATAAGACTAATTTTGTCACATAGAGAAAATAGCTATATCCTCAATGCATTAGCAGCGAGTGATTAGCGATTATTCTAATGAAAATAGATCGATTTTATTTAACAACCCTAGCAAAAAATTAGGAACAATTCCGAATGAGACCTTTTTTCAGGTTAAAGAATATTTTCTATAGTACTAATCTATCAGAGGAACGGAAAAACAGAACGTAGAATTGACAAGATACTCTATTAACAAATTTTGCAAACAGGTTCAATATTGAACCTCATTGTCGATTCAATCGCATCTCAACGAAGTCCCATCATCGTTTGACCATTATGCAAAGCGAGGACATGAATAATCTACAGAGGATGCGAATAACTCCCTCGAGCCTCTCCCAAACGATCTTTATGCCTAATGTCTGGCGGAGGCTGACGAGCAAGGCAACGCTTCACGATTTCATTGTTAATTGACGACTTGGTCGACGCCGTCACGTATAATGACGGTGATGCAACACCCGGAATTTTGTAATATACCTACACATGCCTCTGAGATTGTAACTAACAGCGAGAGATAAAGAGCTGCTCTCGAGTTGGATTACTTTGCAACTGGCACTGGAAAGAGGCAATTTTTACCCGATGGTTAAACTGCAAATGTATTTAATACAACTAATCAAATACAATTTGCGGTTTATGACTAATTTTTTAACAGAATAATTATATTCCGGTGAACTGGTTATTTCCTAGATGAAATTTGCGGTTGATGAAATGTCAAAGAATCTAATGAATCACAAATTTTCAAAGTTACTACAGGCAGCAGATGTTCGCACCAAATCGATTGCTACCTTTGACGAAAAATTTCACCAAAAAAACTTAGAAATTCAATACCATTCAACTTCAGCGTTCTAGTTCCACTTTCAACATAAACTTTTAGGATTCAACCTCAATATTAAACTTCAACGTTCAACTTCAACATTCAACCTCAATTTTCACCAAACCGCTCGGCTTCAGCATTAAATAAGTAGCCAAAGGTGTTGACTTGAACAAATAAACCGATTTTGCTAATTCATTAACCGAATTCGCATCGCTAAAGAGTCAACTATGATCAATAGGATGATGCAGAACCGTTTTATCGGCAAAGTTTCGCGAAATTGAACGACCAGATGATACGTGTTTCGGATCAGGGCAGGTGTGTGATCACAAGAGCACGCGTCACCCCTGGCAGTTGCCCAACATATTTACGCGTGCATATCAGCGTACACGTACACATGTCTGCCCAGGGGACAATACCCGCGAGGCAGCTGAGATTTAACACCACGAATCGGAGGGGAATATGCGGCTGTTTTCCACGCTTTTGTCCGATTCTAGTATGCCTAGACAACATTGAAAGAGCAGGGTAGTTAACTTGGATTCAGTCGTCGAAGGGACACTTCAGACAGATGCGGCATTCTAACGCTGCTTCATATGCTTGGGGCAATAAATGGGCCGCCACAAGCAATTACAGCGAGGGGGAGTCGTCCGGAAATGTAATGAATTGCAACTGATAAAATAAACTCTTCGTCCGATTTCAAAGAGATAAATAGGCCAATGAAATGAATCCACTGCGAACGAATTTCATCTGCTGTTTCAAATAGCCAATGCATTCAGTACAGAATAGATGGATCGCCCTTTTATCGTAGGTTTGAATAAAAACGCCATGCAAGTCAAATCATCAAATCAAATCAAATATCCAATCAAATCAAATATCCAAAATTCTTCATCAGAATGTGAAATGTAACAACGTTATTGAATTTTGAGTAAATCCTATTTGTATTTTTATCGAAGTTCAAAATTTTCTAGGTACCTAATTTGAGAAAGGGAAACTCGAAAACTGGCTTTTTTCGGAAGCATTTTTACACAGGAAAAAAATTCTATTGAAGAAAATGATAGCGACGATCAAAGGGAAAAGATGAAATACGACGAGAGCCAGAGAAAGTTGGATCCAAAGGCGAGCTTACTTAACCCGAAGCGAGTTTTGACTTCCTCTCGAAAGTAAATGCCAAGCTCGTCCCAGTCGATTCTACTTATTGGAATTAAAGTGGCCGGTTTCGTAACGCGGATCGAAAACACCCTAAAAAATTGGATATTCCGAGAACCGCGGAAAAAATCATTTTTTCCGAATCAGAATAATGTATCCTGATCGTATTCGTAGAACGGTTCTTCATTTCCAGTAGACTTTTTCAATTCACCAGCGGCAAAAGGAAGGAACCTTTAACATAGACAATTATCTCGATGTCATTCAACTCGTCGACCATTGAACAGTTCAAATAAGCCTGCATTCCAGAGTCGAGCCACGTCGTGATCGACTGTAAGTGTGTATTCTTCAGCAGAGCAAGGACCGTCTCATGTCTGAAAGGCTTGACCCTTCGTAATTGACTACTATAACCAGACGGTCGTTTGAGTAACGTCGAGAGGGGTTCTTCGATAGTTCCAAATTGAGTAAAAGAGCTTCAGTTGATGGGAACGTCGGAGTCTCAAAGAATCAACGGGATAGTTAATAGAACTGGGAATGAAACGACTTCTACGGATCAGAAAACGACGAACATTAAAAAAATATTGCTTCACCTGACGAAGGAAGTAAGATAAAGAGGAAAATCGCAGTAACAATAATTATAGTACGGAATTTCATTAATATTATTGTCCAGGGGTGAGAGCGGGAGAATAACCAGGAAACTCATTATCCGAATCTTTATTCGCTGGCCGAGCACTTTCGCCCGTTAGGGCATCCTCAGGGCGACATGTAGCCATAGTGTGGCTGTGGGCCCTGAGGCTCTACGTCGCCCTCAGGATGCCCGAACGGGTGAAAGTGCTCGGCCAGCGAATAAACGATCGGAGAATGAATCACCTGGTTTTTCTCCCCCTCTCACCCACTCAACATTAAAAAAATGCGACGACAAGGAAAAGAAATGAAATTATTCATTTTTACTTAATTATTTTTGGCAGTAATGAAATTATTTTACAGGGAGGGAATATTTTATTGATAACGTGGAAATGTTTAAGCGTTCAATTTTGGAATCATGTCATATTTTGAACCCCAAAATTGTCCACAAAAACTGGCAAGAATCGAATCGGAGAAGATATTTCTGGCTCAGCGTTAAAGTGCATAAAAATGCCTACGCCAATACAATGCTTCCGCTTTCAGTCACTCGGGTTAATTGTCCGGAAAAGGACAACTGAAGAACGGTAGATTCGGAGGAAAAATTCGACCACATAAAGCGTTTCTAGCCCACAGCGAACTTTAGATGCTTAGGGAGATATAGACAGGAAGCAGTATGGTAGGAAGCCTCCAGCGAGGCCTTGAGAGAAACCGGCGACTTGAACGCTTCTTTAAAGCGGAAAGGTATCAGATAAAAACGAGCGTTGGTTAATAATCGAATAAAAATCATCACACTCGACCATTGAAAATTCCGCGCATTGAAACAGGAGGGGATAATAAGCGTTTTCGGAAAATAAAGTAAAATCGGTTGAGCAAATCCTGGGAGAAACGCAATTAGGGGACTTGGCAGTTAATAATGAAACAGACGATAGGAAAAAAGCAGTCGGCGTGGGAGAATCGTATCTCTTTCAGGGGCTAACGGTGCCGTGAAACCCAAGGAGAAGCGTGAGGAAGAGGTCTCTCGGCGAGGACTCTGAGAAGGCCAAGAAACGAAGATGATGCCCATCCGGAGACCGAAAGTTGTCGAAACATTGATACAGCAAAGAAGAAATCGATCGTTTTAGCCGATTCAAAATTGGGCCTAATGCAGATTGAAGTTTCTATAATTAACCAGCCCAAAACTTAAATTAAGCTTTGACTCTTGACGCTTTTCTGACGAATTTACACGTTAATGCTGGTTAGGAATGGTAGGAAAGAGTCGCCGGATAATTCGTAATTAATTACTGCAGTTAAACCAATAATCATTATTATTATCGTTCTTTCGTCGATAAGGGATATTGATAAGATTATTCAAGATCATTCAAATCATTCTTATCTTAGCTATTGTACGAACTTGAATCTAAAAGCAGACCATTGAATTGAGAATACAATTTAATGGGAAAACGGGGAGACACGAAGAGGTATGTGACACAAGCAATATATCGATTTTGAATCATAATGTTGTTTGAAAAAGCACAGTTTTCCTATATCTCTTCTATTTTTTTATTTTTTTCCTTCTTTTCCTTTATCGCTCGGGACTTCCCTTGGTAATGGGTAGTATTTCATTAAAGAAAACTGTTATTTTTGAATACCCTTTATTATATAATTTCGTTTGTATTTTATATTGTATTTCCCTTATTTTTCAATGGAATAAATCACATTCATTCATTCATTAAGCTAATAAAAATATTGCACCACACAACTTTCGAAAATTCGGAATGAAGACTTTTTTTTTGTTTGTCTTGATAGCACTTGCACACTTGTATCGCTTTCTTCCCACAAGAACAAGTCAAGGCGAAGACTCAGGAGGCTTCAGACCTGAGGTGGGGTGGGTCTTCCTAGGTCAACGCCTCTTTCCGGAGTTTTGTATAGGAAAGGTGAATCCTTCCATCGACTAGGCATAATGGTTTTCTGACCTAGAAGGGAAAAGGTGCATTCGAAAACGAACCTGAAACCTATTCGGCAAGAGCAGGCAAAAGAAGGCGCCCTTATTCAAGTGCGACAGGTCGAGTTTACATTACGAAATCACAACCTTGGTGACATATTCGCCCCCGAAATAGGGTAAGAAAGATAATGTTAAACCGCGTTTGAAATAACAGAGCTCGATGGTGAAAGCAAGAACTGGTTCTTCAACCTTGGATTTCTTGCTCGGCTCGCCGCCTTTCCGTTCAATATTCACGAGGAATGATTACAGGATAAACAATGTACAACTATTTCACAGTAATTGTCAACGCGAAAATTCATGGATTTTTTGTGCTAGATTGCGGAAGAAGGGAAATTTATTTTGGCCAGTCGTCAACAAGAATTTTTTAATTGAAGGAACGAAAAACGGGGAAGAACAAATATTTTAAATCGCTCTTAAACTTCTTAAATAAATTAGCAAATAAAAGTGCACTACAAAATGGCAATATAAAAAGAGATTGCATTCAAAACCGTCGTCCTGCAGAATAATTAAATTTATTCGCATTTTTTACAGCTCGAATTAATAACAATATTGTGAAAATATTAACGGAGAATCGAGTGGATTAAAATTGCCCCCAAGGAAAAAATTAAAAAATAAAATTAAACCAGGGTTATTCAACAAAAACGAGATTTTACCTCTCATTATGAAGTTTTGCGAGATTATCCAGTTTTGTTGTAATTTCTACGCACTGCGTTGGCACTCGATTCAACACAGACCGGCCGTAAACACAGAACAACACGATAATCAAAAGGTAAATCGACTGCACTGGCGGAAATTCGAACACAAATCGCGATGAACACACGACGAGGCCGAAGGGGAAGCGACTGACTCGGCTAAAGCTGGCGCGACTCGAAGGCATAAGCCGAAGCGGATCGGCTAAGTTCGGCTAGTTTCGGAACCCGGACCCCTCTCTAGCAGTACTACCCGATCGGAAAACATGACTGTCTGGCTCGGCGAGGAAAATCAGATGGTTCGAAGAATGCGATTACCTGCGTCAGGAGGATCGCATACGCGATCGGATGAAGCTGGTGTTCGAAATCAGGTGAAGGGATGGGAGTATTATAGGAGGAAATCCCGAGATATTGGTACCTTAGTAACGCGATCCGCTCAATTTCATTCCTAAATTTCTCACTTTTTCAGGGATCTAGATACACTTCATTCTCCAATCAGACTAAGTACTCCAAAGGCTAGTTGACGGGAAAATATTCTATATTGAAAATAACAACGAAGAGAAAAAGGGAAAGGAAGTAGGAGAAAATTGATATTTTTTTAGATAAGGAAAACTTCGGATTTTTTAATGTACAAAAACTCTGATTTTTATAACGAGAAAAAATTCTGCATTTTTAATGAGGGAGAAGTCAGAACTTATCTATTTATTTATTATATTCATTGATGTTGAGATTGAGAGGGAGAAAAACATCTCAATAGCGAAGAATGATCGATGCGACAAAACAACAACGAATTAATTTTATTGTTATTATAATTTATTTTTATTTTTTAATGAAAAAATGGAAAATGTTAGAATTTCTTTAACTGAAAAAGACACAGTAAACGAAACCTTTCAATAAATTAAAAAACCTAATCTTCATAACTATATTAAATGTCATATTACTAGCAATTTGAATCATTGCGAGGAAATATATAAACAGACGCTGATTTTATTCAATTTAAAAAAATAACGCAATTAAAGCGGGAAATCTTTTCCAATCGACGGACAAATTAAAGCCGACAGATTTCTTGGTTCGGATTGATTGGATCTCTTGTGAGGTTGTGGCAAAGCGCAGGACTATTAGGGCGAACACGTTTATTTCCGTTTCGAGACTAACGACCCCAACTGGAATGACAGGCGAGGTAAACTGACAACCCTAAGGAGGAAACATTTTCTCAACTATTTCTATTTATAGGCAGGAAAGTAATAAACAAAAAGCGAACGCGGAAGAAGAATTGACGGAGTAAAAAGAAAAATACCCTTGGACAATTTTATCGCAATTTGAGTTCGACTTAACCGATAGAAAATATATAAAAGCGTACATTACACTGAAAAAAAGAAGAAAATATATTTTTTCCCATACAGAAAAATATCAATATTCGTATAAAATTAACAGGCTTCGAAAACCATAGAAGTTTTGAAACCTGGGCCAGTATCAAAGCAGAAACGAGGGTTCATCTGCGCGAATCGACAAACCCGGAAAGAGAACCTAATGAAAGCTTCCGCTCAACATTTCCGTCCCAGTTACGAATGCTCCGCAATCGAATGTACAACAACCAATTCAAGTGCTCTTTGAAAATCCGAAATAAATAAGTTATATTATTATGGCATTTATCCATGTACGTAAGTAAATAATTTCCAGCTTATGTTTACCTATTTCCGATTCAAATAAATAAAAAATCCTCTCGGTCGTGCAATTTGAATGACTTCCCATTTTTGAAAATACTCCACACTTCACAGTACGAAAACTAACTCTATATCGAACGGAGATTGCCGGCGTCAGATCCGAGTTCAAGCCGACGGAGTCAAAAGCTAAGCGGACTCGACTTTCAGGTTTTAGATTACATTCGAGCGACGCAAACTGGTCCAGGATGGAAGCTGCGCGGGCGAGATACGGGGACCGGCCTAGCGACCGCAAAGCAGCTCGCTGCATCGCACACGTTCTCTGCCGAGTTTCAAATCGCAAAAGTTGCGGCCGGTCTACGTTTACAGCGCACGCAACTCAGCGCAATAGGTGGAAAAAGGGCAAACTCGTTATTTTGATTGCGAAGAGATTTCATCACGGTCTCCTATGCGAGTTCGTTTTCGGACACAGAGTACCGACACGATCGGTTTTTAAAACCGATAGAATAACGGTGCATTATTTTCTTTAATCGATAAGAATTTAATAAATTAAAATATGAACAGCTTCGTGAAGATTTTACGAATTGTTGTTCTGAAATAAATTTCGGCAAATATACATCGTTCAATTTTGTCAATTCAGATGTTTCAATATACCAAAAGATAGGTAATTTAATTGTCCACATTTTCCCCATGTAATGTACCTATCCATTTTTCAACCGTTTCTGCGTAATTCAGAAATATTAGTAGAGTATATACGAAAAGATCACATTTTTCAACTTTGAACATTATTTTCATCAATTTACTGCAAAAGAAACTAATAATGAAGCATATATTATTGGTATACACATTATCAACTATCATTATGCTGAATTTGAGCGAAATCGATGTCAAAAAATTTTTCGCGAAAAATCCTAGGGGTACCCCTGCGATTTTTATCAACCGATCAGTTAACGATTTTTTACTCCTCTCTCAACAGAGATAAAAATCTGAAATTTTCAGGGAAGTTGTATCTTACCAAGATGTATTTTTGTAATTTTTTTCAATTCTCGGAAAAATCTGCAAGTGGCCCTAAAAAATCGGTTTTTAAACTCTCGAAAATCGGCCTTTAACGGTGGTTTTCGGGGTCAAAAATCATGTAAATCGATTGTTTTATTATGCAGGAGTCTTCATTTGAATGCCTTACTTACGTACATAGCAAAAAAATTGGTGAAAAAAATTTAAACGGCGCCACAGAAATTATTTTCCGTAAATCAAGTCTTTCACCGGCCGAAATTACGAGCTCCGGCAGGGGTGGAAAATAAACGTTTGTTTTTAAGCGATTTTGAAAGGTATTCTTATAGGAAATTTAACGCTGAATCCGAATTTGACGTCAGAACGACGGAAATTTGACGACAACTTTTAGTTTTTCCCAGTTTTAGTACTACACCGTTTTCATGTTTTTCAACTTTGAAAATTCGTTGCAAATATTTACAGCACAGTTAAATATTATATTATTACTCATTCTTAAAGGAAATTAGACGTAGAATTGGAAGTGAAAATAATCAAATTCTTACGATTTTTTTTTCTTCTATTTTTGGTTTTCACACTTTTGCAGTTTTAACTTTGGAATTGTTTCATCACGTTCGCGAAATTTGAAAAACCCCCGGTTCTGTGTAAGCAAATTGAAGAAATTTAATTTAGAATCGATTAAAAATAAAAAAATAAACGGATTATTTTTGTTTTCGAGATATATTCCACTCATTAATAAAAAAGGTAATTTGGGTTTTCTTTGAGCGCGAACAGCTCCGCAGGGACATTACATAAATAAATAACCAAAAAACCAAATTGTAGGAATTTTACAGCTCTTTCTCGCCTCTGAGTAATATATCTATGTAAATGTGGTCGGTTCAAAAGTTATCGGGAAAAACACGCAAAAAAACGCGAAAAACAGATTCAAGTTCTGACTTTGGACGGCTATAGCTACGCGGAGCTGAGGGCAAATTTTACGATCGTAATTACAAAAATTTAGGAAAATTAACTGGTACAACTTTGAAATTCACTTACTATAGGTAAAACTTAATAGTTTGATCTTTTTATTTGTTTGTTTTTCAAAAAAACAGGGGCAGAAAATCGAAATTCCAAGATACTTCTTGTGAGCCGATTCGAAAATTCGAACGGGTTCATCTTATCGAACAGCCTACGGCTAATTAATTCAGAGAAACGCGGCGAATCAATAATAATTGGCAGGCATTAGCAGCCTATCGCTAAACGTCTTTTGATGTTACATGATAATATTATGTATTCAGCAGGTTACGTTTCTCGATTCGGTCAATCGAGCAGGTCGAGCTAGGGAGAGTTAGAAAGTTCGATGGGCAGCTTTTAAATACTCAGGATATCAAATTGGAAAAAATGTAAATTCAAAATAGGTACGCTAAATTTTTTTCTAACTTTTTTTTTAAATAAAATTTTCCTTCGTATTCTCCTTTTTTTAATTTTATATAAGGGCGAATAAATGCCATTCATTTCCGGTTCGCAATAGAAGGCATACAACGTGCTGTGAAATTCTTATGAAAACGCTATCGATATAGGAGGGTGTCGTTTTTGCTAGGATCTAGGCCACAAGGGTCCGGAAGCTCCCACTTGGAAAACATGTGCACCCAATTCCCTTCAAAGAGATGTGCGATACCGCAGGGCGCAGCCGAGAGACCCAGGTCGGGGATCGTAAGGTTCAACTAAACGAAGCTTGGTATACGAAGGCGAGGTTTCATATTTCATCCACAATCAATAACACGAGTTCAAAATGGAGACAAATGATCAAATTTACGCAACAATATAATTAATAATTACTTTTTGTATTAAAACATATTTTTTAATTTTTTTTTCCCTTTTTAACGTGAGAATAAAAAAAAATCAGTTTTGAAAAAGCATCAACAAGCTAGTTTTTATGGTGAGGAAAAATCATAATTCGTGAATCTGAACCATGGGTGATTATAAATATTCAACCAACCACTATATGAAATTTTTCATCGTGATTTCATCGTTTCTTTTGCGTCTATTGGCGAGAAAAATAGGCCCGATTGTCCCATGCTCTGACTCAAATTATTCAGGATTTTAATTATTTATTATTATTTTTAATCGGTGAAAAAAAATCTTAATTTGATGCAGGTTGAATTTGATTCAATAAAAGACTAATTTCGTTAGACTTTAATATCTCATTCTTCTATGCGCTAGACTTCTAGATGCCCTGCAATGCTTGATATTATTGTACCTCACTTGGAATCTGTGTCAGCTCGAGAGCTTTTTGGAATTTTTTTCAAAGTCGTGCCGAGAATATTATTACTAGCACTGTAACATCCTAGTCATAACCGATGTAGACCATCAACTCGCAGCGTGGAAAGATAGTTTTTGAGACAAGAACACGTTGAAGGAAGGTTAATGGCTGTCGACAACGCTAGATCTCCCGCTAATGGCTCGACACGATAACACGAGAGGAAGTCCCTAGGAAGGGGGGTTGAAAAAACACTTTAAACAGGCGCCCTCGCTGTACAAATGTTTACCGCGCTCGTTGACGTCACGACGACGAAAAGAGTTATAATATTCTTTCTCGGGAAGCTCAGCAGCCAAAGTTAAAGAGGCTTCGTCCTCTTTGAGGTGAAATACGGCGGAAAGGCGGTTTTCAGAGCGTGAACATCAACCGAGGCCCACCTCAACAGGTATGAGGCGACCCAATGGGCTAAACTTGGATGTCTCCTCATACATTGTGGGAAAAGGGAAAAGCGCATAGACCAGAATCCAAATCTGCGGCCGGAATCGAAATATTCCAAACTGTTACCGTTCCCAGGAGGTGTTAAGCAAATTATCACAAAAAAAAAAATAATAATAAAAAAAAAAAATAAAAAATAAATAAATAAATAAATAAAAAATCTGTGGGGGAGCGTGATTGACCAATGCGGACTCAAATTATATTCTTATAAATATGGAAGAATGTTAAATTTCCTGTCTATTAAGCGGCAAAACAACTTTTTTCTCACATTAACTGACAAAAATCAGGCAAAGAAGCCACTCTTGAAATGATGATAAAATATGGTTTCTCAAACGTTTATTGTGCCTCTGTAATCCATCCTCTGATTACATGCTAGTAGCCTTAAAAATGCACCAGACTGTCAGCTTTATTGTTCCAATTCGCGGTTGTGGAGATTTCTGAATGTAGTTTTCATTCTAAAAAAATTCCGCAAAAATAAAATATTGCTTTTATGATTACTTTTGAACTGTCCAATCCAGAGAAACCTCTCACATCTAGAGCAGATCTGTTTCAAGGCAAATTGGAGAGTGAGATTGCGAGTCATGAGATCAGTTGTTACCGGCAAATGGGCGTATCGAGCCGCACAGTATAATAGTTATTCGTCCCTAAAGTATAGCTATTTGCAATCGGAGGTTTATTTCGGACGACGTTTCAAGGCTTGGAGAGCGTGAAAATCGCTTCGGAGAAGGAGGAACCTAACATTTATAGCTCGAGCTGCCCGATAAAACGAAAAAAAAATTGAAACAGGTAGTAAAAAAAGTCCGATGGTGCATTTCGTCGGTTCTTCTCCACGTTCGGGATAACCTTGACATTTTGAATCAAAGAAACCTACCAACTGACCGAAGGCTCGCACTTGAAGATTTATCCAGTAGGTTCGGGAAGAGCGAAGGTTTCAGACAAGAGAGAGAGACAAGTTTTATAACCAACGAGTAATAAATTCAACTAATCTTCGCAGGAACGAACATGAGCAAAAATACAGCTTTCTTGAAAATCGATTGAACCAACGGAAAAAAAATTCGAAGACAAAAACCTATTTTGATTTGGGCATATCCTATTTCATCATCAAAAAATCATATTTTTTCTGAACTCACCCGTGAAAATCACCGTACATATTTATGTTTTAGGTAAGATATAACTGCACTGAAAATTTAAATTTTTTACCTTTCTCGAAGGTCGAGTGAAATATCGGAAACTGATAAATTCCAAAAATCAGCAAACTGTTGTCGAGAAAATTTAAAAAATTCTGATTTCGTTCGAATTTGGTACCTATGAAAACTGCTGATACATGATCGATGACGGATGATAAATTCGGTATATTAAGAATATATGAGAAGCAATTTATTTGTTTCGGCAGCCCCGAATGAAAAAATATGCCAGTTTAATGAGTAATTTTTTTTCACAATTTGTGGAATACTGCATTAATGGTTAAGACATTGATATGTGCATTATTCAGACTAAATGTTGAAAATTTGATCACCCATAATTTGGTACATCCAATCAATTAAATCTTTATTGAAGTTATCGAGGGCAAAGTTGAAAACTTCGAAAATTTCGGCTAAAAACTCGCAGGATTTGAAAATTCTAACGTTTATGATACATCACATGGAGATCTAGTAGGCATGTATAAAGTTCAAGGCAACTGAGAGGCTTCAACTGATACAATAAACGCTGCGAACCGGACAAAACCGCGGCCCGTTGGATATTAGTAAAACGTTTAACGGAAGAGCGGGCTACCAAAACCAAAACGGCCATTCTATATCCCATTGGAGAATGAAAGTGAGAAGGAACTTTCACCGTTCTGTATAACATAGGGTTGTGGTCGTTCGAGTTCAACGGCTTTGAGCTCTGGAGATGTACAAATTCATGACGAGGCCGATCGTATATTTGAATTACGTACAAATTCCATTGGAAAACAAAAACCAGCGAAAAAAATTGATCAAAAGAGCGAAAGTCAGCGTCATAATTATTTTTGATGATATAACGGAGAACAAAATTATTTCATCTTTCATCAACTTTTCTATTTCAAAACAAAAACCGACCAAATTTTTTTTTTTACCATAGAACGCTAGTTTTTAGACATTTGTTTTAAAAAAGTAGCATTTTTACAAGCATTGTTCCACAAGAATTTTTCGTAACTTTTTCAACATTTGTTCCAAAATGCCCCACCTCCTCGACAAATAACTACGATTGTACTCCAACTAATAGCTGTAGGTAGAAACAGAATATGAATCAAAATCTTAAGGAAACTAGTATCGGTTAGCATCGGTATTGACTCAGACGATTATTTTCGACAACGATACTAACCCTGGGAATCGATCGACAACCAACGAATCCGATTTGAAATTATTTCGTGAACGTGAATAAAATAAAATATCCCATAATAATATAACGTGGAAGGGACTCCAGGGGCGCATTTTGTCATTCGCGGTGCCCTCGTTTCTCCTACGGTTTCGTTCGATGAGCACAACTTTCTTTACCTCCATAACCGAATCAACCGACATCAGCCAGTTCTCGTCGAAGAACCGCTTTCATGCTCGAAACCTGCTCCAACTCTTCATGAGACGAAACCTCGTTAGAAGTCGAAGTCCCCCCGGCACTTCAGATTTCACCGCTGTTATACGAGGGCGTTATTCATAAGTTGAAAATTCCACCTCCAATTCTACCATTAATCAAATAATTTTCAAGAATCTCCGATCATTTTTTATCTTTTCATTTATTCCAATTATTCATTTTAACTATTTACTTCATAGAGGTGTCAATAAATTTTTAATATATTTTAAAACTCACAATCGATAATAGGAACGGGTTTTATATAAGTAGGAACTCGTAAGCGGGAATAGAGTAGTCGAGAAGTAAATTAAGCAGAGTGCAATGTAGGGCAGAGTGTGGAGCATAACTTTGAGAATACTCACACGTAAATGGAATAAAAGGCCTTATTACGTTTTTCTCGTTTTACGCAAGGACTGCAGGTCGCGAATTACCGAATAGGCGTTAAAACAGGTCAAAAGATTGTGCTCCTAGTTGATTATTACCTATAATCCAATAGCCGAAGTGAAGCCAATTAGAAAACGCTTTCGCCTATTTGAGCATCATCAAAGCTACGTAGTTTTCGGTTTGCTTCTTGCTCTTCCTTGGAAATTCACACGGAGAAATCGTAAAAAGCGAATGAACTAAAGACTTCAAGACTTGAATTTTAAGTAATTTTACACATAAGGGCACATACTACCTTGGCTATGAATTGGCTCGAATTCCGACGGATATTTATAAAACTCGGAGTGGACAATATGTTCAGTGAAAAAAATGAAGGTCGCAAGTTTTACAGTCCTTGGAACGTTCGGAGATCACGAAGCAGTAAAGGCGCAGCTTCACGCTCTCTCATTAATAATGAGAAATAACCTATGGCGGGAGAACCATAGGAGTTGACTCAAGGACGTTAGAAAGGTGGGCTGAATGAACAGATTTAAGAAGCTAATCTTCGGACGAAATGAGCGCTTGTTTTTACCATATTCTTCAGCCTAATTTGAGAAAGAATCCGACAGATTCGATAAAGTCGGGTATTTTTAAAGAATAATCTAAAGAATATAAATATATTGAAAAATCTTGTATTCCAAACAATGATTAGTTTTCTATTTGAGAATATTCGGACAAAAATGTGAAACGTTCAGAGAAGTATTTTTCGAGATGAATCTAGGTAACGGTGAACTAAATTAGTCCAAGGATAGGTCAAGGAACCTTTCTAGACTAGAGATAATGCAATTGTTTCTATCGGCATCCCCGAGGAGGTGGAAAAACGGAAAAAGAAGAGGCCAGAGAGAAAACCACCTGCTCACTAATGGATTAATAGAACCAGATTGAGATGAAATTTCCCAACGGCTTTTCAACGACTTTCTCATACAACCCCTACTCAATATGAGAACCATTAGAGGGGAAAATATTAGAAATAAATGTCTTACCTTGAAGTCGGAAGGAACATCGATCCATCGATGAAGACAGAACCGGAAAGTAGTATGTACCAACATGACGAGAGTTCGCCGGTGCTGAAATGAGAAAAAAATAAAAATCAATTTAAAATAAGGAAATTTCTAAGGGATAGGAGCTATTTTATGAGCATGTGCGGCACAAGAATTACGATCTAGATATTACAATTTGTTGGGATTAAACTTGACTTAGTACACTTCTTCCATGGGTCATGCTCTGAGGAAAAACGCTGCAAATGATTGTACAATGGTTTCTCATTACTTTGTTTCAACCACGAGTTTTTTAAAAACCTTCTCATTAAGGTCAATAACCCAAACTCTTGTGAACGTTTCGACCACACAATATATTGGTAACTAAGGACTAACTTCTTAATGAAATCGTAATTTTAAATATTTTAATTTTTCCTATTACTTTATTGTAGTCGAAATAATTTATTTATTAATTTCCGAGATTTTAAAAAATTCTGTAGAAAAGCCGCGATAACTTGAGAGTAATTGAAGCTATCAAAACCGCTATGATCGCACTTGATTCAGCGTTACAAAATCTATGGAAAATGATATCAAAAACACATATTTGCCTGAAAAGCCTTGGAAAATATGAATTGTCCTCCTTAACCTCCTCCTCAAAATACCAAAATTGGGGTGGCGAATTGGCACAAGAATTGAGCCATTGCTAGCCCAAGCTTGATTTTGGGTAAAAATTCAAAGAATTAGTTTCCTCAGAACAGTTTTGTTAGCATACGGTGGACGACAGAATCTTTTCATCGGACGGATTCCACATGCCTTGAAAGGTAGAACATCAAATTTTGAGGAGAGGTTAGACATTTTTTGTGAACTAATACGATGGTTTATTATTGAATAATGAACCATACGCGTTGAAATATCAGGGACTGAGTAATAGTCTTTGTCTTCAAGGACTACAAACCAGTCGAATACAGGACAGGGATGTCAATAAACAAAGAACAAACTCATACGAGCTCTAGCGACTCCGAAAGAAACTAAGCACCATACTAGAACACGCGTCTGACCTCTAACAGTATTCATTGTAACTAAACTGGTCTTTGCGAATCGCCACAAGGCTTCACAAGCGCTGGAGAGCATGTCTGAGGTTCTACAGTCGGCCGTTAGAGAGTGTGAGCTGAGTTCTCCCGAAATATGATTTAACCGAGTGCCGGCCACGTGGGGATTGAGGGGACTCGGCGTCCATGGCAACCCCCGTCCTTTCGAGAACACCCCAACATCAAACCACTTCCTTCCACAATATTAATTTCGCCAGTCGACATTTTCGAGTCAAGGGATATTAGATTTTTTCTAAACGACTGTTATAAGATAAAGGTTACATTCTCTGAAATAATTTGTTTACTGCCATCAATTGCCACATGATTATTCCGTTCGAAAAACATGTAAATACAAACACCGAGTTGCTTTGTGAACATTTTTTCCGTCCAACTGAGATCGACGTTTCTCATACAAGGAGACAATGGTGAAGATTAATTCAACTGAAATTTGTTTCTTTCGGAATGACGAAAGTCATTATTCTATACCGATTCTGCGATGAATTTCGTTGTAACACTGACCAGACGTCCATTTTACTTTCGTTTTTACGTAGGTAAGAAAAAAGGAAGCATACCTAGTGATCGTCCTAAAAGGCGAATTTGTAACGGAGGTGAATTAGGAAGAAATTTCATAGCACTATACTCAGTGACACTTTTCGTACAAAACTCAACAGGTGTCTGGTTAAAATGAGACACAATTCATATCTCAGAGAAAAATCAATAAAATTCGATGACATTTTCAACTTTTTTTTTTTAAATTTTACTATTGAATAATAAACTATTGCAATCGCTTTAGGCACATGATTTTTTCTCAGAAAATGTTATTTTTTCTCAACACTTTTTTCCCCGAATATTTCGTGAAGTTGAATGGTTGAACAAAATTCAAAAAAAAAAAGAAATTTTTCAAATTATTAAATACTAAGTAAAAAAGAAAAGAAAAGAAACATGACATTTTATCGACTGATTGTTATCCTAATCTAAATAAGAATTCTCTTATCAAAAATTGTTTCATTTCAATTGCGAGAATCGGATTTTCCCTATCTATAATTTAAAATGACACGACATTGAAATTTGACTGCAGAATAGAAAATACTTGACTTTCTAAAGCAACTCGACGATTGAATTAAATATTTTAGGGTTAAAACAAGTACAGATTAACAAAGGAGATGTCGGAGCAAATTTACTTAATTTTTGTTTGATTGATTGAATTGCACATTGATTATTGAAAAATAATAATTGAATTATTCAAGCTCATTCTTAATGAAATTTTGCCCATAAGAGGCGAAAATCAAAAAAATCCATAATTCTAATTCTTATGATTTATTTTGGTTTCTTGTAGGTATATGGAAGATATTAATATGATTGAAACCATCAGGGCATTTTCCATTTACTAAAAAAAACACTGTGACCACATGGACACGCTCGTCCTTCGCGGGTGCATTGTAGCTGGAATAGAGATAATGAAAAATTCCAAGAGCTGAAAGTGACTTAACATTAATTTCAGCAAATTGGCCCTAAAATTAGCAATATTTTTTTACAAAGTTAGCTGGTTCAATTGGATCCAAGTTGAGCAATATTATTTCTTATGATAACCCGAAAAATAGGAGACACACAGCCGACGCTACATTTTTGACAATCGGTGCGTCCCACTGATTTACATGTGGGGTTGGCGGGAACGACGTAATGATGGAGGCCGTCGTAGCGAATATCAGCAATGACGCGAGAACCTCTGGGTCTTGAACCTCCACTGGAAGCGTTTTGATGCGACGCGATGAGAGGCGCGACGACAAGCGGCGAGGCAGGCGTTACGAGGCGACGGAGGGTCCTCCATTGGAGGCGTTTAGCCGCGCGTAATCTTCATATTTATGTTGAGCAACTTGAGCCCAAAGTTTTCTTTGTACGTCCCGATGGTGGTACCTCGACTCTCTCATGTCCCACAATGACCTACGTTCTCTTACTGCCTCAATCAAAATTTCCACATCCATTTTTGGCGAGGAAAAAAAAAACGTCGATAGAGACAAAAAGAAAAAAAACGTCGACAGAGACAAAAAGAAAAAAAAACTGAGTCGATAGAGACAACTACTGCAAAAATGTGAGAACAGGATTGAACGGGAATTGCGAACAGGAACAGTGAACATCGATTGCTAGGTGCGCACCGAAAGGATGGTGGTGACGGGAGAGCGGGGGGCTCATCGCTCGTAAACGAGCGACGGATCCCATCGAAATGGGATCCGTCGCCCGTCGCTCCGTTTCGCGCCAAACTGACGCTTCAAATCGCGAGCAGTGGAGGACTCCCAATTCACTTCTTTACGATGGGATCTGTCGCTCGAAACGGACGTAATCGCGTCGTCGCTTCATCGCGTAAAACGCTTCCAGTGGAGGTCCACCCGTGCCACCAGCACTTCCTCTTTTTTTCAGGGCCGTCTTGTACCGCGTGAGGAACGTTTGGACGATGTTTCTTCGGAGGAGCAAGTTCGGGGTTTTTTATACGCCTTCCGATGCATCAACCAGGCATTGTTGACCGAGCGTCCAAAAGCCAGCTGAAGAGAGGCCACCACCATTTCTTTCCTCGAATAGATACGCGATATCGCCCGATGTTTCGATCATATCAGTACCTCCCGTGCATTTGATATGCTTAGCGATCGCATGCGGATTTCCTTTTCCGCGACTGCAGTACCGTTTTGCTTTTTTGATGGGCTTTACTCCATATGCAGTCGAGGCGATGGTGACAGCACTATTCTTTCCACTTGCAGTACAGGATGCCGTCAGTTCGCTCCAGCTTCGAGGAAATAAATCACCTTTCTTGCTTCTTCATTTCTTTATTTTTTGGGAAGGGAGTTGTTTCGCTTGTCAGGAATTCGGTTTTCTCTCGTCGTTCCAGTGCTAATTATTCTTATTTATATTCGACTAATATTAGTAATAGCAACCACGATGGACGAGCGCGACCATACGCTCACACATGTAAACTCAACTCTAGCTCAATCAATTTCGAAATATTTCCGAAACTTGATCACTAGACAAACTCAGTTACTTCTTGTAAGAACGAATAACAAGGGAAAAATATTTTGTACTTGATTTCAATACTTACAAAGAACGTTCATCAAAATTGAATTCGCGACGCTCCATCTTGACCGACTTCCGACGCGATACTGCCAAGGAAAGGATTGCAAGAATGGAAATGAAAGAGGACACAGTTCACTGGGGTCTCTCCAAGACCTGTTATGACAGAAATCACTTCGTAGCTGGCTCACAGAAGCTAATGAGGTTTGAAAAGCTGTTACCGTGTGGCCACGCTAGAATCACGCACGGTCGTCCTATGCCACGGTAGTCCGAGCGGGTTGGCACGGTGGGCTAAGCCGGGCGGGTACGTTCGCCCCAACACGACGTCCACACCAAAAACGAAGCCGACACCGAAAATAAAATAATTCGTCTAGTTCGGTCCGGAGTTTTAATTGTAATAACTTAAACCGCTCGGCACATCCCCACTCTGTTTTTGTTAGTTGCTAGTTAGTTGTTAGTTATGTTAGTTGCTTCCTCTGATCTGTATCTGTATCTGGTTGGGATCGGCACGGCCCGGGCCTGCATTTTCTAACCCGGCAACGCGTTAGACGCGGCTACATCAACGCGGCTTAGGCCGCCCCCGGCATAGTGTGGACCCTGCTTTATGAATTAACCCGCCCACACATTTTTTGGTAAGTTCTTGCAAAAGGAAAAGCGCGCACGGTAATTTTCACGAGGACGTTCTGCCCAAATGAGCACTTTTTCGTCATTTTTTAAAAATAAACAACCCGATTTCGAAATTTCCATTCCGTAACCCTAGAGAAATTCAAGTTTCAAAAAATTCGTTGAAAACTTCATGTTTTTTTCTCTTTTACTAACTTAGAGCGGAAAGTGATTCGAAGGAGGAGAAACGTATTCGTATCTGGAATCATGGAAAACGGGATTGGCACTATTTCGGAAATAATGTCCCAACGGTTCGATGGAGTTAGGTCAATTCCTTCCGAACTAGGGAAAGTTGAAATGACTTCGAAAACCTTTACGGTCGTCCCAGTTGGAGTTGGGATCAATTTGCTAGGAATAGAGAATAAATCCGATGCGGGCATTGTTGAATACTTTCGACTCGTAAAGGTCGATTATTTTCCCAGTCGTTTCCATTCAACTATAATAACCACCGAGTGCATAATGTTGCTTGCATATTGATATACCGAGTACTAAATACTAGAAAAAAATAATGTGAACTTACTAGTATAAAACGTCGTTAGCTAAGTGCCTCTCATAGCGGACCGATTTGCAAAGAGATCTCAAAACCGAGTCCCGATACTGCGACAGCGCTTCCAAACCGTGCAAGCCATAGTAGATAATCTGAAGATCCTGGAACAAATGAAATCAGCCAATTTTAGATATAGACATAAAATAAATAAAATAAAATAAATGTGTCAACGTTGAAAAAAATGAGTTTTTCAAAATAAACGCGTCGGATAAATTATTCTAACTCAAATTTAAAAGAACTGGTCGCAGAGCAAAAATGAATTTGGTAGTTATAGGCGATAAAATATTTAAACAGCTCGAAAAAATGCGATTTTAGAATGTTGAATAATTTTAGACATAAAGGAATGCAGTAAAATGCTACTTCAGTATAGGAACTGCGAACTAGTTTACATTTGCTTCGACCGTTAAAAACAGCTTTAGATAAAACGTCATTTTTCACGTCAGGCATGTTCGTCAGTCTCCCTTTATTAGCCTTCGTGCGTCGTAAAATAAATTTATGTCTACATTTTGCATCTAAAACACGTCAAATCGGATTGCAAATATTCGAACGCCGATTTCGGGTTCAAAACCAGGTACTACAGAAGAAGCATCTTAGCACTGGAGATGATGAAACAGTATTGAGAAACGGGCGCTGTTACAGAGGTGAAGGCGATTACTGACATTTTGTCCTTTCACTGTTCTGAGCCGTTCGATTCCGAAGAAAGAAAAACAACTGTATTGTATTGCGGAGAAACTGAAGACGAAAGCCGAGGTGTGTTATTCTTAATTCGAGAGGTCCATTTATGACACGATAGTTCAATGCATGAAGTTATTTCTAATTATTATTAATCAGCATTATTATTGCGTTTTGGTAAAAGAATGAAATTTCGTTCAATTCAATTTCCCTCTCTCAAAATGTCATGCCAAGATTTTTTTAAATATTTTTTTATATTGCATTTATTAACAACAATACATATAAAAGATACACGAAATTTTAATGCTACTCCCCTCTTTAAGCAATGCTTGTGCTGAGGGGAGGAGTTCGTGTTAACCATAATTATATAAAAAACCATAACATATTCGCAACACAAAATATTCATAATATTGTTCTGAAATAATATTCATAAAAATAAAAATAATACAATATTCATAATAAAAATATTCATAGTATTGTTTGTTTACAAAATATTGATTCCCTTTACACAAATATGTTCATTAAGTTGACAACAAAGCACAACTTCAAGATGAAGGAATGAAGTCAATATATGAAAAAAAGGGCGCCCAAAAAAAATTGACAACTTTTTTCCACCGTCACGGGGATGCTTTACGAGGAAAAATGCCGAATTAAAATCACGACCGGCCTTTCTGCAAGAGCTCTCGGAACCCGTTTGAACCATAAAAAGTAAGAAGGGTTCGCATTACAAATTTCAAGCGTTTTCTGAAAGGGTCGTCCGATGTGCAGGATGGGCCGAAGAAGAGACCGTTCCCTGCAGTTCGTAAAAGGCCAATGAACCTGAAAGCCGCCCGGACAAGACCGGACCTGTCGGTGGTCCAGCCGTTGTTTCGTATCAATCAACGGGTAATCCGGAATTTACAATAAATTTTATTCCTCAGAAAATTGTGGTTTCGACAGGTCAGGAAATTTCGAGTGCAATTTTTATCAATATTTGACCTTTCAAGCTCTTGAAATTTTCGCAACATTTTCATCATCTGGATCACACAGGTTACTTCCGCGTTATTATTTTTTCGCCGATTTTCTTCGCCAATTTTTTCCCTTCGACAATAGAAAACGAATTGATGACGAGCGTGAAAAAATGTTTCGCCGCTTCAACGGAAAAAATCATCGGCGGGAGAGTTTTTCGGCCGCGATTTGCACTTCGGAAGATGCCTCTCGTTTGCGATCCGGGGGAAGTTTCGCGATATTATTAGCCCCGAGGGAGGAAATGGAGTTAGCCCTTCCCCTGACCATTTCCTTCTTACCGCGCGCTGATTCGGATTTTAGTTGCCAATAATGGCTCTCCTCGAAGAACTTTGGCACCCTAATCGGCAATTCCTAACGAACGCAATCTATCAAGAACATTAATCAAGCCAGTGAAGAAACTGGTTTGGTACCTAGTGATCTCGAATAATAATAGAAATAACTATTTTCTACGACAACATAAGAATGACAAAGATGAATTTTTTTCGGCTATCCTTTTACGTACCATAGACGGAGTTTTATATAGTTTTATATATAAGCACTCAAGTGCTCAAGTCCTCAAATGAAAACAATGGCCAAGATAGAATTTCTTCTTTTTTTTGTATATCCTTCTACGTACCATAGACGGAGTTTTATATTGTTGAAAACGTGCTGCCGACTTCTAACGAACATTCATCATGCAGAAACGTCATCTTCTTGTTTTGCCTTTCTTCTATAGAAATAACATCGAAGACGAAAACTGGATCAACGCCTACGCGTTCTTTATTTGACAGACGCAAGTCACTGCGCATAATTCCCCCTCTAACGATGTGCAATTATTTCTTCGATGATTGATGACCAGACGATGAATAACAAGTTCTTTTCAGCTAATGACTGACCTTCGGAGCAAATGCAAATAATGAATAACGATGAAAAAAAAATGTATTTTAAAAATAAAATTAATAAATCGCCCCTCGTAATAATCATATGCATAAAATGCACTATATCCCACTCTAATTGACTCGACTGATTAAATAAAAACGGATAATTTCAGGCAAACATATTAACTTTTCGTTACAGTTATTAGAAAACAATATTGAAGTTGAATTTAAAGGATTTTTTTTGCAGAGTGTTATTTATTGATATGTCCACTATAATGAAAAATATGATCAATGCATGGCTTTTAAAAGCAGAAAAAAGTTCGATATTGCTTAGTCGAGTGGAGCTAATGAGCCAAAAGTGCTTTTTATCATTTATCGTACATCTGGCACAATGAGTTTCTCGTTCGAAGCTGAAAGAGGGGTAGTAAACTTAGGAGATCAAGGCTCGTAAATCGTCCGCTCTAATGGATTCGATTTCTCGGTTTGCTTGGAGCAAATAAGCGCAATCTAATCGAAATTCACTGGCGAGCAATCGCTGATTCTATCAATGGGTGGCGCTAAATGTTTTTTTAACGCTTTCAGTTGCAGAAGGATAGTGAGTTATTCAATTAGCGAGGGTGGACAAAACGAGAAACCGTGTTGGCAGTGTGCGACTATAATTCAACGTCAAGTCTTGCATTAACTTTGAGAACGCTTTCCTGCGCTTGGTTTTTGACGGAAATTTGACGTATTTGTTCACTGCACACACAAGACAGCGTGTGGTAATCGAGTTTTAACTAAATAATCCGCAACTTCAAGAACACCCTGCGAGCAATAATATTCCAATAATCTAATATCTATAAAAAAAAAAATAATAAAAATAAAAATAAAAAATATTTAAAAAATTAAAAAAACCAATAACTTGCTTTAGTTTGCCAACATCATTAACTTTACGATACAGTGTTCGAACGTAAGCTCTTCTCAGGAATCAACCGTCAGCACAACGGTGAAGTGGCCGTTGTTTCTCGAGTGCTAAGCTCGCATTCGCGCTAAGTCATCGAAGCCTCGTCGGTCGACTATTGAGACTAGATTGCGTCTAAACGCCTCAGCATTCAACGATATTCAATGCGAACTTCTCCCTGTAATTGACCACTAAATCAGGCGGTGATACGCTTACCAAGCCGAAGGCTATGGGTTCTATTCAGCCACCACAACTACATCAACCTCAAGTTACGCCTCGAAGGGAATAAACCTGCTACTGACGTTACTTCTAATTGGATAACGCTGAAAATGACGGGGGTAATTAGCGTTAGTGTGGAAAATACGAGTAGCTCAATTTTCAATTGAACACAGAATTAGGACATCGACATCTACAATTTCAACCTTCAACCTTAACCTTCAACCTTAACCTTCAACCTTAACCTTCAACCTTAACCTTCAACCTTAACCTTCAACCTTAACCTTCAACCTTAACCTTAACCTTCAACCTTAACCTTCAACCTTAACCTTCAACTTCAACCTCAAAGCTTCAACTTCAACCTTAACCTTCAACTTCAACCTCAAAGCTTCAACTTCAACCTCAAACTTCAACTTCAAACTTAACTTCAACCATCAACTTCGACTTTCCTGTTTCCAAGATTTTCTTTTCTCTTTAAGTAAGATTTTCTACAAGCCTCAAAAACTAACTTTGTCGAACGTTCAAGGTCTTGAAAGATAGAACGCGTAGATGAAGCCTTAATTTTATAATTTGGATCACACACCGTACTTCCGAATTATCAGGCAAAGCAGCATTTACACTCATCGAATCAGAGCTAGGAAAAAACGAGTTGCAATCGTCCATGGCGATTTTCAATATCAAACGAAGGAATGAATTGGAAATTGGTTTCGTGACGAATCGTGATACTCGTCGCCGTTGGACTATAGACGGTTCGCTTTTGTCTTCCCATTACCCTAATAGGTTTTCCTTCTATCTTACCTTTTCGCCTTTCCTTCCATTTGGCAAATTATGATCGTGATAGATGAACAAGGCCGCGATCGAACCTGAATTAACTCTGGTTGATTCAAGTTGACCTCCTTTAGCATCGTCTTCATTTATTCGGAAAATTTGAAGCAGTTTTGCTCTTGGGACACTCATTCGAATTGAATGTGAGGGCTATTGTGCTTTTGATGCACAGGTTGAATGTTTCAATAAGTGATTAGACTGTGATTTCAATAGGTCTGATTGAAAATCTCATAATTGTTCAAGCGCTGAACTCGTATGCTGGAAAATATTTACAAAAATCAGTATCTATCGGCAAATTGGAACAATAGATTGTAAGGTTCGTTCCAAAACAATGGAGCAACACGTAGGACAACAAAACATCTCGTGAAGCAATAGAAACGAATAACTAGCACCGTACAAAACAACAAGAAACGCGTGTGCGAAGAAATTGGTCCAATTCTCACAGCGATGAGAGGGTCAGAGAATCGCGGGCGCTTGTGGGAATATAATTACCGTAAAACTTGATAGACGGAGTAGATTCGTTTATTCGAATTCGAGTTTCGATTACGTAAGAAACATGAATCAGAAAAACGCCTTTCAAAGTTCGATGACTCATCTGAAGAGGCGTCGTTTAAATTTATTTAAAGCCACCTAGCCATATATCTAGATATTTTCTGAGCAACATGTCCATTTTTGAGTCGATAAAGGGCTAATGGGAAGGAATCTATCCGACCTAGATGAATAGGATACAGCAGAAAAAATTCTCCTTCGGTTTAATAGAATCGAACTGTTTTGTGTCTCTTAGTCACACAAATTTAGCTGAACCTTGAATGATATGTTTACCACCAGGAGTCATGCCAGTAGACTGCTGACACTCCACGAAATTCTCAGCTAATTACGTCCAATCGCCCGAAATTACATTGCCTCTCAGACGTATGTTCTGTCTAGTGTAAATATGCGAGCGTAAATATTTTCTGGCGGTCGGAGGTCGCTCTTTGCCTAGCGGCTATTTCAGAAGTGACTTCCGATGCAATGTATACATCATAAAACTCAGGGACTTTGTAGTGAGGTCCTTTTGTTGCTAAAGCTATTTTTACTTCGTCGGTAGCACGACCATCTGGCGAACGTACCTTTATTGCAACTGCTATCAGAACGTGGCAGACACGTGTCAAAAATGAAACTCTATTCTGAATTGTATGAACTACTCAGTCGAATACCGTTAGGTCATATTGTTCTTTGATTACCACCGAGGTGCAAATTATAGTAAACAAATGAATTATTCCATGTAATAAAATAATATTATCGGTTTCCATCGATTATTGGTCTGTGAATTAATTTATTCATATTCGTGTAATAAATTTCTTCTATAAGTTAATTTCGCCACCAAAATAACCATAATGGGGCCTAATTAGCCGACTAGGTATTTATTCATATTCGTGTAATAAATTTACTAGGTATTTAGGTAATAAATTTACTAGGTATTTAGTTAATAAATTTACTAGGTATTTAGGTAATAAATTTACTAGGTATTTAGGTAATAAATTTACTAGGTATTTAGGTAATAAATTTACTAGGTAGGTATTTAGGTAATAAAAATTTACTAGGTATTTATTCATATTCGTGTAATAAATTTCTTCTATAAGTTAATTTCGTCACCAAAATAACCATAATGGGGCCTAATTAGCCGACTAGGTATCCCCGACGTCTCTTCTACTCAGAAGTGACGAATTCGAAGATGACGTGTAACGCGATGCTGTTTAGTATGCTCTAAGCGTCATTCAAAGCTGAACCCGTCACGAAACCACGAATATTGAAAACGCCGGGTCTACCTTTAATAGGCGCTTCGACGTTCCTTACTCCTCTTGCATTCCTCTATTCTCTTCTTTACACAAGGGCATCAGCCGTAATTCACGCTGACGTATGCTTTCAGTGAGCACGACGTACTCAAAAATTACATTCTCGATGAATCGAATGTTAGAGCCTCTTTCTCCTTAATGTCCCTTAAGCGTAAATTATCGCTACCATGGTCATCTATTCTTTCATTTCGGAGATTATCCGGTCGTTTACAGCAATATTGAAGAAAAATATACTTTCAATATCTTAACAAATTTTCTATACTCAGCGTTTCGAAAACATTCGCGCCATTCTCACGACGCAATTTCGCTCGGAGGAGTTTTTAATCCAACCCGATCGCGATACTTGGCTTATCTCACATCTTTGGGTCAACATTTGCTTTCGAGCGAATTCTGCCAGAAGCGAAGCTCTTTTCTGCTGAACTTTCCCACGCCTTATCTTTTTATCCAGCTAGCGTTAATAGTGACCTAATTAAGAAAAACTACATTCCAGAGAGGGATAAATTTATAAAGCTCATTCTAGTCGACTTAATTACAATTATTTGCAAAATTCCATTAAACATAAGGAGAACTTTTTTCAACTAAATTCGCTTTACAGTGCCCCTTTAAATCCTATTTACCTAAATTTAATACGTTGAAAGCTTAACAATTTACCTTCTAAACGACTTAATCTTCTCGATTGCACTCGTTTGCAAAATTACGAAAAAACAGTTTGGTAAATCTAGTTTATCTTGGCATTAGATATGATTTGATAAACGAGTGTTTCGTTTAACTGGTTAAACCGAGTTTAGCCAAACCAAGTATAGCTAAACCTAGATGCTTTGAACAGAGTTTAACAAATCCGAGTTTAGCTAAATGCATAATCTCTGGATAACTGGTAAGGAAAACTGGGTGAAAAATTCGTTGAATTATTATTATATAAATATTATTAATTAAATAAAATTAAAATAAAAATAAATTAAAATTAATAAATATTATTTTCCAAGGAAGAACTCGCTAACTGACACTACTTGTTCTAACTTGTTTACATGAAGCTTGAATAATTTAATGACTCTATAGAAGTATTCTTCGAACCCCGGGAACCAAATTGGAATTCACTAGTTTAACTTTCATAGCTACAATTTGACTTGGCCTGACTGAATCTTACCACCCGGCTCATGATTCGGCGTAGCCGATTCGGATGGACGGAATTATGACGGCTGTGGAACGTGCCATCACGTTCATCCAGTTAGTTCTCGCCGCAGACAATAGTCATTGTTTACTATTACACGCCTCTTCATCTTCAATTTGAAATTACATAGAGCCCTAGAGGGATTTTTTTCCAAACGATGGACTCCTAAGAGACGCAGTAGGAAAAATATGCTCCGTGCGCTCGACAGGAAACACGAGATTTTTCGGGTAGTTTTCGAATAATTGAACGGGTGACTTGTGCATGCTATTATCACGAGAAGATGTGACTACGAATAATGAGCTGAGGAGCTTCGTGATTTCAGCTGACACGCTCGTGCTGTTCCTAAGCAGTTTTTCGCGGTTAAATTACTCTTACACCTCTCTCGCTAGCTGTTTAAAGTTTCACCGTATTGGATCATCAGCAGGGGACGAACGTTTTCCACGTTTCATCTCTAGGAATGAGATGTGCTTTGTTGAAACGAAGAAGCCGCATACTTCAAGAAAAACATCATAACGAGCTTTTGAGCAGCAAATTTGAGTCGGTCGACATTTATATAGGTTTGTCGTAATAAATTAAAGACGAGGAAATTTTGCGAGGAACATTGCGTGATAGGGAAGCTGTAAAAGCGTCGAAGTATCGAAAGAACGATTTATTGATAAATTCATGCAACGGAGCAGCCGTCGCTAGAAATTATGGAAACGAAAAACAGAGACCTTAACTAGTCAACTTTTCTTGATTGATTGCGTAATTTCAAAGGGCACAAATTCTCCTTCGGGCGAGATTTGACTAAAAACGTCTCTCCGTTCTGAAATCAAATTCGTCGACACTCGTCAAGTTGGTCTTCCGAAAGAGGCAAATGAAGCCCCTGAGGGGCCGAAAGACCGAGTTTATAATAAGCTCGCCCAAGTTCGTCCGGGAGTTATTATCAAACGCGCTACACGCGTTATAACGACAGAGGCAGCAGAAGTGCAAGGGCCTAAAGATAAAGACGAGCATCTCCCTAATGATGAGTCCCCGAATACGGGCATGTTACCGTTGTTCAACCTTGAGATTCTCCGAAGATGTTCCACTTTTCTTATGATGAGCGAGATTTCCGATAAGAGAAAGTCTCGTAATAGAAATGTGAAAAACGACATAAAATGAAAGCATAGAGAAACTAGAAGGAAGATTATCGGGTCATCACGAAGAGCGCATTAGGACACGAAGACGAACGTAAATGTCGAGACGACAAAATGAGCTAAGGTCAGACAGACGTCTTTATTAATAAAGAATTACAGCGCAAAGAACAACTAACTTTCGGCGTCATCGCTGTCAACTTAGAAGACAGGGATCCGATAAAATAATCAAGAAGTTCGTATGAAAGCTAGATCAGAGGCATTAGACTATAAACGAATGGTTGAAAACAAATATAATAAAAATTTATTTCCTTTTCACTCAATAATATTCGATTATATTAATTTTAGTGAATAGTAAACATAGAAGAACAAAAAAAAAGATGAGCACTGAGTGAGTGAGGATAGTGAGGGTAACTAAAAATAAAAATATAAATTTATGAAAATCTGATTGGAGAACCCATTCTGATTTTTTTTTTTTTCAATAGGGAGGCAATTGAATGAAAAGACATTGTGAGGACAGTCATAATTCGAGATCTTGAAGTTGAGGTTGAAGGTTGAGGTTGAAGGTTGAAGTTTGAGGTTGAAGGTCGAGGTTGAAGGTCGAGGTTGAAGGTCGAGGTTGAAGGTCGAGGTTGAAGGTTGAGGTTGAAGGTTGAGGTTGAAGGTCGAGGTTGAAGTTGAAGGTTGAGGTTGAAGGTCGAGGTTGAAGGTCGAGGTTGAAGTTGAAGGTTGAGGTTGAAGGTTGAGGTTGAAGGTCGAGGTTGAAGGTCGAGGTTGAAGGTCGAGGTTGAAGGTCGAGGTTGAGGTTGAAGGTTGAGGTTGAAGGTTGAGGTTGAAGGTTGAGGTTGAAGGTCGAGGTTGAAGGTTGAGGTTGAAGGTTGAGGTTGAAGGTTGAGGTTGAAGGTTGAGGTTGAGTTTGAAGGTAGAAGTTTGAAATATAGATGATAATGGATGAAGTTCCATGCACGGATTTTCAATTTAATTATAGATTTTCCGTGAAGAATTTTTTTCGGTAACAAAGATTTTATTGATTGAATTTACTAAAGCCTCCGCCCTGCGAACTTTGTCATAGTAACAGTCGACACGGGAAGCATCACATTCACGTTCGACTTGTTATTACACGACGGAAACACTTCGATTCGCCTTTGCACAGGAAATGTATCATCGGTTGCAGTGTCAGGTGGGATCATCCTCAAAGATCATGGTTCGGATTCAGTTTCATCTTTTCGACCAGATGGCCTCCTTTTCCTTGTCTCCATCGTCCTTCTAGCAGTTACTTCCATAGGAGGCACATGTGCTGCGAGACGGAGTACAAAAGTATTTTTATAACGAGATGAGCCCACTTCCCAGCGTGTGGTATATCGCGCTTGACACCGCTGACATAACATCACCTCGGGCGATCGTTATGAGGTTTTGAAAGAGAACTAAGCGCGCACATTTTTTATTCTCGTCCTCGACCTTTGACAATTGTAACATCTGGTAATTAATTAATTAATTATGAACAACGTAGTTGACGATTCATTAATTTCGGTAATTTATTTAGAATATAAATGCAGTCTTTCAGCGAACGATGAAAGGGAGAATTTGTTTTTGAGAGGAACAAGACTTAAGACCCTTAAACCTGAAAATGGCCATTAGATCCATCGTTGCGAGATCCGTGGTGTTCTCTGATACCATTTGGTTCGATAATTATTGAAGCATACTCAATATAGGAATCTACTCAAAAACCATCTATTGAATTTTTTTCCTTCGATGGGTCTTATTTTTCATTTTGAATGTTTCGAAACGTAGAAAATGTTCGAGGCATTTTTACATTCGCTCAGTCGTTTATAACAGACGAAAAAATATAAAAGACTGAAATGACAGCTAAGAATAAAAACTAGCGGACATTGGGATAGCCAAAGATATTGGCAATGAACTTGGCGACAACGCTATGTGGGAAGCAGGAACAAGAATGCCGTCGAGAGGTCTGGCAACCTGTTCGGCGTATTGAGGACACCTCTGGACTTCAGCCGGGTCGCCCTGCCGCTGTCTCGCGAGCCTCATGATCATGTATCAAAACCTAATATTTGTTTACTAATCTATTGAAGAAGTAAGGCAGATCATCAATAAGGAAGAACCAAAAAAAAAAAAAATTTGCGAGATGAAATAATGAAGCCGGTAATTCAAAGTTTGAGTGGGCGGATTAGCGGTGTATCAATTAATATTCAGGATACATTAGCTGGAAGGTCAATTGGTTTTAATTGAAGGTTAGCTATTGAACTAGTCAGCTTCAATATAACTTACCGCCCATGAAAAAGTATCGGTACAAGCGGTAACAAAAACTGAGTCCCCCCCGTTCGTAACCAATTTTTTAGTCGAGGAAAATATGCATAAAGAAAAGGTCGATAATACAATAATAAGTGCATCACAAATAATAAAAAAGGAGGAGTTTAATTTAAATAAATATAATACGTCGAAGAAAATATTTTTAAACTAAAAATTCTGTGCGAAAATTCACGTAAAAAAAACCACGCAAAATGTTATTAGCTTTGTAAAGTTAAGTGTATCAGTATGTAACTAACGTATTAAATTTCTATCACAGGATACTTTCTAGAAGTTGTTTATCCAATAGAGTTCTTAAGTAGCAAACGGGAGCAGAGACGGTTGGTCCAGCACAACAAAATAACTATTCGAGTTGTATCGTTTAGTTCGAAAGCAAGGAAAGAACCGTTCCTTTCCACGACCCTTCAACAGTGGGTGTTATCCAGGTGACCATTAACCACACCTTAGAGGGTATTATACTTGCCCGATATGGGATTCCGAGAATGCGACGACTCCCATTCTTCCTTTAATGCGTGTCCCAGATTCTTCGGGCTTTGATTATTTCTCTCCCAAAGCCACCTTTTTTTTTATCCACGAGTTCATCGAAAGAGAAGTTCGGTCATTATCTTCTAGTACGCTTCCATGGATTCGTTTACTTTTTAGTTTCATAAATCTTCCCGCATTTCCCTCGAGACTTCCTTAAACTTTTCCCAACGGGTTTGTTATTTAGGAACTTCAACTGGTTTTATTTTTTCGATTGGAACGCTGCAATACTGGAGAAAACCGAATATGGTATCGAAATCGGCCAAATAAATCAAATTTGAGAAATATAATACAATAATTTCACCGATAAAAATATATTGCAAGATATAAGAAAAAAAATACAGCAATGGCCAACGATTGTTTTGTATGCTTGAGTGTCATTGCTAGCATTCCACGACTGTCAACCGCAGCTGAACCGACAGTAAATCCACAAGATCGAATGTCAGCAGGGCTTCACGGACAAATGCGATCAGCCTAGTGCATAATAAGTTTACATAGAGCTAGTATCGTTTTCGAGAAGAAAAATTCTCACACCGAACGAAACAGCTACAGCATTTTTATAAATTATTATTTTTATAAAAATAATAAACTATTATTCAAATAATTTTTTTTAAAATAAATATTATATTACACTTTCAATAAGGTACTGAGAATAAGGTTTCCGAGCCCGCTAAACATAGGAAATTCCTAAAAATGGTCTGATTAATCGGTTCTTCGATGGAAAATCAAGGTTATTTTCAGTTTTAACCTTACAATATGGATATATTGTCAATTCAGAGGACAACAGAGCCAAAGAAAACAATAATCGTCAAAGGTTCCTTGACAAGAAGACAGCGAAAGCCTAACGGTGTTCCAACCTTCTCCTCCCACTGCAGAGCTGCACATCCAACTTCTTCGAACGAAGCGGCAGACAGTGATAAATATGTAACCTAAATCCGAACTCGGAATCAAGGACGAGGCGAAACCTGCTAGTAACTTAGACCTTACAAACGGCATGGAAGTATTTGGACGGCAGGGTAACGATCCGTGAAAGAGAATTGTGAGGATGAAGTCGTCGGAGCATACTAAATCGGTATTACGACTGCAGAAGCGGGCAGTGATAAAAAATACAAGGGGCATAAGTAATATTTTCGAGAACAGAGGAGGAAAATGATCAAACAGTACGGGAAAATTTGTGGAAAAGAATGTGTCAGAGATGTCATACATGAGATGTCTTAGGAACGCCTCAGAAGATGTCTCAGGACGTCTCACTGGTTATGTCCAACAGACTTTTCAATACAGATGTCTTAAAGACGACTAACTGGATATGTATCAGAGACGCTTAACTGGATAAGTTGCACAGACACCTCACGAAAGAGAGGAGATGTCTCAGAGACGTTTGTCGATGTCTCCGATATGTGTCAAAATTTGTTCCTGGCACGTTTTAAGTATCTATATCTCACAGCTATTTAACGTCTCTGAGACTTGCCATATGCCTCAATTGTTGTTGTCTGAGATACTTTTTTTTTTTTTTTTTTTTTTGATAATTCGACTTCAAACACGTAAAGGCACTTCCATTTTTTACGTAAACATAAGAGTAAAAACAACACTCGAATTTCGCTATTAGTTTCATGATTCTTTACTCTACAAACAATTGGACGGACAAACTAGAAAAAACGACTCATTTTACCTGTAAATTCCTCCGTTCTGGCGGTTTGCAAAGTGCTCTGATGAAGTGAGGATCGATGTAATCTGTCATGGCATGCCGCCGGCGTCACTGCCGCGTCTCATGTCCACCCCTGAATAGAACAAAGAGAGCAATTAGATATCGGACAGTGGCGAATAACAGGAGCACAATGGAGCTCTTTTTTCCACCGGCTGACAATTCTTCGTCGAGGAAGACGGATATGCATGAAACACAGGCCACACCCGTGGAAACTGAGGCCGAAGGCACTCGTGCGTTAAACTGATTGGAAAACGTTTCAAGAACTATCACCCCTTGGGGAATAAAAGGTTTTATCGTAAAAATGATAATCTCGAAATTTAAAAAGAGCTTGGTGGCGGGATAAAAATTTCTTTCGCCAGTAAAAAGTATGGAAAAAATCATTATTTCGTTAGCTATTATTTTGTCAGACCTAGAATAATAATTCTCTACTTGAAAAATTAATAAAACAATAAACCGATTCATTAATGAATTCATCGTTTCATAAAAACGGAAAATTTACTTCTGCTGGTACAAATTCGTGGAGATTATTTCGACGAATAATTTCAATTATGCAAAAAGATGGAATCATTTATGCGGTCGACTTCCATGAATTATTATCAGTCATTCCTTCAATCAGCTGCGAATTTCGAGTTAATTTCGTCCCAAACAAACGGAATCACAAAGAGCTGGGTTGGCAACGGCGATAAATTACTGTTCCGCCGTTCGCGCCCTTAATTTCCCTAAAACAACGGCATAACGCGGAATATGCTTCGCTTCGGGGACGGAAAATTCCGAGGACAGTAAAAGGATTTATTCGCCTGTACGAAAGAGGGGATTCGTTGGATTTAATGCGCCACTCAAATGGCAAGGGAATTTGAATGACAAACGTTTTACTTCTCCAATTTAACTGCGTTTTATTTATTATTCGGTAGAAATGGGATTGGGCGGTATTAAGAATTATTTGCCCAAGTTAAAGAGTTTTGCAAATATATCTAAAGATTTTTGCAAATATCCGCGAAATATCGAGGGAGATAATTTCGATTTTGGACATTTGGCTTTCGCTCGTATCACGATTCTTTTCATAAATACTCTTGGAGATATCCGCAAAATAAAATAAATTTTTACTACGCTGGAGGTGTGTAATATAGCCATCGGTAATTATAAATTTATGACCGTTATCTCTCCGAGAGATAAACTAGCAAGCCAAAAAGCCCGAGAAAGTGTAAACAACGGTAGTATATGAAGAGCGTATAAAAGTAATACAGCTCAACCGAATAACAGGGCAAACGTGAACTAATATGACCGATGGATTTCACGTCGAAACTGAATTTGAAGCGTCGAAGAACTGAAGGAGTTTTTTTTGTCCCAGGCTAGAATTTGGAATATAGAATATAGACCCATAATCAAAAGCAGATCAGTACACGAATCGAATAATATTGAAATTAACGATATAATATATTATTTTATAGACAACACTAACCAAGGCAATATGTATAGTGGCAAGAACGTCGACGGACGAACCGCCATTGTCTCGAATATAGTAAGAGAAGAGTGCCAACACAAGGTATATCATGCACGTAAACTATTCAGGAGACATTCGACTGCTCTAATATGGCTCGGTTTCGCGCTTTAGCCTGGTCCACTATCCCACGTCTTGTACTGGCCTCGCATATTTCGCAATGGCTAGCTCGTGCTATTCAATCTAAATGTGTGGGCGAGATGGAGGGTCGCGAAAATCTCCATGTTCCATGTGAAGGTGAAACAAAGGCAAAAGTGATTTCGAAGAGAAATCGGACAACTTGAGCGGCTGGAACATCTGAAGTGTCAGAACGGGGTCGCCGAAGCGAGCGTATAATGTACATCGAGGTTGCGACAGAGCGAATGAAATTTAGAGACGAATTTTTCGTCAGCTCTATTAAAAAAAAAAAAAAAAAAAAAAAAAAAAAAAAAAAAAAAAAAAAAAAAAAAAAAAAAAAAATTGTTACGGGGTTTGGTGGAGTTTGTTAGTTGTTCTCCATAATTAAGCGGCGCGCTTTCGCCGGTCGGGCATCATAATAAAAACACAGCTATGGAGCAAGAACGGTAGAAGAAACGCGACAAAAATGAGAAGCACAATCAATTAGCTATGAAAAAAATAAAATATCAAACGACATAATATATAGTGTAGCTGAGTGTAATTTGAAGAGATTGAAATCTAGTATTTCTAAATGTATGAGGAACCAGCTTATAGGACGTTTTTCATCTTCTGGGCGAAAGCGTATAATATTCAGTACCGAAAGAGCCGGTGGGAACTTCCCAAGGTGACAATCAACTTTGAGTCACGAACAGGTGGCCGCCTATAAGCCACCTCCGCACCAGGTGACCACGAGGTTATCGACTTTGGCCGATAAAACCGACAGATGATCTCCCCACTCGCTATTCAATTATGTGTGAGGAACCAAGTATTTTTATTTTTTATTTTGAAATACCAAATTATTATTTTTATCTTTAATTATTTAATTTTTTCAAGTAATAAAAAGCAAGAGGGTTTAATTGATAAAACTGAACCATTTTTTGGCCAAAAAATCGATAAACGCAATTGATAAACCGTCGATAATATTAAATAAAATTTACTAACAGACAAGAGAAAGCTAAAAGGAAATAATAGCTTTCAAAGATTTTTTTCATAAACGCCGTGCCTTCCAGCTGTTTGTTACGTTCGGAATGGAAATTCTCTATTACTCAGATATCAAACCCTTTTCTGTCATTGTTCGAAAAAACAAGACGCCGGGACAAGGAGACAAGGGAAAAATACAAAAGGCAACAGACGCCAAAGATTCAGACGGTCTCGACTTCTTTTATAACTCGGATCTAGGTCACAATCATTGCAACCCTCAGTGAGGAAGGTACAGCGAGTACACCTACGTGAAGTTGCCACTCGAACCTAACGTGGCATGAACTGTGTAAAAAACGCCAAGGCTAAGCTCGCGTTCGGCCGACTTTTTCAGCAAAATCCGGTCGAAGTTACTATTCAATATTGGCTCTTTTTATTAAGAAATGAAAAAACAGAAGGAAAAAATTTATAGCAGAATTAAATCGCATTACACCAACGGGCTCGAATAGCTTCAAAGCTAAGAAACGGCTAATAGCGTTTCAAAAAGTGAAAAGAACTTGACGAAGGCAATTAATTTTTCTTACGAGCATTGAACCATTTAGAATCCTACAAAAGTAAGTCTTCTTTTTTATAAATTTAATTTGGAACACGATCGTCAAACCTCGAAAATTAACCCAGATCTAAAGAACTTTCAGAACACAACTGTTAATTCCCCTCCAGAAAACTTCATGTCAAACTTCAAGATAATTCGTTTCATCAGCCGTTTTGATTGCATCTAGAGACGTCAACTATGACGACAGCGATTTAGCGTCTAATGACGGTCGTTAAAAGCGTTTCGAAGGCTTGTCAATTTTCACCGCGTTATTCATTTTAATCTGAACTTTTCACAATTTAAATCTAGAGCGGTGGCCTTTAGTCGGCAACGACAGGCGCTACTAATCGCCCACACATAAAAATCGTCAAGTTCAGCCCGTCTAATTTCGAAAACGTTATCAACAGTTCGAAATAAAGATCTAGAGGAAAATATGAATACAATTTCTACGTAAATTCCTGTTTATTTTCCCTAGAAGAAACTTCCATATTTACCACTGTTTTGATGCTCTTATTTATCTTCCTCTATAATATTTGTACTTCAATTATTGAAAACTGATTCTCGATTCGTCGCTAGAAATAAACCGTTTCCAAAAAAACGAGTTATAATAATTATATTTTTTCTTTCTTATTTTATTATTTTAATTTTTTTATTATCTATTTATTATTATTTTTATTATTAATTTTTATCTTATTTTAATCGACAGTTTTTCACGGGTAACAGAAGAAAGACGACGAAAATAACGCGTGAATTGCAGCGTGTATTTTGCCAACTAACCTCCACATATTCGATTAGGTAAGCAGTTCTATTGTTAACCGCTGACCGAGATGACTATCAATTGTGCGATCCGTCGTCAACACTTGGCGAAAAATATTTCGAACCGATTTAAAAATAAAATGAGTCGCATTATCCATTCCGGTAAAACCAAACGAAAAAATGGGGCCTAAGAGTGATTTCCAAAAAGCTGGAAGCTAGTGAAGCTGAATAGACGGTTCAGAAGAGAGCCGTCGCAGAAGGTGAAAGATTTGAAAAATTTCGAAATTTTTGGACTTTTACAGTTTTTTATGTAAAGTTCAAAAAGACGCATCACCGCGGAAATTTTGTCCAGAAAAATGTACAACATTTGAATATCGATTATACGTATTGACCATACGATCATAATCAATTATTTAAATTTTAAAGAATGAATTTTTGTGAAAATCAGCTATATTACGATACAACATTGGCCCGAAAGTGCAGAATCGCTCAGTCCTCAGTGACAAACTCAGCAAAAGTAATTGGAGTCGACTACTGAAACATTTCATGAGCACTAGCTGCAATAAATCCCCAAAAAAAAGTGATCTCACTTTTTCCACGGTAGAAAAAGAAATAGAAACAGGCAAAGAAAACTTGCCAGATTTAGCTGAGGCTTCACGGCCGACCTTTCTCATAAGGCTGCCAAGAAAAATTAAAAAAAAAAACTCTCCGACCTTTTTGCAGTATTGAAAAGTGAACCCAGTCGTTCTTTCTCATTTGCATACCATGCAACGGGTACTTGATTTAGTTAATGAGAATTTTTCTACCTTCCGCGAGTCGAAAAACGTGTCTTTTCATATTTTCGCGTTTATTGCTCTCGCTTACGAGCGGCATTTTATTCCCGAGGTTGCCCTGTTTGCTTTGATGCTGCACTTCATAACTTAGGCCGACCCGTCGGAAAATGTTTACCTTCGGGAGCTATCAAACGTGCTTAAGCCAAGCCGGATCGATGAGGCCTAGTTGAACATTTTTGCCTTGTCTATCACCCCTGACCCTTCGTGGGTCTCTACCTGGTATCGATTCGCTGAAAATTAGCGAAGGCTAGCACGACACGCGACGCGAATCTCTGTACAACGACGAACGGCAATTTCGTGCTGTTTTTAGACACCGATCGAACGGTAACTTCACACAGTCGATAAAATAAGCTAAAAAAGTATATTATAAATTATTAGAATTTTTTTAATTCATGTTCAGAATCCGTAGGATGAAAATGTTGCTAAATATACTTGATTTAATACGTTATCAAATGGGAACCGACGTATTTTATTTTCTACATTATTTTTCACTACGCGGAAATGAAAATATTCCAATTTAATCCCAAAAATCGATTTTCCTCGCAGGATGCATTTTCAGTTTTTGCGGAGTCACTGAGGAGTGAAATGAGCAGCACCGAATTGTCGCAGAAGACAAAAATGGAAGCGAATTCATAGGAAAATTACATGTTCCTCGATACAGACTAATCAGGATGTCTCGTACGAGCCCGGCGCCTCCTTCTCAAAATTGACGGTTCACAGTTGGGTTTTATAATAAAATTTGGAAAACCTTGAAAAAACGCTCGTAAGTGAATTTTTTGAAAATGATCGTACAGTGGTTTATTAATCCTTAGTTTAAATTAACTTCAAGTATATAATCCCAAACGTTTTCCACGTAACAACAAAAAATAAATGTAAAGGGAAACTGCTTAATAAATATCGTAATTTAAATTATTTTTATCTTTCTGGATTACCATATGATTTGAAGTAATTTGCCTAACGATATAGTTTAATTGGAAGAGAGTTTGACAAGTATTCAAGTAGTATAAAACGATTTTTAAAGCTCCTCAAATTCTACACCCACAACTTTTAGAACTGATGCAGCCATCTGGCTAGAGTTAAATAATTGTTAAGCAAGGAATAATTTTTGGTGAAAATTCGAAGCGACGAAGCAACTATAGTTTCCGTAAAAATTGATTTTTTCGCTTGGGCGGGTTTACAATGGTTTACGATCTATTTATTTAGATTGATACGGGCTCGAGAGCTCAATATTACATAACATAAATAATAGTCCTACTCGCAAGAAAATAAATGAAAATGAATACTTAAAATTAATCGATTAAAATTAAATATATCTCGAAGATGCGTTCAATGTCAATCCCGGTAAATTCGTTTCGAATTGCGCAATTAAATTTGAAACGATGCTAATATTGGATTTCCGGATGATATTCCGTTTTCACATTATCTCCTCCGAGGAAATTCGAGAGAAATATAATTATGACGGGCATGAAAAATATCAACCGTGGGAGGATTTACTAACAATGGCACTTGTATGTCCGAGAGAGTAGCCACGTGTGACGAAATGCGAGATAGCGCCTCTCCTGGGTAATTAGAGGGTCACGAAACATTTCGCTCGACCGATTCCAAGGCCAAGGTCGCATATCATAATCAACTCTCACTCGATCTTCGTTCAAAACAAAAATAGTTCTTCTAGTGAGTAGATTTAGAACTTCAAAAAGTAATAATCAATGGTATCGCTACGATAATGAGACCATGAAATATAATAGAAATATTAGCGGTAAAAATTCATGAATAAATATCGATCGTGTTTTCACGTTTTCACACTCCGCTTTGTAGTAAATAGACAGCCCTAAATAGACAGTACTAAGAGTAAAGTAATCACATGAAGAATACAATGAACGTTCTTGAACTGTGGAGAGTTTTAGATTCATACGGATGAGGAGCCATTTGGCATTGAAGAATTGCGAATAATTTGAAATCGTCTATATGTGGGGAAAATTCAGCGTCTTGAAAATAAATCGAAGTCGAAAATGGAAACGAAGTAAAGATGAACCCCGACAGTGAGTGAATGAAATTCAGAGCTATGTCTATGAAAAATACTGGCAATACTAATACGACTAGTTACAATTTTCAGCGCCCGCTGGCGTACAAGTAGATGGTTTTCGAAAATAGTTCAATTAGGCTATTTGCGAAAGAGTTCGCATGTTCAGAGTTACCAATTGTAGACAAAATAGTTCGGCTAATGATTATATTTTCGAAAGCGGAACGAAGGAGAAATAATAAACGACCGCAAGGGAAATCATTAGAAAAGACAATCACCCTAATAACAACATTTTTGAAAACTTGATATTTTTCATATTAATTTGCACATTTTTTGAGTCAAACAATTTTTAAAAAATCGCCATTCTAAGTCAAAAAAATTTTAATCAATGAAATTTCATGAAATTAGTTATTTGCATGTGGACACTATGCAAAGCTTTTGGTGGTCAAGAAACCTCAAAAATATCGATTTGTTCCAGTTTTTTTATATTTTTGTTATTTGTCCCATATAACTCATACTGTCGTACAAAAAAAAAACCTTCAACATAGTAAATTGAAGAGGACAAAATTTCTCGTCGACGAAAAAAAATTCAAACTCGGTCGAATAATAGTTTCTACGGCCAATTAAAAATTGTCAATTTTTTCCAAGTTTGGCAAACATTTCGATAACGATATAGGTTCATGAAATCAATCCAAATCGCAAACCCCCTCCCTAAAAGTTGTAGGGCAAGGTTTGGAGAGTCCACAAAATACGAAAAATTTGAAATTGGCCCAATATATAAATGTTAAGTGGTGTTTCCAGAATTGTCGATTTTCGAAGATACCGAACTTATGACCATCAGCTACTATTCGGACCCTAGCTCGAGTATGGACAATATTTGAGTTAGAAGCACGAAAAAACTGGAACAAATCCGAAATTTTCGACGTTTTGCAGCCGATAAAAGTTTAGCACAGCCTCCACATGGTCAAAAAATTGGACTCGAGTTCAATAAACATGAGCAAACAGCATCCTAATATTTGATTAACGTCGGAGTTTTTTTGAGCTCGACCTCTTTTTAACGAACTGTCGCCTGGACTAGAACCATACCAATCAACTTCGATATTTCGGTGAAGTCTGTCCATGTCTTAATAAACGTCATTTTTCAGAACTGAGGGGCACCTTATTCGGCAAGAGAATGCACCTGCCGTTGGACACCCCAGCTGACGCGTGCAGTCAGCCGTTATTTGCTGGAGGGTCCGTAGGGGATCGTGCGAGGGTAGTTTCGAATTTACTGTCTCTCGCGCACTCACTGACCCAGCTCGCTTCTCTTTATCCCTCGAATGCGAGGCGTGGGAAATTTTCCCCCAAACGATTTTTGACACTTGGTCTAACGCCAGTAGAAATACTATCTAATTCCAACTTCCAACTTTCAACCGAAAATGATAATACGTATTGATGTTTTGGAATAGTGACTATGCTCTTTGATAACGTCGAGGAATATAATTTAATAATATCCAACCTAAAAATGTCAGAAATCAAAGCCGCAGAATGTGGACCGAGCTATTGAAACAGAACAGGCGCTTTAATGAGGGCAAACTGGAATGAAAGGGAAACCCCATCACCAGGAAAGAAACGAGGAATGCCAAGTACAAGACGCATTCTCTCGGATCGAACCGATCAACGCACGTGATAGAAACGCTAAATCAACTGGCGAATGATTATAAAACCTATTCGGTCAAATGAGCTCCGCTCGGACGGATACTATTGGAGTGAAATAATTAGGAAAGTAAAGATATGCTTGCGATTATACACTTTCTTCACATTCGTCGGACGTCTACTCTGAAATGAATTTCCAACAGGTCGATTTTCTAATCAGATAACAAAATCACAAAATGAGACGAAATTATTAATTATTTTCTGTATTATGCCAACATTGAATATGTAGAAATGCTACCAACTTTTTTAAGCGAACGGTGACAGTCGATGTTTCCTCAATTTCTCAAAAAAATCCGAAAACTCACCTGGAACAGAAAAAATTCATCGTCAGTTGACACAGAATTATCACACAAGGCAATAGGAATACAGGAAAAAAATCCAGTAGGCCGCCTCTGTCATGACATTGCGTGAGTGGTCGAATCTTCAAGTTGAACGTCATCCATCAACTTCGCGCACTACAATTTCCAAGACGTCTTCGAGCACTTCACATTTCGCCAAGATAAACTTCGCCGGCTAGCCAGTCATCACCGACTGAAGGGAGAGAAATGGAATACAAACGGAAACGTGAAAAAATGGTGTGATCGGAACAAAAACGCTGCAAATTATTGTACGGTGGTTTATTATTCCTATGCTTCGATTATGATTTAAGAATTCCATCCACTTTTGTGATAGTAACTATCCCGAGCCTTCATGAACGTTTCCACCTAAAAACAGATTGGTAACTATAAGGGAAAACTCCTCAGCAACTATCGTAATTTTAATTAGATTTTTTCTTTCTTGACTGCCTAATTAAAAGTTATTATTCACCTACCAATACAGCTTAAGCGTGTTTTATGAGCATTTCAAGTATAGAACGATATTTATAGCTCCATAAACTCTCGCGTTTACCATCATGGCAATTTTTTTAAAATCTCGAAAAGTTCACAAAAACTTGGATAACTCGAGAACTGTGAACTCTCTTACGGTCTCATTCGATTCAGCGTCGACAATAAATAAAATTTATATAAAACACACGTGTTTCGAAAACAGTGGAAAATAAGAATGCTCCATCACAACCCCCAAAAACACCCTTAAAATTGAGGAAACGACTTCGCTAAAGCATTGAGCCATTGTCAGACCAAGAATAATTTTTGGTGAACATTTCAAGAAATTAGCTATTATAGTTTATTGTGATATTATAGTGTTGACGGCCAACTGAGAGAATTTTTTCCGCTGGATAATCGGATTCGAAATGCTTTCAAGTAAAACATCAAACTTTGAAGGTGGCTAGGTTCTTTTTTCTGGGGCGGTTACAGAAGTTTATTATCAAATGATACAACAAAATTAAATTTTCGGGCAATGTGGAGAGGTCACCTATAAAATCAATACATTATAATATATGTAAACTAGTGAAATTGAGACATAGTGGGGTAAAATAATATTAGCGAACAATATAGAGAAACGTTTCTAATCATATTATGAAATATCTCCATTTTTCTGTCCATCATGAATTCAACCAAGATCGAAATTGGAGGAGAAAGTTTGATGAGACAAATACCTGATCGATTCGACAGATAACTAGAGAAATATACAAACCAAAGGAATAACCAGTGAAAACTGAACTTTTTTAAGCCAATAAGCTCACGAGTAGAAACAAATGAGTGGAAAAATAACTGAAAATGTAAGTAAGGCGGAAGTATTCTGTGTGATCCAAAAATAAAAACAATACTTCATATACACGCCGCTTCTCCAGATAAGTTACAATTTTGGTGGCAGAAATTGTCCTCTTCCATGTGAGGATAGTCAAGATGATCGGTCATAGCCTCACAAACTTCAGATTGTGTAACCGGATTGTGTCTATTTTCACGCATTGAACATGGGAAACATTATGCAGAGCACGACTCACTATTACCAACTTCACAGGCAGACAATAGCCTCGACTGTAATCTCAACGAGACGAAATCTCATTCTATTCATTGTCACCTCGGATAATTACGATTTTGGAGAACAATCGATTCGTGTCCGCGCATATCGGATTAGCGGCCTTGATCGAGATAATCAGAAGCTTCAGATTTGACAGTCGAAATTACCGTACAGCAGTTTTTTCGAAGCCCAATTATCAAATAGTAGAGTGCAGAAGAAAGGGTCAACTGTAGGTTAAATTGGATGAGTATTCAAAATTAATAACTGAGTTTGAAGTTCACCTTGAAGAAGAGGATGAACTATAAGACAGAGAAATAATAATAATAAGTCAATGGAAATTCTAAAGAGGAATAATAATAAGTCAAAGGAAATTCTAATTACTGGAGAAAAACCATCATTCACAGCCACAAATTATTCGAGAGGTGCATTAACTTGGAAAATTCTCAGTTTTGGTTTATTATTCAATAACAAACCATTGTAATCGCCCAAGAAAAAAAAATTTCTAACCCCCCCCTCAAAATTTGATGTTTTACGTTTCAAGGCATGTAGAATCCGAATATCCAATAAAAAAAATTCTGTCCGTCCGCCGTACGCCGTACGCCGTTAGCAGTTTTCCGGCCAAACTGTAAGAGCTAAATTCTTGAAATTTTCACCAAAAATCAATCTCGGTCCTACGACGGCCCAATTCTTGAACCAACTTGCTAGCTCAGTTTTAAGGGTATTTTTGGGGGGTTTTGAGGGGGAGAAAATTCATATTTTCCAAGGTTTATCAGAAAAAGGTGTACGTGGTATCAAATTATATAGATTTTTGGACGCTGAATCGAATGAGACCATCGCGGGGTCGATAGCTTCATTGGTTCTCGAGTTATCACAGCTTTTGTGCCGAATTTGGGAGATTTTCAGAAATTTGACATGGGGATATAACTCGAGAGTTCTTGGAGCTATAAAAATCGTTCTATACACATTGGAATGGTCGTCAAACACTCTCTCCAGCTGTACGGTAGGGCAAAAAATTTAGTTTTTAATTTGGAAATTAAGAAAAATAAAATAGATTAAAATTACAATAGTTGCTACGGAATTTTCCCCGATAGTTACCAATCTGTTTTTCGGTTGAAATGTTCACACATGTTCTGAATAATGACTATCTGAAATGGATAGTCTTCTGAAATTTTATTTGAAGCGAAGGAATAATAAACCACTGTACAATCATTTGCAGCGTTTTTTTAAGTTCTAATGATATATTCCGATCAAAGCGACCGTTTCAATGTTACGACGCCGAAACTGAAACAAGTGCGAAAATCTCGACGTTTTTCTCCATATTAATTACTTTCTATTAAATTTAACGGCTGCCATTCACCTGCGATGTTGCGCATATAAATGTGCTTTTTATATGTATTCAAACTCGTTAGTCGAAGAATGAGAATCGAAAACCATGGATGAAAATGCTTTCAGCGGATTGCTTTTCTATAAAAGAACGTCGGTTTTATCGCTCGATCGAAGACTCCCGAGGGTGAATAGGTTTTCTGAATAACTTCTAGCCGGAACAACAACTCTTAAACAGCATCGCGCTTTTGTTTGCTCATAGCTACTTCAAAAACCAGACCACGTCTCCATGCGAAAACAATTTAGCCCTTTTCGATATGTCCATCGTCGACGGGAAGATTGAATCTGATGTTTTTGAGCGATGGAGCAAAAAGTACACTGAAGTAATAGAAGTAGAGTGAGAGTGACATTCTATTTTCCGAATATCAAGATATTTGGTTGTATTCAATGACGAACCCATCAGAATTTGATGGTAGGTGAAATAATTTTCAGACCAACGATCGCTCAATTCTTCATTCAAAGCTAAAACTCAATTTTAAGAGGGGTTGTAAGGAAGGAGTTTCCCATTATTTGTTGACAATTCAATACGAACCATTCGATTTTCAACGCGGAATTGAATTGTGAAATAACAAAATTCATACGTAAAATCGTTCTCAAGCTTCCCCGCCTTTTGATTGTAAAAAATACGATATGGAAAACTGTGAGCACTGAATCGATTAAGAAGTCCAATTTTCAATTATAATGTAAATAAATCTATTTTTTCCAAACTCATCGCCTTGACCTCTAGACTCATTTCTTCCTAGAATGCAAAATGTATTCACAAAGACTACGCGGAAATTCATAATTTGAATAGAACCTCGATAAACTACACAGGCGGCGCAATTAATGGAGAAAGGTCAAACTCTATTACCTGATGGAATATTTTGGCGCATATTTCCATTTAAATTCACCACTGAAATCCTTCGAGATGAATAGAGAGCTTGAGAGTTCATTTCAAAAGCGATGGGCCGTTAAAATTATTTTTTTAGGAATCGGAAGATATGTTTACCCTTCGCCGGCGGCGGAACGAAGTTGAAGAGTAATGAACCATGAAGTGCAAACAGGGAGCGTTTTTGTTTCGCTTTTTACCTCATTCGCATACATTAAATACCTCTGGGTGGCTAATTAATACGCTAAACGAACCCGCAATCGACAGCACGAATGCCAAAATATGTGCTTTTAATTCGTTTACTTATTTGCTTTTACCATAGTGTTTTTTATTTTTTTTATTTTTCATTTTTTGTAATGAAGAGAGTGAGTGGATTTCCAAGAACAATATTTTGTCGATTATGGTGCTTAACTGTAGCGAAATGTAATTAATTTCCAACCTAATGTGGCTTCAATTTATGCAAGGCAAACAAGTATTATTAATTGGGACCGAAGAGTTCCAAAGCCAATATAATTTGACAAGATTTGGCCACGTAGCAGCGGACGCGCTGAAATAATTCGACCGCGCTGGGAAAACATTATTTGTCTCGTGCTCCCTGTCTTTAACAGCCAACATCGCAACAACCAATCAGGAGGGATTCGAGTTCTTTTCAGGCCGCGGAAAATGCGAATCCAGGCCAAGGAGAGTCAAGTGGAATGAATGAGAGAATAAGAGGAAACTCTAACCGCTCTCACAACAACCGAGAGCTTAATTTACTGGAAACGTAGCCGCATCAGCAACGAAGGATTAAAATGCCTAGCGAATTCACGGAAACACTTTTGAGCACACGTTGCGGTACACAAAGTGTTTAAGGCGGGGTAAAATAATATATTTTAATTAGCAACGTAATTTATCATAAAACACCACAAGGCGAATTTTTTTTTTTTTTTTTTTCAGCAATGAGCTTGAACTAGCTATTATTTTGCCTAAATATTATTCGCGCGGTACGGTGAAAAATATTAATATCCACGAAGACTTTTGCTTCAGAAAAAATGCCGCAGTTGAATTTTTTATTCTCCCCCTTTACTAAGTAAATAAAAATGCCAACTAGCCGCAAAGGGTCAGTACCCTGTCGAGCAATGTAACTGCTTTTCTTAAACTAATTCATCTTTAACGACCACGCTCCACATGGGAATATTCATCAAATAATAGAGCAGCAAGAAAGACATAGTTTCGAACGGACAATCGCCCTGCGTCACTGGAATGAAACGCTTGTCAGGACATTAGCGTCCGGCGAATCGTGCGGCTTCTTCATGCAAATGTTGGCTACTTTGTGAGAACGTTCACACAGATTCAGCCCTCTCGGCTAATTAGCAGAAATGCTTAGCTGTGCCTTCGATGCTTTGTCGTTCGGCATGCAACTTGAAACGTCGGAAATGATATAGCGATTCGAACAGTTTCTATTGTGGCCGATTTAAGGGCACAAGAGAAGGAAACGGTTTTAAGTTTGCCCTTTCAATTCGCTAGCGTTTATGATGATAAAACCTTATAAAAAAAATTCTACTCATTATTATTTATTTACTTGCGTCTGTTGCCGCTGATTACCCACGGAAAAGAAACCGATTACCGTGCTCCAAACAGAAATCGATTGTGATAAACGGCCAAACTTGCAATAATTTGAGAAAGCGTAGCATGTTAAACTTGCAATTTTCCGTTTTATAGAACGAGTTGCAGTTTCGTTTCGCTTTGTGCAACCTATTGTGAGAAATAGAGCGTAACTAGAGGAAATTAGGAACAATGTTGACCCTTTCGAATCGATATTTAGCGAAGCGCTCAAAGATTGCAAAAAAAACCAATGTGAGAATACAGTTCGATAAAAATTGAAGCATAATAATAAACACGCGAGGGGAAAATGGTAGAACCTCAAAGAAGACAATCCGTTTCGTAGGGCTGTTATAAGCATAGTGGTTTCGAATTTAATTGTCTTTTTTTTTAACAAATTTTATTCAAAATCAGGCAATTTGAAGAAATTCAGAGAAGAAATTTAAATAATTTCAAAGAAAACATTTGAAGAACATCGAAGACGAAATTTAACGAAGTTATAGAAATTTTCGAATCATTATTAAAATATACTTGATCGTTTTTCGCCAGATACGATCAAATATGAGGTACCAAAATGATGCGAAACTCACTATGGAAAAGGCGAGACTCCATGTAATTCGAATATTTGATTATTTCAGCGTAGCTCTCGTCCAGTTTCAACTTTCGCTGATTCTACGTCTCGAATCGGAATATTCAAAGCGTTTTTGCAGGATCGCTTCTTTAGTAGGTCTGCTCGAGAATGGAAGAGAGGCGTTTTTGATGCGCATGAGGACGGAGCATTCGCGAAATGAAGGTCGCTATGTGACGCACGGATAAGCATGGATGGCCATTGTCACGGAGGAACCATGTAGAACTTTCTATAGCCATAATTAGCCAGTTTTCTCGACAGTAATTTTTCCCACCGATCATTAAACTGTCGTCTGCCGTGATAACTGAATTATGAAAGCGCTCAAGTCTTTATTTTAATTAACTATCTAGTTATAATACTAGCGAAATTTTTCGACAAACGGTTGGAATTCATCAGGGTTAATAGGATTATCGACTTTGAAAAAGTCCACGTTTGATTAATTTTATAGAGAACCGTAAGCGTTAAACACATTTACAACTAGATTAAATAATAGATCATTTAGTTAATAGTTGATGTTTCTGTCGATTTCGATAAATCTCGCGCGGAAGTTTCGGAGAAAAAGTAGTGGAGTTAACTGAAAGCTAAGCCTTGGACAATGTTTTTTTTTTTTTTTTTTTTTTTTTTTGGCGTAAAACTGGCTTATCTTTTGAAATTTGTCTGACAGTGTGACAAAAAGCTCCCTTTCAATAGGATTGAAGACAAAGAGATTGTCACTCCTATTCAATACAAATAATTCGATGTATCAAACAACGTTAAATTATACTGATATGATATATAGATATCGGTGTCAGTGGAGAGATACTAATACAACCCTCATTGCCTTAATTTTAAGGGGTTTTGTGTTTTTTTTTTTTTTTTTGTTTTTTTTAAATTTTTAATGTTCATCTTTGTTATTCTGGCAGAACGTGCATCGAAATCGCACAAATTAGGTTCAGCGCGAGTATTTGTTCCGAGCTAGTCGGCACGTGTGATATGACGCTAAACGGGAACGCCTGCGGCGAAGCTGCGCACGGGGCGTGTTCCTGACCGCGAGGTTGGCAAAGAACATACCCAAGATACAATAAGAGAAAACGCTCGGCTAAAATGCCGATTAGTATTACCCAACTTCGATTTAAATCGGATTTAGTTTTACGATAAGGCAACAAACTGAACGCAATCGACTTAAAAAAAAATGTACGAGAGTTTTGAAGTACCTATCCCCAACGAACTGTACTAGAGGCCTGGTTAGATGCAAAAACGCGGAAAATGATTATTACATAAGTACAAATTATTTTGAAACGTCAAACGCCAAATTTTCAGGCGTGGTCGGGAGTATTTTAGGAAATTAACGCTAAGCTCAAGCAGAAACTTGTTTCTTGCGCGACTAAAACGATTTATTACAATTGAAACAATCGACTGCGATTATGTTTGCAGAAGAATTCCAAACACAACGATCCTGTCCACATTTTAGCCGCCCCGACCGGAGAAAAATATGAGAACCATTTTCTTCGTAATTGCATGCCACGCAGTTTGGCTCAGGAAAGGTAAAATGTCTTCCATTAAATTCAAACGGGAAAGAAAATGCTCGTTTTCCTTCGAAACAACTTCAAAAGAGGTTTTCGTAGGAGCGGAAAATTATCGAAATGGCTCTTTCCCACAGAAAGGAGAAAGAGTCGGTGATAGATTGTAGGAATATTCTTGGGCTTCGGATCCGAGCCGTGGGAAAACATTCACTGGGAGGAGATTGGTGGAATGCAATATCGTATCGCGAGATCAGTGCTTTATCTGTGATCGCATTTCTTTACACTTCCGGCGTACGATTAAAAATTTCTCTCTATCAATACGACGTCGATTAACAAAAGGAAATTTTCGGCTCGTTCACATTCATTTTCCGCATCCAAGAAGTCGCAGACGATTGAGGTTTTCAACTAGAAAACAGCTGTAGAAGATGAGCTGTAAGGAAAGAAAATAACTGAAAGCGCTGCAAGCTCTGCTACCACTTTTTTTTGCACAGCAATAGCCCGATCTTTGTTTCTCAAGTTTATCAGATCTAAAAGCAATTCCGAAGTTTTTGTCGATAGCTGAAATAAAGAGAGAATATGGAGAGGGTAGACTTGAAGCGAGGAAGTATTATTGCGCCCATAAATTCCCATCTATGACTGTTTGCTTTATTTTACAATCCAAGGACATTTTCGTTCGCTTGCAGAACTCGCTGTTCCTGTTTCACGCTACACGAGTGCGGCACTATTCAAAACAAGTGTTCACAACTGATGTTGGTAACAATTCGTGAACAATGAGGCGGTTTCGCGAGGTGATGATGCAAGTTAGTGGAAAACGATTAAGATCGCGCATCTTCCTCGTTGAACAGAAGACCCTTTCATACCTTGTGCAGATAGCGACAAGACAAATGACGTTGTGCAAGAATTTCTAACCGAGGTCGTTCAACGCGGGTAGTGGAAGAAAATAAAATATTCCTGATAATAGGAGAAAGCGGAAATAATTTGGAAACCGAAAGTTTAGAGAATACAACCATTTTATGGGTACAAAAGCGATTCGTTTTTTACGCCTAATAATTACAGCATCTCAAGCTCGGTTCGAGTTGAGTATTGTTTCAGGACTAATATAATGTTTCCCATTATTCCAACGTCCTGATGTTTTGACTCGATTCCTTAAAAGAACGAAAATTGATTCTCACAAGAGTGATATGAAAAAAAAAAAGAAAAAAGAAAAAAAAAGTGATCACCTTGGCGAGTAATCAGGCTCTGATGATTTTTTAGTCATTAATAAATACTGAATATGCACGGAATAGAATCGATAGCTCCGCACAATATTTTCGAATGAACGAAAACGTCGTGCCCGGATTTATTCGGGATGCAAGATTTTAACTATCGCCCGATGGTCCGCTTAAAGACCCCACCAAAGCCAAATCCGATTGTTTCCGGACACCCTCGTGAAAACGCGACCGCGTTGACGAAAGCAAATCAACGAAACCGTTGCTAGCGGTCAATTGACAGCCATTGAACAGCTGTCTCGCCTGATTTCCGTATAGTTGGGAGAAAAAGCGTGATTTAATTCAGAGTCGAACAAAAAGTATTTGTGAATATTAAATAGTCAGCAGTATGAAGTAAAACGCTGAACTGACAGTAGCAAAAGGCTGCTATCAAGAATTATCAGAAATCTACAATCAACCTAATTTCGCATGGCGGATAATGAAATGACACAGGCAGAAATAATTCGATAAAGGTGCATTGATATTTACTCTCATATCAAAACCTCAGCTAAATCTAACCGTAACAGTTGAAGAACATGACTATAAAAAGTTTAAAAAAAAAATTTAAAATTAAAAAAAATTAAAAATAAAAATAATTTTTGGCTTAAATATCTGACTATTGATTTGAACCGGAATGGATCTAGAATAAAACGAGAAATCGACATACATAATTAATTATACGGACAGTGATGTTATACGGTCGGTTAATCAAACATTGTACGATTTGTTGGCATTCGGGCGTTATTTACGACAAACATTTGCGTACATGCGACTTCAACTAGTGATTGATGACGTTCGGGGATACGGCCAGGGCGGAAACATAGATACACCCTCAGGGAAACCGCGACGGATATGAAACCGAATGTTCAATTTGATTTACGACTTCAATTTCGATTATTGCAAGAGGGCGGAACGGAATCCGCTTTTATGCTATGGTAAAATACACGTAATAGTGAACAGTATCGTGCGAAACATTTGCAATGATCGCTATTATTTAACGATGGCTTGAAATCATAAAAGGCGAGAAAGATAAGGCGAAAAATCTAAAGGGAAAAATTAGCGAGCATAAGAAACAAAATTTGCGTCTTTCAGAAATAATTGTGTAACAAAATACAGAAATTTAAATATTAATTAAAATTGTATTGTTAATAAATATTAATTTAATAATAGATTAGAATTAAATATTAATTCAAAATCAACAGTTCAATGAATAAGAAGCCAATTATTATCAAATCGCCATTAAATCGCGATTACGCTCATAAAACAGAACAACTTCGTAAAATGGAAAACTACCTCTCTGATTAACGGTCCCCAAGTTATCGCAGCTTTTATGTTGAATTTCCGAGATTTTTTGACATTCGGCAAGATGGTATAACTTGATCATTTGAGGAGCTATAAAAATCGTTCTACATTCGTTGGAATACTCGTCAAGCACTCTCTTTAGCTATACCGGTGGGCGATTAATTTGACTTTAAATGAAGCGATAAGAAAAAAAAACATTTTTAGAGGGACTTTATTTCTGATTTAATGGTCATTGAAGTCTTGACTCAAATTTCAGTAAATTTATCAGGGACAAACTCGAGTATTTTAATCTCCTTAGCGTCGAATACATTTCAAAACCTATAATCCTCATTCGTACTAGTATCCCCTCCATTAACATACCTGTAATAACCCAATCGACTGTCGGCTCTCCAGAAAGCCACGAGTTCAACTACCTTTAATTTCAATGAGTCGGATTAATGTGGGAATTCTCTCTCATCGCAAGCGAGTCGATACCGTAACTCAGACACCGGCTACGCGTTGGTTCAATACGCGCAGTATCATCGAAATGAGCAAACGGAGAGGGAAGGGTGCGCATTACAATCGTGGGCAATTAACTTCTCAATTAGTTTGGAGATAAACCTTATTCGAACGTTAAGTACCCATTAATAAAAATATCACTACGCTATAACCGGATTAATGATTAATTATACTATGTGAAACTAAGTAAAAATAAAAGTAATGTAATGAAAATCACATTAATAATCGTAAAGTTTTTCTAACAAATATCACATTGTTTTATCAATGAAGAGTTTGACGAGTATCAACGCATGATTAAAGAAAATATGTAATATTATTTATGCCTAAAAAATTTTTTTAATATAGGTAATTAATAAAATTTAAAATTAAAATTAAAATTAAAAATTAAAAAAAATTAATAAATAATTCTTTTAATAAAGCTTGAAATAATCTTTGCAGTCCCAACGGAATTCATAGTGTTTTCTTGAAGTCAGCAATTAAAAATCAATAGAAATTGACTCCAAACATGTTGCAAATATATGGAAAATTACGACTTCTTTTTCAACGCCACGAATGAATACTCTTCGAATTTGGGTGAACACCCCAGTGATGAGTAGTGTAAGATTTTCAAATGAATTTCAACACATTGACCTCGCGATCAGGGATTTCTTCGACTGTAAGCGCTTTCGCCGTAGGTCTCCGAAGGAAATCCGTTCCAGTGGCTTGGCATAATTTCCTGACTGGGAAACCAGCTGGAGGGTCAAGTTGATTTCAATTTTAACACGGTGGGGAGAGCCATTTGATAATGCAACCCTTCGAATATAATATCACACTACAATCAACACCTACGATATTCAACTGTACCGCTGGATCCAGAGTAATACGTAAAGGGAGAATTTAAGATGCAAATTGGTTCCGGGCGAAATATGCGGACATCCAGAGACTTATGAGGAAAAGATGAGGAGAGAAGAAATCTAGAGAAGCAACCTTCTAATGAAGTCGGAGTTTTTTATGCGATGGCGAAGGAGGCTCAGATATTTATATGCATAGGTCTCAGGTTACCCAGCTTCCCGTGTCGCTGACGCGTTTTTGAGCCACGGTGGTCGCCCGATCCTCAGGTCGTCCATCTTCGCCAACGCTGCCGACCGGGGGCATCAGGATTTAAAAAGGAACACGGATACCAACAGGATTCTCGAGTTTATTACTTCTTTCAGCAATGAAAGACTCGACACCATCCGGCATGAAGCCTCAGTAGCCCCGAATTGATGAGGAAAATCTAAAGGAGGTGAAGAGGATGAAAAGAAAGAAATATTTTTTTTTTAAATCAAACTCGAAAAAAGCTATGTTGAGATTTAAATATGCCCTATTCTCACGCCGAGGTTTAAAATACGTTGTGGAATGGAATTGTTCAGACTGCAATACATGAGGTCCTTTAAATCGACCGAAGAGAATAAGAGAATTACCTAATAGCCTGAAAATATAGCAACATTCAGTAATAAAAATATTGCCATTCGAGAAAAAACTTACTTATTTAGGTGCTAGTTGAAAATTCTGGACGTTAAAATAGCGCTCACCTGAAACAAAAAAAAATCATTATTATTACACCTTCGTAGAAGCTATCAGGAATAATGAACGCTTAAGCGATTTCCCAAATTCAACTCCAACATTGGCGAATTTCCCGTCCAACTCGCAAGGATGAATAATGGCTCGATCGTCTCAGAAGCTGGCACGATAGGTATTCGCACATCATATATCTTTCCTTTCGCTGAGAAAGAATGAATAGAACCTAAGGGCATATTGATGCACCTCCATGCTTTCGCAATGTTAAGAACCTCTTTTCGAAGTCAGGAAATTAAAGGGTAAAATATGAACGGACGCGGGTTCGACGCAGCTCTATATCTAGATTTACCTCGCGGGACTGCGGTCTTTCGGGTACTGCAGAAAGGCGAATATTTTACGTTGCTCGTTAGAATCGTTATTTCTGTTGACATTCAGAATCAGCCCAAATACGAGAAGGGAATAGTAGAAAATATGATTTGATTAAGAAAGACTCGTACAAAAAGAAATAGATAGGAACAAGTATGAAGGAAGAAACTAGATAGACGAAGCGTAATACTTTCTCATCAGATGGTGAATTATTATGACGTTTTAATTACCCATCGATGCTTCAGTGAAAGTATGGAACAACGCAAGATGCAGAAAACCTTGAGTTTCAGCTCCTTCAAAGCCGACAATCCGAGCAAGCCGAACAATTTTTTTCAAAAATTACTTCAAAAAAATTTCGAACGAACACTTAACATCTTTAGCGAAGACATTGCCGCGGAAGAAGTTTGTTATCATTCGCAATACACAGCAATCTTACGAACAATAAACAAAGTTGAAAAGGAAGATACATCGAGCGAAATACCGAAAAAAGAACATTAAAACGCGGCCCGAAAGCGCTTTTGTACTTAGTAGGCGGAGCGTGCAACTTTTTTGAAATCTGGTTATAGGTGTACAGTAATTAGAAAGGTCCTCCAAAAGCAAAAGGAAGCGAGGGCTCTTGGAAAGACCTCATGATGATTCAACGTCCCTGCAGAGAAGCTATTGTTTTTTAGAAAGGGATGGAAAACAATAGAACGTTCAGTAGGAAAAAAGGTGCGGCTCGTCGCGGAGGAAATGGAAAGAAAATGAGACTAGCCAGGGGAAAACAGGAGCAGTTGCAGCTCTGATAATATACAGGGTGTACGTAAAAGGTTACCGTACATAAACCTCGTTTACTTTCATTAATTCTCAACAAAAAGTGTCCTGTGAATTTTTTTTTCAATTTTATTTATTTATTTTTTTTTTTTTTTTTTTGTTTTATACCAAGTTTTTTTGTGTTTTTGAAATTACCACACCGAAACTGCCACAACGTCCATAGTTTTAAAGCAAGTTCAAATCTGAGGATACCGTTAGAAATAACGTTGAATTTACTATAAAAATATGCCAAACCAAATTGTTTTGCACATTGCACCTATGTTGACAAAAAGTCAGTCTTGAAGCTACTTTTATGAACAGAATTTTAAGGTAGTTTTTGAACCGTTTATTACGCCTTTGTAATCAAACGTCTGGTTACATGGCGGTAGTACATCAGAAAACAATTTACGATAGAATAAAACGGCGAAACAATCAGTAGTGCAATAAGAAGATTTTGTGAAAATTAATTTCGTATAAACTTTTCTTCATAAATATATATACCAACGTTCGATCACCGTATAGCGAATAAATAATTTATTGCGAATGAATAAATTTTTTCATATAATTTTTAATAAATCAATTTTTACGAATTATATATATTTTTACGGCCCATTGAAGCAGTAACAGGTAGCAAAATGAGATATTTTGAAATGCGAGGAGACAGACAAGGAAGACTGCGACTTCTGTCGATGTGTGTGTGTTCCACCTGCGCCCTCGCCGGAAGGGCGGGTTTCGGTCCGGAACCCTTTATCCGGCTTCGTAACGACAACTCCAACTGTTCCCCACTCGTTTTTTGAAATGAACCTTCGACTGAACATTGTCCTTAGCCAAAGTATCAGCTACCAATAAGCCAAACCTATACTGCTACAACCGAGCAATAAATAATGGTAGAGAAAAAACTAATGATATTTCTATTTCAGTGATTACATATTATAAAGAATTATAACCGAAATAGCTGAAAATGTTCTCTTGGAAATATTTCAAAGTTCCCTCAAATAATTGACCACTCTTAGCGAGTACGACAGGAAAAATTTAAATTGGAAAATATAATATAGGTAATAAAAATAGGAAAGCATAAAATAAAAATAGAAAAACAAACTAATCATTTCTTAAAATTCAGAAATTAATTACTTTTTTGCCAATTGTATTGAGATTTTTAATGATTTTTATCTAAAATTCAACAAATAATACTGATTTTGAAAATTTTATCAATGCCCTAATTTTAATTCAATATGCTAACGTTTCATACATGCCAGAGCCTACTATGTACTTCGATTTACTCGAAAACTGTATCACAAGAAGTGAAACGGCACGCACGGTGCGAGCTCAGTAGCCAGAATCCGAGCGTCACGCATTTCATATCTAACATGGTCCAGTGAATGAAATGAAAAGAGGCCGAATCGGGCCAGGGAGTCTGTGAGGAAAATTCGCTTACATCGAAGACCATTTACGCAGTGGAACCGAGCGTTTTTTCTCTCGAACGCCACCCACGTCTAGATTCCACGTACGACATCGATCAATGGCAAATAAACGACGGTACACGTTTCAAAACTTAGAAAAAGAAAGTGAAATTTATTTCTGTAGAATATTTTCACCAATATATTGACAAAAAATGTTAGCAGAATTGATAGAAAATATTTTTTTTTTTACTTTTATTCAGCTCACCTCGCATTTTGAACAGAACTTCCAAGCACACAAACAAACCGGTGGAAAAGAGCGAATTTTTCATGTCCCGCTAACTATGTTTGAATTGGGCGTTCGAAAATAATAGGAGAAATCATAGACAAATGGTTAGAGCTGAATGGCAGACCGATTGCCCCTCGTAAAGGCTGACACCCGTGCCGACGATAATTTAGGGTTTCGGCTGGACACCATAGTCACGAACTCGGACGGTGGTACGGTCATGAAGAGATGCCTCAACTGTCTATTTTCGAAACCAAGGTCAAGCGAACTCTTTCCCGCCATATTCGCGCCGGTTAAGAAGCTGATTTTCGCTAGGAGATCTCCAAGTGCATTGCAGGGTCTATGGCAAATTCTAGGAAAACTTTTAATTTCGTTGAAAATAATAAAATCATTATTTTTGTCCAAATTACCGCAAGTTTCATTATACGAGCTATATGGTAAATTTTTATTCGATCGATTGTCTTAACATTAAAATTTAAAGACCTTTCGAATATAATGAATCCGAAAAAATGAAATTAAAAACGTAAGAACGATGGAACTAGGCTAGCAAAAGGTTTGAAGTTTTACATCCACATTACCAGGCGTAATATAGAAAGTAGTTGTTGCACAACAAAGTAATAGTGACGATTGAAGGATCCAGCAACTAAGAACGGTGAATGCAAATAATTAATAGCAACCAGAATAACCTCCAGTTGCTGTCCTTGGCATAACTGAGGCTTAAATGTTTTATTCGAAGCTAAAAAAGACCATCGATTGAACGATGTCATCATATGGAACATTCTTAGCGAAACGATAATCTGGCATGGGTTTTGGAAAATATTTTCAACGTCTTTTATCGGTCCAAATTTAATGTGACAATTTAATAGATGAATAGCCAGTTTTTTTTTCAAAAAAAGAAAAAACAAAATAATAAACCAGAGACTTCGGCGATATAAAACGAGGCGGACCAATGAAAAAGAAAGAAAGAAAAAAAAACAGCTACTACATTTTCCAAAATACATGGGCCATGTAGAACGGAATAATACCTATTAGGATTTTTTTTCAAATAAGAGGTATTTAAATAGTCCATAATATGGCACTGGATATCGAGATTATCGTTTTTCTGAGAATGACCCATATTTGCCTTTTTTTTCAAATAATTTGGATAAAATTTAGTGACTACATATCTATTAACACAATTTAACGGAGTAAACAATTTGTAACTAAGCACAAGTTAAAGTTAAATTTCTAATAAGGACCTTAGTAATTTCAAACTAAAAATCGCTCCGATTTTAAAAGGAAACAAAAACCCAAAATCCATTCCATGTTCTCGTACTAAAATAGAAAGATCGTATTTTTTTGGTTGTGGTAGTATTTGGGGAACCGAATTGGGGACATCCAGAATAATCTAGCACTACAAATTCAATTTGTACTATAAGCGCTCAAGGGGTTACAAAATCTTCAACGGCAATATCGGCATATTGAATCGGCAATCGTACAGATGAGCTGAACATTCGAACCGTGAAATAGCCCGTATTAATATCGGGACATTCGCCTCGGGGTATAACGAAAATGACGAGAGAGTAAACTGATTTCGCAGGGGTCGTAGATTATCAAGCAGGCAATAGCATGGTTCGATGCAGCGGAAAATGAGTTCCGAGATTTTCAATTTTGGGCCTCGAAAAATGATAAGAACGTAATAAAATACCGATTGGAAACATAAAAATTTTAATAGGGCCAGTATTTTTTCGAAAAATGAAAAGTGCAAGGCTCACCCAGATTAAAAGCAGCATTAATGCTTGTCATCATCAAACGACGTTTTTGGCCAAATTGCCATTTTTTCGAGGATTGAAAAATTTACTAAAGCTCGACTTTACGATTTCATCAACTAACCATAATTTAATCGATAAACAAAATTGCTCTTTAGGCGTTCTTCCCTACTGCAATTTTCATAAGCCATCTGAAACTAGGTGAGCTTGCATCCATTTTTATCCACCAACAACAGACATTATCCTTGTATAGGTATTATTTTCTTTCGAATATTTCAAGTGCACGGATGAGGAGTGTCGTTCGTTTTGTTTATCTACCGCCATCGAACAACCATTGATCGAGTATGAATAAGTGGACGTGGAAGTCGAGCCCAAAAACTCGATTTGAATCACTGAAAGGGTTGAAGGACCATGAAACCAACGGGTATCTAGCTGCCGGAGGCCTTCCGGTTCTCAAGAGCTTCGGATCGCTATATCCTCACCGTGTTCAGCTCCCCATTAAGGTCGGGAGCAGTTCCTCCAGCACCAGTTCATACCTTCCACTGTCTGGAATCACAATATCTCAGCAACAATAGCTGGAATCGGATGCGGTCCCCAGGAAGTCGAATTTTTCCGCCGAGGGCGTCGGTTCGGGAGACGAAAGGCCCGTCCTTTTATCATGGTGATCCGATAATTCTCTATACTCGGCCGAAAAGGCTGTCAAACTTATTCTCATGAAAGCATGAGCTACAGGAGGCCATTTATGGCATCAATAGGACATCAGTGAGGGAACCAAAAGGATGAGAAAAAATTGCGATCCGTAGGGCACACACTACTATTGTGAGAGAGAAAGTAAACATACATTTTAGCGGCTCGGCCAAATAGTGGAATTAATGTAAAACACTTTTTTTCGGAGACATTTTGCATTATAAAGGAGCAATGTCCTCCTGACGACGGCTTAGTCCTCATCAACGTTGATTAATGGATATTAAACTCTTTTCGCCTTAATTACACCCCAAGACAAAAAGATCGCTCGAGACTTTTTTTGGATGAGACGTTTATTCTTTCATTAGACAGAAGCACGATCGACAAGGTTTTGCACTGTGAGAAACCTCGGTAATAGAGGTTTTAATTCGTCCGTCTCAAGCATGCTCTCCTCGTTCACAGGCCGGGATGATTTTGCGTATAATGTGACACCTTTACATATAAGAGCAATCTCGCATTGAATAAAATATCCTTTTCCAATCTCTGGAGTCGATAAGATCACTTTAAATATTATGGCGGAAATATATTTTCATCGAAAAGTCAAAATTTTTGGGTTAAACTTTTTTGTCATACCAAAAGCAATATTGCTACCTTCAATGCCGAAGCAGCTCTTAAATTATCCTCTCGGCAGTGTGGAAAGCTAACAGAGAATTAAATCTAGCACCGACGGTAAGTGCGCAGAAGTCGGCGCAGACAAACTTGTTCTCCCCAGCTGAGAGGCGTCCTTGGACCGACTGAAAACGTACTGTACAACCAACGTGAACTTTACCTTTTGCTTCGACGCTCTTTCAAGAAATCGACTCGTAAGTTAGGATTTTGATCATGGATTATGACCATAATGATCACAATTGATCAAAACAAATACTGAAAGTGCCATAACTCGTCTTCTTCTCCCTTTCCTCTCAAAAAATCACGTCCTACAATGGATGGAAACTTGGGTATTTTTACACAACTTAATAGTCCCCTAATATCTCTATTATATCTCCTATTTTCCAATAGGCGACCTCTGATCCTCAATTTACTCAAGGCTTACTCGAAATTCAGCACGTCAAAAAGCGGAGGCGGATAGGAAACGAAGAAATTATTACACTCTATTAAATTCCTTTACAACCACCGTAAGACCTGATGAAGCTGTTCTTCGATTCGGTCATCAGTATAAACCGAAACCGATTTTCCGCCTAGGATCTACTAGGATCGAATCCATCGGCCACAGTTCGCCACATGGTAATCTTCAAACAGTTTTACCGCCTACGGGTCAGCTATTCTCTGTTCTTTTGGCGTTTAATTTTTTTTCCAAGTCCTGAAATCCGTCTTTAGTTCCACACGGTATCAGGCGGTATCAGGGAAGCTTTTCTGGCTGCTTTTCAGACGAGATAGGCTCTTAAAAGAGACCATTTACGACCACTCAATATCCGACTATCAAACGGAAAGTATTTTTCTAGAATTACCTCATGGATTTCCGAAAGCTTCGCAGTAAAACAAGCCTCTTCTGAATTTTGATGTTGGACTCGATACGTCAGTCCCAGTTATACCAAATTACTACGATAAAACCTTGGAAATTATAATAAAATGGTTTAGTCCCACACAGATTATGACTGGAATTTTCAATCCTATCAATTTTAATTAATCTTCAAAAAGAAGTCTTCTATCTAAGAATTCAAGTTCTCCAACAATACCTAATTCTTAATCTTGAAAACATCAAGAAAATGTCATTTGACAATTAATTATTTATTTCAATCTATTCAGAACAGATTTTCGAAGATCTCACCTCGGAAGATCGGCGTGAAGGATTTAATTTCATGGATAAAAATATTCTAAATTTATCAGACGACTCCAGATCATTTACTAAACAAGAGAAAAACATCACGTCACTACTCGAATTATACTTTCTATTTTTTTCAAGTCGAAAACAAACTTGGGCATTCTACAGCCGCGGGTCTGGTTTTTTCCTATTTTTATCCATCCATTGGTCCTTATATAGATGATTCATTTGTGTTTTGAAAAAAAAAGAACGTGAGGATAATTTTCGGCCAGCCGCAAACGGACGACTGATTGAATCTTCCCAAGGTTCAAGCCGGCAATCGAGAATCGAATAGGACGGATTGGATTACTACAAAACAGCGGGTCATTACGAAGATGACTATCATTCCACACTTCAACGTTGCTCGTTTTCTCGCCTCGCTCGAAATTGGAGAGAAAACGCGCAAAAAAGTCGTTCACTCGATATTGGCAGGAAGAAGCGTATTTGTATTTTGGAGGGAATAAATTCTAGTCTTAAAAACGAGAGATTGGCACATATTTAATACGTAAAAATAACTTTAAGTGTGTAAAATAATGCTAAAATACTGAAACTAATACATAAATATAAAAAATGCTAATAATATTATAATATGCTGATGATAATAAATGCAGTGTTTCGAGCTGATTGCTCAATAAATAAATGGACGATTAAATAAAAATACTAAAGAAATATTAAAAAATATTTTTCCACTTCTCAAAGTATATTATGTGACGTAATAACATTATTTCCCACAGTGGTAAAACCAATCGAACTGAAAAAAAATCCATGCAGAGAATCTCGGAATTCTATTTTCTAAAATATTTTCCATTCATTTTAGTAAGCAGGTTATTGCAGTTTAATTCGAACGGCAAAATTATAATTTAAAAAAAAAACCTTTTAATATCCCTCAATAATGAATTGAAGAAACAGAAAGAACAACTTTGTCCCTTGGAGAATCCAAAAAAGGCCAAGACGAATGAAACGACATCATTCGACGATGCAGTGGCACAACAGCCTCCAGATGTGACACAATTGTTGAGACCAGAGCGACTGGGAATCGATATCAATTATCACCAGTGGAGATTAATAGCAGTGTCAAGGTTGACAAGCTCATCGTTCGAGCGTACTCTCACTCGGTGAAACGTGAAATAGTCCAACGTTCACATCGGACTATTAGACGATAAGGGAAGAAAACCTGACTTCGGCTATTATGTCGATTTAAAACCTGGACGAGAGACGATTTCGATCCGTCGTGTCCCTGTGGCCTTTTTCGGAACGTACACCGTAGTAAGTGATTTTTTTCACAGCCGACCGACTCTTGACCGCAAAACGGTCGGCGAATTAGGCGTGCTCGGGATCAAAACATTTTTAACCATGAAATAGCTGCATTGTTTTCAATATTATTACAACAATGAGGTATAAATCGAAGAGGAGGTAAACGAGGCTACATTTTTTGAAAATTACGAAAAAAGTAAACGAAACTATCGCCGATTGGAATTGCGAAACATAAACGATTAAATTACAAACTCAGCGGAGAATACGATGGGGAAAAAAATCGAAAAAAGCAAATATTCTCGAATCAGGAAATCGAACTGGCAAACTTTTTTTCATTAAAAATTTATTCGCCAAAAATGCAAGAAAAAAATCCTGTGTTAGAACTTTACACTAGTTCATTTATTCATACATTTGGAGCCCAGGGAAGAATGTCGCATTGATAAACTTGCTTCCGAAACACATTAAAAACAGAATGATAATTTTTCAGTCATCTTGCAAGATTTGAACGGAAATAAAATTTTGAAATGTTTCACCAAAACACTCAGCAGGTACCATTCCGGTTTTCCGGAAAGAAAAGTTTTCTATTTTTCCCTCGACCGTCAAGACAGATGTAAATGTTACATTTTCAGGGAAATCGCACTATACGAAGATATAGTCGGATGATTTTCAATTTGTCGTAAAACTTCAACGAATTATGTTTGGATAATCAATTGTTTTACGACGTAGGGAGTTTCATTTGAATGCCATAGACACACCAAAACCAAACGACTCTGCCATAAAATTGGCAAAACGACAAAAAATGAACCGACCAGGATTTCTAGAAAATTTGAATGGTGTTAAATAATTAAATACCATTTTCAACAAATTTTGGACACCTATCTTATAAGAAATTCAACACAGAATTCGAATTTCGAGTAAAAAAAAAAAGAAAAATGTCCATTGCTTTTTTCCTTCAATTTTCCGTGTTTCAATTCTTATAATACGATTATTTATTTTTATCCCGAGTAATTCACCAAGCTTTCAATTATTGAGAAAATTATTTCGGAGTAAATACCAGCATAAAGAACTCGCTAACGTCACTCTTCGACGAAATTCTTTCTGTTTATAATTATAATCAAAACCTCCGTAATCACATAACCGGATCTCGCCTTTCCGTTGACCTGGGAGCGAAAAAATTCCAACAGCGGATTAAACGGGAAAAGGACATTCCGTGCGGACGACCGGCATTGTCGTAACTTAATAATAGGGGTATGAAAACAGATCGCATCCTCCCACGTTTTAGGTACGAGCCACAAAAAAACCAACTTGGCCTACGTTTTTGACGCTTTTTCCACCTCCACGACGAGGAAACGTTTCGCAGTTCAAGTCTCAAGAGAAATAACAAACTGGATATTCCGTTTTACGGCTGCGACGACGTCCGACCGTTTCCGCCATTTATTATTCCGTTTCCCATTTCGCCCGTCTGTTTGCACAGAGCCTGAAGCGTTCAATTTTCGACAATCGTCCAATGACAAAAAAGTGATAGAGCTCTGAAGGAAGGGCCATAATTGACCATCAACATCGGGCGACATCACGCAATCTAAAAGCGTGTGTACATAAGAAGACATTCAACCGATTCGAATCCTTATAATTAAAAACGGTGCAAGTGTAAAAGGAAAAAAATCAGGGAAAACGTCGAAATTGCCGACCTTTGGTCGGTTTCTAATGCATCATAAAAACAGTAAAACAACACTTCGCACACTTTCACACTTTGCTCAGTTAAACGGGTGAATGATTTTATCTGTGTGTATTTTATAAATGACAAGACAACCCTGATTTCCAGAGATAAGCAAACAGTGTCGCTGTACACTGCAATTGATTCTCGACAGTTTTTATTTCTATTTTGGTTTTATAAATATAATAATAAGCCGTTGAAATCGCCCAAGAAAAAATTTTTATAGAGGTGGATTTCACCAAAAAAATTGAGTTGGAGTTATTAGCGAAAAGAAAGGTTTTTGCTAGTTACATCTCTTGTTAGCGTTGCCTGTACAACTAACTCTGAGACTAAGTTCCTCAATTTTTTTGGTGAAATCCACCATAACCCTCTCAAAATTTGTGATGTTTTACGTTTCAAGGCATGTAGGATCCGAAAATCCTTACAATAAATTATATCCGTCCGCCGTCAACACTTTTCTGAAGAAATTATGAAAGATTAATTCTTGACATTTTCACCAAAAAGCAATCTTGGCCAAATGGTTCAAATCGCTGCCTCAATTGTAACGGAATCTTTGGGAGGTTTTGAAGGGGAAAAAATTAGAATTTTCTAATCCTTATTCAGAAAAAGGTGTATTTGGCATAAATTTCTATAGATTTTTGGACGCTGGATCGAATAATACCAAAAATACCATAATAGCTTGGATCTCGAGTTATCGCAGCTTTTGTGTTGAATTTGGGAGATTTTCAGAAATTTGGCATAAGAGTATAATCACCCAAATTCAACACAAAAGCTGCGTCAACTCGAGAATCAATAAACCTGTCCAAATTGAGGTAGCGATTAGGTTAAAGAATTGAACCATTGTCAGGCCAAGATGGATTTTTGGTGAAAAATCACCAATATTCGGAAAAGTTATTATCACAAATAGATATATGGTCTTTTTAAAACATTATTGAAGCAAAGGAATAATGAACCACTGCACAGTCATTTTCAGCGTTTTTCAAATAGTTCATTTTTGTTTCGACGTTAGGTACGGGCTACTTTTCAATAAGAGTGAAAAGTGTTGAGCACGTTTTACGATCATATGCTCAGGCAATCTCGGAAGCGAAAGAGCAAACGTGCCCAGGGAAGAAACGGCCTTCGTACCTTGCAAGGAAACTTCTAACGGCCTTCTCTATGCGGAAGCTACAATTCGAAACACCATTTGAGCTAGCTATCATTTTTATTTCGTTTTAACAGCTCGGTCTATTGTAGTTGTCGCAGGATATATATCAGAACCGAATCGAAATCAATCTCCAAGTCGCAATAACAGAGAATTGTGAAGTTATTTTCTAATTCGTCGAATCCCTGATCGTTAAATTTTTCTTTTCAAGCGACACAACCTTCTCCAAGTAAGCAAAAATGAGACCTTACAGCAGAAATTATAATAAAGCTGGTCGCTTTTCAGTTACGCGAACTTTGCCCTTTTTACTTCAAGGAAGGCCTCTTGTAAATAAATCTCCAGTAATTCGAATACTGCCGAAACAAATTTCATGCAAGAAATCATTACGATTAGTTCATTGTTTCTTCAGAGAGAGACTGCTATTCTGTTACTGCCGTATATAATTATGTATAATAAGAAAATTAAGTATTCGAGCAGCTTATTGAATTTAACTTCCGATTCGACTTCGCTCTCAGTTAGGTCTGGTGGTAATCAGTGCCGCTGACCAAAAGAAAATCGGAAATGCGGAGAAAATAAATCTCTGTTCATCGAACCATACTTAGTAAAAACAAAAAATTCAGAACGAGAGTTATCGAAAAATAATAAATAGCCGCAAGTTACGACTTGGAATCGACCTCCTGCTTTTTGCAGCATTTATTATTACCAAAGCTCAAGTTCAAAGTCACATACCTGAAGAAATGATGACGATATCCTTGAGTCGTTTGGTGAAAAACAATTCACGTGATCACACAACACTTTTGTTCACTTGTCGGACGGCAGAGCACGGAAAAACGCGAACAACCGAACAAACCACCTCGCACGGCAATGTGGAGAGAACTGACGAAAAGAAACCTTCCCGTTTGGGCGCGAGGCGAGGCGACCGGAGATAGCCGAAGGTTGCCGGACATTTACGAACTCCCTCCGCATTGTCGCGAACGCAGTGCTCCTGCTGGACGTCCGATTTACTTATCTCGCTGTATCTAATTATTTTTCTAGATTCTAGTGAACCGGCGCCCAAATTATCATAATCATGGTGACAGAAAAGCATTGAAAACCGCAGTAGAGAATTTGAAAATTGTAATATTCATAAATTACACTACACAACTAAAAACAAAAATAATTTTGAATAAAGTATTTCAACAACAGCAAAATATTTTGCTCACTATCACTAAGTTGGTTATTGTGAGCTTTGATATATGAACTGAATTCCTATTTTATTCGTAACAAAGAAATTCATTATGACAAATTTATTACTCACTTTTAGGTGTGTTATAAAAATATTTTCAGGTAATTTAATTTTTCAAAATTTAATATAATCCCAAACAATCCAAGATTGAGACTTTACCGAGCTACCGATTCAAAAGCGTATGCCGTCATAAGTAATGAAAAAGTTCAACTTGTGAAAGAAACAGACTACGGACAGCAACAGCAAAATGATAAGAGCTGATAACGAGTCCAGAAATGGTATTGGTGAGTGTTTAACAATTATGTTTTATTATTTAAAGATTTTAATGTATGCTATTCGCTCGTATTTTTATAATTAATGAAAATCAAAATTTTTGAATTTAAATCCCCTCACTCGATTGACACACTCGAGTGCGAGTTATGATTTTTTAACGGTCATCAGGAACATTGTGAGGCGTTGCTTTGATCAAATGGTGAAAAAATAATAATTGTGGGGTGAAATTGTGCTCATAATGGCCCGAAGAGTAGATAAAAGAGTCGAGATTTCGTTGCTTGGGTGTACATGAGTTCTTAATTTATTTCGGTTGAACCAAGAGTTCCGAGTGTTTGCTAATCGTGTTACTATCTGTTCAGTTAGTAGGAATATTCGTTCCTAATCATCGTTGAGGAGTAGAATTTTCTCTCCCTCAACCTCTTCACACCAGAAGGTCTCTCATTTTCTGCCTATTTTTAGAATTTTATGCATTTCAATACAATCATTTTTATAGGCTTTGGCCGACAGCATCAACTCGCAATGAAGTTAAGTGACTTCTGATGGAGCTGATTCTTAGATGCGTGTGGATGCTGGTCGTCCTCGAAGTCTGCAGTACACGCTCTCTCGAAAATCGTCTGTTGATCGTGTCGTTCGACGGTTTTCGCCACGATTATTTCAACCGCTCTCTGACGCCCAATTTCAATGAGCTAATGAGACAATCAGCGTACAGCGAACGGGTTGTGAACGTTTTTCCTACGCTTACATTTCCTAATCATTTCTCGATTGCGACCGGCAGCTACGTTGAAGACCATGGAGTCCTTGCAAATGCGGTCAGGGATTCGAAAACGCACGAAACACTGAATTACGGGTACAAATTATTCCATTACAACGAAAGAATCGTTCCGATTTGGGTGAGTTGAATTTGATTATTAAAATTAACAAAGTTCATTGTGCTTCTTGGAATTTATTAACGCGCCATTCGCTCTTCAGACACTCAATGAATTGAAGAACGGACGACACAGCGGTTGCATGATGTGGCCTGGATGCGATATGCCATATCGAGCAACAAATCCTACGTATTCAGTGAGCTTCAATTTGTCCATACCTTGGGATGTCCGAATCAACCGAACTTTATCTTGGTTCGTTAAACCGACCAAAACTGCCAACTTAGCTATGTTATATTTTGAGTCGCCTGACGAAATGAGCCACCCTTACGGGCCTGATTCTTCCGAGACGAACGCCCAAATCAGCAGGGCTGATAAAGTTGTCGGCAAGCTTCTGGACTCGATGAAATCAATGAATCTAACTGACTTGAATTTAATCGTGCTCAGCGACCACGGTATGGAAACAGTGACATTGCCGAGAATTATAAACTTGACTGCTACAATCAAAGGAGAGGGTGAAATTTTGGGAACCTCGCCCGTCCTTCAGATTTATCCGAAAGAAGGTGAATAAAATGTTTTAACTGTTGTTTTGTCAGCATTTTAATTCGTTTTAGTGTGCTTTTTTGTTGATTGTTTTTAACCTTTACGTACAATTTAACAAGAATGAATGAAGTGTGTCTTGCTCATGAACGAATCTCGTTTATGGACATTTATCCGCTCCCTGCTAGGGCATGCTATACGCCTGGAAAAGCCAAGTTTATTATGCGCATTGATCTTAAATCACTGCCAAGAAACCATTTCTGACTTTTTCCCTTTTCGCAGGGAAAATCGATGCACTTTACCAGAGACTGGCTGATTTTTCCAAGTTGAACGGACATTTTGACGTTTACAAAAACAAAGACATCCCAGAAGCGTATCGGTACAAAAATTGTGACAGAGCACCGCCGATTTTGGCTGTCGCTAGACCAAAATACGCGTTCCAAGATTTGTACGACTTGATAGATTATCAAGTGAAAACTCACAACAGTAAGTACTGAAATTATCTGTTCGATTACAATATCATTTTACATTTCTTTTGTTGGGGAGTTGTTTGTTTTTTTGTTTTTTTTTACAATGATTCCATTCTGAAGAGAATAATAGTTCACGGTACTGCTCAAAGATAGGACATAATCTGTAATGTGTTCCACAGTATTCTCTCCTACTCAGATTGCATTTACTTTGGGTTCCCTGTCCATAATTCTCCAACTTCTGCTTCTCTTGTTTTCACTATTCTTTCCATTGTGTTCTAGTTACACTTACCAACCAAACGCAGTTTGGTATTCATGGCTATGACCCTCAACTTCCGGCAATGCAGCCCTTCCTTATGGCTCGAGGGCCCAAATTTGACAAAGGGCTCAAAATCGAACCGCCCCTACATACAGTCGATCTTTATGGAATATTCTCCGCGGTCCTCGAACTGGAGAGTCCTGAAGATGGAATCGTTCGTCCGAAACTGTCACAGAAAGTATTGAACCTAGTGCATGAAAAGAGAGCTGGGAAGGCAGACACAAGCATCAGACTTGGTAAGTGAGATTTGTCTTGTTTAGCAAATTTTTCAAGAAATGATGCTATTTGGCTCGCTTGAAAAAAAACGGTCACCAAATTCAGACCCGAAAACACCTTCAAAACCCGTTTCATGCATCAGAGAGTCGAATTACAGAAAAAAAATTGGGTTTGTGTTTATTATATCTCTTTGCACTATAAATGCCATAAGTTTCAACATAGAAATCTGTTTTCTTTGCTGAAAAATCCTCCTTGGCCACAGTAATTATTAGTTTGTTCGTCGGCCAAATCAGAGCACAGGGTGGTACTGAAATTTGACCTTCAACTTTCTCAAAAAGCCATACTGATTGACTGGAACTTTTACTTTTCGCTAGCAGTGTGTCTGCGAGAGAAGTACTAAGCATGCGGAATTTTGCATGAATTGGTGATCAGAAAATCCTAACCTCCGAAACCTGTACTGTTTTTGCGGTGATAACTAACGTTAATTTTTTACTAGGATGCTTCATAATTAATAGTCCGCTGAGCAGAAAGCCCGATGGCATGAACATTATGCAATAGAATGCAGTGCATTTTAACCTGCCGAACCTTGAGTCAAAATTTATCTACGGCTGTCTCTTTTCTGGGGTTTTATGGAAAAGATATATGTGGTTCACTGAATTCGAAAGAGCAGTGATAGAATGATGCGCCCAAATCCACGCGCCCTAAGGTCAGAATGTGCGCTGTCATGATGCAAGATCCGCTCTCTGCTTCCAAAAATGGAGAGAGCTTTTTGAACAGGCTTCGTTTATAAAGCTTCCATGCTTCGCCTAAAACAAATGTCCTACGTCAATGTATTATTATCCTCATCTTTTTTGCAGGTTTATGCTCGCGACCTTCAATGTGTGAGTGCAGTGAAAAACGTTTCACACTAACACACACTTTTTTCCAATCTTTTCGTCTAAAATGTTTGTCTTGTGTTTCAGCAATGTTTGCCCTCGCTTCTGTTTTTGGCTTGACTACACTTTTTATCGTGTTTATCATGTTTCAAAGGTATTTTACAAACTTGATTTCAGTTTATAGTAGCACGAACAAATCTACCGATAATCAATGTTTGCTATGGCCAATTTCACACTTGGCGTTTTGTCGCTCTTAGGCTCGTAGAATCGGATGGCCCAATTCATACTTAACGTGTGCGACATTTTGTCGACTTCTTGAGGCGAAGACACGAGTGGGACAACACACAAGAGTATACCTGGTAATTCACACTTGTCGCCGGCGTGGTATGGCGAGGAGCGTTTTTAGGCTCTTGAAATAATTGAATACAGAACCTGCAGCCAACAATCAATATTAAATACTGTTTGAAGTTTCAGTATTTATTTGAAATTATTGTTAAAATAATAGTTCCAAGAAGTAGTAGAACCAAGTAGTGGGAGGCGAGTCGCAGGCGTTTTTTGTAGCAGTGTGGCTGAATTGGAAAACAGTGACGTTTATTTGAAGAGTGTTACTGCCAAGCATGAAATTGGTCTAAGCGGAAAAATTTATTGTTTTGTCTGTGGAAAATCGTGCGTGTAATTTACAGTTAAAATGATAAGTTTTCCCTTTCATATGCTACTGGTATTGGTGAATTTAACATCGAGCTCGAATAATTATTGTCTTGAGAATGCTAATACATCTCACAAGTTTGTTACCATACTAATTTACCTCTTCATTAAGCGTTTCAATTTTGGGAATAATTAAATATTAAAAAAAAAATCTGGTTAAATATTTGTTGCTCAGTATAAACGTTAAAATAGCAGAATTAAAATTTTAATTTGCCTTGGCTCACTAATCCATTTAGTCTGACGAAAATGTGTATTTTTCAGGAGGCAGAATATGAGAAACTTGGGGTACACTCTCGTCGACAAAGATGAATCAGGTGTATAACCTTCTTCGAATTCTTTACTGGCTCCAATTGAGTTTACTCTAGCTGAATTTTTCATCGTGGTTTCCCTCACATTGGTATCTACGTGTTACTCTGGTTGTAAAACTGGTAATTTTAGGCGCCTCCTGTATTTTGCTTTATCATGATGACAGGATGCTTGGCAAGAAGAGGTTAGTACAGGGGCACATTGCATTTAATCAACGGACATGACTCGCCTACATTTGTTGGTTTTTCCCTCTTCCTAGTTGCAAGAGGAATAATATTGACTTTTTTTTATTATTCTTTACCGTTTTAAGCATCGTTCTATATTTCAATCGCTATAAACAGATAGTTCTAATTTTTGATACGGGGAGTTGATGATAACCGAGGAGGTTTATTGATATTCTAGCTCGTGTAATGGCTGAAAAACTGGGGACATTTTTGCCCTTGTGTATTTTTTCCCCCTTTGAACGATTGGTTTGTTCGCTGTGTCTCTATTCATTCCGTTGAAAAAATGCAATATGCACCAAGCACGTAATTAATTTGAGTTGTTCAAGGAAAAGCTCTACTGGTCAGAGCTATTTGTACCTAATTGTTTGGCTGTTAAATGTAATGTAATTTCTTAGGAAACAATTTTCTCCTAGTCCATGTGTGCATTGTTTTGATGAGAAAACGCCGATTGTTGAACTTAACCGCACTTAGTTTATTACTAGTCTACGTTCTTACATTGTTACTTAATTTTCGTTTGCGGGTTGAATTTCCTATATTACATAGGTATATTGTCTTCATTGCCTGCATAACATAGCTTAGGTCGTCAGTTCTTTCTAATTCGTGTGTAATCATAAGTAGAATTATTTAAAGTGTTGACCAATTTTGAAGTATCCGTGTGCCCTGTTGAATCTGCTTCCTTTGCAAATAGCTTTCTTACTACAGCAGCTTATGTAAGCAATATAATGCAAGCGCCGTAGGTTTCTTACCTAATAAATGGAAGCTGTCAGTGTTTTTGCTAGTAGTTGAGTTTTCTTCGCTTCAATTTACGCTCATGTACAATCGGAAGTTGTTAGATGTTTGAAAAAGCATGTAGAAAATTTTTCAAATAGCGTTGAACGGATTCGTGTCTTACAGGGGTGCGTAATTATCTGGACACCCTGTATTAGCTATGGAATCTTTGTAATCACATTTGGGCACCCTGTATTTGCCTTTACATGTAGTTTCCCAACTGACAATACTCCTCAAAAGTTGTTTCTCAGTTCTATGAGGAAATTTCTCCGTCCGATAGTGCGACATGCTGTGTTTTTTGTTCAAATTTCAACAGACGTGGGAATGTACATCATTGCACAATACCATCCATTGCAAAATATTCAGAGTACGTATCGCAAACTTGTCTATCTTCGTCCATGTGTGGCAACCTTAACGTTCATTATGTGTGTTGTAATTTCATTTATATTTCAACTGTTGTTACCTGCTTGAGTGATGAAACTGTGATAATGTAAAAACAGAATAAATTCCGAAAATTGAACGCTTTTCTCCGTATCCTGTTACGAAAAACTCCATCAGTGTTGTTTGTGACCTATGAAGAGGCCCCATGCTTACAACCAATCGGGTCAAAATAAATCCACTCAATATCTTGGCTCGATTACAAAGGTGTCTGGCTCCATCATACGGCCCGTAAATGTTTTCCTATTTCTCTTATTTAAATGGAAGTACCTTCATAGTTACTATTTAGCAGGAGTTGAAATACAGTTGTCACCGGTATACTCGCCATGGTATGCAAGCAGCTGTATTTTTCCTCTCCTAGCGTTCGGTTGACACGGATATTTGATATTGTCCTTCTAAGGTTTTGCTTCACGTCTATTATTATCATTGAAAAAAACAGTCTCATCTGCACTACTTTCATGTACGTTCATTAAAATCATTTTACTTCATAGTTCATCAAAACATGATTTTTGATATACAAAATATTTATGATATAAGTACAAAATATATGAGTGAAATTTATCATCATAATGTCTTAAAAAATATAATCTATGCAACTAAAACTCAACAAAGTAAAATTCGATAAAAAGTAAGACACGTTCTGCATGCATGGAACTCCAATAATCTACAAGTAGAACGGTTTATCCACCAAGCTGAGGTCCGCTTCTTGACGAAGGTGTTCTCCGACCATTCCAGCCAGTTTATGAGCATACTGCAAGATCAAGGAAATTGAATGAAATAGAATTATCAATAGATACATTACAATGTGAACCAGGAAATCGACCCTTTGTTATTGTGATAATTATCAAGCATGCCTACCAAACAGGGCGCAGGGATGCAAACAGTTCCACACCAGTTGTAGTACAAATAGGTCATCTTGTTGGTGAAACGCTGAATCTGGTCTGGCGACATTGATGTCGTGTTGTGAATGACGATGTAATGAGATGGGGACACTGTACCCTGAATGAAAAATAAACCAGATCCAATCAAGAGTCATCGCAAGCGATATCGAGTGTGCTTGTGAATTTTGTATCCGGATTTGAACTAATTTGGCAGAATATTTCTTATGGCTTCTTGCGGCCATAATTAGAGCTAAGAAGTTGACCGATGTTCCAACAAAGAAGGTACATAATTACCTGAGTCACGCTTTGCGATACAAGGAAGAAATCATGTAAATTCCTTCTGGTAACCGTATGGTCCAACACAGTACCAGCTGGTGGATTAGTCAGTTCTGAAGGGCCATTCTGAAAAAAAGAACCTCTTCATTCAATCACAAGTAATACACTCACATAAAGAAGCAAGAACTGCTTTCCCTCCCAAATTTGCTTTTTCAATTGACGTGAACTTAAAAAGATCGATCCTTGTCCTTACATCGAGTAATATCCGAGTAGCTATTCTCTTCTGAACAACGACAAACAGAAAACTTGGATTATAGTCGTTTGAGATCTTGTGGAAAGCGTGTTTGAATTGAGGAATTTCAATTTTCGACGCCGTTTCCAATTGCGAATCGCCGAGACCATCTCGGTAGACAATTATTTGCTTGGGAAGGCTGCCGTTTATCTGGAAAGTTATGGAATAATTGGGCAGCAATAATATATAATAGAGCATAGATGTTGCACGAGTCTTGATAATTTAATAGCAGCTCTGCGCTTACGCCTGCTCAGAAATTTTTGTGGCACTAAGGTATACTCGCACAGATGTTTAAAATAATGAAGAACATTACTTACTGCCTCGTACTGTTTCAAGCAACTGATAACAGATATCTCAAGGCCATTGCTTAGCTCTATTTTCGGATCTTGGATGTAAATACGGCTGTACCAGTTGGTTATCAAGCTGTTTACAGAGCTCACGAGTGCTCCTACACTTCCGAGCTTTTGTTTTGGATCATGGTAGGTGTCCATGCCGATGACCATGGTGTTTTTCTATGTGTTAGAAAGAAAATAATGCTATCAAGGAGAGAACAATTTTTGAACTTTGGTCTGGTTTTCACAAATATTCTGCACAGCCAACAAATAATTAAAAACTGAAGAGACCAATGAGGAAACAGAAAGGAAAGTTATTACGGTAATAGGTATACCACTGTTTGCTCCACGATCTAAAAAGAATACTCACCACAGGCACTTTTACTTGCCAAAGAGCTCCACCGAGTTTGCAATTTATTTGGAGCATAATTTTCTGCACAATGCTTCGCAAGTTAGTACGCTGAAGAGTCCTGCAGAGAATCACCTGGAAGATGGACCATCGCAGTTATTAGGGATGATATCTCGAATGAACAGTAATTGAGATATTTTCAATACGCAAATTACCTGAGAGGGCATGGGATTATCAATGCAACAAATTTTCTTAATAGCAGTGTATTTGTCGCTTCTTGCTTGAGGAATTACTACAACCACAATTTGCGTCTGCTTCAGATTCCTCAGCGTACGTACATAGCTGCCGATTTGTTGATCGCTAAGCCAATAGGACTGAGGCTCGCTGACATACATCCCCATCTTGTGAGACACTTGCATGCACGTTTTAACAAACTCGCGCACCACTTGCTCGCTCCGGCGAGGGCTAACTACTGACCACGATTTTAGTTCAACCTGAAAATAAATAAGCGCTCGTGTGATGTCAGTTATCAACAGTGAAATGGCAAATTGCATTGGGTTTTTTATAGAAATTTTTTTTCAAAAGCACACGCCACGTAGATAATTAAATAATGGCTCAAAGGTCTGAGATTGCATCTGTAAAAATCCGGATAACTAGTGAAGATTTCGAATTTGAAAAATGGCTCGGACTGAAAGGAGCAACCGCGTTGTCTACATCAGCAGTTTTCTAGGACAGGGGTGTGGCGAAGCGGTTTGGCGGATGGTAGGTAGTTTTAAGGGTGTATAATAATTACTTATGATCACATTCAGAATGAAAAAATCAAGGCTAATTCCCCATTGTAGTGCGTTCAGCACTATTGGTTTTCCAAGCTCACTTCTAGTAATATAGAACCGTGAAGAGCGCAACGTAAGCTAATTTTTTGTAGACCATAATACTTGGCCCGCCAAGTATTCACGTCGCCCTGAGGATGCCCGAATGGGCGAAAGTGGCTAGCATTAAGGAATCGGAGAATGAGTCGCCTGGCTTTTCTCCCCCTCACAACTCCTGGACATCAAAAAATGGGACGACAAGGAAAATCATTTTTAAAATTATGGTGGTTTAATGATATTAATAGTGTTACCGCATGTAGAACAGGGTTAGTCCCTGCAGCTCGTCCCCATTCAGCAGAATAGTCAGTGGGATGAATCACTCCATTGCCAAATATAACGGCTTCTGGGTCAAGGATACGACTTGGCAACGAAATACTGGTATTGGCTAAACTCAATCCCCACTCCTTGAATATTTTGGCCACTTCTTCATTACCTGTTGAAAAAGAAGCAGTTATTGGCATCATGGTACATAGTTAAAGGCCGAAATAAAACCTTTCCAAGTTGAAATATAAATACTTATTCGTTTTTGGGTAGTCGCTTCATGTCTTATTGGTTTTGAAGTTTGCGGGGGAGAAAAACTGGGCAACTCGTTCTCCTTTTTCTTTATTGCCCGCCGAGCACTTTTGCCCCTTCGGGCATCATCAGGGCATTGTAGCTACCAATGGTGCTACCAATGGTGCTACAAAGCCCTGATGATGCCCGAATGGGCGAAAATGCTTGGCGGGCAATAAAGAAAAAGGATAACGAGTTGCCCAGTTTTTCTCCCCTGCAAACTTCAAAACCAATAAATCATTTAAATTTAATTCTTCTGTATTTAATTAATTTACATAGTTCCGCTTGTCATTTTTAGCAGTTCTCAGCTATTTTCACCATCCCTAGCCAGGCAAGAAATTTCCCTTCATCAGTTTATGGGTGGTACGTTGAATTGTAGGGCAAATTAGCACAAGTTATTCCACTTACTCTTCAGCTGTAGAATGAGTTTCTCTAAAGCCAATTTCCGCTTCTCGGGGCTGATTTTCGTCGAAATCGCCAACGACTTCATCAATTTATGATCGTTAGTTTGCTTCTCGCTGAGACCCGATAGGTAACAAAGTTCAGGTATAAGATCGATAAACTCGGTTAGCGCCTGGAAAAAATTGTCTCTCATTCCATTGATGTTTCATAATTAACGCGAAGTGTAAAATAGGAAACTAACCAAGAGCACTTACTTGGCCTCGCACTTTCCTCTTCACCTCGCTTACCAAGAGCGGTTGTCCGGCATCTTTTATTGTGATTCCGTAATGCCTGTAGTAATAATCGATGTAGGAAATCTGTCATAAAGAATGGAAGACATAAGGTGCCAGCGATTCGAGGTAGACATTTAGCATACACTCACCCCATAAAGTAATGGAAATAAAGTAATATCAAAGGAAAACACTATGCAATCAGATGACACCGAATATAATTGCTGCATGATATTTTTTAAAGCAACCGCACCTTGCCATTTGAAGTGTCAAATGTATCCTTTGGAGTGGACTTGAAGTTGATGTCGCTGACAGTATAGATTTTATTATTATAGCGAGTGAGGACCTTCTGACCGACGACAGCGTTCAGTAAACTTTCCTTCCAAGAGGTAGGCGCACCGTGATCTCCGTGTCTACAGGCGTATTGCAAGTCTTCCCTGAGAAAAATGTACTCGGTTTGTCCAACAGTGCGACGGGAAATATTTTTTGAAAGTCATGTCAAGATAAGGTTGATGAAAAGATTGATCATCGAAGGACTCACATAAGTTCGTAGACTGTCTGTGTGCTGAGCACACGGAAAGATGAATCACAGCATAACATGACGCCATCTTCGTATTCCTGAATTGCTGTCACATAGCCGGGCCAAATTTCAATTCTAAAAAATTATTACGCTTGAACTTTGAACGTATGCAATTTCTCAACGAGAAAACTCACTAAAAAAAAGAATGAAAAAAGATTTACTTGTGTTCGGCCAAAACGTTTGCCCCTTTTGAGTGGTAATAGTTACGGCCGTGTAAAGTGAGTCCAAGGATGTTCATGAAACGTTTGAAAAGCATATTGTAAAACATTATCGCCTCGTGATCGCCCATGTGCAGCTGTTTTACAAAATGTACACTGACAGTGACGACTGAACCGTCGTGCAGTTTCATTTTTGCTTCAGTAACCTGAATGGTAAAAAAATGAGAAAAACTTCAACATTATAAACGGCTCAAGGCAATGTCACGTTTTTTTAGCGGACAAAAGAGATTGTGAATAACCAGAGATATATCAATCAAAATCTAATTAATTCTGTAATTGATCTTCTCTATTATTGTTATCATTGGCTCTAAAAATTTCACATTGATGAGCTCTTTAGTCTTCATGAGCTATCACTTGATCATTGAGAGTTTGGCAATGGCTGAAATAAGAACTGACAAAATAAAATAGTGTAACACTTCACCGAGTAGACTTCACAAATTGGAACAGACATAATGAAATCACGTTTGTCTACAATGCACTCACTCTATCGTTCAGCAAGTGAGGAAGAAAGAGCACCCTTCCGTCAAAACTGCGCGCAGCTCCTACTATATTTTCCATTTGCTTAACCAGGCCACATCTAGTAGACCTGGCGTCAACGTCGGGTTCGAATGTGACATAATATTGATAGATGCCTTTTCCAGGTTCGACGGACAGGCGAATATAATTCGTGACGACTGTGCACCTAAGAGTTACACACAGTTATTTTACTTTTCTATTTTAATCGATCAGTTCAATTTTTTCAATGGATATTTTTCTTCTCAACTCAAAATTAGAGACGATCAGAAGGGAAAAACTTACGTCACTCCCGATTCACCCTTCATGACAATCGGTGGCGGCTTTTCGTCTATCTCACTCGAAAGGGATGAGTTATCCACAAACTCGTCGCTCCCACTTGAAGTACAAGGTAAACTATCGCTGGAAGAAATTAGTGCTGTTGAATTCTGCTCACCGCTAAAAAATTGTGAATAATTCAGAAATCAGGCGTTACAGACGTAAGAAAAAATGTGTTGTAATCTCATGAGAGATAATTAACAGTCGACTCTGATATTTTTACACAACAAAAGCATCTTGAGAGTATACTAAAATTTCTTCCTCAGTAGTAGGAGAACTTCATGTTGGAAGTGTATCGTGAAGCAATACTTGTCATACTATAGTTGGAACTGTCTGGAAGGTAACAGTGACAAGTTATCGGAAAAGTTCCTTTTTTCCTCCAGACCATGTTCCACAGTAATGTAATAATTATTTTACCGAAAAATGACAACACTTACGACTCCATCGTTCCGCCCTTCTTGGAAACTGGCTTCTTATTAAGTTCCTTGTCGCTCAAGCTGAGCGAGCTAAGAGAGCTGCTCAATGATTGCCCGCTACCGCTTGAAGATTGATTTTGAGTTTCCTTCAACTCTTGGTACGAGGCTGAATTCTTCTCCTTGAGTCTGGCAAGTAAATTCCCTCTGCCTACGCCAGGAGCAGTTACCATTGTTGAATTTCGCACATCGCTTGAAATCACAAATCCACAGTTTGAGAGTAGGCCGTACCAAGTCAAAGATGGGCATAATTTCAACGAACCGTTGCCAAACTTACTTTGTAAAACGTTCCATAAAAGATTTGGTCAGCTTATCCGTAACAAGTTGCCCACGACCAGTTGAAACTGGCCGGTTCTTAGTTGGTGGCAGGGCATTACTGTCTGCGGAGGCCTCATAATTCTGCAGATGGACAAAAGGGTAAAAATGAACGCACAAATTGCATTTACCATTTACTTAGGGTTCCCAGACATTTGCAATCATACTATTCCAGTATTTTGAGCGAATATGCGATATCTGAAGGATATTATTTCATCACTTACACACAAACATGAAATAACTTTATTTTCTCAACTTTTCAGGGAAGACAAAACGGTTTTTACTTCGATATTTCTCTTGTTACATAGAACTTTTCGACAATTTCATCGATAAATGAAGCAGTAGAGTGTAGTATAACAGAAATTGTAAATAATTACTATTTACAAGAAAAAATAACCGAGTTGACCTATGTTACTCTTGAGTTGTAGAAAGTTGTACTCTGATTGTAGCATGTTGCCAAATAAAATTTTTGCGTTACAGCGAATTGCCATCCGCATTTAGGTGCTTGAGTTTCAGTTTGTTCTTAGGTCTTACCGTCTCATTCATCTTGCTGTCTCATCGCCTCAGTACTGGGCTGTTATGGCATATTGCAATGGATTATTTGAATTATAACCTTTTGGCAAAACTGACAATAACAGCTTAACGAGTTTTTTTTTTTCTTAAGAAACCGACTTTACTAATCGATCGGGGGTGGAATTTCCAATAAATTATTCAACTTATTTTGGCAAAAAATTGAGTTATATCATGTTGGTGTTAAAGTGACGATTTATTTTGTTTTTCACATTAATTCTCTTCAATGTCCAATTAGCTAGTTGTTTATTGAAGAGCGGTAGCGCATATTTCCGCGCGAATAGTTAATTATTATGTTGAACTAGTGATCGCCGACGCCGACAACAAAAAATATACTCGCAGTGAGGAAATGAGCTATTGTGCAGATAAATCGTAGAGGCGGTAAACTCAACCGTGATGATAGGCGTTATCCATCAACTTTTATGTTAATGAGGCGCCCTAAATTATCTGCATAGCAGCTGGTCTGTAGTAATATTCTACAAGTGGAATATTTACGCCAGAAAAATGGTAAAATATTGCTTACAATGTTATTCGACAATTTTTTTCCGTATAGATTATTCAGCGCTTCTCCACGTCCTGCCCGGTTGAACTGCATCGTCTGGAATGATAAAATTACCGAACATAAATGTTCGCTCAAAATTGGTTAATTTCATTAACCTTGCTTAGGTACAAACAATTTATGCTGATGATGGTTTGATGAAACTTACATATTTTATACCTCCGACGAAGACATTCACAAGTACTTGATAATAATAACGTTACTAATTAAGAGAAACGAAATTGAAAAAAAATTGTATACCAAACTGAAGGAAAACTATCATTTCACAAGGCTGATTAACGCCATAACGCCTACAACGCAGATTGAATAACAAAGAACCAGAAACAGACTAGGTCAGCAATTTCTTCTTCGTCTTCACTGATAAAAGCCGCGTTGAAACGGTTAGGGATGGAACATCGAAATAAATAATCGATTAGTATGAATCAATTATCACAAATGAAGCGATTTTCAGTTTTCGGAGAAGCAGTTATTGGTTTATTATCCAATAATTAACCATTGTAAAAATAAATATTAAAAAATTATGAATTAAAATAGGATTATTTATTAAATATAATAATAATAATCTATTGTAATAAAAACGTGGCATGCAGAATCCGAATATCCAATAAAAAATTGCACCCATCGTATGAGCACTAAAAATCGATCTATACTTGTTGTAATGCTCATCAAACACTTTTTTCAGCTCTACTGATAGGCGAATAATTTAGTTTTCAAAAAATGAAAGAAAAATGGCTTTTGAAGATTAAGATAAGAAAATTGATTGAAATGACCATATTTACAACCAAGTGTTTCCTTGTTTTTAGCAATCTGTTGTTCAGTGGAAACATTAACAGATGTTTGGACAAGTTATTACACAAATAGGTGGTCTTCTTAAATCATATTTGAAGCAAAGGAATAATGAACCACTGTAACATTTGGAGCATTTTTCTTCCTATTTTCTCGTGGAAAGATTATATGAACAATAATGCCTCACATTTTTGCAGTAGAGGGTCACATTATTTTATCCATCAACTGAATTTTTCGAGCAGGTTCTGGGAGTATCATATTTCATATCGATAGTTAAATCGTTTTCGATGTATCGATGTTTTCCACTGATAATCGGACGTTTTGTTGTGTCCGTGTGAATGTGAACGTATTATTCCGTTTTCGCTGTCTGAAGATGGACTGATGGTGTTGCTCCTTGCTTGCTGTTGAGATTCCTTTATTTTAAAAGCTCAGCACAATAGTATTGCTTCTCGAGTTAATTTTTTTACCATCTGAATCAGCATTTGTAACATATAGCTGGAAGCTACGCCACTTTCGTAAGTTTCCTCATAAAGACCTCGGCTTAGCTTATGTCCTGGTTAGTGGGTCATATCTTTCTTCTTCATATTGTTGAGTACCTGACTGTATACAAATATTAGAATTATACTAAATATCGTAAACGTACATGATTATTTTCAACGAAAACAATTGCTGGCATTGAAGCGTTTTAATAAATATCCTGCAGCTGCCAATTTCCGTAGACCCCCGTGATCTCTTAACCTCGCACTTTCTCCCTAATCAGAAAAGCTACGTACTAACCCCCCCCCCCCCGTTGTGTCAACCTTCATTTCTCTTAACTTGTGTGTCCCTTAAAACCAAAACTACCATTCACATATTGTTCCACTAGTTGATGACTAGGTAGTTGTCGAAGGGCTGCTGAAATGATTAAATTACCTAACATAGGTCGTGTTTAATCACTTCCAGACCATGGATTCTTCTGCGTACGTTCGATGCCCTCACGATCCGGCTCATTCGATATTAAAGAGCCGCCTCCAATTCCACTTGATGACTGACCATCCGAATAGCGTCGGAGTAAGGAAAGAGCCGTGCCCTTTCAATACGACCCACTTGATCGATTACAATCGTTTGGAGGTTATTATCATGAATGTCTCACTTTTATTTAAATAATTCTCTTACCTAACACTGCCCTTGCCTATGCAGAAACCAAATTTTGAATTATCTATTCCCATTTTATTTTTAGGAGCATAAAAAAATTTGTCCGGATCGTGGCATTGTTGACAACTTTGTCGTATCGGTTGGGTCTGGTGGTCTTCCTCGGGGTGTCAACCCGGTCACCAATCTTCCAGTGGTTTACGACGATGATGAGGACTGGGCTTCTGTACGTTGAGTCGTTTGTAATTTGTAATTTCATGCAAAATGCAAGTTTCAATAGTTGAGAATTTCGTGCTCTTTTGAACTGGTGTACAATTTTGTTTGTTTCAGTCTCCAAGTCAAGTTTCCGTCCTCAATCATATAAAGCAAACTGCCGAACAAAAGCCGATACTGATCAACAAATGCGGCTTGTCTAAAGCAAAAAAACGTGAACATATCTTGCAAGAGCGTAATCGTCATCTGATGTTGGATCATTCCCAGGTTAGAATCAAGTGACCTTTCTTAACTTACATTATGTAACATAGTCATTATTTACTTATTTCATGGTTGTGAATTATTAATGGTAACCCAATGGGTTTTGTTGATTTGTAAACTAGGAGCTAATAGTAAAGACTTATGTCTCGTCTTCTGAAAAACTGTCATGTTGATCTCTCCTCATTTCAGCCACCACAGATTCCTCCTGCGACATTGAAAGCTCCAGTTAATATCCCCAGTACTATTAAAGCGATGGCAGATGAGCAGTACTTCGAACAGTCAAATAATACTGTTCAAGCAACAATTGATGAACCAACATTTGCACGACAGCCTCACCCAAGTTCCGACAAGAACGACGCTGATTTTCCGTCTTTGGATGGCAACGCTGGAGTGAAGCTTGCACGAAATGTCGACTTGTCAGGAATTTTGAAAAATATGAGCGTCAAGGAGAACGAGGACGTGCGATCTAATAGTGTCCAGTCGAGGCCTTCAGCAAACCCGTGGGGGAAGCCTATGGAAAGAAGTGCAAAAGAAGAGATTACGGTTCCGTTGGGGTCTAGCAGGGGAGTTCGAACAGCTTCGACGTCTCAAGGAATTGCCAGCCGTCCCATGACCAATCCATGGGGAAGAGGCAACGGTGGCGGTAATCGAGGAGCGGCCTCTTCGAACTACGCCAATTGCGGAGGTGATTCAGTTGATCCTTCTAACATGGACGAGTTCCCATCATTAACCCAGACTCGTCGCGGTAAAAAGTGAACTCTGTTCCTAGCTGCGTCATTCATTTTTATTTCATTCGATTTTCTTTTAAATTGTATTTTGTGTGCGGAAATTTTTGATAACAGACCTATCATGCATAGAATTTTAGTTCCTGATGCCCTTCGTGCAACAAGAACCATTGCATTTCAATTAACTACAATTGTTGTTAAATAGTTGTCATAACAAACTTGCAACTCCTTAGTCTCTCGTTGAATTTGAACCAGTTCCTTTTTAATCAAATTTCCGTTCCCGATTCATTCTTTTGTTTTCTTTTTGTGTCCGAATCTTGCAATCTTATCGCGTTCATTTTTTGTTCAATTACCAATATTTCGTATTAAACTTCACTTGACAATAAAAGGAATGAGTGGATTTCTGCTTGAGAAAGTGTAACAATGTTGCCTACTCTTGTCTAGCTAATAATTACCTAACTGCTGACTATTCATGCTGGAATTGAAGTTACCTTACGAGTCCACTGGGCTAGGTATCTTATTCTTGTACTGACACTTCCATTATGTGTAGATACATGTATGGCTGTGTACTGTTTGCCTAGAATTGAGAAAAGGGAAATATCTTTATTTTAAAATACAATTTTTTCTGAACTACGCTTATTTTTCTCCTTGATTTTACTTCATTAGATATGTTGGCATTGTGCTGGCTGCTTCGATGTTCCTCCATACTCGAACACGAACTGCAGTCCTGTTGAGACTCGAGAGTCAACTCTCCCTTCTTCTGTAGATCTGTTGAGAAAAATAATGTTAAATCTTGAATTAACATGCTTAACTTCTCTCAAAATATATGGATATCAGGACGATCTATTGTGTTTAACATTATCAGCATTTTTATCTCTACAAGATCCCCATATTTCTAACATATATGCTCCTCTTTATTCTCCATTTCGTTTCCCAAAGGTTTTTCCTTCTAATTCATTGTTGTGCGCTGGATCAACAAGTGAATATCAAAGAGATGATCAACAGTTTTACTGATCGTCCGGGTCATTTTTGACATGCATGAAGTCGACGTATTTTCAAATTATTGTTACTTGTCCGAAATAGGCAACACTGGCAAGTCGTATTTGGCCGGAGTTTCGTTTGTTGGCAACACTGGGCCCGCCGGCCGCCATTGCTTCGTTAGCTTTCGCTGTCGCTGTTCATCCTCTTGTAGAGTGTCTGTGGTCGTGTTGCCGTCCGCTTGTCCGCAGTGAAGTGAAGGCCGTGTTTTTCACCGCCGTTTCATGTGTACGTTCGGGTTATCTTCCGTCCGTGTTTTGTAGAAAAATTGCAGTTCTCGTGAAAGTGATACGGAAATTCGCTGTGCTCTCGTTCGGTTCAAGATGTCCGAAGAAAATAATCACAACGGAACGGAGAACGGAGTCGTTCCTGAGATAGAGCTCATCATCAAGGTAAGTCCCCTCCGGCTGGAGAATAGAGATAGACCACAGGGCGTGATCTCTCAGTCGCACCTTGCTTACTTTCAGCTTTTTGACTTGGAAGACTTTCGTTTGCGTCATCGGTTTATTTCTAGCTCGCTTGATCACTTCCTTCCTTTTAAAGATGATACGATCTTTTTTACGATTACGTTGTACATCATCGCTAATATGCACCGCAGGTTAATCTATTTTCAACCTCCACTGACGAGTTATTTCCGGACAGCTAGAAAGAAAATAATGTTACTGACGTCAACCGGTCACTACGGAAATAGGAGGCTTCTGTATCAACAATATTTCTTGAATCTTGTCTGATAGAACTGACATGCAGCAGGTGGTTTGCGGCTTTTGCGTGAATTTAGATGCTCTGCCCATTCGAACAACTCGAGATTCTTGAACTAATTGAGTATTTTGATTTAGATGTTCATATTCGAGTATCGTGCGTCAAATTATTTTTTCAAGTATCGACCATAGTATTTATTTATCGTCCATAATGTCCATCAATCGCGTCCAAAATGATTTAAGAAGGTGGGTGCACACGTAAACGCCGGACGAATAGAAATGCTTTGTTAGCTAATGATCGCTTCTAAAAATGGTAGGTTTCGAGTGTCAAAAAGTCGTAAAGCGCACTCCAAGTGTCGCGACGTTTTTAAATGCGCGCTTTGTATGTGGAACCTTCCAGACTTTCTTTTTTTTTGTCAGGAGGATCCCCGGCTTCGTAGTAATGCCCTTTGTCGAAGGCAATAAAAATAAATTATTTTCGAAAAATTCAAACTTCTTTTTTTGGTGAACGTACTGGACGAAATCAGATTTTTTCGCATCTCTTTATCGACGAAGAAAATTTCTTCCATCAAATTTTGTTCTATTTTCTACCGCGGTTTCCAATTTATATCTATATAATGCCCCTAGTTATCACGCTGTTTGTCAGTTAAGCCAAGTGAACTAGACGAACGTGAGCGTATGGACGAAACGTGAGATAATTGGCGTCAATTGTTACTATTTGGCTTATTAAGGGCGTCGCATAAAGTGTCTATTTCGGGAGGCTGATTAGGCACCGCGAAATCAGCTAGACCTCGCATTGTAAACGAGTATACCCACGAGTATCAACATTTTTATCGCACATTTCCCCCTCCCTTTGTCACTCATTAAACTAGTTGCAAAAAATATATAACAGGTGAAATATAGGATTAAAATAACATAAAATATTGCGGCAATTTTTGTTGTAATGAATATAAAAGACATTTGTTGGTCTAATTTTATTTTCGTTACCTTGACATAGGTACTATCAAACACCTTCTGAAAACTAGAATTTTCTGAGTTTTGGTATCTAGAAATCACAACCGTCAAAACGCTCAAAATGCAACGTTTTTAAAAATTGCCTTTTTTCTTTAGTTCATTTTCCCAATTAAGTATATAATTCTTTGGAGCCGTATTGAAAAATGATTAAAATCAAATAAATAAAATTAAAGTGGTTTAAATATCACATTCTCCTTTATAAAATTTGATTTTCCGTCGAAACTCACCGTTTCGAGTTTAAACATGATATAGTTTTAGCACCTTTTTTGCTGCTGATGTATATTTTCAATGACGAATCAAGTTGTTCATTTGACTTGCTCGAAGTTGGCACGAATTGTAGTTTGATATGATCTTGAGTATCCGATTGTCAGATGTTGATGATCAAATATTCGTCAAATATTTACGATTTACTGGACAAAAATGAGGTAACTCATTGTCAGCGCAATTAGGTACTTGTTTGTTGTTGGTAAACGAGCAGCACCTTCTGGCTCTATTAGTAAAATACTATTAACTTTGTCCTTCATACCGACTTAATGATCGAATGGGATTTTCCGTGAGCAATGGAAAGACAAGATATTAAAAATTGTCGTCAAGCTGGTCGTTATGTAACGTTTTAGTCTTATCTTTTTTGCATTGTGGAGTTGGCTGCTTTACACATTTTGCTCATTTAGCGCACGGTTCTCTGTCGGTCATAAAATGGGCGAATTCTCAAACCCGTGTCCAGGTTTTTGTCGAATCTCGGTTGATATCCTAATTTTATTGTCGGTATTTGAAGTGGAGTTTGGACAGAACTGTAGACGTTCTTAATCAGTTGGTCATGATTACCAGGAATTTTAGTTACTGGTCTTTGTAGGTCCAAATGGTTTATTTGATTTTCCCGCCCAATAACAGGGAAATTCCTCCGTTTCGCCTATTTTTTACTCCTGATGGCTTTCTGCACCTAGCTTTGCGTTCTATCTCTGTGCGGGAGTGTTTTGTCGGATTCTCGTCCTCCCGTTAGATTCATACAATTGTCCGAGTCCGTCGAATGTGTAACGTTAAGAGGAATTCGTTGTTTCTTTTAATCCAACTTGAGAGGCCGGAAGAACCGGGTCACGGTGCATTACAATTCTGTACAATGGGGCCAACGTTGCACGAGAGCTCATTTGCTTTCACTCGCTAAATGGGAGAGCGGTTTTAATTTAAAATCAATTTCCAACATCGGTTTTCTTGCAATGTTAATCGGCCCTAAAATTAATTACCCGATAAATCATAGCAATAATGGCGTCCCCTGTCAATAATTTCGAGCTTCACCGGAAATAATGTGCTAATTTTTCCGTTTAGTCTATTCAATCGCCCCTACTTACGATTATTAATCCTATAACTATAATAATTAGGTTTTACTCGAGAGCATCACTTTCGTCGAAAGAAGGGAATTTATGAGTAATTTGTTCTATTAAGAGCGATTAGAGTTCATATCGAGATTGGAACGTAATCTCTTTGATTGAGCAATCGAATCAAGTGCATCAGGCTTGTATGGAAAGGCAGTAGCTTGATGAAAAGATTTCGATCAGTTTATTACTCAATAATAAAATTGTAATCGCCCGAGGACTAAATTCCTTATTGAATTTTTCTACCAACTATGGTTGCATATGGTTTGAAAAATTGAAATTTCGCTGCGTTTTATCTGTGCTATCGATTCTTCACTTACCTGACGACACTTGTGAAACGAGTACGATAACTAACGTTGAACGTTTTTCACGTGTTCAACAATTGAACAGAAACGTGATAATATATTCGTCAGCTCTTTCTAGGATTCGAAACTATTCCACTTTTCAAAATAATTTTTGAAGGAGGGAAGAGAAAATCGGGGTCAACTGAATGCAGTATAGGCAGTTCGCTGGTCAACTTGGCGTTAAACGAAAGAATAACACGTTGTTTTAATTCGATCGGTGCGCAACTGGTTGTAGATGGTCCGAGATTCGGCCTCGATTCGTTTCCTACGTTCACGTGGACTGAGGTGTGGCCTGTTGAGCGTGAGACGGCCAGGATGAGATCGCTATCGGAGCTGCGAGGTTCCTCCCTGACGTAAACAGTTAAAAATCGCTGACATAACATCACTTTCGCCCAGTTGAGTAAAGCTCTCGTTCTTTTTCTGCATTGCCTGTATATGCAAATGTCTTTTTTTCAATGCGACACACAATGCGTAAAAGACGACGTTGAAAGTTGCGCCACTTCGCGTTAAAGGTTACCCGATCTGGTTTTATTTTCCTCGAGATTCCTCTTTTATGGGTTTTTTAATTGCAGTAAAATTTATTGAAAGGTCATGAGGCTTGTGCAAAATTAGACATTTGATTGTGAAACACGCGCAGTAATTCCGTGGTATTGGCATTTACAATTTTTACCTCCAGGTTACAGAAATGTACGTTTTTGAACGCTAGAATGAAATAAGAGTGTAGACAAAGTTTGTTTCTATTGCACCGTTTAAAACCTCATCATCAAAAGCTTAATTTTCGAATGTAGCCATGTGGAAGCTATTCAGATGAGCTGTGTTGACGGTGAGAGCTGTTATGCGATAAAACCATTACTTGACTTTTTGATGCGTTCACATTTAGAGCCACCTCATGCAACGGATGTCACAGCTTTTGCTTCTGATGATTTCTCTCTTGATAATCCCGGTTTGTTTGTTGTGAATCTTGGTCGACGAATCCATTGTTAAACGAGGCGTTGTTTCTTCACAAAAATTTATTTATATTATTTGGTACCTAAGATGTATTTAATTTTTTAAATTAATTTATTTTGGGTTTTTTTCCGAAATTTTGCGCCACGTGAAACGTTGGGTTTGTTTGATATTTGGAAAGCTCCTACCTTTCGCGTTTATATTCTGTATTTTAGAATACATTATCGTGCACTGTGTACATCTAGAGAATGGGATAGCATATTGCTTCTCATATCAAACTGTATAATTCTGAAAAAGTAAAGAAGCCTTTTAACCGCCTGTAATTAATTCTGTATGCTCAGTGTATTTTTGTGCCTCTAGTGTTGCATAAACATGAGTTTTTCTCAGACGTATTGCAATATCATCGGCGGCTTCTATTTGTAGTTCTTTTGTGAATGTCCTGTATAAATATCCGATTATTCTGCCGCCTTTGACTGTCCTTCGAACTTCTCTGCCTTCGGCTAATTTATGTAATCGCTTAGTGAAGTTTTATTTGGCCGATAAGAACCCGCTGATTCATATGGATTCGCCCTGCGTTCTAACTTGAACGTCTTTTAAGCACCTTTTAAGCAGATATGATAATTTTTTTAAATATCTACGGTTTATCGTGTATGTTCAATTGTAGTTCCTAATGTTTCCTATAACTTTTACTTTTTTCTATATTTATCTATTAGATTTTTGTTCTATAGAAATACTTTTCTATTTCATTCTTTTTTTAGTCTGGAATCTTCGGTTTAGAGTTGTAGCTGCTGTTATGCTGTACGTAAAATGAATACTTCCTTCAAATGGAAAATACTTCCTTCTATAATCCACTATTTTCCCATTATAATATTCTACGTTCAAGTAAATATAATTTAGACTAGAACCGCTATTTATTGAACGACTGTAACTCGAGTTACCTATAATTAGCGCCAGTGTCGATTAAAAATTCGCCTTCACATCTAACGTGTAAATTATCGCCCGCATATTCATTTCATTGTTGGTTCATTCTTACGGCAATGGCGCCCTCGTTTTTGTTTGCGTATTTGAAAGCCAGACATGCGTTTTTTTTTGTGACGAATTTGTAGCGCGAATGTACCTACCGCTTCATTCGGCCGCCTTGAAAGCGGTTTCACTCCGACAAGAAACAATGACCCGTCTCTTTTACAAATTGTAATTTTTCCTTTTGCCGCCAAGGATTCAAAATCATTCATAAACATGAGATTGTCAAATTGCGCAAACTAACCTCGTCACCCTCGGATGAAGCATCTTGTCGCTCCGAAGGTGTCGTATAAATATCCAATTATGATCACGCCGTCTTTGACGATCATTCATACTATTGTTCTGCCTTGTGCTGCGACTAATGAAGCAAAATCTCGATGATATCCGGTGATGTGCATTTTATGGTGTATACCGTGGAAAGAATGTAGTATTTCACGTATTTATTTCTATGACTTCGAGAGTATTTCAGAAATTCAACCGAAGCTCGTCGAAACTATGAAAAATGTGCAAGCTCTCTGCACTCCTCTGCATCGCAAGATGTTTCGAGCTTCTATATCACGACGAACATTATGATAATGAAGATTCGAAGGTAGCTGCTCTCCGTTCAGCCATGTAAGAAGCGTCGGCCGGCTGTGCTTGTACATAAAATAATAGACCCGCCCAAATCCGCCGACTGTGACGACGGTGAAACCCGCACCTTCCTCCACAAGGGAACCAAGGGTTCTTTTCAATGAGCTCGCGCATCCACGACTTCACGCACTGCAGAAGACGATGTCGAAAGTGCTAAAAACGTTTCGTGATTTAATGGACGCCTTCTAGTTTCATTCCTTCCGTCCGCGGATGTGTTCCTGGTTCGACGTTCTCGGCCGACTATGTCGCAATTAACATTTCCTTTCGAATAAATAATACGCGAGCGAAAATAATTATTCGGCTCAGAAATCGCTGCTTGGGAACCGAACTGGGTCGTAGAAATAGATATAGGAAATGACAAGCTTCCCGAATGTTACGAATTGTCGATGAAATAAAGTTTCGGCTTAATTAGTGCGTTGAAAAACTCGTCAATAATTAGGGTTAGTTTATTGTGATAGGAGTCTAATAGTTGGTTAGTCCAAGTTCAGTCAAAACTAATGGGTCTTTTCACTCAAATATTTTGGTTGATTTGGGGCAAATATTGTTCCTTTGTGCTGGTATTTGACCCACAAAATAAAATTTTTCGCGCCACCTGCACGCTTTCGTATTTCAAGACCTTGAGTCGTAAAAGAAAAATAATTTTTTCCCTGCCTGAAGTACTCTTGTGTTATTTATAATCTGTGCGCAGTTTGTGGACCACGTTCCGTTTCGATATCTGCCCGCAAAAATGGAAATGTTGTGTGTTATCTCTGGCCACTATTTATCCGCTTTCAAAATTTCCTATCCGGTTAAGCTCTGGGAGGAAATCGACGAGTAAACCTTATTCGCTGTAAGCTATCTGCCGTGTATACATTTGAAAGCTAAACAACACTCGTCGGAATGATGTACGAAAATAGGAACCGTTTGCGAATCTTTTATTTCCAACTCGAAGCGAAGCGATATTCTGAAATTTGCATTATCTTGTTTCTCCAGTTATGTTTCGTCGAATTGGAGTTCAGATTTGAGATTTAAAATGAGGAATCGCGGTGCGAGAGATTTTGGTAGAATCCACCTTGCGATAATTCGTAAGTTATTGTTAATTTCACGGGTGTAACTACCAAAAAGAAATATTTAACTCCTTATATTCAGAATGTAGTCGGAGCAAAAATACTAGCTTAATGCTCAGGACCTAAACGACTTAGAACCAGGCCCGTTGTTTCTCCAGCCCGTTCGAATTTAGAACTTTATTCTGTACCGTTGCGTAATTGCCTTGATTAATTTTCGGATGTCGTGATTTGAACTAAATCCGCCCATTGTTTTCGTTTGCGTAACGCAAATGAAACCTAGAATGTGCTAGTATTCGATTGAAAATGGCTTCTTTCTCGAAGTTCCCTGTTTCACGGTCATGACGTCAAACTCCGATGTTGCAATTGGCTGTAAGGCGTTAGTGGAATTTCTCTCTCGGTTGATGATTCACCTGAAATTATAGCTGTTATTCCCCGGATGAATAAGAATCGAACATAAATATCTGCTCGGAGGAGTTTAGCGTTTCCGCAGCGACGGATTATTGCTGTATGGTTAATATAATTATAATAATTCGAGGCCAAGCATTTCAATTTTTTCGTTGACTTCATAAACAATGAGATTTTCAAATGTATTTTTAGAGCCGTATTTGATATAGAAGAAACGCTTTGGTATGAAGGTTGAATATGATCAGATTTCTACTTCAGGAAGTTTCTGTCGCAGCTTTGCATTGGTTTGGATTTTCCCCTCTTGGAAATTTATAACTATGCGGTTTTGCATTTCGTTTCTGAAGCGTTTGATGAAGTTTAGATAATCGCGGTTATTTGTACAAGTACTCTAATACGGCTGACTGGAGTGGTTTTTATTGATGCGCCTTTTTCTATTTCTGCATCTTTTTATCAAGAAATTAATGCCATGTGTCAGCTAAATTGCTTTATTATTATTTTTTAATTTAATTTTTTTTTTTTTTTGTATGGGCAAATAAGCGAATAGCTGTTATTCTCGTGGTTTTTGACGAGCGTTTCTGACTGACCGTCATAGATAATCGCTGGATATCGATCTCGATAATAACAGGTAAAAGCGAAAGAACTGTTCAGAATTAAACGTGCTCTTTGCCTCTTTCCACGTGGGCTGTTAAACAAGTCTATAAGAGACGAAGCTAGTTTGGCTTTACAAAACTTTCCATATACGTTGGAGATGGTTATCGCTCTGGAGATTGTGAGGACGCCGTTGGAATGAAAATGGAGGGTGAATTGCGCAATTCGGTGTGACCTCTCCGACCCTGTATCAACCGTTCCCTGCTTGCAGAAACAGGCTCGGTTCTGGGGCACAGTCATTCAATCCTGGTTAGAACTCTCTCTTCCTAACAGTAAACCAAGTTGTGGTGTAATCACTAGACAGGACTGAGAACAAATATTTAATCCTCTTCAAATTACCCGTCGTAAATTGAGATTTCTTTACGCTTGATTTTAATGTGGAATTTCTCGTTCTTTACGATCACCGCAGTGTCATAGCTGTGTACCATTTCTTTAACTACAATCTCCATGGGATTTTATTTAACTATCCTAAATGGAGATAAGCGTAGACCTCATTGATGTCACAGGTAGAGCAGTATTTTTCAACGCAGAATCCTACAATGTATCATCTTTTGTTGAAATAATATGACTCGTTCTCCATTTCTATTATTTGGCGCCGAGCATTTTCGCATTTAAAAAAATAGGCGCCCAATGTTTCTCCTCCTCAACTCAAATACGGAAAACGAACAGCGACAACCAAAGGACGATTTGCTTGTTGAATTCGTCTTGTATTCTTGTTGTGTACCAATAAAGCCCGTGATGGTTTCATTCGATTCAGTATCCAAAAATCTATAGAAATTGATTGATTGAAACGTTGGAAAATACGAATTTTCTCCCACTCAAAACCGTAAAAATACTATCAACGCTAAATTCGAATTCTACGTCTAATTATCTGTAGGAAGCATTAATTAATTAAAATTGAACAGTACTTGAAGTATTTGCAATGCATTTTCAACGTTGAAAAACATACAAGTAGTGTAACACTAAAAATATGAAAAACTAAAAGTTGTCGTCCAATTTCCGCCGTTTTGACGTCAAATTCGGATTCAGCGTTAAATTTCCTATAAATACAGATTTCAAAATTCCTTGAAAACAAAAGTTTAATTTTCACCCTTGCCGAAGCTCGAAGTTTCGGCCGGGTCGGAACTCGGTTTACAGAAAATAATTTCTGTGGCGCTGTCTATCCTTTTTTCACCAATTTTTTTGCTATGCACGTGTGTACGGCGTTCAAATGAAGACTTCTGCATAATAAAACAATTGATTCACAGAAATTTTGACCCCGAAAATCACGGTTAAAGTCCAATTTTCGAGCTTTCGGAAACTGATTTTTTTGGACCACTTGCAGATTTTTCCGAGAAATAAAAAAAATTACAAAGACACATCTTGGTAAGATACGACTTTCCTGAAAATTTCAGATTTTTATCTGTATTGAGAGAGGAGTAAAAAATCGTTAACTGATCGGTTGAAATAAATCGCAGGGGTACCCCTAGGATTTTTCGCGAAAAATTTTTTGTAATCGATTTCGCTCAAATTCAGCATAATGATAGTTGATGATGTGTATACCAATAATATATGCTTTATTATTTGTTTCTTTTGCAGTAAATTGATGAAAATAATGTTCAAAGTTGGAAAATGGGATTTTTCATGCATATTCCACTAATATTGTTGAATAACTCACAAACGGTCGAAAAATGGATAGGTACAATACATGGGGAAAATATAGACAGTTAAATTACCTATAATTAGGTATATTGAAACATCCGAATTGACGAATTTCTATTAAAGTTATCCACTGTGCAAGTTACGAATCTTGGAAAACTTGTTACAAATAGTTGAGCACTTTTCCCCTTCAGCCATATTACAAATTTCACTGAAAATACGACTAGTTTTAGTAGCTCTCACTCAAATTGGAACTCTCCGCTTTTATTATTGAAAGAATAATAAACTTCTTCTTTTGCAGCATTTTTCTATATTGGCGCGAAATAGTGCCTTGTCGTTTCGTCTAGGACGTTCCCCAATAAACTATGTTGAAGTGTGTTTGAAGAGAAACCGACCGCTGAATTGTATTTGAATGGCAAACGAACGAAACCGCGGGTTTACCTCGCGGGCGGGTCGAGCTGCTCGAGCATGTGGCCTGCGTGAGAAGGGGTTCTCGTTTGACCTTGTCCTCATCTGTTGGCTGAGCTGGTGGGACGATGACTCAGCCGGCGACCGGTACCATGTCGGTGAGTTGTTTGCCGAGTATGCGCCTCCCTACGAAGTTTGTCCTCAATTGAGAAAAATAGAAAGAAAAAGGCTGAGCGATAAGGGCTATGTGATTTTGCCGCTTAATTGTTCAATGACTATTTCTTGGGAAGCCCTCTCCGGTTATGATTTTTACGAATTAATTTCCGATGGAACTGAGCGTGCTGAATGATTTTGTCGACCGAAAATCCGAGTCCAAATAGCTTTAACGGCTCTCGAGTTATCGCTTTTGCTAGCAATTTTTGAAGCCAATTTTTTTTTTTGTTTGCTGGTTTCATGAACTGTTTGAAGGTGTTCGTATGAAAAAATGTTCACATTCGATCCTTCGAGTTGATTGTCCTCTCGAGTCTCTCGCTCCCTTGAAAGCTACGTTCCCTGGTCCTCACAGAATTTCACTCTCTCCTCAGCGTTGAGCCGAAGCGCGAGCTGCTTGTGATGTGATAGTTACACTGGTCCGCGAGGGAAACAACCTTTCCTCACTTTCTATCGATAATCAAAATGTTCCCGTTGCATCTCTTGTTTACTTTCTCGTCCACTTAACCTCGTCGACTAATCGTTGGGGAATTGAGGCGTTCGTCCTTGAGGACCGACAGTCTACATAAATCTAGGTGCATACAATGCTTTTTGGAATTCAAAATAATAGTATCTATAAAAATTACGTCTTAGAGAAAGGGACTAAGTACTTTCTTGGACTGTTATCTTTTTGTCTTCCGTATGGTTTCACCCTGTGTATTATAGATAGTGGTTGTTCCATTTTTCGTGTCGTATAACTTATTACTTATTGGATATATCCGCAATTTTGAAAATTGAAGTTTCACCGATCAAAACTTTGAAAAAGGAATTGCTTTATCAGGTTCATTTGGATGCCATACACACTTACATAGCAAAAACTTCGTGAAAAAAATTTATGCAAAAATGATTATTACCTATAAATAACACCGCCGCAGAAATTTTTCCGCTAACCGAGTTTCAAACCAATCGATTTTTAGCTTCGCAAGCGTCAGACAGCATGAAAACATACAGAGAACGTCGAATATATTACTGTTGTTTTACGCAAATAACTGTCATACAGAATTTCAACTGAATCAAAATGATAAAAATTGTAACAAAAAAAGAAGAAAAAGCGTGGCGATTTTTGGAAACGATCAGTTTTTTTTATTTTCATTTGACTGTCAAAACAGATAAAAAAAAAAAAAAAAAAAAAACAAAAAAAAACAAGAAATTCGCAGAGAATTAGTGTTTTGCAAGTTTATAATTGCTTGATTCTTCAAGTTCTCGGAAAAAATCTGAAGTTGAACATCAGATACTGAATTCACAAAAATTGAACTTTCACTCAGCTTCACGAGGTCTAAAACTTCGAAAATGAATCGCTTTATTAATTAGGTGAATTCAAATTTGTAGTTGACACTACGGATGTTTGTCGACAACTCTTAGTTTATTCAATTTTTCAAGTTTCATTAGACGTTTGAAGTGAAAAAGATCTAACTCAGAGAAGCAGTTGACAACTTTTTCGGTTTCCTCACTTCTGAAGTTTCAACTTCTTGATATTTTTTCGACATGTTGGGCTTGTTTCGGAAAATAGTTTCATTAATGAAAGTTGACGGAAATTAAATTTAGAAATTAAAACAATCAAATAAAAAAATATATATATAATAAAAAATTAACACCGATTCTTGTTATAAAACAAATTATTGTTTCGATTTTTATTTTTGAAATTTTCTTCTTGTGAAATGTTCCCAAAATAAAAGCGGACAATGAAAAATTGCACTCCTTATCTCCTCTTGTTTACCTCCTTCAAGTCCTCAGGGTTTTCCCGTATTAGTGCACTTCTCTTTGAACTATAATTAAACTAACTATATAGAAATAGATTCCAGGCACATTCTCTGTGCTGCGCTTGGTGCTGTATCGCAATCGCCAAAGGAATCTCGGTGTTGAAAGCTGCCCACCTTGTATTACAAATAATTGCACCTGGCAGCTGTTTCATGTGGGAACAAGGATCAAAGTTGTCAGCTACTCTCAACTAGTTCCATAAATATTTCTCTCGTGAGAAACTCATCTTGTAATTGCGTCGAATCCGAGGGCTTAGAGCTTATAGCGCCAAGCAGAAACTCGAGGATTTATTTTCTTCAGGCAGTAAAAAAAAACGCTGCAAATAACCTTTCTCAGAGACCCAAACATCGTAACATTTTTACCTAACAACATATTGATATCTAAAGATAAACCCTTCTAGAAAATTGTTATCAGAATATTTTAATTTTTCCTAATTACTCAATTTAATGTCGAACTAATTGCCTAACGATACGTTTTTGACGTTCATTCTACCAATGTTCACTGCAACACTACACACAAATTCTTAAGCTATTCTAAAATGCCAAATTCAAATTGGGAAAATTCTCGAAGTTTCAAAAATTCCTCACAAAAGGTGCGATAACTCGAGAACTATTGTAGCTATCAACCCTGTTATAATATCATTTGATTAAGCGCCGAAAAATCTGTAGAAATTGATACCAAACGATTTGTCAGAAAAACATTGGAAATTACCCTTAAAAGAGGTAGGGATTTGGTTAAAGATTTGTGCTATCGTTAGCACAAGCTTGATTTTTTGTGAAAATGTCTAGTGTGTATCTAGTATATAGTTTCCTCAAAAAAATTTTGACGGCGGGCGGACAGAATTTGTACTATTGATTATTCGAATTCTGCTTGCTTTGAAACGTGAAACATCAAATTTTGAGAGGGGACATTTTTTTTCGTGAGCGATTAAAATGGTTTATTGAGTAATAAAACTTGAGTTACTTGTGCGAGAAATAGCTGTTTGGAAAGAGTCACTAGATAAATATAGTATTCAACTTTTTAACACACATACAACCGATAAAACTCGTAACACGTCGTACATTCCGTCGTGTTTCCTAGCAAGCCACTCTTTTAGAGCCACTCAAAATACAAGAGCTTTAATGGCTTTCGCTTTCTGCGTGAATTTTTCCCATTTGTCTTGCATATCTACGCTCTAAACCTCTTTCTTTCAATTGTTCCATCGGCGGCGAATTGATCCAATTGTTTTCATTGATATTATTTCAACCTCAGCCTTCTCAAAAAGGAGTAGAACGGTTTCACGTGACTCGGTGAGATCCGTGCGGTCGATCGAGTTCGTATGCCGCGTGCGTTCCCAGCCTCTCTCCGTTCCCATTGGCGACCGCTACTTACAAACCTTATCGTATGTTAAAACTTGCGTTGCGCAATATTTTCCCTTTTATCGCACCCCTTCGATGCGCTACGATTTCATCATCTGCTCGCATTACTCGCGGCCGCGGAGTCCTCTGTTCTAGCGTCTCCTATTTTATTTTTTGCTTCATTATTCAATAGTAACGTTCATTTTTTTTGGACTGTGGTATTGCGATCGTCTGAAAAGTCGAATTCGGAACGGAGATGAATTTGGCAAAAATTTTCACAGTACTATACTCAGAAACAAATCTATGAAATCTTGGGTGATTACAAAGGTTTATTATTGAATAATAATCCAAAACAAATGAAACTCAATGCAATTTTCAGGAAAAATTTTCCTAGTAAACTTGAAAATCCATTTCCGGATTTTGGAAAACACACAGTACTTCCGAGATATAACCGTTCGAAGTTTTTTTTCTGTTTTGATTTTTACAGGCTGTAAGAGTCAATATTTTTAAACGTTTGTGGTCTTAATTGGCGAGCAGATATGTTTGATTTTTGTATATTGGATCACACAGTGCTTACTTTTTCAATATCCAAAATTGAACCGTAACCATCGTAAGGAAGACATATCATCGTGAAGCGTTTTTACCGACAGTATTTCCTTATGGAATTATGCGTGTTAAGTGATAGGAACGCGTGCCCGTTCTGCTGGTATTCTCTCGTAATAAACCATCATTTATACGATTTATGGCCGTTCAACTCTTCATCATTTGTGTTAATGGCACGAGATCAGATTGTTCGATTGCCTCCGAATTACCGTTATGGCTTTAGTTGGTAAAACAGGCTGAATATTGACGTTGTTAATGTGTTAATGTGAATGAAATTTTTTAAAGTCACCAAGTCGAAAAATGGATCTTTATCAGTACTTTTCCCTATGCGAACCGTTCGATTGGATGTTGAATGAATGCAACAATTTTCAACTGATCTAGTAAGAATTGCGCGAGCTTCGAGTAAAAAGTTGACGAGCAGCGCGTTATCGCGTTTCCGCCGGGTTTATCATCTAGTAATACGACCGGTTAACATTATGTGTCAAGGTAAATGTTTATTTAAGGCCTCGCAAGTGCCTACTGAATGTATCATATTGTAAGAAGTGTGGTTTCTCGAAAATAATCTCGCCCAAGTGGCATTTTGACGTTATCACGGATGCCCTTGCTTTGGAGAGCAAACCGAAGGCGAATAATACACGCTGCTGGAAGATTAAAGGAAACTTTGATTTGACAAAAAAAAAAAAAAACCACGATGATTTTAACATCATATTCAATTTAATTAATATTTTTTAATCAGTATTACTATTTTTTCTCCGATGCTCTGAATATCCTTATAATCTATTTCTGCTCGATTTCAGGCTTCTACTATCGATGGAAGGAGAAAAGGTGCCTGTCTTTTCTGCCAGGAATATTTCATGGACCTTTACCTGCTCGCCGAGCTCAAAACGATCTCGCTGAAAGTCACAACAGTCGACATGCAGAAACCGCCGCCGGATTTCAGGTATTCATTTTACTTGACTTGGATAATGACTTTAAATAGTGTTCACTAAAAATGTTTATTTAAAAAAAGTGATGCAGCATGGCTTCACGAGCGAATTTTCGAAGCGTATTATTGGGGGACTGTTTGAAGAATATTATAAAAAATATAAAAACATGTTTTTATCGGCTCATTAGCGCTCGAGTAACATTATAGTTACGTGCGTATACACTTCAAAATACCAAAAAATTCCATAGAGCGCAATAATTCGAGAACCGTTAGGATACCATAACGACTACGGTCTCATTCGTTTCAGCGTGAAAAATACATTTACCTATTTCAATATTTTTTCGTTCGATCTGGCTACCCAACGAACTCATCATTATTTTTTACTTTTGCCGAGTGCTGAGAAGGATTTTTTTAGCCAAAAACCATCTGATCACTTAGCACAATAACTGGCGTAATCTGTTTTTGTTTTCTTTTTTGCAGAAAAATTATTTTCGGTTTATTTGTTACAATAATAATGATAATTAATATATACAATTTTTTTCAACCACTAAACAACATTAAATTAATTATTATTAAATATCCAACAAAATGAACTTTTCTTAGAATTCAATTTTCTAATGCATGAAACGGATATCGTATGTGTTTTCGGATCGAAATGTCGATTCTTCTTCGCCCGAATCATTTTCTGCGAAAATTCACTAGAATTCAATAATGCCAAGTATTATTTATTAGTTATCTAACACTACCTATAAGATTACAGGTATACCGGGAATCTGAATAAATAAATATCAGCGCAACATTTACATAATCGCTAGAAAAGTTTCAGTCGATTCTCCTTGCAAAACATTCTCTCCAATATGGGAATATTTCATCGAATCTGTGTCAATCGTATTAATTAATTTTTCCATACATTTCAGGACCAATTTCGAAGCGACACCTCCGCCAATCCTAATCGATAACGGGCTCGCTGTTCTTGAAAATGAGAAAATCGAAAGGCACATCATGAAAAACGTTCCGGGTGGTCACAATCTCTTCGTACAGGATAAAGAAGTTGCAACATTGATTGAAAATCTGTATAGCGTGAGTACTTCAATCGATCTCTATCTGGACTATTGAACTGTGTAATGATCAACGTTTTACTAAATTTCTCTCGCTAAGTTCTGATTTTTATTTTTTTTTTGTATAAAGCAAAAATTTAACATTTGGCTGATCCAATTGAAATAACTAAAAGTCTCTTTTAAAATTTAGCTTGCTCCTTTTTCTAATGATTCTTTCCCTTTTGAAGCCATAATTACTCAATCAGTAAATTAATTTTATTTATATATTTTTTTCGCGACTGATTTTATTTATTTTTTTTTTTTTTTCTAGAAATTGAAGCTGATGTTGCTTAATAAGAACGACGTGACGACCAATAATCTTCTCAGTCACCTAAGAAAAATCAACGACCATCTGGGAAGAAAGGGTACCAGATTCCTTACTGGTGATACCATGTGCTGCTTCGACTGTGAACTCATGCCACGGCTTCAGCATATCAGGGTTGCAGGTAATTACATTTTCAATCAGCAGAAACAAATAATTTATTTCTGAGAAATAAAATACTGACGTTGTGTATTTTTTTCAATTGTATTACTTAGTGAGGAATTATCAGGTTGAAGTTTTTCTAGAATAGAATCCTTTCTGAAACTTCAATTTCTTTCCAGGCAAATACTTTCTTGACTTTGAAATTCCGATCGAACTAAACCATTTATGGCGCTACATGCTGAACATGTACCAACTTGACGCGTTCACCCAGAGCTGCCCTGCTGATCAAGACATCATCAATCACTACAAGCACCAACAAGTGAGCAATATTATATTTTTACTCGGCGAATCGCGAATTAAACCATTCTCGGTTTAAAAATATCCCAAGGTTTAACCAATTGAATGGTCTGATTTTAATTAAGTCAACGCTGTAAGGTCAAGCAATTATAAACAGAATTATTTGCATTTCTACTCTAGCTATCCTGAGAGACCCTTCACAGTGAATTCGTCTCAATTGAACAAGCTGTAGAAATTTTTAAAATCCTCATCTCTGCTATAAAAAAATATATGTATTGTATAAATATTTTTTTTATAGTAGAGATGAAAAAAAAAAATTTTTTTTCTATAGCAGAGATGAAAAAAAAAATTTTTTTCTAAATATTGTGATTAATTTTTAAGGGGATGAAGTTGAAGAAACACGAAGAATTGGAGACGCCGACGTTCACTACTTCCATCCCAATAGGAGTGTCGATCGAGGAATAACCATTGAGAACCACAAAATTCGTCAATACCTTGTTATTTCTTCTGAATACGTTACAACATACAGCTTCGCCAATTTTCGGCTTTTCATTCCAACTGTGAATCTTTCGGGATGATGATTAAGCTGAAAAGTCCGACCCATTTTCAGCCATGTTATTTATTATTTCGGATGAAGAAATGCAAAGAAACGCCATAACGATGGAGGAGGATATTTATTGTATTCTAAAAATTGTTTACTCTTGTTAAGCAGCAAATCTAAAGGCTTTTTTGGTAACATACTCCGTCTTGTCGTACTTACAGGTTGCAGCTGTGGTATTAGTAATTCTCAAACTGCCTAGCTGTTAAGGGAAATTGCTTCTTCCTGTATTTTTAGAGTATTGTCATTTCGAGTTAGGTGTCCGAATTTGGCTCAGAGCTCGAATTGGTTCTATCCGCGACCCCGAGGTATTAAATGTATCAGTGCTTGATTTTCATAAAGAATTTTCTCTTCAATCTCAGGAAATATCCTGTAGTTCTTGTTAATCCAATTATTGAAGGGATTCCAACAAAACCCTCATTTGTTTCATGTTGAATATCTGCTTCGAAAATTCTCATTCGCCGTCCACATATTTAAAATGAGAAGTTTTTGACTCTTAAATTGTTACTTGTGTGTACAGAATGCAATTTAAGATTGCCTTTTTAAAAATCAATAGCAGTAAAAATATAGTGGCACGGTGACAGCTGTGTGCCAACTGTAGAGAACAAATTCCCTCCGAAAATTCCAATTTGGGGAGATTTTTTTTTATTTACCTTTTTTGGTTTTACATGGCTGTTGAGCCTATTCACTAATTTAATTATCAGAGCTTCCACCGCTTTCAGCCTGTTTCCTTCAGAGTACATTATCACTGTTATCGTTCATCTTATACTTAGACCTCAGAACGCGGATTAAACCATTTCGCCCCTCGGTTTCCCAATTTCGACAACCTATTGCTCTGAATAGAACCTTGGCTGCTGATTTTGATGTTGAATATTTTGTATATAAATACTAATGTCGACTATTTGCACTCGTATTTTGTGACACGTCACTTTCAATTCGTGCTTGCGTCGCGGACGTCCGACTAACTCTTCAAGACTTTGTTCTCTAGTAAAAAAAGATGGCTTACTAATGGTAACGCAAGACTTGAAGCCGCGCCTGTTAGAGTCGATGTGCGCCAGAGGCATTTGAACTTTGTGCCTTAACGTGTTAAGTCTTTGAATCAAATTTAGTACCTACGCAGTGTAATCATTTAAGCAAAAATCTGTTGTAAGGAAAAGTGTTCCAGATCAGCTGATACCTGAATTTTAAGTGTAAAATAAAATTGAATTTATTACATCTCTTTAACTTTGTTACCTAGTTTTGAAAATGCCGTTGGTGCTCGCTGCTGAAATGGACCCTGGGCAATTCTGAGACAATTCGGTCATGGAGGAAGAGTCCCTCGTATTTTTATCGCATTGATTCCATTTTACAATCAAATCACTAGGGAGTGCTCTGCTGTTTCTCAATAAAGGAACATTTTTGTTTATTATTATGATAAACCATTGTAATCGCTCACAAAAAAAATGTAACCTCCCTCAAAATTTGGTGTTTTAAGTCTCGAGGTAGGTAAGTAGAATTTGAATATCGATTAGAAGGATTTCTGTCCGTCCGCCGTCAACACTTTCCTGACAAAAATATTAAAGCTACATAGTTGACGTTATCACCGAACATGAATCTTCGCCCCTCCATTTTGTGGGGGGGGGGATGGGGGAATTTGTATTGGCGAAGGCTTTTCAGGCAAAGTTGAGTTTCTTATAAATTTCTATACATTTTTGGACATCGAATGGAGTCTGTAGCTTTAAAGTTTCTGGAGATTTGAGAAATTTGGCAAAATGGCTTCACTTGAGACTTACTAGAGCTATAAAGAACGTTGTGTACTAGTTGGAATGCTCGTCAAACACTTCGGCTGTAACGTAAGGCGAAAATTTTACATTTAATGAGATAATTAAGGAAAATAATTAAAATTATAGTTGCAACGAATTTTTTTCCTTATAATTTCCAATCTATCGTTAGAAGGAAGCGTAGACAAATATAAAATGTTGAAACCGGGGATGAATTTATTATTGAAACCAATTGCGTACGTCGTTTTGAGAAATTCCATTCAATTCTAAATTTGAGAATCAAATCACTGAGATTATTGGAAACGATCGGATTAATTTTGTACGTAAAATCTGTCTACCGCTGCAAACGGTGTCGGTCTTCGGACAAAATTAATTCCAACGTTGGCACTACTGGCGGATATCATGAGCTGGCCGAACGGCAACACTGACCGGGTGTGGATCGGCAGCCGAGTTGGTCACATTAGTCATCATAACCCCTTTACCCGAGTGCAATTTTTCCCCTTTGATTCCGAATATTTTCATGCGCTCATAATCGAGCAGCGCCTTTCGCTGGTCGAAATAATAGCAATTTCGGTTCATGTTCTCGTGAAACTTGCGGACCTTAGCTGCGCACGATGATCTTACTTGAGATCAATAACAGGATAGTCGAAGATACGCTGACTGTTAAATTTAAAAACGCGATAGCTGGGTAAGTAAATACGCCGGTCGTTTATTATTTTGCATTTTCAACTGCCGATAGACGATTTGCTCGTTTGAAAATACGAGTTCGCATCTATGTGTTGCGCAAAACGTTACTCATCCCCTGCTCTATGAGGTCCAAGTTTCCTTGTTTGGTTTTCTAACCTTCGGTCGCTCTTTTCCAGACATAAACCGGAGTCAATTGACATTAAAGTAGCCGATTTCGACGGAGTCCTATTTCACATTTCGAACGTGAACGGCGACAAAACCAAAGTTCGAGTAAGTACCTAGGTTTAATCCGACCACTCGAGGTGCGCTTATCAACCACACCTCGTGAACTCATTTTTATTTCCGTTCCGTAGTTATGGGAACTAAACGAGTAATTTCTTTTGCAGATTAGCATATCGTTAAAGTTCTACGTGCAACTGCAAGAACACGGAGCCGACGAACTTTTGAAAGGCGTCTACGGCTCGTATCTGTGCGCGCCGGAAGACGGTAATTCGATTCAGCTCTTGATTAATTGTTACCTAGGTGTACGTGGTCAGGTCGTATCTGCAATTGGTAGTGGCTGTTATCTAACTGATTCTCGGACGAATGTCAAATTTCAGCTACAAATGTTGAAAGTAAATTTCGAGTGGTTCATTGAAACGTGAAAATTATTTTACTGATATTAGAGGGCTTAGTTGTGAGAATTTTTGAAAAACCTGGAGCTCGTTCATGACGAATGATTACCTACTCTGCTTTCGCGACTCTTTGAGACGTATGAAGAGTTTCAGCCACCTGTTTCTGAAGATTCTTCATTCTACTCCGCTATCTTACTCGAAATGAAGAGTCTGAAGTACAGAGTAGATAATGAAGAGTTATTTTTACTCTTTGTTGTTTGTCACATTGTTGAGGTTAACTTATCGCTATATTTTGAGCGAATTACTTTGTCAAAATTAGCAAGATGAATAATAGTACGTTAGATATTTCTAGCGTTTCGTTTTTAGACATTTCCTGAGACGACTTGAAAAATTGAATTGAAAATGATTAAATCAAATTTTTTTCGATACTCGCAGAGGTAATATAACATCATAATAGCTACAATAATTTTCATTGTCTCAAATCTGTAGACAAGAACGATGGGCCTTAGTTTGCGGTCAAATCGACATGGAGAACAGAAAATTTTTCCCAGATCCTACCCTACCCTTCGATCTTGTTAATAGAAATAATATACCTTACTTAAGAGATATTTTGTGTGCTCATTCGACTCATTTGCACCTATCGAACCTTCACTTTCCATTCCAAAAACATATTTAAACCAGAAAACAAAATTATAAAACACAATTTGAATATCAAATCATCTTGCAGAGTCATTTAGGTCACTTTCAAAATTGCTCTTAGATTAAAATACAAAAGTTACACTCAGAACTTGGTGAAAGGCCATCTCGAAGGTAAAAAAGAGTAGAATTCTTAATTTCGCTCTTACTCTTAGGAGGATACTTTTTTAGGGACAGATAGCCGCTTACTAAGTTTGGATTTTGTGAACGTAGAGTGATGAAAGTTTGTAGGAAGGGAAACCAGGTTGGTCCATTCGACTGAAATTTCGAAACTTTCACTCGAATCGTTCTTGTCCTCCTTGTACTGTATGTTTTTGAGTGCTAAGTCTTCTACTAATTTGCAATCATTATAACAAACATAAATTCCAGGATACAATGTGAGTGTGCTCATCGATTTGGACATCATTCCTAACGACTGGGAAGATGTGGTTAAAAAAGTGGGCCTCCTCAAGAGAAACTGTTTTGCGTCGGTATTTGAAAAATACTTCGACTTCCAAGAGCGCGGGGAGGAAGGTCACAAAAGGGCTGTGATCAATTACAGAAACGAAGAAACAATGTGAGCTTCCTTTATTTTACGATACGATTTAAAAAAAATATATTTTCAAAATAATTAATGGGGTGGAGATAAACACGGCCTTTCTCCATTGCTTCTTTTATTTGCCGAGATCTTTCGCCCATTCGGGCATCTTCAGGGTACCTATGACCTATTTTAATATTTTTTGAAAAACAGCTGCCTCGTTATTCTAATTGATTCTATTGCAGGTACGTGGAAGCGAAAGCCGATCGCGTTACTGTCGTATTCAGCACAATATTTAAAGACGAGGACGACGTCGTCATAGGCAAAGTGTTCATGCAGGAGTTCAAAGAAGGCCGGCGAGCAAGTCACACAGCTCCTCAGGTGCTATTCAGCCACAAGGAACCCCCACTCGAACTGCTCAACACTGATGCTCGCGTGGGCGATAACATTGGCTATATTACGTTTGGTTAGTATGAACGGCTACTGTGAAATAGGTCATTCAATCGTTAAATTAAAAAACAAGAAGAAAAAACCAGTGAATTTGCCTTATGGTTATTGAATCCACTTTCTATGAATTGTTTTTCGATAATTTTTCTCACTCCATTCTGTTACAGTTCTCTTCCCCAGGCACACGTGCCGAGAAAAGCGGGACAACACGATCAATCTGATCCATATGTTCAGAGATTATCTCCATTATCACATCAAGTGCTCCAAAGCTTACATCCATTCGCGCATGCGGGCTAAGACGTCGGATTTTCTCAAAGTTCTGAACAGAGCTAGACCCGAGCCTAAGAATACGGAAAAGAAAACCATCACGTAAGTAGGCTAGATATTAAAAATTTTAGCGTAGCGATATTTCGAAATAATATTTGAAATGGAATTTTCAATTTTTGCAGAGGGAGAACCTTCATCAGAAAAGATTGATGTGAGCTCAGTTCATGTCCATCATCTTCCACAGTCGCGTTCATTCGGTCTCTGTCGAGTTGCTGGCTTAGCGACTTGAGCTTACTGCAGTAAAAACAGGACAGAAAAAAAAGAGGATACGAAGTTTCGATCAAACGATACGACCTAGGTTAATATATTTCAACTTCCCTAGTAATTTATTGAATCGCTCAATTAATAAGCTGCTGAAGGCGTAATAACATCTGATCGGTGGATTTAGCTTTAGGTGAACGCATTTTCTCTCTTTTTTTTTTTAAATGGATAATGTAAATAAGAACAAATTATATCCTAGAATAATTTTTCTATAGTTTATTCGAATTGATGGACATTCTGAGGCTAAGTAACTCGTCATTACATTACGTTTTAAGTCTAACAAGTCTTGCCGCGCAAAGCGGTTTAATTTCTTTTCATTATTTTTTTATTGCTGTTATTCTGACCTGAAGAGCAATTGCGGGTCACTAGATCGTAGAAGCGTTCGCTTCATAATGAATTATTTTTAAATCTATTATCAATCTTTTTTTAAAACAATTTTAGCTCCGCTGTTGATTATTGAGTTTACGATAATAGATTTTTATTGATCAAGGTATTTTGCTTAAATTGTTGACCACTTTTGCTCCTCAGTCAATTGTTTTTCCCCCATACTCTGAATGTGAAAATTCTATCTCAAATTAGAAAAAGTTCCGATAGGAGACCACTCAGCCCCATTAAAACCCCCTTTTTAAATTTTTACTAATTTTTTCGCTTTCAACTGAAAATCAGTATTATTCATCGTTCTCTCTGGCTTCTTATGTAATTGAGGCGAGCAGTTTCTACGACCCCCCTTGTTCGTTCAACTTTACAATAATAAAACGCAGGGCCCGGCCAAGCGTCAGGAACACGGTGTGTAAATATCTATTTGCTTTACTTTTTGATTTTTAACTGATGTCTTGATGGCACCATTGTAACTATGTATTTCGAATAATTGTAAATATGTCCAGTAATTAACAACTATGTAACGGAAACCACTTGACGTTAGCGGATTAATTTCCAAGCGGTAGACGCCCTTGAGAATTAGTATGAAACTGTAGCCCACGAGAGCTCGGCGATAAATGAAACTGCAAAAAAAGGGTTACGCTCCAATTCTTCATGTCCTTCGGTAATTGGAAATTATAGGAAAAATTGTCAATATCACCATCCAAGCAATTTACCATTAAGATTGTAACTTTGCAGTTATGTTGTGCAATAAATGGTTTTGTTGCAATGTTCTACGTTTGTAACCTGATTTTTCTTGGTCAATCAGCCGGGAGTAGGAAAATTCGGTCGTTTTGGTGGAAAAATATTTAATATTCAGCTTTCTCGTGATGTATAATTTAACAAAAATAAATTAATCGACAAATATGTACAAAACGCTTTGACGAAGTAAGGAGCAAATTAACGCTGGGGAGAAAATCCGGTGAATAAAACCTGCTAATAATTTCTTGGGCCATTATTTGCAGCAGAGGAAATGATAGGGGAATAAAGAATAAGAGGGACTGTGTGTCCCAGTAGCCCTCAAGATCACGATTTCTTCGAGCTGATAAAATTGAGATTATTTTTTGATATCTCTCCATATTGTAACACAGTGTATAGGAGCGCTTCAAAAGACCAGAGCTACGATTAACTCCTGGGGGTATTTTCCTGCGGAATTGGATGGACTTAGCGATGACCAGTTTCGAATAATTTCTCTGCCGCAAATAATGGTCAACATAAACAGGGAAAAATCGCGACCACTATACTTCAAATATTGTCTTTTTTTAATACGTCATTCCTGATAAATAATGATTGCCAACAAAAATCTCAATTTTCAACTCTAAATAGATAAAAATATTTACACGCACGGTACATCATTTCTTACATTGTGAGCCAAAGTTGAGACAAATCGGTGTCGCTTATTTCAAAACGATTTTGTAAAAAAAAAAAAAAAAAATCTGAAAATGATGTACCTTTTATTTATTAAAATACTTAACAAATAATTGATGAGATTACCTTTGATTGGTGCACTACCTTGGTCTACCTGACAATCTAGGCCTAATCTATCACTTTTTTTATCGCAGCAAGCACACGATACAACCATTTTTCGCATTTAACTCGACGTATCGACAAAACTGAGCAATGCAATACCAGAAACTGATACCTATTTTACACAAATTGCTAGGTAGATTGATTTTTGTTGCAAAATTTGTAACTATGTTCAAAAACCAATTTCAAATACACTGACATTTTTCAAAGAAATCGTGATCCAAGTGCTCGTACGACTGAAACCTACCGACCTAAAAATGAAAAATTCGCAGAATCTGACATTCTTTTAATCGATTCAAACACTCCGGAACGAAAAGCTTATATTCGAGAATGAAATTAATCAACAAAAACTATCGCGGGTTTCGAGAGATCTTTTCGCCGATTTTCGACAGCTGCGATTTCTAAAAAAAAAGAAAAAAGGCGCACAGTTAGATGTATTTGTGAAAAAACCTTCGAGACAATACATCAATAGATCATATCACAAGATGAATCTACAATCTAAATAAATTCAATACTCACCAAACCTCCTTCGCCTTTCTTGCTCTTTTTGACTTGGCGTTTAAGAATCTCCTGCTTCTTTTTGCTTTCTTGCATCCTTAAATGACCCAAGAGGAATCGGCGAATTTGAAAATGGAAATACGAAATGTTTGCAATAAATTGGCAGATATTTATCGGTCAAGTTCAACAGCAGTCAAATCACTTCAAGCAATGTTCAGTGATTATAATCTTGGCTAATTACTTTTCCTTGATGATCCTCATCTGCTCCTTTTTCCAGTAATCTTTGAAGTCGGAACAGAACGGCGTCCAACAGGGGAAGAAATCTTGGGGCATCACTTCCTCAAGTTTTGCGCTCCCTTTCGGCTGGAATTTGTACGCCTTCAATACTGAAATGAATCTGAGAGCACGAGAGAAGGTTATAAATAAATTAGAAAATGAAGCTAAACTAAACAAATTTGTGAGGTGGCTCACCTCTGTTTGCAGTCTTCCAGGTTTTCTTCTTCTTCTTGAATCTGTTTCTCGGCTGGAATATAGGTGAAAAAGGTAGAATGAGCAAGACTCAGGAACCAAGATAAGATAGAAAATTTAAAAAATATGAAAAAATATATACCCGATTGAAGGAAGGTTTCCATTTTGTCTTTGAAAGGCTGCACATTTTCTTCGGAAGATGAGGTAACTTTGATCATCTTGGCTTTACAACCTACAAAATAGAGCAAACGATTCGTTTTTGTTATAGCAGCCCACACGCCATCTATAGTCACCTAAGAACGGAAAAAAACCGAGGAGAACGTAGCTAACACAGTTTTCTATGTTTGAGTTGGCAACCCAGTGTAACCAATTTAAAATCAAGGAATTCACACAAAGCCATCGACTTTAGTACAGTACAATAGCCAGTCAACATTTTTCACTCAAAATCTATAAAGGTCTTTTCTATTGATTTTTTAAAAATGTCTTCAGAATTTTAGTGTGAATGTCTACGGAAAGCTGTAATTTAGATCTGGCAACACTGCTTGGTTGGCAAAATGTCTGGTCAATTGCAGCCTTATAAATCGAATCAAGTTTTGAATTTTAAGACATCATTCGATTTGGAGTTCAACGTTCTTTAATTCACCTTGTATCGCACTTTTTTTTAGAACGCGCCGATTTGAAATTATAAATCAGAAATTGAAAAATAAGTCCGAACATTCAAGGTTTTTGGCTCTGATATGCTCGTCCTGAAATGGTGCTCTCCTGGATAAAATTATTCAGTACCGATAAAAGGAATTGATGTTATTTCCAGCTTCAGCGAATCATTGTCAGGTCGAATTAACATTTTAATAACAGCAACCTATATTTTTACTGGTTTGATTTTTTATGGATCTCAGGTTGCCCTGAACTAGAAGAGTCCAAGGTCAATTAGAGAACTCTTCCACCACAATATCTTAAATCTACCGCACAATCTACAACAGCCTCTGAAAATCCTTTTCCACTCATGTACCCATAAAGGGTCACAAAATACTCAAGCATTACCTTCTAGATCGCTTTTCAATTTAGCTATCTGAGCCGCAATGTCGTCAAACTGGACTGCGCTTGCTCTTTCAATGTCACTAGGTTCAGGGACCGGAGAGGCGACTTCGGAGATCAAGACGTCGCCGCATTGCTTGATGTACCGGCGGACAATGTAGTGCAGCAATGTGATGCTATTATCTAACAAGGAAAAACATACATCTCACAATTGCCATACGTTTCACTGTTAGAAAATTCAATGACAAATTAATGCTAACCGGTGCTTTTAACGTCTTTTAGACGAGGGAGGATTTCCAATCCGAAACCATCGGCTTGGCCGCGCTGCCGGTTGCCGCCGTTCATGAAATTGCCAAGGGCGAGGATGATGGCTAGCACGCTTTTCAACGACTTCGAACTCACCAACGTCTGCAAAACAATGCAAAATTTAAAAAATCATACAAAAGTACTGCTGTTGATTTCAAAGGATAAAAAATATGGTTCATTATTTATTTAATCTCTAGCATTCTTACTTGGCAGATAGATTTAAGATTGTTGAGCTTGTTTGCAATACTGTTGATACTGTCGCTGAATTCGGCTTGAAACATAAAACACGCGATTCGCTCGGCAAAATTTGGTATCTCGGCCAGCTCCAGCAAGAATAGTTCTGGCTTGTCCAAGGTAAGTTCGGGCCGGGCTTGCTGAGCAGCTTTGATCGCCTCTAGCTCTTGGTCGGTGGCTCGCTGAAAAATAATTGAAACCATCGAAAGGCTATTTTTTTCAAAAAGCGTTCTCCGCTAATTTTCGTGCGAAAAATATTCCAAGCAGAAAATCAATCTCAAGCAAGTGCTCCCATTGTCTACGTACCACGTCATAGATTTGTTGAAGGGATTCCAAGTTGACGACTGTTGTGTCGAAATTGTATATCGCTGAAATACAGACAGGCAACACGATTGAACAACAGTTGAAAACAAAAAAACACATACTACAGATCGATTGATTTTATTACCGTTTTCAATTTCAGAAAAGTCGAGGTGTAAACTTGACGATAAAATGCCAACATTTTGAGATCGTTTGCCCTCCAATACTTTGATCACCTGAAACATCGCAAAAGAGGTCCAGAATTTTCCCAAAACTACCAGAAACATGGGAAAGATGATGTTATGAATTAATCCGGTGTTGAAAGTGCAGGAAATGGGTTCAAGAGCACAAAGCAATGAGGTTTGCCAAGGAAAGTTGCTATGTTAATCAAATCAATGATCTCTTGGCTTTAAAAAAAAGTTTTGCAGATGCTTCATATTTTTCCTCCTCGTAAATATATCGAACAACCTGGATCTCACCTCTGCTTTGACGGATTTGACGACTTTTTTCTTCGTGCTCTTTTTATCCACCACTTGCCGAGAGAACAATTGCGTAAATTCGTCCGCAAACTCTTTAACGGGCGGCTCTTCGATTTCTTCCCAAACGGCTTCGCTGCAATGAATTGTAATTTAGTTGCTAGTAAAAATGTCGAGAGGATGGATTGTGATGAAAAATAAGGGCGAACCTTTTTTCAACTTCTGCTTCTTTTACAGGGATAACTACCCGGGTCCAATAAAGCGGCTTCATAGGGACCGGAGGTACGAGAGGCTCTTTTCGGAATACTGAAAATGAAAGCGAACAGAACATAAATGAAGTTACAGTGGAGTCTTCCAATAGAATTGGTGGCGAAGTTGAAAAATAAACCAAAATAAGTTGAATTCATGACTATCTCTTCTTCTCCTATCCTTGTGAATTGGGATTACACAATTACAGGGGGAGTGGTTTAGTAAAAAACAAACATGAGGTAAGTACCAAACGATGGTCGGCCAGTAGTCTGGTCTTCTTCGCTAGTGTCTGGTTTAAGAGATGAAACTGGACAATTTTTGTATATGAACAATATTTACACCATTTTAAACCACAAACTTCATCTGAGGAAATTTTAAATTGACAAAAAAATAGATAAGAATTAGGATGAAGGGAGAAAGGCAGCAGAGAACTCACAAGATCGTTGAGCGCTCCATCCACCGATTGGCGGAGCAGGCAGCGGCGCAGGGGAACCAGGCGGTGGCGGTGGAACAGGGCCCATTCCTGGCGGCGGTGGTGGTCCTGGAGGGGGTGGAGGGCCCATGCCAGGGGGAGGTGGTGGTGGAGGAGGACCCATTCCTGGAGGTGGAGGTGGTGGCGGAGGTCCCATGCCTGGTAGCGGAGGCGGTGGAGGGGGACCCAAACTTGGCGAGCAGATAGATTCTTCACTTGGAAATGGAGGTGGGGGAGGAGGCACGGCTGAGTGAGTGGAAAACATGTCTGGAGGGGGTGGCGGAGGGGGAGGAGGAGCAGACACCATATCGGGCGGCTGGGGTGGCGGAGGTGGTACCATTGTTTTCTCAGGTGTCACCAAATCGGTTTTCTCTGCAGCTTCCGATTCCTTTCCATTTGAGCCGTTAAGTTTCGACAGTTTTTCTGTTCCTGGAATTATGCAGTAAAATAAACATCAAAATCACACTATGATAAGTTTTCCTGCTGCTTTCAAAACACCTAGTAACCCATGAGAGCAGCCGAATGTCATGATTCGATAGATCATAGCCCAAGAACATATTTCAGCGCGTGCATTGGAGAGATTTTTACTCACTCTCAAGCAGAGGAATTTTGGTCGCAGTTTGGTCCTCTTTGGGGATCGGTTCAGTCTTGTCACTCTCGTCCTTCTTAGCAGATGTAGCAGCGTCCCCTCCGGCGGCCGGTAGGGAATAAAACTCTCCAGATGCGTCTTCAGCTGCATCGGCGTCGCCGGCAGTTTGAGTTTCAATTGCGTCGGTCCGAGTGTCTATCCTAAGTTTAAAACTAATTTCATCTTTGGCATCTGGACTGGTAGCGGTATCAGTTAGTGCCGGTTTCACAAGGAGATCGCACTGGACAGCTTGGGAAGCTAATTTCAATACAGCGCTAGGGTTGGGAGACGTGCTAACGTCTTTTGACGAGGGCTTTTTAGGCGAATCAAAGTCAGCTCGAACTTTACTCGTCAATGCCTGGAGATCGAAATTAAATAATTAATTAAGCGGGAAAGTCGGCATGGGACGTGTAGCATATTTATGATGGCTCAGACCAACTGATATCGTTCATTTCTGCACGAACTTACTTGAATATCTCCCAACGTCTTCGACCTTTCGATTTCCTGGCGGAGCCGTTCGATTTCAGCATTTTTCTCTTCTATAATTCGCGCCTGTTCGTTCACTTTTCTTGCCAGCTCGGTCACTTCGTTTTCCTCCTCTGAGTAGGTTTTTTCGTCTGAAAAAACGCCATAGTTAAAGAGCGGCCAATTTTTTTGAGCGATAGAAATTCAGCGCATTATTTTTTTTGTAAAGGTGATCAGTTAAATGAGCAAGAAAATTAGAATTCTCTCTAGAGTGACAGAAAAACAACGACCATTTCTCCTGTGATTCCCCTGAATGATGCCTGAAGGAGTGAGAGCAGAGAATGGGAATTCGTAAAGATTTTTTTTTCCAAAGTACACAAACCGCAGATCACAGAGTGATGAGGCCTGAATTTAGCATCTGTAAAAATCTTGGATTCTAGTACGTCCCCTGAAAGGCAGAATCTTGCTTGAGAGAGCTATTGAACTTTAGTAAAATTTGTGTACGTTATATCCTTGCTTTAATTACTAAAATATTTTGCTCGTATAGTATTTTTGATGCCGCAATATTTGTAGCTGTTAAAATTTTTTTTAACGAGTGCTGCCACTTTACGTGGTATCCACGATTCTGATTTTTTTTTTAATTACAGGGATTGTGAAAACAAATGGTTCAACTAATTTAAATTTTAATTTTCGGGGGACGTGAAAAGATTTCGAGCTTGAAAAATGGCACAAGCCGAGGGGAGCCATCACGTTGTCTACATCGTTGGTCATTTCTTAGCCCTGGGGAACCGAAGGTAGACGCTTTGTCTGGTGGCTTCTTAACGTCAGACATTTCCTCGGTTTTATGCTACTTTTCGAACACACTTCCCTCAACAATTCCTCGGATTCAAAATAAGAGTTTGATTTAACTTAGAAATAGAATCTTAAGGGATGTGTAATAATTAATCATGATTTTATTTGGAGTAATGCAAACTCCTCATTAAGAAATTGGCTCACGAACCTCGCCATGCTTTCACGTATGTGATAGTGAAATAGTGAATAGACAAACCTTGCGGAGGTTTTCCGTTGCTTCTAGCGGTTTCAAGCGTCATTGGCGTTATCGGAGCTGGAGGCGGCCATTGGACGGTTGAAAGTTTGCCTGGAGTAGGAGGTGCAACGCTTACAGTTTCCGTGTGACTCCAGAAGTACATTAAATCTGGCTGTAACGAAATTGAACGATTTTAGAGCACCAACGTCAAAGCAATGGTTTTCTTTGACTTTTTCTATGAACCAATTCAAAATATTAATGAGTCACTCTCGATACAATAGCAATCTAGGTTATGTGAACAAAGCGGTATAGGAAACTGGAATAGTATTGATCGAGTAAATATTTATGTTAAAAAAATAGACTTGTCGCAATCGAGTTTACCCTAAATAGTAGCTCAGGAGGGGCGTCCTTGTCTGGAAGCTGTCTCAATACTCCGGCGGCGAGGAGGTGAGTGCAGAACTGGACGATTATGATCTTCCAGTCAGTCATTTGTAGAACGTTTTTCAAATAGTTTTCATTTTGAAACGCCGACAAAAACCAGTTGATGAGCATTTGACCTAGGACAGATCGAACAGCGATAAATTAGAAACATTTGGAGGAAAATGTAGGCCTTTGCTATAAAAATAAAACTCAATAAAATAACGATAGAATTAAATATAGGATAGAATAAATGTAAAATATTAGGATCAGCTTACAACGAAGACTGGCAAGTATAAATAGAATAAAAAAGGACTAGATTACACGTAGCATTCACTGTAGAATTTTGCGTAGTATTTTGTACAATTAAAATTATCAGTAGAACCAATAGACTAGCTGGCAATAATATCAATAGTAGTAAACTGGTAGAATTCGATATAGGTTAAAATAATAATAGATTTAGCTGCAGAACTGTAGAATTAGCGGTTGTATTGTATGATTGTACAATTAAAATCATCTGTAGAACTAATAGATTAACCTGTAGAACTTATTTGGGTTCAGAAATTTCATCAGTGTACACTGCATAAAATTTCGATAGAATAATACTAAATTCAAAACTACAACAAAATATTCCCCATCAGTCCGACGACCAACAAAAATAAAAAAATATTTAAATAAATAAATATTGGATATTTTAGGATATATTCTGGATATTTTTTCATTCTTCAAAAATATCCGGAAATTCTATTAATTATAAATAAATCCCAGACTATAGCATCCTAGACTGAAAGAAAAAGATGTCAATAGTTGATTCATTTGTTTACCTTGAAATCCGACTTGCGGCGGCATAATAATCGCGCACAGATGAAAGCGTCACCGCCGGCCATAGCATTCGCAGATGGCAAACTGTCGCCGACCAGAAGTTCAAGATCTGAGCCAATTCGACCCCACTCTTCTCTCTAGATAGGTATGTTTAGTTTGCCATGGCTACCTCATCTGTTTCGACCTAGCTACCCTTGGGCCGAACCCATGAGTCGAAAGGACATCCGACCGATGCGTGGGAGGCGAAGAACTTTATGCAAAATTATGTAACCCAAGACGGACGCGACAGGACGGCACCGTATTGGGCGTATCAATGAGAAGTCCTATTCGAAGGACATCTAGTTAGAATCTTGAGAGTATCGACCTACACGGAGGAGGAGCGAGGGGAATAAAAATCGGCCTTTCTCTGGACGATGAGAAAATCAGATCTACAGAAATACGGAGTTTAGAGTGTCAGTTCGATAGAGATCCGTGACTCCATTGTAAGGTAGTGTGAAAAAATTAACCAGGTGTGCATAGATCACACAGTATTTCCATGTTTAAGTCGGTAACAGGAAAAACCAATTATAAAATCAAGAAGCTCGAATATAGGGCGCAACGCTATTACCCTACATTGCTATAGAAAAACTAGCAAGGAGAACCCAAAAATAGAAAAACGCACGAATTAGGTTAATAATGAGATTTTTTCTTGGGCGATTACAAAGATTTATTATTTAATAATAAACCAATACTTAGTCAAGAGCATGATCATGCATATTTAATCACTGATCAGTTCACGATGAAATTAATAATCGACAATCGAGAAATCCCAAGCAATTCGATGGATAGAACCGTAGAAAAAAAGTCTAAAAAGAATATTTACTTACGGGAGATAAATATTCGCTCGCGGGAATTGAGAAAAAGCTACGGTCGATTTACCTTCGAATTTTTCGTAGAGCTGAAAATCCAGCTTTTCCGGCACGAATTTGGGCCGGGCGATTTTCTGGTCGAGCGTTGCCCTGTCGAGCGTGAGACTGGCCACTTTTCGTAAAACATTGCTCTCCAGAACTTGATCGCTGACTGAAGAATGGCGCCTTTGCTCCGCATCCTTGTCCAAACCTGTGCGAAAAAATAGTAATTAAAACGTTGATCAGATATCGCGCCAACACTTGAAAGAAACAAGGGCCAGTGCAAATCGGACGTAATCGGATTTGGGATAACACCAAGTATTAAGCACGATTTCGAAAGGTGGCATAAATCAATTTGAAATATTAAAATCTTTTTCTTTTTTTTTTGCAAAATTTTCTACAAGATGATTGTATTTTTCTCGTTCCAAAAAACATCGACCATCGAAATTTTGGGATGCTTATTAAAAATGCTTTACGCAGGTTAAAAAAACAACAATTAAACATGCATTTTTTTCAGTGTCTCTAATTTTTCTACAACATTGAAAGAAGCATTTGATGAAAAATGTCATTATTTTTCAAGAATGAAATAACGACAAATGCTAATCACATGGAAGTATGGAGTGTGACACAAGCGTTAATGACTCGCCGTAACAAATATATAAGCGTTCACATTATATTAAGCAACAGACAATAAACGTACAAGTATTTAAATTTTTGCTGTCTATAAAAAATACAAAAAACGCACTAAGCGAAAAAACCTCATATCGGGGAAGTGTGAGTCAATTAATAAAAAAAAGGTTAATTTGCTTGCCGTAACGAACACTTCAAGACCTCAAACGAAGAAAAAATATCGACTCATGGCCCGTGAAAATCGAAATAGGAAAAAACTTCGAACGCAAATATCTCGGAATACTTCCTGCTAACCGAAATTCGAAGGCTAATTTTGCACACTTGGAGAACATTTTCTGAAATTTCGTCGAAAGTGTTTATGAATATATTACTATGAATATTTCTTCCGGAATCACCTCCGTTCCGAAGTCGAATTTACGACGTTAAAATGGAAGTCAAACTTGTTTCAAATTATTGCCTACATTCATTTACAACTATTTTTCAAGCTCATAAGCTATAAGATGGCAAGCTCAATATGCGTCGTGCTCGAATCGCCGCCTTTGTAGGCCTTGATTATTCAGTAAAGAGAGAAAAACCTTCGAAAAGAGATCGGCTCTTGTGTTGACGGGACTCTCATCGGTTTCGGTCGGAAAACGGAACTGCTCTCACGGCATCATAATTACGCGGCCTAGTTAACTCTCTAAGCGGAAACAGCGGACGTTAAACCCACCGGCTCAACAGATGAGTTAAGTTTGACTTGAAAGCCGGCTTTTGTACTGCAAAGCTCTACAAAGGAATATTCCCTCCGACTACGATTAATAATGAAATTCAATAAATATTATCAGGTCAAGGGGCTATAAGCGCCCTAGGCGGGCCCGCCGCCCAACCCTTTGTTGGGGGGGGGCTCCGCCCCCCACGCCCTCCTTCGGAGGGGCTGCGCCCCTCCTGCCGTGCCTTCCCTTAGTCGGGGCTGTCGTCATTATCACTATTACATAGTTTTTACCCTCTATATGGAGAGGCTGTATTGTATAGTAAATATAGTAGTAGCAACTATAATTAGGTAGGTAGGTGGTGGTGGTACTTTCATGGTTTTTAACCATAAAATGTGTTGGTGTTCCAACGTGCGCAATTTTCAGCTGTCCAACTTCGTGTTTTCCAAGATTCGTAACTTGCACAGTGGATAACTTTCATAGAAATTCGTCAATTCGGATGTTTCTATATACCTAATTATAGGTAATTTAACTGTCTACATTTTCCCCATGTATGGTACCTATCTATTTTTCGACCGTTTGTGAGGTATTCAACAATATTAGTGGAATACGCACGAAAAATCCCATTTTCCAACTTTGAACATTATTTTCATCAATTTACCGCAAAAGAAACAAATAATGAAGCACATATTATTGGTATACACATCATCAACTATCATTATGCTGAATTTGAGCGAAATCTATTCCAAAAAATTTTTCGCGAAAAATCCAAGGGGTACCCCTGCGATTTCTTTCAAGCGATCAGTTAACGAATTTTTACTCCTCTCTCAATACAGATAAAAATCTGAAATTTTCAGGAAAGTTGTATCTTACCAAGATGTATTTTTGTAATTTTTTTTATTTCTCGGAAAAATCTGCAAGTGGTCCAAAAAAATCAGTTTCTGAAAGCTCGAAAATTGGACTTTAACCGTGATTTTCGGGGTCAAAATTTCAGTGAATCAATTGTTTTATTATGCAGGAGTCTTCATTTGAACGCCGTACACACGTACATAGCAAAAAAATTGGTGAAAAAAGGATAAACAGCGCCACAGAAATTATTTTCTGTAAACCGAGTTCCGACCCGGCCGAAACTTCGAGCTTCGGCAAGGGTGAAAATTAAACTTTTGTTTTCAAGGAATTTTGAAATCAGTTTTTATAGGAAATTTAACGCTGAATCCGAATTTGACGTCGAAACGGCGGAAATTTGACTACAACGATCAGATTTTACTTTTTTAATACTACACCTTTTCTATGTTTTTCAACTTTGAAAATTCATTGCAAATACAGGACTGCTCAATATCATTTCATTACTTATTCTTACAGGAAATGAGACGTAGAATTCGAATTTCAAGTGAAAAGTGGCAAAACGCGTGAATTACAACTCATTCAATCGAATGTTTCGATTTTCATACTTTTGAAGCTTTAACTTTAGAATTATTTTTATCCACGTAGGCGAATTAAAAAAAAGGTTTTGTAGAAGCGATGTGAGAAAATTTAATTTATTATCAGTTAAAAATAAAAAAACGGCACAGATTATTTTTTGTTTTCGAGATATATTCAATTTTTCGGAGAAAACGACTTTGGGTGTTCTTCAAGCGCTAATTACTCCGCAGGGACATTATATAAATGTATATTCAAATACACCAAATTGTAGGAATTTGATAGCTTTTTCTCATCCCTGAGTAATATACCATGTAAAAGTAGTCGGTTCAAAAGTTATTTGCAAAAATGCAGGCCGTCATTCAAGCCAAAATTGAGAGGCTAGCTGTATGGGTCGCGAGTTGTTGGAGTTCAAGTATTTTTATTTTATTGAAACCAGCCGCAAAATTCGCTAAAATTAAAAGAAATTGGGTTATTATTTTGCCGTCCCCTGAAATCTCTATTTCCATCGCTGAATGGTTTTTGTATAAAAATTCCGTAATACGATAATTTGTACGGTCTAAGGACTAGCGGTACGATAATTCGTCGAAGTTGGCTGCACTGACTGTCACAACAGCTGCTAGGAGATTTCAAGGACTCGTTTATTTACCAACAAGCAACTAGAAAAAGGACGAGCGACTTGAAAGTTTCATGCAAAATGAAAGGGTTTTTAGTCGAAAATCGACCCGCAGGATTTTACGATACGATAAGTCTTCGGTTTTTTCTGGCTCTGTGACTTAGGGACAAAATGGCCGCCGATGTCTTCTGATTCGAATGATTAAGGATACTTTTACTTTCAGCCGGAGGAGCATTGAAATGTCGTTTAATAATAGTAATTCGTTAACAATATAATCGTGAAAGATTTTCTTCTTCCTGAAATATCCTGATTCTTGAGGATTTCTTTGCTTATGAGCATTGTATTGTTCGTATGACAAGTCGGCAACCTGTTGCTGCGTATTGTGGATTCTTTCAAAAATTCCTTACAAAAACTTTATTCTCTTGTGCTGAAATAAAACGCTTACGATATTCAAATTCTCATAATACCCTTTGCTCTCTTAATGATTCTACGGTGGATTTTCTTCAGTTCATGCATACAGAAACAAGTGCAGGAATTTCAGATTGACAACTCGTGCGCAGTTATTGGACTTATTCGAAAAATATCAAGCGCAGGTAGCCCATTCACCTGTCAGTAAATCCGTGAGGCTCAAGTCGCCGCCGATGCGGCTCGGAGCCAATTCCGCTTTGCGGTGACGCACAATCGTGAATTTCGCGCTGCCGACGCTACCGCCGATCTCCTTCGTCGTTTGTCGGCTCTCATCGGGCGTCGGCGGTGACGATTTGATCGACGCTATTTCCACCTGGTTATCCATTGCACAATCGTCGACTGTCGACACCGGATCCGCGAAAACGCTTTCGCCCGAACTGCTCTCTTTGCTCGGCGTCCTAACGACTATTCCCGACGTCAGTTTGCCCACTTGTCGCCACGAATCGGTCGTGACGGTGGCCGTACCGGCCGATGTCCCGGTATCGTTTGTTTGGCCGTTCTCATCTCTGAGCGTAATTAGGCCTCTCCCACTCTTCGACGGTCCCTCCTCTTTGGCCGGACCTGCGGAACCCTTTGCGGTGCCTCCAGCCTTGGCAACGGGCGCTTTTCTTGGGCTCTTCTTCAACTTCAATAATCCTTTCCCTTTCCCCGACCCGCCCTCGCTCCCTTGCAAGTTTCCCATTTTGACAATTCAAACGCTATGAAATTTCGCTATGAAATAATCAGCGATTCCTGCGAGATTCCACGCAATTCCGCGTTTCTGTTACAACGGATAGCTGAATACACTACATTAATTGCGCTATTGCCATGATTATTATTGGATTTTATAGAATCAACGTAACATTAAAATAATTAAGCAATTATAAAAAATGTTCGCTTAAATATTCCTATGAATTGTCGACGAAAATTCGACATTGCTAAAATTCACTCTTTGTGCCGATTATAGTTTCAACGTTCTACAAATTTCAAATAACCCAATGAACGATTAATTCGAACGATTAATTTATAATTCTGTCCAATAAATCTCTATTTTTTCTCATACGTATATATTAATTTATCACTATTTAAATATTAACAGTAACGCTTGTACGGTTTAATTATGTAATCTATTGCACATTTATTCTAGTTGCAACTATAAAAATTGAATTAAAATTACAAACAACGAGAGTTTTAACATTTTCACCCAATAAGCTCAATTACATTTCAAGCAAATTGTCAAGCAAATTTTGCTTCACCTAAAAAATGAAATTCCTCTTCGAATTTCGCCATGAAAAACACGTGTCATCTTACATAATAAACAATTTAATTTGTCGAAATAAACTTTTTATACATTCAGGCAACTACGCATAAAAGGTTTGATTTGCCATCAAATCGTACAAATTTTTCCGTTTCGAACAATTCTTGAAATAAATTTATCAGAAAGATTTCCGTACGTTATTGGCTAAAAATGTTTTTCTACTTTAAAGGCAAGTAAATTAATTTTTTAGGAAATTACGGAAGCACGTTTATACAGCCGAATTTGACTGTTAAATCACTCGAAAAATTGTTGAGGCCAAACTTTTCAAGCGTACAATTTTTTAAAATTCGTTTTCCACCAAAAAATAAAGAAATTAAGGCGATACAAATAGAAATTTTATATTATATGGTCTATGGAAAAGATTTTTTAAACTATTTAAATCTAAATAATCATCATCTTTATTTTACTCGCTTTTATAAACTAGCTCGGCTTTTAGATCGTATTTCTTAATATAATAAGTGTTATATAAATTCAACCAATTTCCGTTGCTATTATGCTATTAATTTCTTTGTACCTTTTTGTTTACATATTATTCTTAATAATAACCTGATAACTTGGACCTTCCCCAATCACAGTAATTCACAATCGTAGTTTTGAACATTTTTCGAAAGAAAATTTAATGAGAATTTTAATACAACCGTTTGAAACCCCAGTTTCAGCCATTTGGCAACAAAAATTGTATTATTTTGGCTCTTTTTACCGCATTCTCTCGCACAATTGTATTGGTTTTCAACCGTACCGAATTTCTCACTCTTTCGACTCTTATGAAAGCGTTTTTTCTTGTTTGTTTTCAGTTTATATGCAATTTTATGCTACGACACATGGACACGACACAGTCACACGATAACTCCCGTTTTATTACTTGCTTGAATATCGATCAGTGCGGGTTCGAGCCTCCAGAACGCCCAATCGTTGTACGTGTTCCAAAGCAAAAGATCCTCTTCGGACTCGAAATTGTCGAGATTGTCGGCCGTCTTTTCACCGTCGACTTCGCTCGACGTTAACGATTCGGCCGACGCCAGGACGTCGGGACATACTTGTGCGCACGCGCTCATCTTGACCTGTTCCGTCCGCTAGGGGCGGCCACGGCAAATCAATACAGAACTCGGTCAGTTGTGCTAAGAGTGGCGGTTTTTTCAAATTGGAAGAATCCTATCGGTGAATTATTTTCCTCCCGATGGTTAAGTAATTTGCAATAGTTGCTACGACAAGTTATAACCAAGGTAATGGAAGAAAATTATCCAAGGATCGAAAAAATTTGGCCTGGAGAGTCATTTTGGATTATTTCTCAATAATTGAAATTGTCCAAAAAACCTTTTTTCAACACTCTCAATATTTGATGTTTTAGGTTGCAAGGTACTTGAAATCTGAATATCGAATAAAACGATTCTACTGTCGTTTATTATTCCTTCGCTTCAATAATGATTTAAAAAGACTATCCAATTCTGAGAATAATTATTCTAAACATGTATGAACGTTCCAACCGAAAAATAGATTGGTAACTATGGGAAACAACTCCGTAGCAACTATTGTAATTTTAATAGTTTTTAATTTATATTCGTTTTTATTATATATTATTATTTTATTTTTCTTAATTACCAAATTAAAAGCTAAATTTTTTGGCCTAACGGTACAGCAGGAGAGAGTGTTTGACGACCATTCCAACGAGTATAGAACGATTTTTATAGCTCCAAAAAATCCAAGAGTTATACCCTCATGTCAAATTTCTGAAAATCTTCCAAACTCGACACAAAAGCTGCGATAACTCGAGAACCAATAAAGCTATCGACCCCGCGATGGTCTCATTCGATTCAGCGTCCAAAAATCTATAGTAATTGATACCAAATACACACCTTTGTCTGGAAAACGTTGGAAAATACGAATTTTCTCCCCCTTAAAACCCCCTAAAAATACCCTTCAAATTGAGGTAGCGAATTGGCTAAAGAATTGAGCCATTGTCAGGCCAAGATTGATTTTTTGTGAACGTTTCAAGAATTTAGCTCTTATATTATGTTCGTCAGAAAAATGTTGACGGCGGAGAAAGAATTATTTTAAATGGATATTTAAATTTTGCATGCATTGAAACGTCAAACATCAACATTTTGAGGCGATTTTTTTTTTCTTTGGCGATTACAATAGTTTATTATTGAAAAACAACTAAGTAAAATAATTTTTCTCCTGTACAACTGCCATTGATTCAACGATTTCCCGAAATATAGAAACGTTCTCTTTCAGGCGGGATTTTCGTGAACAAAGAATGAGTAAAATTATTTTCCTTAATTCCGTCGAATCAATATTCACACCGATTACTTAGCTGGTACATTAATAAATAACTTACCGTTTTCAGTGCACAACAATTATATATTTCTTCTTCCCCGTCGCGTCGTATACGGCTAAAATTAATCACGCCCGAACCTCAAAACCTCTGAATGGTTGTCGTCAAAATCCCATTTCGACTGAAACTGTTCGGTGAAAAATTGATAAAACCTAAACAATTAACAGTTTCTCCTTCTTAGAGGCCGGGTTGTCGAGTGATAAACTGTATCTCAAGATAAGGCATAAAATCGCTCAGTATATTGTTCACCGAAGGAAGATACGTTTGCACGTAGATTCTTGTTAATAGTAGCGTTCCTTTGTTCCGTTCGCTCTAAAAAAATCTAAATAAAATCCAGCCATGAATCGACTGCAGTTGAGATTAATAAGTTCGGATTTTTTTCTAGGTAATAATCCACATTTTTATGGAAATTTATACAGTGTAAAAATAATTTTAGTATTTTCTGTACAGTTGTAAAATTATTCTTTTTTTTTAACGATTGTTTTCTACTATTTTGGCGATTATTTTTCTCGTTATTTATGATTGCCTTATACAATTATAATTAATTATTTCACTATTGTGGAACGAATAACCATAATTTATTACACTTTCGTCGATTCTTGCCTATTTCACAAACCTCGTAGCTGCCGATGGTGTTGAGAAATTCGCCCAATTTTCAAAATCGAAGCTAAAGGAGCGATTCGGGATGAAATAATCGACACGCCGATTATTATTACAAAAGAACGACTATATTTTTTTGTACATCAAAAATTTTTATACTTGAAAGGAGAGAGATTGAGAGAGAGGAATGAATATCATTTAGCCAGGACATTCACAAATCGATTATTCAAGCGATTCACTTTCAGATGCCCACACAGTACTTCCGGCCTCGTATACAACATTCGACAGGCGTGAGAAATTGCACAAAAACCGTCTCAACTATCGTCAGACTTATTTTTATCAGAAAACAATAAACAACCGAAGTCGACTAAAGTAAAAAATACATTAAACTGCGTATAAATTGTATATTTACATTGTGAACTACAAAAATCTCGTCGACGAATTTATTTACAGATGTGCGAAACGATATATCGTCCGCAAATTGCCGACTACGGGAAAGAACAGTTGGGAAAATCGGAAAACGCGCCTGACGTTTCCATCAGTTTACACTTACAAAGATAAAATGAAAAAAAAAGTTTATGGCAGGCAATTGCCAAACGCTGAAGGCAACATGAATTTCGGTGCAAAAAATTGGAACACTCGAATTTATGGCATGAAAATCGTTCTTTATCGGTGGTTCAAAAATCACAAAGATTCGTGGTAGATCACAAAAAATTAAGCAAACAAAAAAAATTACGCAAAAAACCTTTGTAATTTTACTTATAAAACTTAAAAAATATCAACATTAATAATTAACAAGTTTATACAAGTAGAGAATGAAATAGTCTATATTGAATGGGAATAGGCAATTCTGCGGTTTGAATCTCGTGACAAAGTTGAACGTCAGAAACTTGAACTTGAGATTCGTCGTTGTGAGATTCTGAAGAAAGGAAATATATCTAATTCAGTCAATCTGATTGGAAAATAAGTACAAAAAATTAAGTCGGAGCACCGCTAAAAACATTGCACGTTGCCTTGATCAATGGACGAATAAAATGTTAGAATTTAAATAAAATATTTTTACAAAAAGTTCTTCAACGAACGATCTGGCCGGCCATTTGAACGACGAAACAACTAAATCACTCTCAAATAAAAATTCCTCCTGCTGACTAGCAAAAGTCGTTTTAAACCTAACTGTACAACGATTTGAGCATTTAATTGAAGAGAAAATTCCGCTGCAATATTTTTCCGAGGCGACTCGACAATTCCATAAAATAACTTTTTTTTTCTCCCCGGTGTAAATTTAAATATTTTTAACAGCTAATAAACATTGAGGAGAGAAAGTGTTTATGTACATATTTACAATTCAAAGAGTATCAGAATATTTTTTTGCAAGGCGAATACGTGATATAGCCGAGCGATGTACGAAAAAAATGGCACGAATCCTCGTTTAACAATATCACTTTTTTTTTTTAAATTTACACCCATGAAAATGTCAATAGCGTAACACATGAAACACCGAAACATTCAAACACTGAGCTTATAACGAGGGACGACATATTAATGAAAAACGGTCAAAATCCTAGCCCAAGTTGTCCTGAAATTTTTTTCCAGCAAACAGCGCTGTAAATAGATTTAACGATTCGATATAAATCAATGTTGGCAAAAATCACTTCGAGCGGGTAATATACCAAAATCGACTTAAAGCCAAAGTACATTGATCCGAGGTGATTTTCATTTATTTTTAATCTCCTTATGATTTCCATGTAGAACTCAGATGTCAGAGAGAGATTTTATTTAAATGACAATTACTGAAAAATATGAACGAAGAGGTTCAAACGGGCGAAAGCGCTCAAAATGAACTACCATAATTCAAATAATATGAAAACACCAGCGAATCAAAATATTAGGCAAAAATAAAAAATATCAGGCAAATCAAAATACCCATTTGATCTGCGCTAGTCTTTTGCAACTGATATTCTCTACGGCGATAAATCGAGGCCGGTATTTTTACTCGTGAAACAGTATCAAATGAGAAAAATCATGTACGGTGTACGAGTCAAAAATCACATCCTTGCACTACATTGTTGAGAAATACGGTGAAATTTTTTATTTTTTAATACAAGGGCTTTAAGAGATTATTTTTCCCTGGCTTGTTTCTTGAAAAATTATTATCAGTGTGAGAAATCTCGAACTCATATTGGCACGCTCCTGTGTTCATTCATCAACTTTGGAATAGCTTCGCGTAGCTCACATAAGCGCCTCTCCTGATATTTTCAGATCATTGATATTCAGTCAGATTCCATAACTTGAACTGGACAGCTTTCATTACTTTGAACCATTTGCTTAGTTTCTTTCCGACAAAGGAAACATCTCATAGAAAGGTCAGAGTTCCTAATGAAAAACAACAAAAGATAACCTGAAGAAACCTCTTTCGTGCTTGATGACTAGCAAAGACACTCATAATCAAAGCTATGATGGATTTGCCCTTGCAAACAGCACACAATTAAGTCTCTCCATAACACCTGAAAAATTCAAAAACCATCAACCAACGTTCAAAAATTGCTCGGCTGGTTTTTGCCTCAACTATATAGGGTTCAGTCCGAGTAGGAATGTTCTACATTGCACACACTCTGAGTGGAAATGTAACCTCAAAATAATAACGCGGTAATAATTATGTTGCTAATATGTATCAACGTTCTGGTGGCAAGTCAGTTTTGCGAATTCGAAAAGTCAATTCGTATAAAATTTGTCAACAACTATGTTCCGAGCGAAAATCACAACCACAACGGCTTGGGAAATATTTGCTACAGTAATTTCATAACATGTAAGTCAATAGTCGTCCATGTTACTTGTATTTAAGCTAGGCAATAATAAACTCAAGCGAACGCTCAAATGAAGCCCGCGCTGGCGCAATTTTCAACAGAGATCTGCTCCTATTACGTCAAATTATTCTAATCACATAGAAAAATCAATAATTATTTACAACAATAACACTTTTTTACGTCTAGAGAAGAAAAATATCCTCTTTCATAAAATATATACAGCCTTTTTTTGTTTTTCGAGTTCAACTTCTACAACGGAAAACGTTTTCTTGCTCGGGAGGACAGTCTCGAAAATTTGAAAATTTCCCGGCGACCCAGAAAAAACGTAGTGATTACGTTCGATGGCGTTTTCAGGCAGACGCCGGCTGTTCTTAGGGGATTTCCCAGACTAAACGATGATTTCACGGATCATGCGGCCGGTTCGTGAATTCGGCGTCGAATAGCCGGACTCGAGCGTTTCTTCGAAAGACATGGGCGGCATGTTTTGCGATTGATGCTGCTGTTTCATGGACTCGTCCATTTCCATCATCATGTGGTGGTCCATGTAGGGGTCGGGAAGACCGCTCACATCGTGATAAGGGGATTCTGAAATAAAAAACCGTGAAATTGATGTAGATTGGACGAGCGATATTCTAGGCGATTTTTCGTGGGCTATTTTCAGGTGGTTTTTTTGTAAGCAAATTTCAGGTGATTTTTGTTGTTAATTCTCTAATAATTTTTTGTAGACGATTTTTTCCAGGTTTTAAAACAAATATTTTTACTTTTTTCCTCTAAGGGTTTTAAGCATAAATCCTACACGTGCGTTACTAGGAGCGTGCTTAATGAAAAAAATGGTCGCAGAGTTACTTACAAGTTATGAGTCCTTCGCTCATTTGGCATTTAAAGTAAACAAACACCAATGATTACACATTGAACGAAAATTGAGCTTATTTTCACAAATAACAACAAAGTAAACGTTCGATCACAGAAAGCTTTTACAGTATTTCACACTGCCAAATGACGGTATATTTTTTAAAATCGAGTCTCTTTTCACCGCAGCTGATTGGATAGTCTTTTAACAATATGTACCCATGTGGTGTTGGCGGAGAGTTTTGTCCTGGCTGTATTCCTGTCGCGATGGGTTATTGCTGCGAGAGTAGTCAGGAGTGGCAGAAGGCATCAGATGAGGGTAAGGTGCATAATCGTCTACAGTCCCGTAGCCACCATGGTTCAGCGGGTCGTACACACCTGGAAAAAAACCATTTCAAGGTTAGCAATGAACGAAAAGAAGTTAAAAGTTGGCGTACAAGGAAATTTATTTCTGAGCCAGCATCAGCTGGAAAACCTTCACAAAGTGCACACAAAACAGCAAAGATCTCACTTACCGTATGGGTTATTCCTGTCGTTCAAATGATGGTGATGGTGTTCTTGGGTGACAGCCATGTTTGCAGCGTTGTTTGCCTGAGCGGCCATCTTCATTTGCCAAAGGGAATCCTGCGAGTTGACCGAGCCACCGTTGTTTGAATTCGAATAGCTGTTCTCCATGTAGCCCATGTTCACCCCTGCGAAAACATCAGGCAGAACTGATCAAGGATTGAGCCGGATAGCTCTAATTCATTATAAGTTGCTAGAAGTAAACCGGAGATTTGTTACCTTCCGCCTTTGTTTGGCCGGCTGTGTTAAACAAATGGTGTTAATTCGAGATTGGTTTGGACTGGTACAACAATTTTGATAGAAAGGGTGTGTCGTTTTATTGCTAAGGAAAGAAGCACAACATAGCTCAGGTCACACTTACATTCGCCGCCATTGGGATGCTGAGGTTGGCTAACGTGATATCCGTAACCGTTCTGAGCTGCATATATAGCAGCCTTGTTGGGGTCGTCTAGGGCCAGATCCATGGAATGCTCTAGGGCCTTGTTTTCCATCCCGGACGCAGGATAATAAGGAGGAGGCGCTTGCTGAACTATACTGGGGTGAACCCTGTGAAAAATATAGCAACAGAATTTATTAAATTAAACTCTATTCACAGTCCGAGTATTCAAGACTAAAAGTTGACCACTTACGACGTGGTGTCCATTTCGTAGTCTTTGCTAGCTGCTTTCTTAGCTGGCGTTTTCCGACAACAGCAAAACACGACTGCAAGAGCGCTCAGTAAAATAAAGACGACACATGATACGACTATAGCGACTACCGTAGGCATAGCAATGGCCGAGGCTTCTTTGATGAACGAGGGTCCGACTGTGAACAGCAAAAAACATAACTCTGAGAGACAGCTCAAGTGTTAATTATCCACAATTTATAAGACCAACCTCAGGTAGGTATTATGAAAATTCTACTCTCTTCAGAAAAATTTTGACGGCGTACGGACAGAAGTTTTTTTATGCGATTTTCAGATTGTACGTCTCTTGAAATGTAAAACATCAAATTTTGAGGGGGTAGACATTATTTTATGAGCAATTAAATGTTTAAATACATTTTATTATATTCAAAAATTTTTATTGAACAATAAAATAAAAATGAATAATCTCAATCACATTTTAAAATCACCCTGAAGTTGAAAAATATCAATGTCATCAATTATTATCTATGTCATTTTGGATCAACTGCATTGATAAGAAGAAGAGGAAATAAATCCCCGAGATTAACGCTATAATGATCTATAAATATATAATATAAATGAACTACTCACTCTCAGCCTCCGTGTAGTCGCCGCAAGTCTCTTTGTTCGATTGGAGGCAATAACGAACGCGAACGCGAACGTTGTCAACAGAATGGTCGTCTACAATGTCGTCATCGTCGCTGGTGATTTCCAATGCTCGTCCTGAAGTCTTGGCAGCTCTTCGCGGCAGCAACGACAAAACGGTCGCCTCTTTGCGCGATGAGGATCCAGAAGGTGAAAGAGACATTGCCTCTACAAGTCGCCAATTGTGGCCGTACATGCTTGTGGAAACTTCTACCATAGCCATCTGGAGGAGAAAATATCGCTATTATTTCCAGACATAACTGCCAATAAGAATCAATAAAAATTCTAATAAGAATTCTAATGAGTTCAAAAAAGTCTTACCAGTTGCAAGCAAGTTGCAGCGATGTTGATGGTCAATTCGTGCGATTCAGGGTCAAAAGTGACGCGCTGCGGGCTGGGAATTTTGTCAACTTTGGTCATAGCTGCAGCCTCTTCCGAATAGTTGCTCTGGCCCTTTGTATTATAGGCTTTCACCTGATGGCAAAGAAATAAAAATATATAAAATAAATAAATAAACGCTAAGAATCTGATCACAACAGTGGTAATCGAAAATGGTGGCAGAGCTGATAAGTTGAAATCTTGGCTTGCATGTAGTAAAATGGAATAATTTTTAATTACCTTGAACAAATAGCTTTGGTGCTGTTCAAGATTGGTGACGTTGCACGGGTTTTTCGTCTGGCAATCGAATTCATGCCAGCTTTCCGGAATGCCATTCTTCTTTGGAGCGTAGCAGTCTTCGTTCGGTGTAGTGAGGACTCGCTTGTACGAAACAAAATACTTGGTGCTGTGAAGACCTCCGTTGAAACCGGGGGTCCATTGCAAAGTGATGAAACTATGTCCTACATCAACGGCTCTAAGAGATTCAGGCCGTTCAGGAGCGCCTTTCGGCTGCAGGCGGATTTGAGTCTTCACAGAGCCCAAAGTATTTGCGACTCTGCAGTTATACTCGCCGTAATCGGCTTGACGGACGTTGGAAATTTGCAGGACTGAAGTGTAAACGTCGCCGCCACTTTCGTTGACTGTTGTGTTGATTTCGTAGTGACCATCAGCGCCCGCCAAGAGCGGAGCAGTGTTTGTCGAGTAGCTCCACTGGAACTCAGGTCTTGGGTAGGCTTTCACTTTGCAGATAACTTCTGCCGTCTCGCGCAAATCGTATGCGACTTTATTGTACTTGTGGAGAGTGATGGGTTCGTCTGTAATAATGAATGTAATTGCAGAATCTGTTTTGCGGCCAATTTTAAAAGATTTAGAAAATCAAGGGGGAGCTTATATACAGCTCTGCGTCAATAATATACAAGATAGCTGTTCTCTGTGATAGAATAGTCGCCGGAAGCCGATTAGGTGATTTACTCAAGTTAGCTCAGTCTGCAGGAAACAAGCACCAAGGAAAAAAACGTTTCTTGGTCAAAAATCACTAGATTTTGTTCCCTTAGAAGTACAAGACTCTCCCAGTGTCACATTGATTTAATAACAATGCACTCTTGGAAAACATGTATCGAGGTTTGAACAGACTTTTAACTTAACCTGACGTTTTGTGAATAATTCGCGCCACTTACGTTCAATTCTGAGGTGCATTGTCGTTTTGGCTGGTTTCACTTCGTTTTCAAAAATGCAAGTGTATTCGCCTCGATCCGAAGGTATCAGTTGGCTCCCGCTGGGCCGCTCTCGTCCGACGAAACGCAGCGTACTCTGCACTGTGTACACCGAGTTGCGACCTACGGATAAATGGTCACCTGTCACCGTATTCAATTATTCGAATGGATTCCCAGAATAAGATTCATATGTTATGAAGATCCATGAGATTATACAGTTTCTGATCGATGAATAATCCAACTTAAAAAAATCGGGCGCACAATCCGCACGAATAGTAATACCCTAAGAGCATCCGATGCAAATTTAATTCACTTTCGATCTGACTCACCTTCGGATTCGTCAGTTGACACGTCGAAGAGCGTTGGCGATAATTCTTTGCCGTCTTTCAACCACGTCACTGTCGGTTTAGGTTTGCCTTGAGCTCCGCAAGTTACGCTGAACTCAGTCTCACCGATTCTGGAACAATAGCGAAATTGAGGTGAATTCGGACGATTCGTAAATTTTTGAAACCGTAAACGAGCCAATTGGGAATGAAAGTGCCTGGTATTTGAGTAATCTATAAAAAAATACAATCTACGCGCTTACAGTTTTTTTTCTACGTAATGATAAAATATCAAAATGCTCAACAAAGTGAATAATAGGCGCAACAATATATTCAGAACACATTTTCCTTCACAAGTACTCAAGTCTACAGGTTTTACAATAGCGTGCCTAGGTGAAACTACATTCTAATTCATTCGATATAGAGCATTCTTCGTTTTATCTTTGTAATCTTGAAATCTTTGAATTTAATATTTTCATTTGGTGCATTTCTAGATTTAGCAAGTTATCCAACGTTGCGTCTATAATTTTTCCAAAGAAGTTATCCCACTTCCCTCTATAAGCGCAAACTTCACAAAGAAGCCAACACAAAGCTTTCCCAAGAATGAAAACGATATAGCGAACGCAATACGTCATCTCGTGGTAGAATGTATGGCCTGAACGAGGCGATAAATTATTATTTCACCGCCTTTGTACCAAGAATCGAGTTCGATACGGATGGGCAGAGAAAAGCTCTTCGACGATAAGAGCGAAATAACTTTGCAAGCCGCGACAATTTTTGCATTTTTGACCAGCTTGTAACGATTCTTCAACTTCACTTGTTTTATTGTTGTAAATTGGCTCTTTTATTTTGAATCCAAAAAGAAAATATTTCCAACTTGCCATATTTTATTTTCTCAATAGCAATATATTTTTCAATTTTTAAAAAAATTATTGTAAAATAATGGCGAGAAATAGACTTCCCTCATTTATTAATATGGCCTACCTTTTAGTCAAATGCGGCTGAAGTTTAACGAGAAATCTGGGTGGCTGGTGGACAGTAAGAACGACCGTGGCCTTTTCGCCGTGGCCCATTTCGTTGTTCGCTTCGCAATGGTACTTTCCCTCGCTGCCCAAATGGGCTGACGGGATGTTGTATTTGGGACCGGTCGCCAGAACGGTTATTTGCGAGTTGGGCGTCGAATCTTCCAGTTCTCTCCACCACCTGAAATCAAATAATATAAAGACTTGGTTAAACTTCTGGCATTCTGTTGCTGATTGATGGGATGGACTTATAGTCAGCTTCTTTTCACCCATGGAAGTCACCCAAGACAATCTCCCCCAAATGACCTTGGCCTGAACTAGAAGAAATGTCCTTCTCCAAATGCGTTGCTGCTAGCTAATCACTAAACTGTGGGTGGAGAGTTGATTTTTCTGCTTTCCTTATTTAGAGGCATTGGTGTTATTTTTTATCCTTTCCAAACGGTTTCCAACCATATTGATGAGATCTATTCAAAAGCGATGAGGGTGCTGAGTTTCCTGAAGTGACTCATTTAGGACTTCACAAATGTTGAGGCAAGTGGTTGTGCTCTTTTGCCTAATGGGATGCTCAATCTCCTCAACTTCCTTAGTTTCTTCACTTTCAGGATGAGTGAGGGCAGTCTGAATTTGATACAAGACGCTTTGTAAATGCTGTGGAGGTTGCAACTCAACCAGCCTCCTTTTGTTTGTCACATTCTTCACGTGGTTGTAAGGGTGAGGGAACAATGGAGTAAGAGTCGCCAAGTTTGTCTCCTGCTCATCCCCAAAAGCTAAATGAAAGAATGTTTCGAGGAATATTTTTGGTGAAGCTAGTTAGTTATGTTGAACTATAATATTTTTATATTCTTTACATTACGTTTATCAAGTGCTTTTTATCGAATGAGACATAGGCGTGTATCTCGAAATTTGTAATAATATTCTTCAAACAGTCCCTTCGTGATGAAAATTCGCTCGTAAAGCCTTGCTGCCAACAGTTAAAATTGACAGTTTTTGCTCGTCAACGAACGTTAATCAACGTTTTTATTGAAGCAAAAATGCCATCTTCACCATATTAAATTATTGCTTCAGGAACTAACCTGTATTGAGGAGTTGGCCATCCTGGTGGTGAAGCGGAGCAAGTGAGCGTCACTGCATTGCCTTCTGAAGCCACTGGTCGGTCTGGAGTAATCTGCGCCTTTCCCGGCCGATGTCGCACTAGCAAAGTAACAGTCGCATTGCCGACTCTTGTACTTCTCTGTCTAGTCGTTGCAGTTGGACTGAGGACATTGGTCGCTCTGCACATGTATGTGCCCGCAGAATCGGCGCTAACTCGGTGCAACTTGAGGACGTCGCCGTTTTGACGAAAGTCGGGACGACCGTCGCGCAACCATTCGACAGAGATGGGCGGCGGGTTTGAGGATACGTTGCACCGGATTGTCACCATTTCTCCTTCTTCGGCTTCCTTTTGCCTTGCTATACCCGGTCCGGTTTCAACAGTAACCTGGAAAAAAGTTATCTTGTCATTTCAAGGGGTAAATTCCTGAGAAGATATTTGCCAAAAGGCTTTCAAGGCTTTTCAAACAAAAAATGTTCACAGTCTTTCAACTTTTTTTTTCAGAAAAAATCAGTGTAAATTTTTGAACCGAGAGAGAAAAACGATCGTACCTGCGGGGGGAATTGTACGTCCAAGAAGACCTCAGCTTCTCCTGACTGTCCCAGCCCGTTGTCGGCCGTGCATTTGTATTTCCCTGCATCTTGAGTTGTCACGCTTTTAATCGTGTGTTTGAACTGCGTAGATATGAATCGACCATCGCGAATCCATCTCACATTGGTGACGCGAGGCTTGGCGTCGACGTTGCAATTGAGAACCGCATTACCGTCCCGTTCAACGCGTATAGTCGGATCAGGGCCGACGTCAACTCTCGGATAGTCTGGAAAAAAGTGAAGTTGAAAAAAATTAATTTTTACTCGAATTCCGAACGAAGAAGAATCGGAGAAATTTTCTTAGGGCAAAAGTCTAAGTCGTAGTGACATAGGTTACCGTATCTCTGTGAAAAATGAATGCAATATTCAAAAAATTACTTGGGTCTCTCTGCTGTAAAAATGATTCGTCTCACAGAACGTTTACTGCACCGAACCTAACTCCACGTTACGAGTTTTAACTCGTATTAAACCTGATTCCAACATTTTCCAGTTTTTGAGTCTCCCCCCACATTTTTTTTTTAATTTGAGTTTACGAGTTTTATTATTTTATGTTTAATCATTTTTAATTTAATTTTTTAGAAATTTACGGGAGAAAAAATACAAATTTAGAAATATAATTAAGCTTTCGCGATTTTCAATTTTACAAATTATTAGCGGAGGCTGCGAAAACGTTTATTTTGATGACGGTCAACATTTTGCCCGTTCGAAACGATAACAAACTCATCCTGTCATTGTTTACCGAACTTCTGGATATATCTCCTCGGGCGATTTTCCCAATGTTGCGGTTCAAAATGGAATCATTTAACCGGCATCTGCTCTGCCCGCACAGCATCCTCGTGCAGCGGGATTCCGACCGCCGCGGAAAGTTCAGAAGTGAAATCTACCGTTCGAGGAGTTTTATCGAGCGAACCGGCCAAGGTGCGACATTTAATAGACCTTTACAGGTTCTCTCTAAATGCTGCTTTTACTTTAGAAAACACTCGGTGAAATCGAAGGCGATTTTCTTCCACGAGTGCGTTGCAAACGTTTTAAGTTAATTGTAGCAAAGGGAAGCGGTAATTGAGAGTTTTTAATTTGTTTAGAGCCGGAAACTGGAGAACGGAAAGCTTTCTTCTCTTGCAAGTTATTTGTTTTTAGATTAAACCGAACAGAAAGCCATGAAACATTTTTAACGGAATATGTACTATTGTTTCCTCAGCAGGGAGAATTTTCCGCTAACTAAAATAGTTAGATAAAAAAGAAAAATATACAAGCGTTCAGTAGGCTTTTTATTTGAGAAAAATTGGAAACGGAAAATATTTCATTTTTGGGCCGAACTCCGAAAGCAAATTAGGACCCGTAAACGGTAGAAAGAGACGGTAAAAAAATCACAACGATATAATTTCGAAACGGCTAAATTCCCTCGCAGTTAACGCGTTGTCTAATTCCGTACCGATAAATAATCGGATTGCCGGCGGATTTACTCACGTTTACTCTCACAATCGTATTTCGTAGACTGCACTCGCGTTTATATTCGACCATTAAACGTGATAACAATTGTGAAATACGATTATGCACCTTTTCTACTTCGAAGTTCGTTCTCGGGCGGAGAGCGCTAGAATTGGATAACACTTTTTTACGACTCGGCCGCAATAAAAGGCTAAGCTCCGCTCTGTTAGACCGATACGACTTTTGCCAACCAATGGTGAAAATGCGACGTGAGCTCAATACTGAGAAAAACTGGGGTATCGGTCGTTAAATGCGCTTTCGCCAAATGTAATCCCTCGATTAACCGCCTTTACGACACTAATTTAGCTTGCGCGCCAGATGCAATTTCCGAGCTAACGCGTGCGAACTCATCTCTGCCGAAATTCAATCAATCGCTCGTTAATTACGGTCGCAGATTGCGCCGAATTAGGATTACCTCAGCAGATTATGACGAGTTACCGTTCGGCGTTCGATTCGGGCAATGTTTGCGCGTATGATTGGTAACCGAATCAACATTAGTCGGGCTAAATGTGATCGATTGTTTTATTGCAATAATTACTGACGGCTTCTGCGTGGGTCTAACGGGCTAGCTAAAAAGACAATTTTGAACTAAACGTACGAAAATGCTGCACGCTTTTCCATTGACGGTCTTCAAGGTTAATTTGGTTTATTTTTCAATAACGCACTGTTGCAATCACAAAAAAAAATTCTAACCCCCTCAAAATTTGGCGTTTTACGTTTCAAGCATGTAGAATCAGAATATATCCAATAAAAAAATCCATCCGTCGGCCGTCATCACTTTCTGAGGAAACTATAATAGCTAGATTCTTGAAATTTCCACCAAAAACTATTCTTGGTCATACAATGGCTCAATTATTTAGCCAAACCGCTACCTCAATTTTAAAGGTATTTTTGGGGGACTTCAAGGGGTGAAAATTAGCAATTTTCAAGGTTTTTGAATAGAGGTGTGGACTACTACAAATAATAATCGGCGACGAGTTCTTTTAACTAACGCGAAAATTCTTCTTGCATCGAGCCGCGGTTTCCTTTATTGACCAAAGATTACGGTTAAAAAATTAAATTCTGTTTTGAACAAAGGCTGGATAAAAGCGTCGACTTCAGAATTTAGCCATCGCCTAGTTCGGTTGAATTCTTTTGAAATATTTTTTTCTGACTGAATAAAACGGAAACAATTTATAAATGATTCAACAGCTTTTCCCTTTAGTATCAACCGTCGCTTACAATTGAAAGAATCGAGCACTGTTATTCACCGAATGATGAGAATCATAAACGGCAACGCATCATTTTCCACGCGGCCGACTGTTTTTACTTTGCGTAACAACAAACGAGAGTAGCCCTATAAATATTTAACCCTTTCTGGTACATCTACGATCAACATTCAAAACCTCTAGTGGATGCTATGGGGAATCTGCAAATCAAATTTTATGCAAATCGAATAAATAGGAGAACCGCCCTCGGGCGTCACTCCGGGCTAATGCTTGATGCCACAAGTAGCTCGCATCTAATAACATGTTCCACGGGAATTCCTTCAATTAAACGAGATGAAAACCGCTGACGGCGATGAACACAGAGTGCATTCTTTGCATACGGCGGATGCATTAACCGCCAACGGATTGATGTTAATCTAGTGTCTGTAGAATACTCTCGAATGCGATGAGAAATAGATTGCGAAAGATAAACATAAGATGCGCTCGCATAAAATTGAAGTTTCTAATTTTTTTTTCGAAACAACTTGAAAATGAAAATACAATTTAAAAAATCTAAAATCCCGACCGAATTGACGAAAAAATCGATCATAGCTGCTTTATATTATTCGAGCGAAAATCAAATGAATAAAAGTCGACGTCGCTTCGTTGAACAAGCGGCGAAGAAAATCGCTTTTAGGATACTCACAGTTCACATTGAGGTTGACAGTGGTTTCAAGCTTGTCACCGGCAGGCATAGCCCTATTCCACACGATGCACTTGAACACGGCGCCGTCATCGGTTTTGTCCGGCTTGAGAGTCAACGTTGACACTACGCCTTGGTCCATTGTCGTTTTAATAGACGCTTCCATCGGCTCTGCTACTCCTTGTCTGAACCATCTGCAAAAATCGTCAAGGTAAGAATAAATGAAAAAGTTAATTAGCGTAAAAAAAAAATAATAAGAAAATAAAGAGCTTACAGATACCCAATTTTTTGATGTTGGGTCGTAAAACGGAATAGTAAGACTGTGTATTTTTTCTTACAGCACCTCTTCCATCAAATTGAAAAAAAAAATGAAAATCTTCAAGGTAAAAAATTGAGAAAAAAACCTGGTTAAAAATATGTTAAACCGCTGACTCGGCCAAAAAATCGTTATTCGGCAAAAATTAATATGACATACCTGCCTGGAACATTTGTTTCCTTTAGGTATATTATACTTTTTTTTCTTCTACAATTATATTCACTGATTTTTTCAGCTCGGAAACCGATCGACGATATAACAAAACCAATAGCTTCTTGGAAAAATTCCCTAAAAAAATCCTCTACCTTCGACCTCAAGAAACTGCCTTACCAACTTGAAACCACTACAGTTTTTCTCCGCTTCCAACTTTCTATTTACTTTTCCAACTCCGGAAACGCTGACGAGCCTCGCGGACAGCGGCCACGACTCGCGGTCGGACTTCGCCAGGGAAAAAAATTCGTCAGCATTTCGCGAGAAAAGGAATTGCGGAATTTCTGCAGATAACTTCGTTACACGGTAGAGAAGCCTGTAATTCCGAGCACTGAAAAGATCCTACAAGGTTTTGAAAGCATCTCTCGCCGCTAGGCATGAAATAAGAGCTCGGCCTGAGAGAAAAGCCGATTATGACATTTCAACCATAAGGGCATTTCTGATGAAATATAAAGAGACGTCGCCAGCTGTATGACGAGATTATTTCATTACAGTCATTCGACGAAGTAATCGGCGCCATCTTACAACATTTCATTACTTGGGGACTTAATATCTCCGGATGTTTCGCTCGTTATCGCTCAAGCGAGTTTCAAACGATGTCCGTTCGAAATAAATAATACGAACGCGGCAAATAGGGAACATCCAAGTAATTAAATAACCAGCTCCCCTTGAATTGTTACCGTTTTACTAGATTGTGATCGTCCGAAAATTCGAATTCGGAACGAACGCGAAATTGGAGGACATTTTCATAGAACTATACTCAGAAAAATCCCATGAAAAATGAATTAAAATCAATAAAATATCCAGAAATTGATCTCCTTGTAAATTTTCAAAATACTATTTTATTTGATTTTGTATAACACACAGTACTTCCAGGTTTTACGCGTTCGAGGTCTATTTTGCTTTTTACAGGCCGTACGAGTGAATATTTTTGAACGTTCAAGGTCTTAAAATGCTTGCTGTGGCCAGCAGATGAACGCTTTTTTTCTATCAGCTCACACACCGTACTTCCACGTTGTCAGCTTTTGACGGCATTTTTCTAGTGATCTGATTTCTTAAGGCCGCAAAAATCAATATATTTAAACACTCAAGGTCTTGATCAGTTTGTAACGACGTGTGATGTATCTGATTTTTATCATCTGAATCACAGACCACCATTGCTATAAAAATTATCCTGTTACAGAAAACGTGTCTTATATAGACAGGCTCACACAGTACTTCAGCGTTATTTTTGTGCTTTTTTACTTTTTGGGTCTGCTAGTTTTTAGCATTGTATTTTATTAACGTAGCCGCCTCTAAATGAATTTCTTGATTTTATAATGGACTAAACCTGTTATCCGAATCGAACATGGAAGCGCTGAGTGACCTGCGCACCACTGATTTTCAATAGCGTCAGTTCTCGACGAGATTACAACAATGGTAAATGGCATTGGAAGTACTGCGTGTGACCGGAATGAGAAAAACCCCCACAGCTTATAAATGGAATTCTAGTTTTTAGGAAAGTGCTTTATCGAATATTTTACAAAGAATCGGCTCGTGCGAATTAATTTAGCCCGCTCGGAAGGGGCGAATATTCATTTAACTGCCCTTATTGCCGTTTCACTTTTATCCAAACATTATCAAGGTGTTTCCGTTGGTAGCACTCCGTCGTAATACGGTTTTCGTGTTTTCGTTTCGCTTCTCATCAATTATTTGTTAACTACTTCTCAAGTAGAAAGGCTCCCTCTGTTATTACAAGGAGATCATGGGAAGCCGCTGGAATGAATTTATGTTGATGTTTAAGGACGCGACTTCCCCTAATGGATTTATTCTGTACCAACCCTCGACAAAACTGGGATACGGCGATTGTATCATGAGACCCACGAGGATTCGTGTCGTGGTTTGTTTCCGCTATAAACCTATATTTAAACACCAATAAAAAAGGTAGATTCTAAAGTTGAGAAATCCTAGAGAAAATCTTCAAACCGTGATATGAAGATTGAATGTAGAATTTCCATTTACGAATTCGGACATCACTAGATTCAAGACAATACAAAGAACTTCCATAACAACGTGTTTAAAAAAATTTTTTTTACTCGACGTTTTTCAGACTAATTATTGAATTTGTTGGTAAACCATCAAACTTCAAGTTTATTCTTTAGGCTTTCAATACGACGAAATTAAGATATACAAAAATTCTGGGGGTTTAATTAATTTATTAACGACAGTAAATTAATGTCATCTTACCCCTGGATTGCTGATTGTTCAGAATAGGAGTGCCCACTAAAACCTTGGGATTATCGTTTGAAAGAATGCGAGAGATAATATTGTTCAAATAACAAAAACAATCATTATTGTTCATGATCGAGTGTAGAAACCCCAATGAAACCAATAAATGGGCAATTTAAAATCATACTTAGGTACTTTTGGTTTAGATGCTTAACTTATATATTACTTTTACTCAAATTCAGGAAGTTGAGGGGGGCAAGTCAGTAGATTCGTTCACACTTTCTCCCATTCGGGCTTCCTCAGTACTTTTTGATCCATATTTTTGGTATTTATGTCCTAAATTTAAATCTTTCGTGTTACACACCGTACTTCCGCGTTATTCGCATTTGTCACGATTTTCCTTACGGGTATTTGAATTTCATTCCTCGAATTTTCGCAAACTCGCCTTTGAAAAGGCAAATAATAGAGTGAAAATTCACTCGATCGCGTTGCTCCGATTTCCGAATTCATAGGCAAAGTTTGAGCTTTGACAATCGTGAGCGGCCGTCGAATTTGGATCAATCCGCCCTAGCAATGAGGGAAAACTACTGCTCTGTATTTTGCTCGGTTAATCGGCCCGACCATCGAATCGGGAATTATATGGTCGAGGTATTTCCAATTACTGCGGTAATTCGCGGTGGCGGGCTGGTTTATTTCAATCGAGTGCCCCCTTGCGTCAATAGGTCGGCCGACATTCCGTGCGTGCTGATCTGCCGAGATACGTGCTTCAACACACTAGTAAGGTTTTCTAGAGCGGACCGCAATCGTTGCGTCAGTTTACATTTTCGATTTCGCCATAGGAGAAAAATACGCGGCTACATGAGTAGTAACTGAATTCCGTTCATAATTTACAAAAATCAATCCGGCGATCATTATTGCAATATTTTCCAGCCTGAGTAAAATATTCTTTCAAGATCGATTGTGTAGAACAGGGGCGGCAAACATTTTCCCCTGAAGTGCTTCCTCATGATATTTTTTAGCGAGTCACGAGTCTCACACATTCTCATCCGAGAAATTGAGAAAATAAAATCCAACGAGCGTTTTCTTGAATGTTTTAATTTTTCTGAAGTTCAATCGTTTTATCAAGAGTGTTAATATTGATAAAGGAGAGCCGTAACGAGAAAATATTTCTGGAAATGATCTTAATACCTATCACAAATCACTATCGCAGGAGGTGTGCTAATCTTTTGAGAGCCAGGAAAACCTCGTAATTTTCGAACTTTTTTTAGCATTAAATTCTCAATCGAATGATACCCAAAAATTCAAAGTTTATGGATTGATACAGGCGCAACGGTTGTTCAAAGATATTATGAATGTAGGAACCTCCAGTAAAAACCGTTCCTCCAAAATTTAAAAAAAAAAATTTCATAATTCTAAATATTTAACCGAATTCAGGATCTCATTACCTGACTGTCGGGTCGGGACTGCCGCCTCTGGAAGCGCAAGTTAATTCCAACGTTTGCCCTTCAGTCGCCATCGGATTCGCCGAAGGGGAGATCCTAGGTTGTCCTGGAGGAGTGAGCACAGTGAGTGTATACCCTTGAGAATGAATGTCTTTGCCGCTGCCGCTGACTTTCAGCCGACATTCGAATTTGCCGTCGTCGCGTTCGTAGCTGACGTTCGATATGTGCAGGTCGTAACGACCTTCTTCCGGCCTGTAGTCGAGTCTGGAACAAATTAAAAAATGACGTCAAATTTGTGAAAAAAAAAACAACAAAAAAAAACATAAAGTTAATGAGGCTGATTCCTGATGCTATTTTACAAAAAAGACGCGATACGAGGGAAAAATACAGATACATGTGGCAGGCTATGATGACTTTTCAACTTTTGAATAAACCAAATATCTCTTAAGAAGCCAAAATTACTACAGAAGACAAATAATGACCAATGAAGACCGAAAATTAACAGCGAAGACTGTAGGAAAGCTCTCGATGAGCCTAAGTAGAATAGGGATTATTGCAAGGTATTTTTGAAGCCCAATAATGGCCTCCAGAGAGCTGATAAATCTCTCAAAGTCATCCCAAACGTTGGAAGATTATGTCCCAGAAATTGAACAGATATTATTTCAAACTGGTTCAGTTAAATGCGTTTCATATTTTATTCCAGCAATTTCCAATTGTATAAATAAAATATTACCAACAATAAAACATGAGCGATGTCGATATTTCCACGTGATATAAGAGCATTGAGCAATGTAGTGGCGAATCTGATATTGCAGTTGTACACTGACGATTCACTAATGAAATATGGAAGCGGAGACGAATGGAACGAGTCAACCTAGTAGGAATTCTGACAGCCGCATTGTTGTCAGTCCGGCTATTCGAGGGATCCCTGTTCTGACTGGATAATCGTCACGGGCGACACATTGTACGTAAGTCATTCAGTTTGACAGTTATGCAAACGTTGATCCACCGCGGGGAGTATGCGTTTAATTTAGCATAAATGAAGAGAACTTTTCGACCGGTAAAATCAGCTATTTATTGAACTGCGTAGTTGTCGAAGCATCCGGAGTAATTAAGATTCCTATACCATATTTGAGCCCGAATTTTTTAAAACAACTAAGTCTATGACATAATTTATATGTTATTTAATAGACGTAAAAAATGAAGAAATTTAAAAAAAATTGAAATACCGAAGTCAGAAAAAATATTATTTTTACACAACTAACAAAGAAAATTGCATCGAATGCTTCATCGACATTGTCGGTTGTACTTGATGCGCTTGAAGTCAAGCTCCGTTGTATCGTTGGATATTGAGAGTCGACCGCAAGACGAACACGGTTTTCAAGAGGAAAAACTTTGCGGTCACTTTTTCATCATGCGAAGTGACCGCAACTACTCGTGACATTGAAATCTCTCATGAAGTCAAGATGGAGGGAATACAGAAATGAACAAAGGAATATACCGAGAGTACTTGAAGATAGCTTTTTTTTAAACAAAAAATTTTTCTGAACTAGGAAAATATATAAGACCAGCAAGCGGTGATGAATCGGTAATTTTTCCTGCGATAAGAAGCAATTCGATGAAATAAAGCCAGCTAGGAAATTGAATCTGGACAAAAATCAGCTGCTAAAATCCAATTCCATTATGGGAAATTAATGAAACGAAATTGATCGTTTCGCTATCGGAGGGAGCTTTGGGTTTAAAAGACGCCATAATTGCGGACAGTGCGACACCGATATTCTTCCATTGACAACCGAAAACGAGGCCAGAAAACAGACCCGACGTAGCCACCAGGCGACCATTAGATTCGGCTGATACTTTTCAAGCTTCCCAGACCCAATTCCGACGATTTCACGCTTTATTGCTGCTGCAACCTCACTCCCTCACCCGTCTCTCTCTCGGTCCACAATGAGTTTTCCAACATTTTCAGACGCCTTTCCAACCGATGTCATCTTCTTTTCTTCCAGCTTTGTCCATCCTGGTCCGATAACTTTCTTCAACGAGGCCTCACTAATTGTGTACCGCTCATCTCGGCTGGTGTTCTGCTCCACTGACACCTTCCTCCACTGGGAACCAAAACCAACGCGTTTTCGACCGATAACTATCCGGTCGAAATCTCTATTGATCCACTTCAGTCTCTTGTCACCTCGTTTTTTGCGGTTAAAAGGTTTATCTTTGATTGAGGCTCTATAGAGCACGAAGCGGACTGAGTTGACCGCACGAATTCGAATGTAGTTGGCTGAGTTAACAATTATTTTTGTACTCCGAAACGTCTTAAATTAAATTCGCAAAGCAGCAGATCGCGAATGTTTATTACAATACTTTCCTAGAAAAATTAGGGTTTACTGCTAGGGTATGGCTTTCTCAAGAATTGGTCTATCAGACTCAAGTCCTCGACTTTACAAGAATTATTAGGATTTATTCTAAAATTCGAGTTGAATGAAATGATTCAACGCGGTCTTGGAACAACGCCAAACTTGAATAAACAGAGTCGAAAATATTTACTTTACTCCAATTTATGAACTCTTTTGCCACCGGCTAAGATTTTGAGAGCTTCTACATTGTTTGCTGGAGAAAACTTTAAAATGCTTGCGATATTAATTTTTTACCAAGGCTTCGAATCGAATAATTGAATATAAATCGCAGACGTTCAAAGTCGCATTTATACCAAACAAGCGAATCAAAGTCTTCCTCGTTAGACGCACGAGAGGCCAATTTTTTCTCAACCAATCGCTTCCAAACCAAGTAACCACTCGAACAGTATTCACTTTTCCATGTTTCCTCGACGTTGTCTTTCCTGAAGCTCGATGTCGAATCGTAATCGGGTTTCCTCACGCCATTTCGACATCAGACCGAGAATAGCCCACCGCAAAGCTATTCCAAACATACGATTCGTTTCCACACGATTCGAAATCCGTGTAGTTGTGTCTTTGCACCTGGCGAACGCCTTCGACTCAACACCGCAGTAGTTCTATTCACAGCTAATTCAATTAAAGTCCGCCTCAGAGCTCTCAGTGTTCTCTTGTTCCTCAAAGCTGCGTATGAAGTTTGAAACTCGAAACAGTCCCTTGGCAAAGGGTATGCCAAGAAATACGGCGAATCAGTTTCGAATCGTGCGCGATTGAAAATCATCTAAAAGGCGGACCCTTCTTGGAACTATCCTCTAGTTTATATTCAACGGTTTCACCCTTCGGAAGTTAGGATCAATGCGATATTGTCTGAATTTCTTCTCTCTCAAGTTCTATCATATTGTGTTTCGGAATCACTGGCATTGACATTGATGTGCAGACGAATTCCTTCAACAGCAAGAACTTCTAAGAGAATGGAACTTGTTATAGAGTAATTCTAAATCTTCGTCTGCGATAATGGCTTTCCCTCGACGGATCTTCTGTTTTCTTCAGGTCGGATCTCTTAAAGTAATTTACAGGTCATACAAAGTGCAAAATAGAACCCGAATACATAGAGTATAACCGGTTTTACTCCTTTTTTCTCTTCGAATCTCTTCCTATTTCCGTATAAAAGAGGAAAAACGTTCGAATATTTCACCTGGGAAAATATGGGCGAAAAATATCAAAAACGACCCGAGTAAGTTCAGCCTTGTTCCGCGTACGGAACGCTATTCGCGAAATTAATTCGAAGCGCGCACTCGTATTTACTGAAGAAATTTATGCTTTGGCAGAAGCCCCGCCAAGCGAGCGACGCTCGGTAATAAATTAACTAAACCCACGGCGAAAAGGTCGTCAATCTCACCCCAAAATGTCACTAACCCGTCCAAAAGGCAGGGAATCATTCGCGAAGAGATAATTGAGACGGTGTTCAGCGATTTTGCGAACAAATTACCGACGGCAGGAATTGATTGCGTTCATTATTAAAATTTAATTAATTTTGCCGAGTACACGTGAAACTGAAACAGATATCGGAAATATCGAATATCTGATTGAATATTTGATTTCTATTGAAAATATGAAATACAAAGATGAAAATTTTTGGGGAATATTCCTCACTACAACGTTTTCGGAATAGTTGAATTCACCCGATTTATATAAATTTTGCTTCAATTAACAGTCGATGTTTTGGGTTATCGGGAGTTCAAATTAAATTTTCACCTACTTACTTATTTAAAAAAAAAAAAAAAAAAAAAAAAAAAAATGCCAATCTAAGATGAAAATTTTCTGAGAAACTATTTTTAATTCAAATTAATCAAATTAAATAATATCTAATTGAATAATACTTAAGAAAAAAAGCAAAATTAACAAAAAATTAATTAAAAATTGTCTCCTTATTTATAAAAATTTTTCAGAATGTTTTATAAATAATTTGAAAATTGATTTTTTCCCATTCGTAATTTTTTCAAAACGTGTTATAAATTACTTGAACATCGATTTTCTCACATTTATAACTTTTTTGTCCGATTGTGTAATAATTTATTTCAACGCTAATTTTCCACATTTTCGACAATAACGGAATCGCCAGTTCATTAAGCCAAATCAATTTACCGTTGAGTTCATTCGCGCGTAAATTTCCCCGAATTTCGTTCGAGTTCGCTGGAAATAATTTAGCCAACCTAAAGATTGGATTAACGGCGGGATAAATCTCCCGACCTTCCTCACGGTTTAGAGGTGAGACGCGTTAAAGTACTTAAAGGGATGCACTGAAAATAACTCATTACACCTAACCGCCGTTCCGCCGTCCGGCACCGGCAGCTTTGCCGGTTCGGCAAGGCACCTAATATGGGAAAATATGGGGGACCAGAGATGATTTACCGGTCGAGTTTCACTTCGCGTTCCCCGAATTTTATGCAGGAATTTCACCCGGCGTACCCGCCGTGACGTCATCGCGGCGAGTATTCATTGGACGAGGTCGTTGCTTTAGTTGCCGGACTGAAAAATGATAAACGAGAGAATTTTCACGAGTGAATATAAAGTAAGCGTACTCGCGGCGAGGAAAGGGTTTCATACGTGTACACGCTCGTGAAGAGGACAGCAGTAAAGAAGTCAGCCGAGCAACGATATATATCTGTCAATATACGAAGAAAAGAGGAAGTTCGAGGTCGAGCGGGGAAAGGGTTTGTGGTCAAATCCAAGGGGACCAGGCTTAGGTGATATATTATATATGGTCAGGGTACGACGTTACGGAGGGCGGGGAAGGGTTGATAACCCCAACGTCCGGTTTCACATTGTTCCGGTTCGGTCGACCGATGGAGAAAAAGAAGCTCGGAAAAGCCGAAGGAACGTTATAGATGAACGCGAGTTCCCAGCCGGGAAAAGGAGTAGGATACACGTGTAACCCATTTTGTGGAAACACATTTTTCACCAGAGGCGAAGAAAAAGTCACGACTTGGAAGAAAAAAGTAAGGAAACCGGTTGATTCGATAGTTAATAATAGTAAACCGGAAATTGGCTCTGGATTTAAGAAATTACTAGCTAAAATATCTCGCTTTTATTCTCATGGAAATTTTACTTATTGGTTTACTATTTAATAATTGAATTTGCCCAAGAAACAATATTAACCCTCTTCGCCTCGAAAATTGATGTTCTACGTTTCGAGGCTTGTAGAAATCGAAATAAAAATACTTCTATTTACTACGTAAACCTGCAAGAAAAAGTTCTTTCCGTCCGCCGTCAATACTTTCTGAGTGAACTATAATAGCTGAATTTCTCAAATTTGGACCAAAAATCATTTATGGTCAAACAATGGCTTGATTCTTGAGCCAAATCGCTATTTCAATTGCAAAAAAAAACTTTTTTTCAAGGGTATTTTTGGGGTTTTGAGGGGGAGAAAATTCGCATTTTCCAACGTTTTTCAGAAAAAAGTGAATAATTATGGTACCAATTTTTATAGTTTGTTTAGCGCTAAATCGAATGAGACGATCGCGGGGTTGATATGTTTATTGGTTAACTCGAGAGTTCTCGGAGCAATAAAAATCGTTCTATACTCGTAGGAATAGTCGTCACTTTCTTCAACTGTACCGTTAAGCGAAAAAATTTGCTTTAAATTAGAAAATTAAGAAAAATAAAAATGATTAAAATTACCAATCTGTTTTACCAAATGGATGGTCTTCTTACATCATCATTGAAGTTATAAGGAATAATAATAAACCTTCGTACAACCGTTCGCAACAAATCCGTTCCTCGATATTTGTTGAAATTCGCTTTTTCGATGCCCGGAAGAATGTGAAACAAGCGCAAAACGTTCTAGGATCATCAGAGCACATAGAGGTCGTAGTAAGGAATATCTAGGGACCGGAGGGTACGGGATTCGGGGGCGTGCACTTCATCAAATCCGAGCACAGAGCAGTATTTCCCGAATAGAGGCGGTTTGGCCAACTTCGCCCCAGCTTCTATCTCTACGAGACCTCGGCAGCCCCTTATGGTTTGATTGGTTCTGGACTCGAGCCCAACAGTCCTACGACCGTGGCTTCACATCACAGCCGTATATGGTCCAAGTTGACCCAGCCTCAATGAAGATGCCATTGCCAACGGTATAGGAGGTACTACTTTATCAGAAATGACCGTCACTGCCATTTTTTCCGATCTACTCGTAAAGTAAGACAATCTTTTTCGACGCCATAAGTTCTCTTATATTTCATGTGAGACCTCGGAGATCGTGGAAAGAAGATTTTTCTTACCGTTAAAATGATGGTCTATGAAAATAAACAAGCGTCTTCGAATTAGAAAACAAACTATCGATTAAATTCAAAATTTTAAGTTCCCAATGGTTCAGTAATTATAGTCAATTGGAAATGCAGAGAACATTGCCTGGTTTTATACCTTTACACTGATAAGTAGGAGTATAAACTTCGTTTTCCACGTTATTACAGTGTTATATAACAAGCATATTATTTATTATTTTTATAAACGCGTATTTTTTTTACACAAGTAGGTACTTGACTCAAAAAATGAGATAAGCGCAATTACTGTGGTGTCGGAAACGAAACAAAAATAAGTTCGTTTTACTTTTCATTTTCATCAGTAAGTTTGTGTGGTACTATTCCTCGAAAATCCTACTGACCCGAGACGTAGGAAAAATTAAATTTTCTGAAATAGATTGCGTCCTTTCCATTCTATGAGAATTACTCTTACTCCCATTAAATAGTCTCTCTTTACCGTCCCGCAGTTTTTCTCAAAGAGTAATTAAACGTGCCTGCCACTCTTCCATCGCAGCAGACCGAGGAACGCCTTGAAATTAAATTCCCTTTTCGAGAAAGAAAAAAACCCGACGTCTTTCAGGACCCGTGAATTATCGGCTGCCCGAGTTCCCTTATCGTGGCGATTTCTCCTCCCATAACTGATACCAGCTCTCGGCAAAATTGCATATTCATCACGCCCTCTCGCCTTTGCCAGGGCCGAAAAAATAGCGGGAAAGCATCTATATAGGATACATCTTGTATCCGGGCTTCGAGAGCTGGAAAATATGAGACATCGAGTTCAGCCGTTTTCCCAATTCCGAGCGCGAGGGTTTATCGATTCGTTGAAAACCGCTAAGCTTGATCGGGCTGATTTATTTTAGAAAGTCACGATTGTGCAAAGATCGGCGCGTTAAAGGATAAACCGCGCATGAATAGAAAGACATCGAATGATTTTTCGATTCCGTTTACGGCTGATTTATTTTCTCCACACCGAGAAGCAGCGCGATAAATTAATAGGCCAGCAGACTGAAATAACGAGCAAATTCGTAAAAATTCCAACGAAATATTTTATTGTGGAATGTCTTTAGGTATGAATAATCAAAAAATGCTTCCAGTCTCATTCGACGCAGAATTCAATGCACTTTAGCTTTGAATCAAGCCACTTTGGAGAAATTTGCAGTTTTTAAAGAGTAGGTATGTGCTTAAAAAAAAAAAAACGTGAACGCCTATTGCGGAAAAACAATTTATCCCCACCCCTTACGCATCACGAAGGAGGAAAACCTAGGAAATTCATATTGGATGGAGATTTATATAAATATAAATAAAAATAATTTTTTGTAGGAATCTTTTGTAGGAATCTTTTGTAGGACTATGAGGAGATGAATATCTATGTTAAAGATTGGCGTTGCGAGAGGCGCCTAAAATAAATACATTGTAAAGGATTAATGCTGTGGAATAAAAATATGAAAAATCCTTATTAGTGCGAATTCGAATGATTCTAATATTTCTTCATCCTTTCTTCCAATGGTCAACTCTGTCTTACTAATGTCAATTTTCTCTACGCACGGATGAACATGTTTCAAGTTATTTCGTAATGCGCTAGAAGACTAATTAATTCTTCATCCGACTGCGTCTAAGAAAACCCTGGCCCGATTTTAAATCAATTAGTGATGACAAGAGTGGCCTAGATTTAGCTGAATGTCAGCCCGCATCGTTGTAAAATGGTTTAATTTTTTCCAAACTTCACCAACCGAATCAAACGTGTTTCGACCAAAAAAAAAAAAAAAAAAAAAAAAAAAAAAAAAATTACTACCGAAAAGAACTTGAAGTGCTAGAAAATACGAATCCGAACGAAAATTGCTAGCGCCAGTAGCACTGTTTTTCCCATGAAGGCCAATGTAATACCTTTAAATTGAACTGAATCGATAAAATGTACAAATACATTCGTACAAACATACATACGTGAAAAATAAAATCACAAAAAAATCAAAACAGTGTTACAAAAAATAAAAAATAAAATAAAATAACAACAATAAATAATTAAAAGAAAAATAAAATTCCAAAAAACAAATTAAACGATTTAAGTAAAATTACAAAATTTTCTTCGAACGTCAATGTTCTTAGAAAAAAACTCGAATTTCGGATGAAGGTAAAATAAAATTGGAGAGAAAAAAATCGACTAATTAAACTAACAAAAAATATCCATTAGTTAATCAAATTACTCAACCACTGAGTCGAAAAATTGCCTCCCCGTTATTTCAAGTCTGTAGTTTTTCAAAGTTTATCTCGGCTATTTTCCACTCCGAGCCCTCGGCTCCCGGAAAACTCTCAACTTCCGGGAATTTTCTTCGTTGAAAAAAGCAAACGAGACGCAGCACAGTACGGTGTCTTTTTGAAAGCAGTGAATCATCGACAGCCGAGCTCGAGTTCTCTTATCAAGCCGATTTTTCCTTCCATAACCGATACCCGCTCTCGGCGAAATTGCATATTCATCACGCCCTCTCGCCTTTGCATCGTAGTACGTTGGGCTGACTGGACGAGAAGAGGAAAAACGGGCTATATACGTCACATCTCGTCGCTGGTAATTCTCCCGAGCTTCGAGAGCAGAAAAATACAACGACGAAGAGGATTTCAACCGTCTCTAGTAAAAGTCGTCGAATTCATCGATTCGTATGAAAATCACGTATTGCATTTTTCGAAACGTTTGATTTATTTGACCATGACCGAAAACTATGTAGGAAATGCAGCATTGCAGTACGAAAGAACGGAGGTCTTTTGTCGAAGGAAATCGAGCTTGAAATGGTAAGGTATATTTCTATGTATTATGTTGTATCTGATTTTTTAATGAAGGGGTTCAACCCTTTGAAAAACCTCTTTTCACCCTTCCACCTTCAGCTACTCGAATTCTTGAGGAGCTGATTGGTCATTTAGGAAGATTAATTTCTTTTAAAAGAATGACGCGAGTTCTTCATTTGCAGAATAACGGATTTTTTTCTTTAAAATACGTACGACATCTTGTTCAATAGATCTTCCTCGGAAATTCAATCAATAATTCATTGAACTGTTCAAATTTGCCGGAAAAAAATTAATACCCAATCAATTCGACAATCGCGCTAATTAGTTCGGCTTGCAAAAATTATTACTGTTCCGAGCGGAGCTTCATCGCGAAGCTGAAGATGTCGGAGCTGTTTTTCTACCGGCGAGTTCTCGGTAGCTCTCGACTTCTCGTTTTGTTTTTTCAACTTCAAAAGTTCGCTGTTCTCCGAACAACAGCCTCGTTCGGCAGTTGAAGGAGCGTCAAGTCACGAGCCCCTCAGGCATCTCCATCGCCTTGTTAAGCCAAAGAGAGCTAAGTGGGGTGCGCTGATATGGTGCGCTGCACCCACGTGGTCCCAACCTTGCCTACGCCTTGCATTTCGATCATCTTACCGAGAAGTTCCTTCTTTTTCTGCGGCCCTGAATGCGGGTTCAACCACCCGAAACAAACTGCATACGCAGATGAGAGAAGTCGAGAGCGCTTTGAGAAGGAGATGCGAAAATAATCCGGCTAACGAAGCTTTTCAGAGCGTCTAAGTAACAACACTTATTATTTTCTAGTTTAAGGCCTGGCAATTCTTGACAGACGACATTTCCATAAATTTTCTAGCAGATTTGAAAAATGCGGGGATCCTTTTCACGAAGGCACTTGTTGTCAATTGACGATCCAAAATCGAATCCTTCGAAAAATTTCCATTTTTGGGAATTCCTCCAATTTCGACTGATTACAACTCGAATCTCAACCGATTTCTGCATACAAGGGCTCAACAATTTTGTTTCTGGTTGACTGAAATTGCGATTCGTTTCGAACTGCTCTCGTACCGTTCGAAAGATTAAATCGAATCGAATTTCAACCGTGAGAAATGGACCTTCGGCGCGGTGAAATAAAATCGTCAATATTCCACGAGCTCTAATACAGCGAAGTGTTTTGCGAATCTTTCCCGCATAAATAATAAAAACCGTGGAGTTCTTTTCGAGGAATTGGTCCATCCTCAACGAGCGGACATCAAAGGAGGAAATCCCGGGAATAAATTGGAGCGATGCTCCTCGTTCACTTTCTTCGGTCTGTTCTATCGCGAATGATCCTCGTTTTACTCCGTATAACAGGAAGTAACTGCGAAAGAGAGTGGGAAACGTCGAGATTTTTCGGAAACACAAAAGCGGCGACACCCGACGCTGGAAGAAACGCTCGAAAATAATCAACCCTCGTGTAATGATCAACAGAGCTTTCCAGATGAGAATGTCCTCGTCTGGGGGTCTTTTTCCTTGTGTTTCCCGTCGAACTTTTTATACAGGCGAATAGGGATGCGAAAGAGAGAAATAGGGGATGATACCAAGTGAATGATAATGGTTCGTGGGGGGGAGGGAAAAAATAAAAATAAATAAATCACAGGAAGGAGAGCGAAGGCGGACTGGAGCAATATTTCCTCGGAGCGATCCCGAATTCCTTGCCGGGTCTTCTGAAACGAAATGAGGATTCGGTGAATGCCTACGAGTTTGTTTTTGCTTATTTTTCCTTTTTCCTCCCCTGCTTTGATCCTCGTGCTAGAAACGAAGGTGCTCTCCGGCCCGTGTAATGTCGATAGGATCTCTTTTCTGTCATTCCGAGTTATTTTCCATACTCACTACCTCTTATGTAGGTAGAGATTGGACGAAAATGCCTCCCCTCGAGATGAATTCTAGCATATTACAGTTGGAAAGTATTCAAAACTGTCGAGACAGAGTTCTGAGAATAACTTCTAAATATTGAAAAATAAAAATCCATTTTACATTGAATATGCATTTCAAAGGAGGCGCTGAATTTCAGCAAAACGAACGGACCCAGTTCAGAATCAAGATATCATGGGTCAGAACTGCGAAGTACTTCACTAGCATCGCGAAGAACTGCTTTATACTGCAGCGAAATCCAAACCACGACTTGCTTCTGGAGTAGCTAACATTTCTTCCAATTGTGTATCAATGAGATCATGACCAACAGTCAAGTTTTTTTGAGGCGAGAGTTTCTGGACCAGACGTTAGTGGAATCGGATTGTGAGAACCTCCTCCAACCTCACCCAAATGCGAGACCTTTCCCAAATTCAGAATGTCCTGATGTCCAGCGTTACTTATTGTGCATTAAATACACAATTTACAGATCACAATCACGTCAAACTATTTCCGGCTAGAAAATTCAATCCAAATAGTGCCTACTCAGCCTCAATAATCTGACCGAGAGTAACTCACGTTCTTTTATTTCCCCCAACCCTAGACGGATTTTTGATTGATGTAATCATTTGATGTTCAGTGAACATTGCAGTCCAGAGGTGAACCACAAAAATAATCTCTCCAGCCAACATAACTACGAAAAATTTACTATCATGCTATCCAATAGAGAATAATTAGCTGGAAAACCGTTCACAACTTTAAAATGTACTTAGGCTAGCTTTGTTGGAGTAGAAAATCCAAACAACCAACTTCGCGGTGGAAGATCGAGTAGAAGGATATAGTGCGTGAAGTGTGATATTAAGGATTCAAGTACTAACGGGAACTAGTTTAAAGAAGGGACGTGAAGCCTGGCAAATTAGTCTGGTGTGGGCGGGATAACGACCTTAAAGCCCGCAGTTTATCTTGAAACCAGTCTATGCAACCGACCTTCGTGAGGATAAACAGGATGGCCCCTTCAGCATTAAAGCTGGACCGAAGATTAATTAATGGCGCCATATTTGAACCACAGAAAATAGAGGTATAGGCGGATTAATTGGTTCGAAAACTGCGGGTTAGGTTGGTTAACTGAAGAAATTGCGGACGGGAATCGCACTTGAGAGTCAAGCCAACCTTTTCAACAAAATAACGAGTGCCCTTCCATTGAGACATCTCGTTATTATTGATGGTGCAACCAATTTTTCGCCAGAGAGGCCTGAGAACCTATTTTGAAAAATATGCAATTGCGAAAATATTTTTTCCTCAATAAAAAAATATAATGATAATAATGGAAAGGGAGTTGAACCTCTCCAACGACACTTGCGAAAAATTCAGAATGTAAACTTCACAACGAGTTCAAAAGTGGCAGCAGAGCGTGATACAAGTGAAATTCAAGTATTAGTTTCTATCCCCTAAATGGAAGCAAACTAGCCAACCTAGAATGGTTTTCAACATTGAATAAATTTCAGTAGCATAAGAGTCAAACTAGTCGGAATTGCGATACACGTGAAATTTTCGAAAACGCGATTAAACCAGGAAAATGTGAGCTCTCGGTGAATTTACACTTAACAGACGATCACTTACCGGTAGTTCACGTCCAACGGAGTTCCCTGTATTGCCACATTGTCGTGGTCCCGTCGGTTCGTCCTCACCCAGAAATAGGCCGGCTTCATCGCCGTCAGCTGACGTGAAAAACGGCATTCCAACGTAATATCTTCGCCTTCTCTCGTATCTCGGGCTTCTTCGCTCTTCGTACCTCGTCCTGGAAATAAAAATCAAATCAAAACGTGTGCAATATGCAGCTGCAGGCTGAAAAACCGGTTACGCCTCGTAATATATACATCAACGTCGATTTTTCATAGGTTTCCATATTGAGCAATGTATGTATATACAATTAGTAAATGATAAATGCCTGCAGAAAAGAAAATGCTTAGGTGATTATTCACTATTAATTTATTATTAATTCGAGAGTAGAGATGATTGAAACGCACATAGTTCAACTTGGAATGATCTTAAAAACACCAAAGAACCCGAATTTGGTCCATGTATTTTTTTGCGAATTTTTCTCGGAATCTATCTCTTTTTAAATCCCCACGATCGATTCCCTCCGTTTTCTGAAAACCAATAGCATTTAAAGAGTAGTGAGAGAATGGGAAAAATGCGCAGACACCGCGAAACGGGATTTATACGTTTCTGAAAGACTTCGGCCGGTTCGCGGAAGGTAATTACTGCCCGAGGATACCTTCGAGCAAGGAAGGAAGAGCTGAGTGAGCTTTATTGGCCAACCCACAGCTTATTCTGCATAGCCACGTTTCTCCGCTCACCTCCGGCCACCGGAACCTTTCATTTGCATTTGCTCAAGCTTCTGTTCAATTGGCTCCCCGAGGGCGAAACTAGGGAAGGTGAGATTCAGATCCTACCTCCGCGAAGGGTTGGCGGGGCTTCATCAACACATCGAAAGACCGACGGAGTTGATGTTGAAGAAGAGAATCGCCCTAGCAGTTCTCAGCGCCTAATCCCCCCTCGAGTAAGGAAATCCTAGAAAAAAGAATGCTCCGAGAGGAAAATGAAAATAATTCGAAATGTTTGGATAAATGCTATCCTCGGTTGCAAGAATATCGCTAATGATGCAATATCCAATTCATAAATAATACCAATTGATTCCACACGGTGAACATGATAAGATGCGCAGTGCTTCTATCTATTGTACAGCTAATTTGGAACGAAAAGTGTCCTTTGAAAATTTTTTCCATCCCGCGATTTATGAATGATTGGAACAGAAATATAAGAAGGGAACAGATCGTGGTCAATAGAAAAACTGCAGCTGGAGTTCCAACATGCTAAGCGCATTTTCTCATATCTAAGGCATTATTTAAGTATTTGTTGATCCCCATCCTTATGAAACCCCCCGAGACTCTTGGTTTTACCCTTTCATATGAAGCGTACCAACCTATCACAAGCATACAATTTTTTCTGATACACCATTCGATAGCAGACAAGGCACATTTTGCATCCTACTGGCATTTGACTAGTCTTGGTCATTTATCCAAATTTCTTCTTTTTTTGTCAACTCAACAGGGAATTTAATGCTATTTCCGACAGTATGCTCGGATTTGAATTCTTTGTGTTATGACGGTTTTAGTTAGGTAAGGTAAAAAACACAAATGAATATTAAAAGTGAAAAAAATCAGGGGAACAAATTTACTTTTCAAAGACTTTTCTTTTTTTCATAAGGAAACAAATTTACTTTTCGAAGACTTTTTTTTTTTTTCTTTTTTCTTTTTTCATAAGACTTTTCAAATTAGTTGTAGTGCGTGGTTCAAGTAATACACAACCTTCTCATGCACACGAATATTCACTGAAAATATTTATCGAGACCGCTCCAAGAAATTTCTCCGTAAAAAATCGAAAAAAACCTGAAATTGAAAATTCTCAAAATTGAAAAAAAGGTCCGGTAAAATATATTATACAAAGAAACTGCTGTTTCCTCATTGCAATCCATACAGCTCGACCTTCTTATTTGCTGACCGCATATCGCGTTTTCCTCTCTAATTGATAGAAAAAAATTCACGTTTTTCCTCGGTTTTCCCGACCGCAAACACAGAGCTCGTTAGCGATTCATGCTAAACTTTTCATCCTCTCGCCTTCCTCGCTCGGCTCGAAACGTCTGCTCGCTCTTACGCGAAATGATGTTCTGACGTTTTAGACTTATAGCCATCCCAGGCTCCCAGCCATTACAGTTTCCCCGTTTTTTTTTTTTTTTTTTTTTTTTTTCCAACTGCGAGAAGAGAGCTCCTGTTACGGACAATCGTTGAACTTGTTAACTCGACTGTTTTAATAAAGCTTGGACGGATATGGAAGCTCCATCAGATCATTCAATTTTTTCGATTAGCAGCAGTTTATAAATTCGTAGGGCGATTGAAATGTAGAGAGGAAATTTCTCGAAAAACGAGAGAAACCCAGTGTACTACTTGCTGAGCTGTATATAGCAATCGATCCTCTCCTATTTCGTTCCTTGCCTGACCGTTGGGGAATCGGTCTCCGCGGGGATTTCGGACGTGCATCACATAGCGAAATACGTCATTTTCTCGCGGATGAGCGAAAGCTATGTTCTTCCTGTGAAAGTTCTCCGCCAGCAAAGTGAGACATCTCTTGCCAGAACTATAACCCGTCTGGCTCCCTCGCGTCGAGGATGACAGTCGGCACCGTGAAATAGCTTATTAGAGCCGGCAAGAAAAAAAAAAAAAAAAAAAAAAAAAAAAAAAAAACGGACGGAAGATATTAACAAAACCGATGACCAAAAAGAAAAAACCTCAATGGTGACGACAGGAGAAACAGTTCACAAGGTTCTGAAGCGGAAGCACAATGGCCTCTGCTTCGATCTGGCTGGCAACGAACTCGTATTTTTTTGCCAAAAAGCCAAAAATAATTTGTCTGTAAAAAAAAATCAGATTTTTCAGAAAAAATAGGTTTTTTTTAGCGAAAAAATAAAATAAACTAAAACAAAAGTAATACAGTTAATGCAATAGTTAGACGCATAACTGTGAATTAAGTATAGTTACAATACCCCAATCTATCAGAGCCTTTCGTTTTTCCCTTGGTTGAACTCGTCTCTTTTAGGGCACACCTGTTTCCAATCATTTTATGCCACGCTTCGCTGACTTCACAGTTTGGACGCAGCTGCCGCCGTCCCCTTGTCATCTTCTCAGTTCATCTTCGTATCCGCCCTCGCCGTTTACAGAGACACTTGCTAACTCTTTTATTGCTATTCAAATCGCGGGAGGACTTACAGACCGAAAACAGTCGCTTCCATGTGTCGAAAGTTACTTCGGATCGGATAAAGTTGGTGTAAAAGGGGCACGATGGATAGCGAAGAGTTTCGAAAAAGGTGAAAAGTTTCGGAAGAAATGCGAGCTAGTTTTAGTCGGTCTCCAGGGGAAAGAAGTTGTGTACTCGGAGCTTGTTCCGAGATTGATAAGGGTGATTTTCTCTGTTGAGGCCGCTCCTTTAGAATCCAATCTATTGGCCAATGGTTAAGAACCTTTCTCAGGCGAAGTTCGAATTAATTTGGTTTTTGAATAAAACAGCCCATAAATTGTATCTCAGTCAACATTGACTGATATTTAATATAAAAATTCATTCGGAGTCGTGAAATATACGGCTTGTTAAATATTGTACGTGTGTAATAGATTATTGAGGATTATCACTATATTCCCCGTTATAAGTAGATGCTACACGATTGTAAATCACCTCTAACAAAGCACTTTTTCGATTTCTCGTACCTTTAAAAATACTTAAAATGAAACCTATGAATACTTCTACTGACTATTAAGTCAATTGAGCGCACTGTTTCCATGCTCAACACGCTCATCTCCACGCTGGTGAAATTTTCCAATTCGTCTCTTCTTAGAAGCGTCATAAACGGTAGATTTACGCCGCTGTTTTTTCCTCCGCCCTTCTCGTTGCCACGACAACCAATTGCGCTTAAGTCCCAAATGATGTCATCATCGTATATCATCCAATAAGGGTTCAAACTGCCGCGGACATTTTCGGGAAGTAATTTCGAAAACCCCTCGCATTTTTAAAGCAGTTGAAAGGGGGGGAAGTTCATTTTTATTGTTGCCGGAAAGTAATTTAGAAAGATACCGACGACGATACAGTTTTGGAGTATTTTTTACTCTGGGAAAACGTTATCTTTCTTTCTCGTAATGTTGAAGAGAAACTGAAACTCGGGTAGGAACTGAGTAAAGGTGCGGAGAGGAATATCTACCCCTGTTTTCAGCCCCACACGCTCGCCCTCGTCGCAAACAAAAGGACACCCTCGCGATCATGAGCTTCCCACCGTCTCACACCCTCTCCATTCTTATAAACAAATGATTGTATGTAACTCAGACTGTATGCAAGCGGCTTAGCTCGAAGCTTTTGTCGGTCTGAAGAGACAGAAGAAAGACATTAGATAATGGCTTTTGCAATTTGAGAGTGGAAGAGAAAGAGCGTTTCAGTGTTGCTAATCGCCGACGGATTTCCCTAACTGAATTCGAATTATCCCAACTTTCCCACCGTAGGTAACTAAGTTGGCAAAAACGTTCCCTGCAATCGCTTTTTTTCAAGAATCGTGTGCGCTGAGAAACGCTGATTTCAGATAAAAGTGTAAATTGAAACTGAATAATGAATGAGTGACGAATGAATGACAAACGAATCAATGAACAATAAATGACGATGATGAATGAATGACAAATGAACAATAAACCGATGACTAAATGGCAAATGTACAATAAATGAATGAGTTAATGATGAATAAATTATAAATGAAGAATCAATGATAAATGAATGGTGAATACATTATAAATGAACGGAGAATGAATGATAACTTACGTACAATAAATTAATGAATGAATGATGAATAAATTATAAATGAAGAATGAATGATAAATTAATGATGAATGAATGATAAATGAACGGTGAATGAATGATAACTTACGTACAATAAATTAATGAATGAATGATGAATAAATTATAAATGAAGAATGAATGATAAATTAATGATGAATGAATGATAGATGAACAGTGAACGAATGATAACGTATGCACAATAAATGAGTGAATGATAAATAAATTATAAATGAAGAATGAATGATTAATTAATGATGAATGAATGATAAATGAATGATGAGTGAATGATGAATGAATGATAACTAATTAATGAACGAATGAATGAAAAATGAATGAACGATAATTTAATGACTGAATAGTAAAAGAGCGTCGAATGAATAAATTTTGGATGAACGATAATTGCAAGATGAATGAATGGAAAATGAATAATGAAATTGAATGATAAATGAAAGAATGAGAAATAAAATACAAACGAATGAACTAACGATAATGAATGATGTGAAACCAATGAATGAATGAATGACAAATGAACAATAAATTATTGAATGAATGGTTAATAAATTATTTATACCTAATGCGGTGTATTATCATGAAATAATAATAACTAGTTGATAAGGTAACAAGCCCAAATATGATGCTGAGAAAATCTCGTTAAAATGCTACCCTGTAAAGGTAAATTTCCTCGCTGATGGCAGCACTGAGAAGGCCAGGACAAGGTTAACCCCCTTTAGAGAGCCTCTTCCAGGGACGGCAGGAAGGGGTGAGCACGATTAGGGGTGCGCCTCTTTTGTAAATCAGAACTAATGAGTCGAGGGGTGAGATGGGAGCTCTTGAGGGCACCCCTCAGGAGAAGAGCCGTTAGGGGAGGTTTCTTGCTGCGGAAGAGGTTGACTAATACCTCTACATCATTTCTCTTTTCCGAAATCCGACTCTTCCCCCTTTTCGAGTCGGTATCTTCGTTATTGTCTGTTATCTCCCCTTCTGTTATATCAATCTGTACTGAAAAACTGTTGTTTTCAGCGGCGAGTGTCCGTGATGCACCCTTGGTGTGCGGGGGTGCGTAAATTATCGATAATGGAGGGTTGATGTGCCGTGTCGAACTCGGAGAGGGGAAGATCGAATTTGAAAAGGTCGAAAATGCTATGGGAAACGCTAAGAGCTAAATGGCGACCGATTCCAGATGGGGGTTCGGCACTGAATGTTAGTTACAGATTCGGTTAGTTACAAATCGGCAGCTGCTGAAGGGAAGTTGGATGGAAGGGGAAGTTGGAAGGAAAAACTGAAGGGAAGTGCAAACTTTAGTGCGGAGAGGCTGAAAAGTTTTACCCGTTAATGAGCAAATTTTCGAAGGGTGATCACAATAGTTAATTAACGAATATTGAAACGAAACGCATACAGTCGACAGGAGAACCTCCAAGATTTTTCGATTTTCTTCCGTATTTCGATCGTCGAATTTCTTTCGACTTTATTGAGCTCGGGAACTATTTCGGCTAAGGGTGGCTTCCTTTTCAAAGCTCCCCCGTGATGAATGCTCTTAGCGCACTCCCCGCGCGTTACAGTCGTGAGTAGCGACCTCGTCCGTCATCCGCCTCTCGGCCGCAGATGCAGCTGCAGTCGTCAGTATCCGGTCAACTGGCCGCGACTTTGCTACGGAAAAGCTCCATCGACCGTGAGCTGTTTCTCTTGGCCTCTTGACTCCAACACGCGCCCCTACTGTATCTTGCTCCCCTTAGGCTCATTTCTCTTCGATACAGGCACGTGGAGGTCACGTGAAGGGACACGTGGACAAATCCAATTAGTTCACTTTCCTGCTCCATGAAATATCTGTAGCTAGAGCGGAAACGGCATCTGCGAGGAAAATTCATTGTTCTCGTTACGTTGATTGGAATCTGCAACCGTTTCATTCCCAGATGACAATAACGGTGAAACGGTTTCTTCGGAAAGGCTAACGAGAATTCTGAATCCCGAGTTACTTCGAATAGTAACCACCCCCTTTAATAAATAAGTTTTTAATTTGAATATTTACAATGAGTTTTTTATTAATTTTTTTAATTTAATTTATTTATTTTTCTTTATTTTTCATTAATTGGAATATTTACGATAATAGATTTTTGTAGGGAATCTGTTCTTCGGTGGGAACGTTCACATAATATGTTCCGACAAGTAATTATCACCAATGGATGGTGTTCTAAAATCATTATTGAAGCATTGGAATAATAAACCAGTGTATAATCATTTGCAGCGATTTTGTAAATAAACTCGTTTCCTTTCATTAAAACTTGCTCACACAATTTCTTCGATCTCATCGTTCGCCCGATTTAATCAAGAATGGCCAGCCTAATCGAAAGATTGAAAATTGAAAAAGGAAACGGTTTCATCGCAGGAAAGACGAAGTAATTTCTTCGCAAGGGCTGGACTACACGTTTTTCCTTGTTGAGGGAAAACTTTTGCAGCTATTGATCAACCTCTCAAAACCTACTGGCGAAGTTTTCGTTTTTTCCCCTTTTCGAATCTCTTCAGCGAAGACGCTTTTTACGACGAACTTTCCCTCAAGATTTGGGGATCTTCCTGACAAACGGGGGAAATATTAGTTTTCAACCGGCTTCCTTTGAAAAATGAAACGTATATCCTTCGAGTTACTCTTTTAAATCGATTTATAATAGAGTTTTCAGCGTGACTGAAAACGTAAATATGAAAATGGGTTACGTGTACCTAAAGGTCGTCTTCTGATGAAAAAACCGAGGGTTCGGATTTTGAAAATAGGATGAAACAGTTTATTCCATTTCTTCGTGCCTGCATTTGACGCTAATCGGAAGAGCTCTGGGGTAGGGTTATTTTCCCTTGAAACGTCAGAAGTTTCCTCAGTCAATTTTCTTCCATCCGAACCCAATTTATCGTTCCTATAACATCTCCTGCGCTTTTTTACCTCTCTTATTCGTATACCTTTGATCTTGATACGGGTTATCTATACAAGGAATTGCAAGGCAAACTAGAGGCAACATTTAATTTAACCTAAGCGCAATGTATTTGCATTGTCAACTTCGGAAGTAATCTCGGCGACGCCCAAAATCGCAACATTTTTCCAAAAACTGCTCGCTTTCTATACTAAGGCCAACAGCTTGACAGTCTGCGGAGAGAAAGTCATATCTGGCAAAACCGAATCTCGCGTTTTAGAATTCCTATATACGGTACGAGCATTATAAAACGGGTCGAGACAATTAAATAAACGCAAATCGGCGGCACGTGTTTCACCCTTCGGTTCTGATCTATTTGCGGCAGCGACGCAAGATTTAACACCAAAGGAAAATTTTCATTGGCTGGTGAACCGACTGCAGACGACGAGGCATCACGACGTGACAATAATGCGGAACAAGAGCACGTGAGCGAGTATCAAAAGACGCCTACATGCCATCCACGGTTCGCGAAGCCGGCTCAAAGCGGCCAAGGGATTGGAAAACTTAAATCGCCTGCCAGTCAACTTTTGGAAAAGCTTTTCCCGCGGATGAACATGCCACGTTTTAGCCACTATCCCCGAGTAATTTCGACAGAGATACGACACCGGAAAATAAGTAGTTTAAAGGAGAAATTCATAAATAAGAGCCGGCGGACGAAGGGGAAGTTTCTTGGAAACCTGGTTCAACGGAAATGAGCGAGCGAAAATGGGAGGAATTCGTCGGCTTTCATTTCATTCAATTTATGAAGATTATTATTTGAGAAAATTTTCAGAGAGAATTCACCATGTCAAACGATATTAATTAATCATCTTTGTATCTCGTGAAAAATAAGCCTTCTAACAGATTACAGGCCCGCAGCGGTGCCATCATAATTTTTCTCATTTCCCCCCACTGAAAACGGCCCGTTTTACGTTTAGACGACCTTCATATCTTTACACCTTTAAAATACTTGGCAATGTATTATAACAATTTCTCCACAGCGCGACGATTTATCTAGATTTTTTTAAACTACTGCAGCAGTTGGGAGACGATCTCGACATTTTTCATAATCCGGGGAGCTCGCAGCTGGAAATTTTCGGAGTTTTTTTTCACGCGATGCAAGTCGAAATAAAATGATGAAATGGGGCAAAAGCTGCGTCGAGAGTTAGAAGGAAAACGAATCACGATTCCGCCTGGACGTGAGCAAGAGCTCCGGGGTGCCTCGGATATGACTTGGCTATACTTTGAGTATCGAACTGGCGAAATACACCGCAACCAAGCAGTTCTAAACTAGAACTAAAAGACAACTTGGCCGACGGGCGAACCGAATTCCGACCCGTAAAAGGACGTGCGTCCAGAAAAATCACTTAGATACGATTCGTGCTGCGTCGCTTTTCTAACCGCATTTTTTTTTTTCTAAATAATTTCGAAAATGATACTCTCCTCGTAACTAGATCGTGATAAGTCGGCGAACAGGAGTCCCAATATTCACCTCCTGGAGAATAATTTTTTTGCGAAGCGAGGGGATTGCGAAATTTTTCAACTGCCGAAGAGGAATTCGAATTTCACCGTCGAGCTCATTGAAAAACATTTTCGTATTTGAGTCGCTTGAAAAATATTTCTGGTTAGATTATAATTCTGAATGCGTCAAAAGCTGAAATTTGGAAGGAAAAACGCCTCCAATCACTGTGAGAAATTAGGTGATTTTTTGGTTCGAATTTGATGCGGCCGCAGAATCACCGCAGGAATTACTTCATACTGGACAAAATATGCGCTTTCGCAGGTCAATACAATAGCGAGCGGGCAGAGAAGTTAAATTCACACAATAACTGAGTAATTTTTCGTTCTTCAAAAAGTTGTGAATTGAACCAAATATATTTTTCGATTCGTCAACATTTTTCTTCAATTTTTGAACGGATGACATTAGTTGTACACTCTCGATTATAAGCACCTGCAGTAACTGCGATATTAACGCCTTCTACGGTATCGTCTACTGCCCGCAAAGTTAATCGCCTACCAATTTCGCCAGAATGGCTCGATTTTTTCCACAACATTCATTTCATGCTGCGCTAGAAATGCGTTGTTGCCGTCTGCTCTAGTCGGGCTAAGTTCTTTCCGTGTTTTTTCCCCGGGGCAGGTGCAGCAGCCTCTTGGTTCGACGTCATAAATAATACGTTTCGAAAGGCAAGCAACCGGCCAGCCGTCTTCTTCATCCTCCTCAGAGCACTCATCCAGCCAAGCCCTTCCAGACTCTCTTCGTCTTCACTAACGGCCCGATGCTCCCGTGGGCCCTACTTTTCTCCCTCCACGTAAAAACTTTCCGGGGTTTGAGACGAAGCGTTCACTCAAACTCAAATTCTTCAAGCGCCCGGTTGGAAAATAAAATATTACTTCTGGCTTTCCTACGTTGAGAACGTCGAAAAGAGAAATAAAAAATAACGAAACAAACGGTTACAGCGACGGTTACGAATTGTTAAAATCGCCGTCTTCGAGCTGAGCCTTTTGGCAGTTTGAAAAAAGCTGAACGGGTTTTCGAAGAAAGGCGGAAATCTTATTTACAAAACGGACACCGGTCAAGCTATTTTTCAAATGATTATTTAACAAGCAGAAAACGTAGATAATATCGCTATTCAAATAATTTATCTCATTAGTTCGGCCCATCTGTTCGTTTTGTCTATTTAATCCAGTTTTCGCTAGTCCATTAATTCAATGTAATCATTCCACTTTTTCCATTCGCTCCATTCATTCTAGTCACACTATTCATTCAATTCATTCTATATTATTCCATTAATGCTATTCGTTTCACCAATTACAATGCAATTTTATCTTAGTTCCCCGTAAGAATTTTCAGAGTAGAAAAATCGATCGCAAAATGATCAAAGAAAAAATCGACACTTAAAATTTTTTTTTTCAAGTGTCCAAATTTTTTTCACATTTTTAAAAACAAACCAAGTTGTTTTTTTTCCAAGGTTACTAAACTTACTAGAACATACTTTATTCAATTGAATGCTTCTTCCCAGAGGACAATCTCGCTCTGAAATTCAAGATTGTACAACCGGCCATTAGGCTTCTCCGGTACAAGGCCTTGATAAATCACTCAAGAAATCACGTTAATGATGTTTCCGACGACGTGACCTCGGCACGAGCAGGTGTCGGACTGGCCGAGAAATGAAATCTGCGGGCAACATGACACTAAAACCAAAGACAGCAGCTGCTAAACCCGTCCAAGCCGCGTCGGGTTATAGAAATGAAACTTCAACGTCTCTTTTGAGGTAAAGGATCGGGGCGAATTCGTTCTATAAGGAATTACCTTGAGCGAATTTCGCCATAGACTTGCTCCTTGTGCACCTGCTATTGAAAAAATGTACCTTAATATGGAATATATTGCGCATGTATGACGTATAAGTGAAATACTAACACGTGTTAGTTTTTATCAGCTCTGTCAATAGTGTTAAGGGAAACAAAGAGACCAGAGCAATTGCATTGCGGTAAATTACACTAAGCAATTACATCGATACTAATTAGTTCGTCCCAAGGGACAAACAGTTAGGCAAAACAACCAAACACCGACAACTAGAGTATTGATTCAAAGTCATTGTTGTCAACTAATTTCCCTCGACAATCGCTCCGCGATAAAATATTCGAGGTTTCAAGGGGGTGGAAAGAGATAACGAAGAGGGAAAAATTGCGCTCAAAATACGCAAACAGTCAAGCTTCAGTTGGCTATGTAAAGATAAATCAGCGACCCAATCAGAAGCAGCAATTTCCAGCTGGTGAAATCAGCGAGCCAATAGAAATTGTTTCATGCGTGTTCCTTGTATAGAAAATGATGCAGTTTCTGTGTCAACGAGAATCAACAAGCAGTCGTAATTTGGGAAGGCCTACTTTACTCCGTAACATACCTGTCTGCGTTGACAGTATTTGAATTCGAAAAGACATTATTCGCTCACCTGGAATAGAAGAAAAAAAATGTCAAATTAAAAATAATTTGTTTGCATATTAGAAGGGAAAATGTCGTTAAAATTTACGGCACAATAAAATCACTTCTTCCTGTGCATTTTATTTTCAAACTTTAGCAATGGATGTTGAATTTATTCGCAAAACGAGTTTCGTATCATTTTGCTGGAAATTAATTTTATTTAAAAAATTTTTCTCTCAGATTTCGTGAGGTTTTTATCGAAATGTTATTCAACGCTTTTCTGCCGCATGACGCAAAAAACAAATTTATTAAATGAATATAGAAAGAAAAATAAATTAATCAAACAAATATGAAAAGCATTTATTTTTTGCGTTTTTAAAATAAAATAAATTATAAAAAAAATGGCAGGAAATTTGTTTTGCGAATAAATTTAACATCCGTCACTCAAGTTTGAAAATGAAATGTAAATCGAGTTCAATAACAAATTCAACACTGCAGCTGCTCGATTTTATTTTTAAATAAATTATTTCAACCCAAGCGAAAACTAATGGAAACCAATCGAAAGTCAATGTTGATGCAATTAGCAGGACTTTCGTGTAATTGGTTACTAATTGACAGTGATTGAGCAAGAAAAGCGAGCTTAATGGAAACGAATAATTCAACGGCAGTGATGTAATTTGCCCTGCCTTTTCCGAAGTACATAATTGGAGAATAGGAAAATTCGAAGCTAAGGAAATTGAATTAAAATATTTTTCCATCGTCATAATCGCAATATAACTAAAAACGATAAAGCCGTTTGAAAGGTTGATAAAAATTTAAAATATTCACTCCACGTATAGTTCAGATATTTTAAAACTTGAAAAATTGAGGAAATATAGGAAAAGAGAGGAAAAAATTCGAGAGCCCGCTATATCACGCTTTTCGCTCGTTTTTCTGAATAATCCAGTACCAGGAATCAAAATTTCTCTAAATATTTTCTTTCAGAATATTTCCACGCATAAATTCGGCTGAGAGAAAGTCAAGTAATTCAATAGCATAGGATAAAGGTAATCTGATAACAGCGCTAATACTAATTCTAATATTTTACATTGTTCCGAAACATTTTCGGAGGAAGCTAAGAAGGTTTTTTTTTGCGGCTTTTAAGCAGTTTACATACCAGGTATGGAGAGAATATTTAGTCGTACTTTTAGCGCTGACTTAATGGTTCCTAGCCCTTTCAACGTCGTATCACGTTTCTGGCGCTTTCTACAGCTTGAAAAAAGACTTCGAGAATGAGCAGACCGGGAGACTCCAGTTTGAGTAATATCAGTCAACTTTCTCCCAAAGCCCTCGTTAAAAAATTTTTCAGCTCAACTTTTTCAAAGTTTTCTCTAACAAATTAAAGGTGTCCTCTTTCTGGAAGGAGTCGCTTTGAGGATTCGCTCTGTTCTGCTGAAAATTACTCTGAATTTTTATAATTATTTCCAAGTCAACAACCTTCCCAAGACGGCTAAATGACCCATTTTAAGAGCAAAATATGAGAGCAAGTTGAGCGATTTAATGTGATAATTGCTCCCTGTTTTTACGTAATCAATTATAAAAAATAGAAAAATATTCGATTATCGACCAGGGAAATTGTATCGAGTAAAATGGCCTAGATTACGATAATATTCCGAGTTGCGGCACCACAAGAAACAAGAAAGTTAGAGGTTTTCTACTAACCGAATAAAATTCCCCGCGCTGTTTTCTTGACAATAAAACGTAAATTCGTCCAACTCGGCGAATAACGCTTGATAGCATTTTTCATTGCTGCGAATAACATTCAAAAAATACCTACGGAAATGACTCGGAAAAAAACCGATTCCTTGCAACAAATCGCCGTCTGTAAAGGCGGACGTCGCACGAAAAATAAATAAATCCTTCGCCAGAAATGGGTGACATTTCGCCGGTGTTATGACGACGATCGTAAAACCACCGGAGGGTGGATACAAATTATCTTCCGTTCCAAGATTGAAACGGCCGTAGGACGGGTTAGGAGTTGGATTTATTTGTTACTCGGCCAAAAGGGAAGAGCGAGTTTGAATGACGAACTCGACCGGTCGAAAGACAAACCAAAGCTCGTTAGCAAGGACGACTCTTCTGTACTCGCCAACTTCCTACTCCTTCCAATTTGTTTAGAAAAGGGCCGTGTTATTTCTCCGGTTTTACCGTCTATAGGGGTCGAGGTTGAGGAAGAGCTTTCTGGTGTCGTGTTTGAAAGTTGTAACGACAAGCTATGACCGGCAGAGACAGCAATAAAATCCTCCCCTCCTTCTCTATCGTCCACAAGCGAACTCTATCGGTTTCAGTCCTCGCCGTCATGAGATATTAACACGCGACCCTTGTTAAATGTAGGTATCATCGAGACCTTTTACACGAACGGAGCTTTTGATTTATTCACCGTGAAAAACTACTTACGCATTACACAATAATACTAATGCTCTCGTCAACGTGAGAATGAAAGCTTTACAAAACAGCGAGGCTCGTCGTATGAATATTATATCGAAAATGGGACGAGACCGAAAATAAACTAAGCCGAGGATTTCGCATGAGGGTAATCCAGTTTGTGCTTCACTAATTTCGTTACATTTTTTAGTCTTTTAATTTCCTCTTTCCCAGGCCGCTAATTGGTAAATCTTGTTTTCGGTCCGATTCTTTTAACTTATTACTTTTTCGAAGGCGAAAATATTTTAAATGCTACGGTAGCGGAAAAGCGTTTCGGGAAAATCAGAAGTGGGATGGAAAGAGACGAAAAATGCGAAATTTTTTTTTGTTTTTTTTCCCTGACAATGAAAGTAGAGCAATAAGTAAACGTATAATTTGCTAAGAGCTAATAGCTGTTTATATTCCTTCATCCCACAGCTGTGTTTATCTTTTGATTATTATTCTTTTAATATTATATTTTATTTAGTAAATTTGTCGGAATCGCTTGCTCTTGATCGAATAAATATAACGGGCAACGAAAACGGAACTAATTTCAAACAAACATAAACAGAATTAATTATTTTAAAATCGATCTAAAATACAGCAAATCGAATACAGTGCGCCGAAGTTGTTCAATGCCAAGCAGCAATAGCAGAAGTCATTTGAGCTGCTAATTCAATAACATCAGTTACGCGAAATCCATCCGTCGAAACCGAACGCAGTTCGCCTTTCCGGTGAAATATAATCGCAACTGTACGGCAAATACGGTTGGAATAATACGGAGGGAAAACTTCACCCACGTCATACGAGCGTTTGATGCGATTGCGGTCGCGCGATGATGGAGCGCGATGATCGACTGATGAAGGAAGGACGCAAAACCGACAGGATTCATCGGCGTTCCCATCAATTGCACAGTATGGCTTCAGCCACTCACGACCGCGCGAGTAATTACAGACCGTGAAACGTAGCCGCCGGTCCAATGTTATATTGCTCGCGTTGGTAAATAGAAGCGGTTCCAGAGAGACGTCCAGCCCTCGCGGCGAAATTTCAAAGGGACCGGTTGACATGCACAGTTGAGATCTGTGCGTACAAACGTCGTCAACGACAATGGCGTTCAGCGGAATAGGAATTGCATATCGCTAATAATAGTTAACTTGGACTAACCGGGTAAAAATTTTACAAAACGTTTTCAACAAGTTTTTTGAAAAAATTGAAAAAACCCTGCAAAATTTTGCTTCTTGCAATCTGAACGAATGTTACTAATGTCACTAAAAATTTCAAGTACCTATGAAGCTAAGAGTTTCCGGGCAGAATTTGTTAGAACATAATTAAAATAAAATGGATTTTGCATGTCTTGAAAAAAGAGTTATTTTTGAATAATAAACCAAAAACTCGTCAGTAATTCAGTATAATAAAGAAATGAAACGCAATCAACGGCTCAAATAATTTTTCTTTGAATGCAATATTCGTGCAATATAATATCAACATAAACCTCAAAATTCAATAATGAAAAGCTATAGAGCCTGTTACGTCTCATTCAGCGTTCAAGAATCAATCAAAATTCATAAAGAACGTGCTACAGTTCAAACAACGATGAGAAATATGCTTAACTTAAAATCCTTAAAATATCCATAAAATGGCAATTTTTGCTATCGTTTGGTAAAAAAAAAAAAAAAAAAAAAAAAAAAAAAAAACCACTAGCCAAAACTGTTTTTAAAACATAAAAAATCTTACATGGGCACTATATAACCATATCTTTTCATAATTCACTATAGGTAAAGTTGTTTTAAACTCGTTCATTTTGTAAAACGATTGAAACGACCGTGTTTTCAAAAATAAAATCGAAATTCCTCAAGCAGGGGTAATAATTATATCTTGAGATCTTGAGACTGAGTTCCATAACAAATACAATTTTCAATAACATGAAAAGCGTCGTACTACAATGGTCTAACTATATTTGAGTCGCACGTTTTTCTGGCTCTTTTGTCTTTGTGGCGCTTATTTTGCGTGAATTATAAAGCAGCGAAATTTCCTGTTGTTTATGTTATTCTTTTGTCCGCTCCTTCTTTCTTTGTTGAATTAACCAAGTCTCCAGGCTATCACGGTCTTTGGATCATTATCAAAAAGAGAACTTCAACTACGGTTTTTCCGCCGAAGATCTTCAGGGCATTAAAAATACCGCAGATATATAAACTTCGAAGGGTCTTTAATAATTTCATGGTTCTAAATTCAAATGTATACACTTCGGCAGGGTTTGTTAGACGTCTACTCTTGAAAAGTTTGTCGGCTCTTAATTAAGGTGGGCTCTTTATGAATTCGAAGCCATTACAACAAAAGTTGTCTGGATGAAAATGGCTCAAGACAAACGAGCAATATTTGAATAAATAACGAGCAAGAACGTATAAATTATAAACGAGGCGAATTTTCTCCGTTCACATTAGCAGCGGAAAATTTTTTAATAATACTAGTAATAATTAATCAGCCTTGCTTAGAGATGATAAATATTTTCAATCTGTTTCCACCCTTTGTGAAGCGGATCTTTCGTCTGTCGTTTATAGTAGGTATATTTTGTCATTGTACGGATTGTTTCAATGTCAATACGGGAACCTAACATCGAGGGAAATGGCCCGAATCGCGCTTAATGTTTTATAAATCGCGTGGGCAAAATCGAGCAAAATGATTTTTTTTTGTCGAAAGATGGAATCATTTTTATTTCCATGTTTACGTAGTAATGGGAGTGTATTGATCGACTGAAAAATCGAATTCGGATCGGAGGCGAAACCGGAAGAAATTCCCTTTGAAAAATTCACCATTTAAATACAAAAACGTAATAATTGGTAAAAACGGTAAATTTGAACGTTTTCAGCGGCGTTATCATCCCTGAACAGCTGATTAAATAGAATCCCCAATTTTCCAACCGTCCCCGTTCTTTATCGGCCAATTCAATCCCAACATCTGGCAAACAATCGTGGATTATCGTGACGGAGTTGAAACGCATCGGGCGAAGAGCGCGAGGCCTCGCAGGTTTCTTGACCTCGAACGGCTGAGGTTCTTACAAGATGGCGGTGAAGAGCGAGGGAGACCGGACAAACGTGTTTTTAATAACCTCCTTCTCGGAGCCGAGTAGTCCCTGTATATGCAGGCTTCGTCGAGAACGAAGAAGGTAGAATGGTGCTTCAGGACCGGGAGTCAAGTCAGGATGCTAAGCCTCGACCGATCCTCATTGTACCACCTCCTATCTTCAACCTTATCTCTAGCCAGCCTACGCTGAACCGAAGTATAGTTAGTATTCCTGGGGTCTCGCGGACCACTATTGTCCTCTCCCCATCTCATTGTACCCAACCTCAATTTCCCTCTCAAGAGTACCTGGACTCCTGTCTTATGAACTTGGGCCGACACGCCTACAATCACAGCATCTGCTTCACTTTCGGATATTCGTATCAACTCAATTATTTCCCTGCGTAGTTTGATTACGGAGGCTCAAAGACGTGGGTCGCTTTCGCGAGTAACAAGGCGAAGAGTAATTTTACCTCGGAGTTGTACCGGGAAATTGAAATTCTCTCTGAATTATGAATAGATTTTATAGCATCAAGTCATAATTGCGAAACCGCCTACCGCGAGCCTTGTTTTAGCCCCAATAATATGAGTGTACTATAGGAACGAGGACGTGAAAATCCTATTTCCATGTTCTAGAAAAAAAATTCCTTCCTTTTCAGTCCTGGAGGTTGTGGATTTTTTTTCGGATTGGTTCACGTACATTTTTATATAGGAATACCATTTCAATCGCCGCGCCGACGTACGCTTGATAAAATTACCACGCGTCAACTCATTCGTCTGTTTTTCAAGAAAAAATAATACAGGCAAGGGTTGAAATACCCTTTGTACTAAAACAATACACCTGGTAAGTCTAGAACGGAAAATACGGAGAGCTCAGCGCTGAAATTCCGTTTTTTCTACTTCCCAATTCAATTGTTAGCCGAGTTTTTTTCTTTTTTTTCTCTTGCGGGGAAGAACATTTTTTTGGCGCGTTCAATTTCCACTCGCGAACAATATTTGGGGTGATCGTAGAACATGGATAATTTCCGACGTCTCCGGGAAGTAATGTGTCTGGTTTGAAAATCGCCCAGCGTCTGAATTCTGACGAAGATAAGCGTTTTAAAGATTCTCGAGCGTGAAGTTTCTTTTATCCAGTTTTCCGAGTATGAGCTTGAAATACAGACATCGAAATACAAACAGAGCATGGAGAATCGTACTGGAGTTGTACAGGAACAGATGAACATTATCTCTGAATCATACTGAAATTCAGGAAAATCGCAATGCTTCCACTTTTTAACTTCAATACGAAAATGAAAATTACCATCAAAATTTAACAAATTAGAATCAAAATCCAATAAGAAATCAACGTGAAAGTACCACATCAAACCGTTAAATAAATCTATCGCTAAGATATTAAATATTGATAGATGAGGCCAACGTTTAAGGAAATAATGTAAATCTATGATCTTCGATTCGGAATAACGAACAGCTTCTGCCATCGCTTCTGTTATTTCTATCTTGCTAGGCGAGTAGGCGTATAAAAACAACGTGGAACAACAACAACCATAACAGGAAATTTGAAAGACGGTGGGACAAGACAGGTGGCCTCGCCTGCGAAGACAGTTGGTGAGGTGATTCCGTTGTTCCCCTTTCCTAACCGGGCAACACATACGAACAAAAACAGAGAGTCAAACAAGCCAGAGGTAGAAGTCAAGAAGAGACCTAAGACGGTTCAAAGAACATAAGGCGAAAGGAGAAGCGATAAGGGATGGGAAGGAGGGTAAAATAAAAAGAACTTCAGCCGCAGACTAGATAATGGAACACCTGTTCCCATCTGGGCGTTTATTTAGCTCCTCGGCCGTTTGGAAACGAGCAACATCGCCCTAATTGCCACCGAGGAGGACTGATGTGAAACAACAGTCTCGTTATTTTTCGGCTGAAAAAGCAGAAAGCGAAATGTGCAACTGAGATGCTGCGAAGTGCTTGGCCTTAATCTAGAACAGAGGAAGCTAAAGGTACTTGACAACAGGAACCGGTCTTTTTACTAGAGAAGTGCTCTTTCTACGGAGGTCTCGAGATCGTCCGATACGCAGGGTCGAACGAAAAATCAAAATGGTCTCAAAAAATCGCTGAGGTTTACGATAGCTAACAATTTTTTATTGTTTAGCTGACATTTTTCATTTCTATTCATTTAATATTTCACCATAGTTAAGTAAAAAAAGTAAGAAAATTAATAATTACACAAAATTATTGTATTTTTAAGAACAAGGACGCGAAGATCGATGGTCTAATGAATTTCTGTCAATACCTTGACAAAATCGGACCCCGAGTAGCGATTATGTTGAATTAAAAAGATCTCTAGATAAAAGCAACATTAAGAGTTCGCGATAAGCAGTCCATCAAAGCTGACAGATAAAAGGCAAAATGTTTCGTCTCTTGTACGAGAGCATTAGGGCGAATTATTTATTTACGATACAAACACGATTTCGATCTTGACTGAAAAATATTTAATGGGTAGAATTAATTTATGGACGAAAGCAATTGCAGTAATTAACGCTGCAAGGTTTTCTCTCAAGAGACAATGAAAATCGGAAAAGCTCAGGTCAAAAGCTCAAATTAAGTTCTTTGTAGGGATAAATTGGAATATTCATATTCTTCGGATCAATTCCGAATTTAACTATCAAAAAACAGCCTGGCCTCCCAATGGTATCATAACTAGATTTTATATTTAAGCGAATAATAGTCAACAAAATTGTAAATTGAACAGAATAACCGGCGGTCGTAGTAAATTTCAAATTCCCTTCGTTCTAAAACAGCCAAATCCGCCCTTTTCGGAGTTGATTATATTATGTGCGAATTTCCCAGGCCAAAAAGCAACCGCACTCAGGCTCTGACACATGAAGAAGAATCTAAGTCGCAGATGGGACTACACGCTGAGTGGGATACGAGATAAATAAAATGAAGTTGAAGCGCGAAGTGAGAGGGAAGAAAAAGGGTGGGAAATAAAATTCAATAAAAAAGTCATTCGCAAAGTTAAGCGGAAGTAGAGCTTTCGCCTAGGGTTTTCCTTTTCTGCGCACGCACCGCCTTTGTACGAGAGGAGAAAGAGTAGAAAAGAAGTGAGTAAAGAGATGGACTGATAAGAAGAAGTCTGAACCGAGCGAAGTGACTCCTTGCTGCGAGTAAAAAGAGTCTTTTTTTCGAAAGCAGTGGCAAAGGTTTCGGCCCAAAAGACGCCGCATTCTCGCTCGCTAAAAAACGAGGAGCTTTCCTGAAGAAGGACGTCCATTGAACTACAGCAAGAGCCTCAAGCTTTCCAACACCGTCTAAGTGCATTTACAAAAAAAAGAAAGAAAAATCCACCAAATATATTTTCACATCGAACACAAAAGCCTGCAGATAACTTTTGACTCGGAAGAGACGTCGAATAATCAAGAAAAAAGAGTTGAAATAAGAGGCGAATTGTAAAAAGAAGGCGACGCCGATGCGTGGGGGTTCGAGTTCAGAAAAAGGAAGCACCGAGGCGTATTCAGGGATAGATTTATAAGAGAAAAATAAAGTTATTAGCTTCAGTGGTTGGTTCGTGGCGATAGGATTAACGCCTAAGAGATGCGAAGCACGTAATACACTTTTTATATCTTCGTCCACCTATTCCGACAAATGAAATTTAATAGGCGCAACTAACTTAAAAGAGAAGAATATTTCTCGATGAATTTCATACCAATCCCGATTTATACAGTTGAAAAAGTGTTGGAAGATCTAGTGGTCTGATGAGTATCGTCGACAATAATCAATTCGAAGATAAAAAAAATATATACTTTCTTTAACGTAAGTATTTGTATATGTATAAAAATTACAAATATAAATAAAAAATCAAAATTTATAAACACTGGGGAAAAATTGAAATTGTAAATTGAAAGAGGCTTGGAATAGAAAAAAAAAAAAAAAAAAAAAAAAAAAAAAACAGAGTACAACAAAATAAAGAACTTACAGTATGACCGAATTCGTTAAGTTTTACCAGACAAAAACACCGGCATATGATCTGAATGCGTCTCTGAGTATCGGTGAAAAATAAAAACTTGAATTGAAATGAAATAAATAAAAAATAATAATAAAAATCAAACGAGAAATACCTTAGTTTGAGTAATATTCATTGGCTATATTTTGAAGAACGAATCGCGTTTCTTTGGCATGTTCTATTCTACGAGACAATCGGAATCAGGCAATTCCCAAAATTGGGTCTGGCTGAACAGTTTTATCCCCTTTTCCTTATAAAGGTGCGAACAAGGTTGACAAGGGGAGAAAAAGGAAGGGGAAGAAAGGAGAAATTTCAGCCGACTCGCGACGAGGTAACCGTTTCCATGTTCAATTTCCTCGGAGCTTCAGGGTTATAAGCGGAACCCGCAAATTTGACTCGAAGCAGCGAACGGGGCCAGCCGGATGGCGGTCGAATTGCTCCAGAGTACTGCCGGCGTCTTCGTGTCAGTTATTCGGCCTGTACTCACGAGCCGGTGACAGGTGTGTGCGTGCCTCCGCCGGCCACTTATATCGGAGCAAGGCGGGAGTGGCTCTTTCCGGATTTGCCCCTGAGATCTTAAAGGTAGAATCGCGGAGAACCTTATTCGAGCTATCCCACGATACGCTTAGGAAAGCTTTCGAGGCCCCAACGGTCAATGGAAAGCGATAGAAGCAGTCTACTTGTCTAATCCGTTTCGAGGGAATTTTATTTTTAATTCAATACATTTTAAATCCACCGTTCAAGCATTTAAAAAAAAAAAAAAAAAAAAAAATTAGAGCTCCGTATGAAATTTCTACTAAATATACGTAGAAGGCAGCTCAATTCAATGACACAAAATATTCAAACGATTTAAATACTAGATATTGTATTTTTTGAATATTTAATATGATAGGCAAATTAGCTATTACATTATTATTTGATGCTCAGCGATTAGATTCAAGCATTTCACCATCATTAGACGGGGAATCAATTGAAGTTTAAGTTCCTTTACTTTACTTTACCGGTAATATTTAATTCGGCTGACAATTACCAACAATCCGAGCAGGTATGAAAACAATCATTGAGTTGAGCTGCTAACTCAACTTTTTCGCGAGCGATTCGAAAGGTATATTATTGAATAAAATAACAACATTTCAAACCTCAAACCAAGGGAAATCCTCGTTATTCTAAGAGTAGATACGGGATAAATTTCGCCCCGAGGAAAGGAGAAAATCAATAGTATCTACCTCGGCAAAACAATTCTCAAACGACAGAACCCTTAGGACAGATGTGCTTAATAAGCGGGGATTGTAAATGCGATCCCAGGAGTAACAAGAACCTTTGAATCAAAAGCATGATACCATATCAGACGTTGATTAATGTTGTTAGAGTAGGCCGGCCTTTGATCGAATTCATGAATCCAGAAGGTCTTTCGAACACAGCAGAAGGAAGACTATAGTTGGTTCAACCGAAAACCATTCCGAAACTCAGAACATGGATGAAACGGTTAGTTAAATTTAATAAATCCCATTAGTATTCATTCATACGTCGGCTTATTAGACTCTGAAGTTAGTCATTCGATGACATAAATGGCAACAGCGTACATACTTTTGGGGCCGTTGAACGAGGGTTTACAGCGGGCGCTTTAAATTCCCACCGAAGGACCTTCCCTCCCTCTCAGTTTTCATAAACCTCTCTCGAGAAAAGCCGAGTGCAATTTCCCCCACATCTCAGTCCGCGCGACGCTTCCGAGTCCGCTTTGCGTAACTTTTCGTTTAAGGCTTATAATACGAGGCTCAAGACAGTTCCTTCGAGCGAATATGTCAGAAGTTACAAGGGTTCTGCGAAAGATAAAGAGAGAGAACGCCGTGGAACGTTTTCCGCGCCTCGCGCTCGGATTATAACAGAGAGCGAATAATGATAAAATCAGAGAGCTGTTCGATTAAATAATTTTCTTTTTTGCCTAATTATTCATGCGATTGAATTCGGTAGACGGGAAGAAGTCCATTATAGACGGGCGACCCCTTTTCCACGCTTCTGTTAAATTTTCTCTGTACAACTCGAGATTTCAAAGTGGTCGGCAACCTAATTTTCCGACGTTTAGCGGCCCAGAGCTCACCGCAAGTTGAGTTTGAACCGGGGAAAATTCAGTGGGGATTGCAATGAGGGGCTCAAGGAGGAAGCTCCGACAAGTAAAATGCACCGTAATTGAATCCCGCGGGACTGACAATCGAATTACCTGAGAAAACCTGAGGGGAAAAGGTACCAAGAACTCGGTAACTTCGTTGACATAAGCGTTAAGTATACAGAGAACTGGAAACGACGTTAACTGTATTCAAATATCGTCTTCTAAATGAGGAAACGAGGAAGTCTTTTTCTCAAATTCAACCGCCCGAGGCTTGATATTAATTTATATTTCGAATACAATCAGCGGAAAAATTCAAAGTTAATAAACGGACCTATTTCAGCAGCATCACGAGACAGTTAATACGCATGTTGTGATAGATATGTCACCTTCCATTAGTCGGTTTGATAATCTGAAAACGCATCGGGTAAGCTGATTACTGCACTGCCGAATCGAGTCACGGTCCATCCAATTAGCATAATGTCCCCATACCGAGATATAACAGTTAATTGTTCGGCTGATGCATTATTGATCGCATTAAAATAATTATACGCCAAACTTGGGTGGGGCAAGACGAATTGATTCAATTGAAGATTATTGACGATAAATATAAAGGAATGTGTATATTGGAACGAGCGAAACAACAATTACGATGAGTCGATAAATTCAATTTGCAAGGAATTTCATGAAAAAATAAAAAAATTTACAAGCTGGATAAGATAATTTAGAGCGAGCTTTAGAAGCTGAGTATTAGATTAGAAGAATTACATTTTTAATTTTATTCTAAAATTGGAATGGTTTGAAAATCTGGCATATTTTTTTGTAATCGGAACAAATTTAATTTTTATTGAAGTTTTTCAAATTAATTTTTCTATATTGCCATTTTTAAACATCTTTTTAATTTTCTTATTCTCTTACTTTTTCCAAACTTTTCCTATTTTTATTCCAACATTGTTTATCAAAATCTAATCCGAATTTTTCTACATTTTTCTATCTACTGTCGGTTTGCATTTTTATACAAGAGATGTGAGCTTGGAAAATAATTTTCACGTCACATTATCCGATTATTTCTCACCTTTCAAGGAGACAACTCCATCCCGAAATTCAAAGAACGGTCGATCTTACAGTCAAACTTTTTTCCACCTATTTAATTTATCCAATGCCTACTAATTTTACACCCCTGTTGAATGCGGCTGTACCGAAGACTGCAGTGCCGCTATACGTCAACAAAGCCGAGGACTTGTTCCATTGCTTTTACAAGGGAGGGGCCCATTGTTTTAAGAGCGACCTTAGCAACACGGAAATTCAACGCAAATTAAGCGGAGAGGCCGCCAAAAGCTAAATCAACAGAGCAAAGGCGCGTGCGAACGGGGTCGCCGTGATAATATGCTTTTGGTCGTCTATTGTATTAAAATGTCTAAACGAGCTCCTCCCTCACACGGCCCTTGAAAGCCGTTATTGTGTAAAATATAATGTGTGGAAATATCGAGAAAAAATGAAGCGTACACGTTTAAAACGTTTTCCCGTCCGGTTAGTGCAAATTACCTTCTGGTGGGGTTGATTTAGTTAATAAAATGTCGAGAGAAAGAATCGAAAAAGTGGGCCCCGCTAATAACAATTATTTTGAATTGCTGATGCGTGCGAGTTTCAGTAGTCACGTGCAGCATAACCAATTGAAGGGACGAGCTTGAATATTCATACAAGAGAAGGTTCGACGACTATAGCTCCAAACACACACTGAAGTTCATGCAGAATAGCTTCAACCGGTTCTATTATTGACGTCTGCGTCCCAATGTGTCCTCGTGTGAAGCCCACTCGCGTATCGGGAATGTAAATTAGCTCTTAGCTCTGATGGGCAAGAGATGGGCGCTAACCGAGTTGAAGGTTCATCGCCGAACGCTGACAAGGTATGTGTTCGGACAAGATGAAATGGCCTCTGTTTACCAACGGGCGAATTTAAGAAAGGAACGTCAAATGAAAGCGGAAAAGATCATAATCCAGCAAAAAAAAAGAAAAAAAGTTCATTTTTTTGTCGAAAAACCCACAAAATTCTTCTATTGAAAACTAATCCGTCAAATATCTACTCAAAAATAAAAAACAATAAACTCCGTCGGATATCTTCACATTGACAAACACTAACTAATCCATAAAAAACCAGTCAAATAATAACAATCGAAAGAGAGGTTAACCCGAGAAAACGTTTAAAATTATGGAACTTGGAAAAAAACTTACTTATCAAACGCCAGTTAATCACGGAAAAAATACATTAAAAGCCATCAAACACATTTAAACCATAAAAATCGTCATAAAAAAGAAAACTATTCAATCTTTCAAAGACTGAGAGCAGGTGGAATAAAAACAAATGTTTGATTGATTAAAAAAATTAATTAGTTTTAAAACTATCAAAACGTTTACAGTTAGAAAAGGACAACATAAAAAAACAGTTAACAACATCATTATATAAAAATTTTGAAAATAAAATAAAAAATCGTGCAAGGGGTCAATAAAATTTCACTTCGTTACTAACATTTTCATCGAAGAAATAAACGGTTAAAATTATATAATTCAACTCTGGGACTGTCAATTTCAATGTGAAATATTTTGGAAAAATGTTGAATTTTTCGGAGCGACGCCATAAAATCAAAACTGTTCAAGACTGCTCGAAATTCGCTATCCTGCTCGAAATTCGCTATCCTGCTCGAAATTCAATCTAATTATCAAACGCGACTCGCAAATCGAATGACGGCTTCATCGCCACGGTACGTGTTCCCGAATTGCGATATTCCCGTTGCACTACGGTTTGAATTATTCCCTTCTTCATTAGTTCGAACTCAGCACTGTTTATATTTCGAGGCCAATCAGAGTCGAAATTGGGCCGAATTTACCGAGGCCGTTCATTATTAGTGCGGTTTTTAATTTTCCACCGCCCTCCAAAAAGCAAAAATGACGGGCCGGATGCCTTTTCAAAAGTGCAACAATCGCGATCGTTGATTGGAGCTCGAAACGTTCGCTATGATGTAATGTTTATTCGGTAGTTATACCCTTTGGCGAGAAAATATCGTTTGAAACCGTGGGATTTTCGGCCGGCGTTACGGCTGGCACTTTGATTGAAGCTTGATTACAAATTGTACTTGGATCTCGGCCAATGATTTCAAATTCACCGGGCGGAGGACCGTCTCTTTTGTTTAGCCAGTTGATTGGGTTCTCATCCGCTCAGTAGCGTTTAGAACCTTCGCCCTCCGGCGTCTAGTGATTTCCCTTCGCAGCCTCGTTCAACTTCGATGATTACTCGGGCAGGTCCGAAATAGTTAAACTATGTACGTACTCCACTAACAGCGATTCGGTTGCCCGCCCGGTCGGAAACTATCGGCTCGTTAATGTTAAACTGGCGTATTTCCAACTGCATTCGTCTACTTTACCGGAAGGATTTGCCTAATGTAATGTGCTCTGCACTGCGGTAGTTTCGCACGATACGCTCGCTGACAAATGTGTTTAAAATTATCACCGTACAGATTGGAGCGTATTTGTTTAGCTTGAAAACGGATTTCACTTCGAGATTACATCTTCGTTGACATGATCATGCAGCCTCAGTAGATGGTTAATGGCTTGTTGATGTGAACCTATTAGTACCAGAACAGTAAAAAACTAAGTATCTTAGTTTTGAAATTACAGATATATCAATTTTAAAATAAATATATTGCTTATAAGTTATTAAGTTATAAGGTGTATTAAGTTGTTAAGTTATAAGTTTTTATAATTTTGTTTTATTTATTATTATTATTTTTTAATATATTCAAATGTAATTGGGCTTGCCGGTAAATAAACAAAAAATAAACAAACAAATAAGTTGAAATTTACATACTTGGTGCAATAAAAAAAACGTCGAGATTCTTGAGTTGATTTTAGAAAACGATTTCGACAGAATGAAGGAGCACTCATCCCAGGCCGCGATTTTTGAAGAGAAAGAGCGCGAGCATATGACCATCTCTGTATCCATTAGAAAATGGATGGCAATAAAATTCCCAAATTGGACCAGTTCGAGCAATGTTTTCATAATTGATCGCAAATAATAACCGAAATATTGATGTTTAGATTCTTTCAACGTACAATCCATTAGTGCGGAGGACGGAGATAGAAACTGTGGTGTTATTAGTTTGAATTGAAATCTCGGTGCGAGCCCGCTTGCGAACATTAGCATAACCTCGAGTGGAAAAACTTTGTCTCCCTAGGACAGCTTGAAACTATTTTGAATAAATTATAACCGCCCTTAAAAAAGTTTCTTCTTCCATTCCAGCGTCGGGCCGTAACCTCGTAATGTAATGCTGTTTCTCTTTGGCTGCGGACGCTGTTGATTACCAGCTCGATTAAGTGGCTCAGCTTGAACCTACATTGAATATTCTACGACAAAGCCGGAACTTTTCACATAATAAATTGAAACTCGCCTAATTAGCACTGAATGCATTACGTGCGGTGAGCATTTAGAAGATAATCGTCTATAAATAATACCAAGACGCGAAAAGGTAACGAAAGGCAACTTAGTTTATTCAGAAAAATTCGCCCCCAACCTAATTAATTAACAACTGAATTGTGCGGCTCTCGACTTTCTTATTTCCCTCGCGAAATTATTTAAATACGGGCGGGAGGAAAATCGTAGATTTGGCAGGGAAATTCATTAATTTTTTCAACGTGAAAGTTTTCTTTTTTCGAGTGAGTTATTCGTGAATACTTTTGCCGATGGAATTCCCCCCGAGCTTTCGAATTTTCTCAGAATCGTAAAGCGCTAATTCGATACACATTTGTCATACCGGCGAGTGAGCGAATGCAATTAAGCGGAAAACGAAAATGCCATTCACCGGGTCATAATAGGGAATAAGAATTGCCGCAACTGCTACGTTTATTCGTGCGGCCGCTGAAATTCGCAGTCGAATAGCTCCGAGCGCACTAATCGATTAATGGACCAGTCGACCACCGACCAGTCGATCGACTAGTTTGCACCGTCTCTGCCACCAATTCTCAAATTAAGCGAACCTCAATGGGCGTTAGACTTTCTAACCAATTGAATAATCGAAGGCGAGCGAGAATGCCGGCGAATTGAGTGATAATGGGAATCAATATCGGGGAATGTCTCCCTTTTTCGAGAGGTAAATTTCTTTGCGGATTAAGTTTCCCCCAGATTGAACATGTCTGGGGAAACACGCGAGTATTCACTGTATTCCTGAATGCGGGCAAATAATTTAAAAAAAAGGAATTTTGAGGAAAATCGATTGTTTTTTAGAAACGGTAGACACTTTGGGCTACTATTAGCGAAAAAAGTCTGCTTTTTTACGGGGAAAACCTCGATTAAGCACCTGATGAGACTAGAGTTGGCGGAAAGCCAAAGGAGTAACAAAACATGCGGATTTATTTCCGCGGAAAACCATTATCGCGCGTTCTCCTGGTAAATTTGAACATTCTGGCCAAAAGATGAGTTTGCTAGGAGTACTGATACTCGATGATTCGAGCAACGATAAATTCGGTTGGAATTTCCGTTGAGTAAGAACTCAACCTAATTAAAACGTGAATTAATTAATTGAATTCAAACTCAACCAGTCGAACACTGCGGTAACATTATTACATTTCTACTTCTAATTAATGGAATACCCAGGAAGCTCAAATTCGGGATAGAGTTAGATTCAGAGAAACTTTCTAACGCTTATAATTTAGTAACTTACGAAAATGAGCGAATCGAATCCAACAATCACAAAAATAAATGCTATAATGAGGAGTGCCATTTTTTTACTATCACAGTCGAACCAAGGACGCATCTAATTCCCTAATTGAACCCGAATAATCGAACTAAACTACACGCTAAAATAAGATTTACTACCTCCTGCCCAAGATAGGCCATTGTGTAGTTTATGGTCGCAAGTTTCTTGACTCGCGGACCCATATAAATGTTAAGGCACGACCCGATGCCCGACGACCCAGTTTCCACCCACTTCGGCCAAAGCCTACACAACTTGGCAACGGAACTTGAGCCTGAGGCCGTAAAAGGATTATCAAAAGGATGAACAGGGCTTAGATGCTGGGGGAGGTTATAGCTAACTCGTTTCGGTGTCCTAAAATGGCCTACATTCAATGAACGACCCTCTCGACGGAGAAGAGATAAAAAAAAGAGCGAAAATAGCGTTTGCGATGAAATGGATTTTCTGATCTACGAGCAAATCGGATAATACGATTTTATGTTCCACGACAAGACGGTCACACGCGTGAACGATCATTGTTACGATAGAAATCCAAAGTTCGGCCATCGAATGAGCAAATGAGCGTAAATAGAGGAGCGAGGGATCTTATTTCACAAAAACGGACAGCTAAAGTTGCCGGTTAATTTTCAATTTCGGCTCGGTATCGAATAAAATATTTAAAAAACGGGCTTAGTACACACAAAAGCCAACGCGTTTGGTTCAGCAGACGGCAAACCAATACTATCAACGAAAAAATTTATAAACAACTCGGAAGACTACCTACAAATACAGAGGTATGGATCGATAAAATAATAATCAGTGATTGCTTCATATTGAAACGTTGGCTTTTCACATGAATATCTGTTTGAGAGAAAACGAGTAAAACAATTTGACAACTTCAGTGATGGAAGTTGGTTCATTATAAATCGCAACAGCTAAACGCTTGACATTTAATCAGTCGATAACAGAGACGAGTTGTTTCGAAATCATCGAACTACATAAAACGAGAGTTTACTAATTGCGAAGAAGTTGTTTTCGCTTAAGAATTAATTTTCTATGTTGTGGCATAACTGGATTTTCCAATGGCTCGATGTTCCAGTAGTAATTCGAAGAGCTCGTCAGTGACAAAACTAATTCTCATGAAGTTTCCTTTCCATAACGTATTCTACTATCGTCAAACGATAAATACACGAGAGCGGGCGATAATTTTCAAGTTGAATGCGCATACAAAATACTAGCTTATATAAGGATCCATACAAATATTTTTAGCAGAGAAATTCGATATACCCTATAAACAAAATATATGCCTACTATACAGGGTGAACGGGAAATAACACAAGGTGCGGATTCTACACTAAATTTCTCACTAAACGTGTTCATAAAATATTTAAGAATCGTAATTGAGCGAGCTATACCGACTTTATTAAGTTAAAGTAAAAAATCTCAGTAGTGAAAAAAAAAAAAAAACGGAGAAAGAAGTGGCAAATTTAGACAGAAATAGTTGTAGAATCTATACCTGTTTCCCGTATATATATTTCAGTTAACCAACATTGGCATTCCAGTGCCAGTTACACGTCATTTCCAATTTCCTCGTTCGATGAAATTACACGAGGCAGACGAAAACAGCCTTCGATACTGAAAATGAATTCTCGGAAATTGATATTTGGCAAACTTATTCAATATTTAGGAACGGAACCTTCACCGCCGGAACCTCAATTTCATAATCACCAGTGCGAAGTATCAATTATAGTGATAGTTATTTGCTTTACAAGTGCAAATATCCTTGGTGAGAGAATTGAATGCAAATCAATTCTGATTGATGTGATGTTATATTTATTTCCCTTGCATTGAATGTTTACCTTCAAGGAAATTCTTTGACAGCTTCAAATACGTTTCGCCTGCAAAAACGATGATGCATATTAATACGTGGCCATTTGAGCAACGAGGCCAAGCCGCTTTATATGTTGGGTCAGGTTTTGTCGAGGGCAATAAGAATGTAGAATTGCAAGGGTTGAGGTTTTGTAAACCGGAGCAGACGGGCGGGTTGTCACTGAAAGCAATTCCTGCCATCCAATAAAGCAGAACGTCTTCGAATGGCAACCGGGAGAGATAGGTGGAAGTCTTGGATCGATACTCTTGTCTCAACTTGCGTGAACCGGTCTAATTCGGTAAAACGAGTCGGTGATGTTCATGTTGAACATTTTAGAAGTGAAACTCGATAAGTGGTAGCAGAGAATTGATTATGGAGAGAAACAGAGTCGCAATGATTATATTGGGAAATATATTTACGGAACCTTGAGTTATTGAATGTTAGGAAATTAAAAATAAATAGCGAGGGTTTTTTTTCCGAATAATTAGTGTCAATTGGTCAATGTCCTATTTAGCGAAATGTTTTTGCGTATTGCAGTTTTGATGTTCTTGTTAGTTAAATTAATGTTGTGTTGCATCATGTTTGTGTACTTACTATGGGGCTTTGTATATAATGTTTTTGTACAATAAACGCGAAAAAAAGTAAAATCTTTGGATAGAAAAAAAATAGGCTATCGGCGATGAGGTCATGGTATTTTCAAAGTGCCACACAAGAAGGGGGAGCGGGAGAAATTGAAAAATTTACACACAACAATAGAACATTAGCTTTGCCAACCAAACGGCATTGCCGGGCATATTATATTGCTCGCTCTTCGAGTTTAAATGGCTTCAAAGGTTTCGTGTCGATGCTCGTTTCGCGGTCAACCGATTGGCTCCGTGAAATTTACTCACATTCGACCCGCGGTCACGCAGATTGGGCGAATGACCTAATCGGTTCGAATTTATTCCGATAAGCCGATAAAGATCGCGAATGTTTACACACTAATCATCGTGATTAAATGTCAGGAAATTCGCGTCAGTATGTATACCGTCAGCACTTGGCGTGATGTTTAACCACCGGCGGTGATTTCCTCGGTTTAGCGACACGAATTTTCCTTCTCCGCATGTTCAACGACTGCGATAAATTCTGAACTGATTAAAGGAAAAAAAGAGCCGCGGCGAATGAGTAAAGTAGCGTTATATTCCTCGACTGGATCGTCATTTGGGAATTCTTATTTTGTTCTCAATCTTAGTTAACAAAAAAATTACTAGAACATATCAAAAAAATTATAACGATAGAAACAAATTAAATCGTAGAAAAAAATAGTTTAACAAAGCCGATAAAATTTGTGACAATTTTAATGGATATCCGACAGTTTTGAATTTCAGGGGGAGTCAAAAATTGTCCGCTCTCTTAGGTATTTCTGTTCCTTTCCGAATAATTTCAAGGATAGAGGGAGCGATGTCGACGTTCGGGAACGGGCCATTTTGCCGGACAGTGTTGCCGATTACAGCTTTCGCGCATAGCTTTGTCAGGAGCACGCGCAGATTACAGCCTTCTATCGCTACTGAAGCCGACGCTGTTATAACTATAGCGCAATGCTTCCAAGAAATAGAGCTCGTAAGGGTCGTAAGCAAAGCGCGTATCTGAAAGGGCCGACTTAATCCCGGGAGTCGAAATGAGCTCTCAGACCAGAAGAGCTTTCATCTCGACTGACTCGGTTCAGCTCGGCTATTGTAGCCCGTACAACCTTGTAAACCAGAGAAGCTCGCTACATGCCGCCGTCTAGTTTTAATAGGAAGCGAAAGCGTAAACAGCGAAGAAGGAAATGAAGTGAATGTTTGAATAAAAATGTTCCAACACAGCTGAATATTAATATCCCTCGAACGGTACAGTTACCCGGGCCGATGATTTTTAATTAATTATGTAGGATACAGCGAGGAACGAGAAAATTTAATTCATCTCCAACAGTTCAAACGTAATCTTAAAAAAATATAAATAAAAGTACCTATATAAAAAAAAAAATTAAAAAAAGTGTTAAAGCTAGTTGAATCAACTAGAAACGACGAGGCGAGATGACATGAGAGCGATGATTTCGACGATCGAACGACAGATTCGGCTAGTCAGGGTGACAATCCGAAATGGAAACGCACGCGATTTTCACTTCGCCGACAAATGATGGGAGACAGAACTGATTGAAGTGGCCATTTGAACTCGGAATGACCCAGTTTTTAATATCAGGGTGGACCACGAGGGGAATATACGCGATCGCCGGCGAAGAAAAACAATTCCGACTTTGGCGCGCCGTAACTTATTGATCTGACAGATGCTGTTGCTCGAGAGCGGCTTCACGGGTTCGATTCGTTCGGTTAGGCAGAGTGAAGAAGGGCGGAAATTTATGGGGACGATGAAGGAGATTGAATTGGATGTTTTTGATTGATTGAGGGTTTGAGGGAAGTGGTGGAAAAAAGAGAAAGGGCCGACGAAAGGGAGAGCGAGATACTCCTCGACAGAGGCTTTTAGGGGTGTGCGAAAACTGGGGCGACAGCGATCGTAGGTTAGGCAGATAGGAGACATTATCAACCTACGAGCGATGGACTGAGGTTATAGAAGTCATACATGCGAAATGTACGAGTGGATCGCTTCCAATCGGAATGCATTCAGATGAATTCAAACATTCGCGAGAAGTCAACGGTGTCGGTTAATAAACGGGAGCTGACTAGCAACAGTGATAGTTACTCGTTAGCGTCTACGGTGTAGACGACAGTTAAAAAATCGTGTCATTATTAGTATTAGTTACTATTAAAAGAGGGTGTGCTTTTTAGATCATAATTGAAGCAATAAATCACTGCTCAATGTTTAGCAGAGTTTTTTCGCTGGTTTCGATCGGTCAGCCGGGAGTAATTTAGAAAACTTTAATGAGCACGGAGCAACAGTTCGGCTAACAGATAATTGGGTTAAAAATACGCTCCACCAGGTCCGTACCACCGCAGCCGATTTTGCTGAATGTCTTTTGGCTCTTAACCGTTCATTAACGTACATAAACCGAACTGAATGAGCTAACGGTAACTGAAAGTAGCGGACAGGAGAAATGTAGTGTAAATCAGGGGTACGGGAGGAAACGCCCATGTCTACTACAAGGTAGTCTAAGGAGGGAATCCGATGTCAGCCCGAAGCTCCCGGGATATCATCTCGAAGCCACTTTCAGTGCAGCAAGCGATCGAGTCGAGTCTGCTGGCCGAGCAGGAGCACTTAGACTAACGACGGCCGGCTAATCGCAGAGCCCATTTAGATTCCTTCGAGGAGTTTGAGGTCGCTCTTCTCCCTTGCTTAGCATCAATCCACCATCTTCCGACTTGATTCTCGTCTCTTCGTCGACTGCTCTTCAGTCCGAGCCCGTTCTTCTCGGTACATGCGACCGGCAGTTTCCCTAATACCCGTCATTAACCGGTTCCTTGTCTCGGCCACTTCTGTGCATTCCCCACCCTAGAGCTTCGAAAGATTATGCTCCCGTACCTCCACAAACTCGGTAATTATGTAATTTTCCTACGGAGGAAGATTGCTTTTCGAACAGGTCCACAGGGGAAATAATACCGACGAGAAATCGATCGAACGATTTCGATTCGGGAAGGAAAACAAAACATACACAGTATGTTCGATTATTTGGACGTGATTGCAGCTCATGCAGTTTCCTCAAAAAAAAAAAAAAAAAAAAAAAAAAAAAAAAAAAAAAAAAAAAAAAAAAAAAAAAAAAAAAAAAAAAAAAAAAAAAAAAAAAAAGCGGCGAATGAAATATGAAAATGAAATATTTATATTTCCATTGATTTTCGGAGTTAAATTATTATTCGAATCAGGGTCCAAAAATCTATATAAATCGATACGAAATACACTGCTGTCTGGAAAACCTTGGAAAATACCAATTATTCTCCCCTTGAACCCCCAAAAACCCTTGAAGTTACAAAGGTTTATTATTATTTGTTTATTTACGGGCAAGCTCAATTACATTTTACAAAATTTATCACTTGATTGATCACTTTTTACATGGGGTCAAGACACTAAATTACGAAGTTTTTTTTATTAAATAATAAACTAATAAGAACGCTACAACTTTTTTCATTCCTTCTGTTCAGTATTATGTTTTATTTTTTTAACATTCCACCTCTTAGTAAACTAAAAGGGCAAAGAAATTAATTCATGCGCTCAGAGAAAAAAAGGAGAACTTGGTCAGGTATTTTCTGGCACTGAATCGAAGTCGCTTCGTTATTGGATTGAATAATTCGTATTGAAATTGAGGATTTCAACAACTTCTAATACTATATAATACCTATAATGTGAGGTCAATTACTCAGAAAAGACGATAAGTGTATTAACTGCGCTTGATAGACTAAAAACCTCGATTTTAAGAGAACATTCTCCTTCGCGAAACAAACCCTTTAAATTACCTAATAATTTAATATTCAACATTTTAACATTCAATAAATAATTTCCCCTCAAAAATTGAAGAAGTAGTAGTAGTTGGAAATTGTCTCACACTGTAACCCGATAATGAGCGCATTACGTATTTATTATGCTAAACTCGAAGTGAACTAAGCAGCGGAAAATCCCTATACTACCGAGTACGAGGTTAAGAAGCTGTAAAATTCCCGGCTTAGCCGTTGCCATCGGCGTTAAGTGTCGACTTTCAATTTAATCTAAATTAGGAATTCATTGGAATCAATATTAAAAACGGACGCGGAAGAAGCTCGGAAAAGTTAATTGGCTAACGTCGTGTATATTTAAAAAGGCTCGAGGCCCGAAAGGGCTACAAGCTCGCTGGAACGGTGAAATACTGAGATGGCTCGAAAAACCCGGGAACGCTACGGGAACTTGATGGAACGGAAAGAAAGTCGACGGCGTTCGAGTGGAGATGTTGGGAAGCGTTGGAACAGGAAGCTTTAAATCCTTCGGCCAAATTGCAGTAATCTGACGTAAGCCTTTACTTTCCTCCCCTCCCCGCCCGGTTGCTTTCTGTCGCTAGAATATCCCGCCTTCTGTAACAGTTACTACAGTTTCCCACCGTTACCGCACGTACGCTTTTCTTTTTACTATCGAGGCCTCCCTTAGTTTTTCCCATCGACTTTTCAGCTTCATTCCTCACTCGGAAAATCCCTACCCTCATTCTTCTTCGCTCGCAGTTACCCACTCAATTTGTATTCATTGTCCCCACGGACCTCGGAGTCTCAGCGTTAAAGAGCAAGAAAGAAAGCATACCTTTGCTGAACGAGGCGAGCTTTCCTGCCCATTCCGTCGATTGGATACCTTGAGGTGCACTTCAATTCGAAAATCTAATCTCCGCTAATATTGTTTGGAAATAAGGGGATCGATAAATTGTTAAAATTGCATATTATAGTTGCTATAGCGAAGAGGTTACGACCGAGGAAAATTGAAAAAAATATTGAGGATTTTCTCGACGTCCAATTGTGAGCGAAGTAGAGTAAAAAACTTAATTTTGAAAGGGGTCCATGTTTTTTGAGAAAACGTGCCTTTCAGGTCCTGATAATAGATATTGCAAGAGTAACTCCCAACAAATAGATGAGTTGAGTGCCTACACTGCCAATCGTCCACTCCACGTCTTACTCAAATTGGTTCGTTCTAAAGTCGTAAAACCAGTAGAGTAGAAAGAATATAAGACCTAAAAAATTAACAAATCTCTATGGTGACTTCACATTATGCTCTGAAACGTCCTAAGGTACGAAAGTGCGCGGCGTGTACGTGTAGAGCAATTTCTGATTGCAGAGGTATTTTATTCGACTGAAAACTGAGGTATAACCTTTTGAAAAGTTTGAACGAGCGGACGCATTTAATACGCTATTAATTTCATCCTACTATTCGTGTCAACAGGCCATAGAGCGGAGTCCAAGGTCGCGAAAATGAATAAAACTGATAAAAAATCCACAACAATACGATTACGATTATGAACGGCGGATAAGGTTGGCAAAAGCAAAAGAACGCACGAAATAGAAAAGCTCGAGTGCAACTCGTAACTTGGCTCTCTAATCCCATCTCACAACTGCGGACTTGGGTAGCTAAAGACTTGGAGATCGCAAGGCTTTCCGACCTTTTTCCCAGTAGCCCCCATCACTCGTCCTTATTTCCTTGCGATTTTTCTTCGGCTCCTTCTCTATCGGATTAGGTCGATTGTTTTATTAAATTCCTCCGCGACCTCCTTACGTTCTTACGCCCGCGAAGTCACTTCGCTCGGAGTTAAGCAAGTTAACTAAAGAAAACGGCGAATTGGAAGGTGAACTTATCGCAAAGAGACAAAGGATGCTGATTTTAACTAACATTTTTCCCGTATAGTAAATGATCTTGAAAAGTGTACGAAATAAAATATGAGTAAATAAATATTATATATATAAAATATTCAAAGAATAGAAAACCCTCCAGATACTTAGCTAGGTTCAGAAGCAACTGCTCGTAAGGCGATAATCAATAATCATTGAACGAGGTAACCGCTTGTTTAACTCACCTGGAACAAAAAGAACGCACGAACGTCAAGTCAAAGCTAATGACAATGCAAATAAACAATATTCTTCTTGAAGGTGTGTCATTATTCGTCAAAGGAATATGAAAAGGAGGTCAACATTTTCCATATATAATAGTGAAAAATGGAGATAAAAGGTTCGACCTTGGATTCAAAGGTTTATCGATCGTGGAGTCGAGTAATTTAGCACAGAATTCCGCGATGGTTACAATCCGGTTTGACTAATGACGGCAAAATAAGTCGCTTTGAATTATTGAACCGAAATGCACCTGCTACCTTGTCTCCCGAATGGTCTTTGGGATATTGATTAGCTCGGTCACGAGGTATGATCTCACAGTTCCAACGCATTAGGTGATTGAAATAGTATCCAATTTGCGGAGAGGGAGTAATTAATTTTGTGGAAAACTATAGAAAATAAAAACACGTATAAAATAGTCGTCTACATCCGGTCTTGTTACATAGCACAAAATTGAGACCAAGATAACGGACGTGAATTAAATTTCGTACATGAAATTAATATGGACTGCTTCACCAGCCAACCCCCGGGTAGCGGTCTCTGTGACAGGATTCTTCGTCAAGGACCTGAGGGCAAAGAAATTCCCCGCAACGGCGGAATTCCGTCCGGAAGATCCGCTTTGATCCTTCATACGTAGCGCACAATTATGAAACATGACCTATTCGGTCCGATGAAATGTTAACTGATTCCAACTCCCATTATTGACATAGTCGTCGGACGATCTATAACAACGCAATCATATCGCCTCATTCGTCGTGCAATTCGCATTTGACAATGACAATCACATTTAGTCGCTATCACTGCCTATCAACGATCTCTGTATAGATTTGCCTAGGCAGGGACATGGAGGACATTAACCCAAAACGGTTGAGGCCAAATGGATGCGACGGAACGCATTGTCGAGTTGGGAAAATGTTCGGGGAAGCGTGAGTATCGAGACCTCGGAACGACGTGAATTCGGAAAGAGCTTCGCTTCAATGGCTGGATGGCAGGCAAATCGAACGCATGAGAAGTTGACGTTGTGGAAGCGGGAAGAGGATGGCAGAATATGTGGAACTGAAAGGGCACCAACGGAGGGGATATAAAAGGAGGGCTCGTTTTACCAACACAATATGAATTCAGATCAGCCGTATGACGGCCTTTTTCGATGATAGCAAGAAAATCAATCATATCCGTTTTTCTGCAATATATAACCAGGCAAAACTATAGTAGGTATCGGTTTGATAGTGTAACAAAATTACCCGCAGTTGTCCTCATTCGAAGATTTCTGGAGGATAACTACATGAGAATAGTTACCAATCCGGTTCGGATCATTTTTCAAATTTTACAATGTCTCTAAATCTGTAATTTTTTTCCAATACTATTTCGAGCCTTTGAGGTACCTCGTACCATTCGGTTATCTGAGTTATACGTACTTTCGAAAAATGGAATAGAAAAGTACGATGGAAACTCCCCATTGGATAAGAATGGAGCGAAAAACTGTTCAATGAGCGTTTCAACGTGTACCTAAAGAAAGATTTTTATAGTATAATTTTATAATGGTGTAATAGCATAATTGTTACTTCCATAGAGTAATTTTGAAGAGACGAAGAAGAATCGATAATAAACAGTTAATTTCCCTAAGCATTTCTATTGCGTTTTGGTCTACCTTTAATTCTTAATAGCTGATGCGTTAATTACGGAGATTAATGCAATTGCGAACAAAAAAATATTTTTCTAATGAGTTATACCAACTAGTTTATCAAATTCTTGAACGTGTTTCAAAAATAAATTAATAAAATTACTTAGGTATAACAATTTTTTTTAAAAAGCAAAAATATTAAATTTATCCTGGTCGAAAATAAATTTGAAAAACTACTTAAAAAAAAAAAAAAAAAAAAAAAAAAAAAAGAACAGTAGGTAAGGAATTAAATTTGTTTGAAACGCTGGTCAATGTGTCGCAGAATCTTACTGCATTTGCGAACAAACTTGAACCGTAAATACGATAATGAAAAGTTTACGCGTTAAACAAACACTGCAATGTAAGGTCGAAGTAAGGTAGTGTAACAAAGCCGAATATTAAGATTGTTACGTCTTCTAAAATATAGAAGTTTCCCTCTTTCCCACTAAGAATGATTCTCCTCCGAAGTTTCGAAGTTTACTCGCCTACTTAATAGTTGATGCAAGGTTCAGCTCTGCTCGAAATTTCATCAACTTTCTACCGAAATGTTGGGGGAAATATTATCATTCTGTTTTTCATTTTAACACAAACATACCGGCATTTTTTACCCTAATGCATAATTTATAACGACGGTGGACTTTTTTCTATCGAGCTTTCTGAATCGTGATATACATTAGCTAGAGAATCGTTGAAACTGTATAACGATAAGAATACAGGCGTTGAGCTATATTATTGGGAGTTGTTAGCGACGCTATTAAAATAACAAGCTGCTCGAAAAATGGATCCAGCCTTCAAATTCTCTTCATCACAGGGTGAATTTCATTATTGTTTGCAATTAGAGTATACTTCATATTTCAAGTTCGCAAGACTCGAAGTGGATTTCCTCGTCTTGCCATATATATTCGCGAAGGATTTCGCCCGAACTTTTCGGAAAAACCAGGAGGCGGCATATGGGAAGAAAATATGAGAAAAACCGACAGGCAAAAACGCAACGGGTACGTTCGACTGCGTCCCGAGGATCGGATGCGGAGATCCATTTCCCCGAAAGTAACAGAGATTGTTACCGTGAGCATTATTGAGAACATAGCTCAGCCCGAACCGTCTTCCTACATCCATCACTAGCTCCCCACGTTGAATCTGCAGAGCGCACTTGCTATCTTCAACCGTTTTTATTCGGAAACGAGAGAACTGGGAGGAAAAAAATCGTCCCTGCCTCTCCACAAGCGACGAGGCTCGTGAGTTCTTTTCGTAAACGATTCGGCGATCAACTCGACGTCTAGGCCGTTCATCATTCCTCGCATTGTTAGCGTGAGGAAATAACATTACACCCGATTAACCTTTTTGAGAACAATAACTCTTTGCAATATGGAGCTAACTGGCTCTTTCGTCCAAGTACACCCCCTGTCAGAAACGTAAATCACGAACGAACATTTTTTTTCACCGCTGATACAAATTTTTCACAGCCGAATTTTGTTCGTAATTGTAAATTGAGTAAATTTTGTGAGCTGTTTCAATGGAGGAGCCGACCAAGACCAGTTTTTATGGTGACCTCTCTTCTTGGCTATTTCTGCTACCACTTGACGCCCTCGAACTCGAAAATTGACCGTTTCTCGGATCGATTGTCTCACTCGACCCGCTTGTGTTGTTCCTGCTCATTGCAACAAGTGCGATTAGCCTGTGGCAACTCGGCAGCACCTGTTGAAGGGAAGCGTTACAAGTGACAAGTAAATTATACCTAACTCTCCGAGGGTCGGCAGACCTCTTGAAACAAACGCGAAAAAGAGGCAGTTATTCAACGCCTTACCCTGAAGGGTCTTCAAAACCGGAGCGGAAAAGTTGCAGCTGAAGTTGACAGATGGAAATTTTTTTTTATGCGAGGCCAGCGGAAAAAAACAATTTTTAAAACGCAATCAGAAGCGAAGGGAACTCGCGATACCGTAATTGGATTTTTTCAGCGAACCGAAAGAACGAAAATTCAACGATCTGTGTTAATCAAACAAGATTAAAAAAGTCACAGCAGTTGGAGACTTGGCAGCAGTACTCGATAAAAGCTCCCAAGTAAATGAGTAAAAAATTAAAAACATTCAATTGATTTTTTTTTTTCTCAAAGTAAAGTAGTAGTTATTGATCCTGGCACAGGGATTAAATAATACAAAATATACCACGCATAGTTATAGGTTTTGATGTTATCAAATCCTCAATACAAATACGGTTACAATTGCCATTGTACTAGCAGAAAAACAAGATTTTTCGAGTGGTTCCTCCACATCAACTCACTGATCGCAGCTAGCTGTTTGAGGTGACAGGCTTGCAAACATTTCATGGGGAAAGAGAAAATAAGAAAAACGAGAACCTTCCTCCCACCAAAAGACTTTGCTTCCATGTTTGCTTTGGGTAATGGGTTTTTGTCATCTCTCGTGTGTCTACATTTTACTGGGAGAAATGGCTCGTCGTCCCTTTGACAAACATCACGGAAGATGCCGAGAGGCGGCGAAGCATGTTCCCGCTAATACGGGGACTCGGTAAATGTAACCATGGTTTTGACAGGTTCAGCTCACTCTCATCTACTCGATCCCACGTGCCATAACTTCCTCGAGCTAGCTCGGAATCGCATATCTTCGCGATGAGTTCAAAGCAACTTTTGGTTTATTATTCAACGATAAACCGTTGTAATCGCCCAAGAAAGAAAATTACAGCTCCCCCTCAAAATTTGATTTTTTACGTTTCACGGCATGGGGAATTGAATATCCAATAGAAATTTTTTGTCCGATCGCCGTCAAAACATTTTGGAAGAAACTATAATAGGTAAATTCGTGACATTTTCAACAAGGATCAATTTCGGTCGAATAACGGCTCTTGAGACAAATTTTTTAGTCAAATAAATATCTCAATTTTAAGGGTATTTTAAGGGGGCAATTTGTATTTTCCAATGTTTTCGAAAAATAGGTCTATTTGAAATACATTTTTATAGATTTTTTGACGCTCAATCGAATGAGACTATAACGTCGTCATCGATAGCTATAATGGCTTGATGGTACAACTAGACAATATGGAGCTATAAAAATCGTTCTATAGTAAATGAAAAACTGATGAAACACTCTCTTAAGCTGTAACGTTAGGCAAGTAATTTAACTTTTAATAGGATCATTTAAAAAATAAAAATTATGATAGTTGCAAACGAGTTTTCCTTAATAGTTACCAATGTTGTTAGGTGGAGCCGTTAAAAAAACTCGGGATAATTACCACCGCAAGTGCACGGTCTTATTAAATCCTAATTAAAGACAAAGAATAATAAACCAGTGAACAATTTGCAACAATTTGTTGTTTTTTTTTTCTCGTCAAAGCAATGATTTGACACAAGCGTCAGATGAGTTTTGAAAGAATCTATAAAGAAATTCAACTCGATCGGTTTCATATTCGCCAGCAAATTAATCGCAGTCGAAGGTCAACCAACTACCGAAAACTCTGCCTCGTCAGTCGCTCTGGCTTTGTAATACCTGTCATTACATTTAATGATGAGACCCGGATGAAAACTGATACCCCTTCAACTTCAGAGCTTCGACCGCGTATGTGTAGGGCAGGAAGGTAGCAGAGAAGGCTTCCCACACATCTTGGTTTACTCCGTACTCCCCAACCCGCAGAAGCGAGGGCTTCTATTTCAGACACGTTCAACAACGAGGAGCATAGGATTGGTCTTATTGAAGGTAATCACATCCGACGACAGGAAACTCTCGAGCGGTTTCACTTTCGGCGTTGCCTACCATTTGTTGCTTTAATGAAGCGAAAATTCAAGTGTTCCGATGGCGGAGTGGATTTAGCATGCGGTGGTAGGAAAAATCTATATTTCCACCGTCCTCAGCGAGAGTTGAACGTCCGATAAAAATCTCCAAAGGAAAATATCAATGAAAATAAATACATTCGACCCGAAGCTAGTCTTATAGAGAAGGGAGAAAATTACCGAAATTTGATACTCATACTTTCCCACCAGCAACTGATACCCAGAATATCCACACAGAACTGCCTCTCCAACTTTACCCAACAGCGGGGAAGAATTTTTCATTATAGCGCTTTAACGGAATGAAAGACGACTTCCATATCCTCCTGTCGAAAATTGAGTAAATTAATTGGCTCTATCGATTTTTCCAGGGAACGCTCAAGCCGCACTAATGGCAAAGTGAACAAAAAAGGGAAACAATAAAGGCTCCCAAGGGTTTAATTTTCCTCCTCTACAGTTGTGATGGGGGATCTTTCTTATTGACCAACAACAGGGTGACAAAAGGGCAACTCATTTCAGAGCAACAACATTTAAACGCATTTTGCACAATTGATTGCCTCGAGGGAACCGAGTTGACGTCGAATTTGGACAATAGAAAAAACAAATTATGACCACTTCGCGTTCAGAAACGTTGTAAAAGATATTCAGTATTAATTTTTTTTTTATCGATTTTTTTTCCAAAGGGCATAAGTTCATAAAACAACAAGATGGATTTAATTATATCTCTAAATCGACTAAAGCAATTTAGTCCGCAGGAACTCTCCATTATTTATTCGATTCTAAAAGCAATTTCAATTCGGCGTTTCACCTCTTGCACGCGACAGAACCAATTCCCGGTTCCAGTTCAAATATTGCCCTTTTGTGACATTTTCGCGAGGAGTTTTTGCCCGACAGGATAATAATTAGACGTACGAAATCAATCTCAGGTAGGTAGGAGTAACAATATTCACGACTGTCGCGTTATCAATGATATATCGGACACAAATTCGACGGCTCATTTAATGAAATACAACGTCACAATTTATGTCGCTTCGGATTTGCATGCCTAATGAGTTGATGAGATTATGATTGGAAAATGGGATCGTTTTAATTCGAATTCTGTCAATGTAATTAGCGGAGCTATTCGAGTCGGAAGAGTTTTGGATATGGGAAAACAATATAATGTCTCTCCAATTTACGAATTGCAATCAACTTTTTTTTTAAACGATTGTTATACTGCTTGGGTCAAGCGTCTGAAACTTATTTCTGAAACTAAACCGGCCAAGAAAAATTTCTTTTTATAGGAGGAAAGTTTAAGTTTTCTTCTCCCTCGGAAAATTTCATCGACGACCTCAACTAAAGTCTACCTTCCGCAGCTTGTCGATAAATTCAAGACACTACAAAACTTCGACGGATTAAACAAAGCCAGGCTCGACAATAAATCAACATTGGCGCTATTATAAATTTAGACGGATTCGCTTAGGCGGGGAAATGGATGTTTATTATTGGACAAAGTAGGGAATTTCTCGTGATCGATTATTGAAAGCGGGGTTCGGAAGGAAATTGAATAGGGGGTCAGTCTAGGCGGATTGGAACGGATACGGACGGAATTGTAATGCGTTGGTAAAACATTACCGAATCACCATGTTCAACTATTAATCCGTCGTTCGCCAATAGAAGGCCGAAGGAGTGGCGGGGGAATTATTCAGGAGCCTTTTTTCCGGAGGCCGCCCATCCTATCACGCGATCAAGAAAGAGCAAGCGGCCCTTCGGATTAATATTGAACAGCGATCAACTGACACTGCAAACTTATCAAATAAAAAAGCAAACGGAACACCCGAAAGAAAGATACGAACGGATGAATGTTTTAGTCTGGGAAAAATGATAATTTTGCTCGTCGGGTCGACGGAAAAAATGCACAGTTTTCTGAAATCCTCACTCGCCAGAATTGTCTACTGAGTCAACAAAAAACTCTCAACTATGTTAATTGGTCTGCGGAGAATTTCGTTCGAAAGGAGCTCATTACTAATCGAATCATCAGAGGGCTCAAATTCCATCTAGAAACGCCCCGATGCCTAATTCCATTTTATGAAGTCGAAGGAAGATGGCAGGTATCGCGGCAGCGAGATTCTGGCTTTCTGCCATACTCGGCATTGTTCTCCGGTAGCTCGAAAGGAAATCACGCCGCGATCAGGCATTACAACTTGATTTATTCCGTTGTTGTGTTGCGATTACGCGATTTACTGTCTTTCTGTTTGCCTTACGCGTTTCGATTACAAATTCGATCACGCTTGAATATAGATGGACAGATTTCGAAATGAGATTTATTTGTTTTCCTCAACGCTGGAATTCGACCTGTCGTGAGAATAAAAACGAGTCGTTAAGCTGTTCGAACAGAATAATAATTCCAAACAAAGGCTTTATATCATCAACTACCCGTAATATTGATGAGTCTATCTTTAGAATTCGATCGATACCGAAATTCTTCAGTTCACGATAGTGAAATTACATTAAGAAAATTCGGAAAATCGTTAAGAAAATGAAATTGGTATTAGTTATTCAAAACTACGCTATTTATTGAAAAATTTAAATGTCAATCTTTCAACGAAAATACCATTGTGCATAATATAGTTGTTTCTATACCAATAAATATTATTATCGTGAATTTATAAAATGTCTTAGAAATACCGTTCAAAATAGTTTTGATTCAACCAAGAACAAACGTTGAGTGTGCAAATTAGAGTCAAACTTGAACAGTTTAAGAGGAACAATGACAAACGAGTTTTCATTTAGAAGTTATGTCATCTGAAACAAAGCTCCATAAAAACGAGAACTGCTCCCTAATTGTGACACTAGAAGTAACTTTATACCATCGTTGTAAAGCTCTTATGAGTACTTCCAATAGCAAGAATAATTGGTTTCTCAGCGTGGTCGGAACACGTGCTTGAAAAACCTCGAAAATGTGAAAAACCGTACATTTTCTCGTTAGATTTACTTCTTTACAAGCCATCTCAGAAATCCAACAGGTCGTTAAGCCATGCCCTTGTAGTTAGATAAATTATAAACAAAATGACGTCCGAAACATACGATCGAGCAATTTCCAGCAACACCTACAGAATAAAACCCGCAAGTCAACTTGAGTACTGTCCACCTTTTGAAATCGATAAAAAATATTCCAATTCTGACCTTCCGAGAAAGCCAAGTCAGTTATGCCTATATGGTATCCGACGAGACGAAAGTACTCTACCGATTGCAGTCAACGGGAATTCAATGGAACAGTTACAGTAGCAATATTAATTCGTCCGTGGGACGAATACTAAAAACAGAAGAAAATAGATGCGACTTCATTGCTCTGTTCTTCTTCGACCGTTATAAAGAACAAGCGACAAGCGCTTCCTTTGCTCCGGGAACAACACAAGCGAAAAATAACTCTCCCGAAGGAAGTTGCGTGGAAAACACCTTTGTAGGGGAAGAAAAACGACGCTGTGGGCTTCTCTCGCCCGAATACTTAACAATAGGCGTTCCTCGCACTTCGTCCTCCGAGTTAACAAATCATTTTCCACTGTAGAGGTTGAAACTGCGGCGGAAAGGGCCGAAGGGCACCTAGCTCTGGGAAATTCACAGAAGTTTGAACGAGCAAGTGTTGAGACTGTTCCAAGTTGCGATCAGGTTACGATTAGGTTGATTAAGTGGGCTTCCAATTCTAATCAACTATATCTCAACCACGCCCCTATGATAATACGCTTGATGCATTCGGATAGACGAGGCACTTCGTTACTTTTCAAGCTCTATCGTTCCTCCTTAATCACGATTCAAATTCGTGCTTGAAAAACGACCGGCGTAGGTGGATCAACGTACAAAGTGGGAGTATCCCATGTCGGACGGTTTCAAGATGAATCTATTCAAAATGATGAAAACGTAATCAAACTTAGCTCTGTTGGAGAAAACACTAGCAGGTCAACATGACTACACGTTAAGTTGGTGTTAGTTACAAAAGAACTACAAGACTTAATTTCAAATGGAACGAGTGATCATTAATAGTATGTCACGTTTCAGAGAATTTAATTACCTCTAAGAGACAAGATACACGAAAAAAAACCAAGGAACAAGTGTCACGTTTCAAAAAAAAAAAAATAAAAAATAAATAAATAAAAATAAAATAAATAATTAAAAAATATATAGGTATATATAAAAATAAAAAACAATAAAAAAAAAACGCTATTTGAACTGTAATTTTATTTCTCTGTTGTTATTACGAAAAAAATCTACGAGACCAATATCCTAGATTTATTTCCTGCAAGTCATAAGAATTGTTCGAAAAGCGATGAGAATTTTAACGGATTTATAGAAAAAATAAATAATTTGTTTTGAATTGCGATACGCCTTAAACCAACGGAGCGTTGGATTTTCCTCGTAAAATCTGGAGTAGCCGAGTTGAAGAATTTCCACGGCGAATTTCAGAGGTGCGAAGGCATTGATGAAAAATCTTTTAGCTAAACAACATAGTAGAGCCGGCTGATTTTCCAACGGAGCTAACCCTTTGAGCTTTGCTCGCTAAAGGATAGATTCCCTCTTTCGCTCACTTAGGTGTCTTCAGTTCAACTATCTCAAGCCGTCGAAGCTTCGCCGCTCCCACCTTCACACCTCGCAGCCGACTTTTCGAAGTTTATTCGAGCAGATATAACAGTTTGATAATCAGTGAAGTGAAGCTGATCAACGAGCGAAATTCGCCTTCCTTATCAGAAAGCAAGCGCTTCGAAAATCTGAGATTAATCCGAACTATTCCGATGACGGCGGTTTTCACGGTTCGCTTGTTCCAAGTCAAATTACGGACAAGTCAAGGTCAACGTGTTTTCAGCGACTTACATTAACCTTTCAAACCGTCGCTCGCCTTTATTATTCAGCTAGTTGAGCTGAGATTTTGTTGGAAACTTTGACAAACGCTGATTTCAAACACGATCGCACGAGTTTAAGCATTCCTACGGTAAATTTCATCTGCAGAGCAACTACTCAACCAACATAATTTTACAAATTAATACGTGAATATTTAGCTATTAGAGAGATTATGTTCTTAGCTACTGTATTCAAATTTGAACGTGAGGAGTTTTGGTTACTTTGTAATATTTGAGAGGAAACCGCCAAACGAAGAAACTTGGTGAAAAAGCTTGGTTTTCCTTTGGGAATTCGTAACGTGCCGAACGGGAGGGGAAAACGGGAAGGTATTCGTTAAGGAATGAATTTAAAGGGAAAACTGGTCGAACTTGCTTGTATAAAACGATGAGATATTTTAGCAAGGAATAGATCGGCAGGTCGTCATACAAAATGTCCGTAGAATGGGGGAAGACGTCCAATGAAGCTCTCATTTTTTGTGGCGCGTTATCACGTGCGCTCTATTCTTTCGAAACATATTTCCACACCTTAGGAGAGAAATTTCCACCGAATCTTCGTCTTCATTGTTTGCGCTTTTGCGTATTTATACCGTCCGTACGGGAAACGTCATGTTGAGGAAATTACTGTAATATAGTGGACCGGCGTGTTTTCCAATTCCAACTCCGTTTCGAGAATGTTAACTGAGGAGGCTTCACGAATTCCATTAAGAAAAGGAAGGTCTCCGAAGAGTCTCTGAGCATGCTAGCGGGGCACGGGGCTTCCTCGCGCGGAAAGCAAGTAACAGATGAGGAGCCAGCTTGACGTACGCCCTCCTTGTAATGAGCTACGAGGCAGTTTGGCTCCCGGTTTTCGCCCTCTGGTCTGGAGAGGCAGTTCCAGGCTGTATACAAGGAGAATCCCTCCAAGGGCGCGCTGGAAAGGATGCGCAGGGGGAAACTAGCGTGCTTTTATCACCTTCAGAGGAACGCGCGCTTCGCGACTTGATTTAAAACCCCCTCGCGACTTAGGGCCTCCGACCAGACAACGACGCGTAGTTTGGAACACTCGCCAAATCAGATATTATGGCGAGAGAGGCGAAGCTAAGGATGTCGGCACGACTAACGGAGTTTTTGGCCCGAGGATGTGCGATATAAGGAGGTAGATATAAAGAAAACAACTTCTGAAAGCGAGCGGAAGAAAATCGGTATTAACGTACGGGAGTAAATTCTGGCCCGGGATGAAACTCAGTTTTTGTGTGCGCTGAGGCTTAAGGGAAGGTTCCGAATAAGAGCACGATCGGTTTTACGAAGATTTAGATTACCACTTTCTCGACGGATACGTACTGCTAATAAAAAGCGCCGTAAAAGAAAACAAAGTGCTTGCGATAGGGCGTTGAAAGGGAAGACAACCTTTTCCGAGCTTTTATTTTTTATTGGACGAATACCATATTCGGCATCCTCAGGGCAATGTGGGACCATTTGGTATCGTTAAGTTTTTTATTTATTCTGTACTTGCCATCGGCTTCTGGATACGTAGTTAGACATAGCACATGGGTCAGTAGTGTACTTAGAGCGTAAGGGTGTTTTCTGGTAGCAGAGCGTGTTTCGCAAATGCCTCTATAATTCTACTTCATTCCTAGCTACATAGATTATTCTCTCCCAGCACAGCTATCATACGATAGGCGACCGTATTGATATGGATGCTAAACGCGGAGCGGTCTTATTGATCGTTGAAGATCAATAGATAGAAACTAATAGCTTTTTGGAAAATTGAACGTTTCATAACCCGTGTCCACTTCTTTGTATCGGCAGCGGTCAAATTTTGACGTCGAACTGTCAAACTTCGACGGGGTTTTTCGGCGAACAGTCAATTCATTCGAAATTTTATCGTGAACAGTCGATATATGTATTCGGTTCCAGGGACGTCCAATTAGGTCATAATTGAAGTGGCATTTCAGAGACAGGCACAAAAGCTACGAACGAAGGCGGTGAATTTGGTTGGTGGAAGACTCAGTGACGGTTGAATGAAGCGGTTCTTCGACGGCGACCGCACTCTTGCCACACACTATGAGCCATCGGTGAATTTCCACAGAAAAAACCAGAATAGCATGAATCGCTTCAGATCAAAACCCGCAAATAATGTCCAATATTTATTAAAAGTTAAACGATGGAAACTTTACCTTTTGAAATTGAAATTTTCGATTTTTTTTAAACCGCAATTTGTTCAAAATGAAAAATATGTAGTGCTTTTCGCTCTCAGTTAATCTTAGAGCAAAAAATTGATTGAGGAAGCAATACAATTAATTGCTTGTCGGTGAACACAGGTTTATATCAAGCTTGTTTTGTATGCATTCGACCCCGTTAGGATTCGGATTGACATTTTCCCACCCACTCTTCCATTGTCGGCCTGTCGTCGTTGAACAGAGATAGGTACAGATGAGCTCGACGAGCCTTTGCCCGTTGTAATGGGGTTTCGTTGCCATCGGTTTCTCTGTCCTCATCAACTCTTCTCTTCTATTCATAACCTCTCGGTCTGCAAAGGACAAGTTGACAAGTTTCCTAATAAGTTTTGTCCGTCTCTACGACAACCTCGTCGACGGTAAGAAAAGGAAATTTCGCTCAGCCGATAAATCTTGCAAGTTGGGGAAAATCGAATAAAATATCAAGACCCGGGGACGTAGAGGATATTTTTTCGCATTTGAAAATTGAGAAATCGAGTTCATAGTGGCACTACTGATGTCGCTTTTGGTTTATTATTCAACTTTTACTAATAAATAAAAAAATGTTCCGTTTAGGAAACAATCACGAGTTTTATGTAGGCCCAAGTGAGATGCACTGCGAATCGTTTTCGTTCTATCGAGTAGACCACTTCAACGTATAAAAAAAGGGTTGTCGTTTGAATTTGAATTACGATATTTATTTAAGAGGAAAAATTCAATATTTATGCGGGTCATTCGGTTAATGGTCCGTGCAAAACTTGGCAGCCGGCTAACGTGTGATCCATTGACATCACTCGCACGATTTGGCATCGGATGTAAATGGCGGAGTTAGCGAACGAGGACGAAGTCAATATAAAACGATACTTAGCTACAGCCACGTGGCCGGGGAGAAGTGGGCGTCCCGCAGTGCGGCCAGGACATGCCTGCCAGTGACAAAGCGGATGATGAACGATTTTCTCAAAGGTATCAACCCGAAAAAAAAGAAACGAGGTCGGTCTTTCAGCAGGGCACCTTCGGTAAAAAGCGAAGGTTCGCTTACTCCGAAGTTACTCATATGAGCTGTGAGAAAATCCGCGCTCACAATTCATCAAGGAACTTCGAGAAACAGTTGAGAAATGTGGGAGAAAGATTAATTTCACCGTCCAAGGTGTTACTGCTTATTTTCCTTCGGCGTCTCTTTCTCCGAGCGTTTGAGCTCTCTTTCACATTTCACTATAATAAAGCTAAGTGCGGCATAGTCCTCAGACCGAGCCTTACGAACCGCTGGCTTCCGTTTCTGTCCCTAAAGGGCGCTTTGGTCGCCTTTGAGGAGCAAACGGGCGAAGTGCCGAGGGGTGAACACTGTTGAGAAGAGGTGCTTGATTTAAAAGCCTCCTGGAGCCGCGCAGTCAAGTCCCCCGCGCAGTTAAGCCCCCGACGCTATTCAGATTTGACTTTACGAGCCGGGCGTTGAGGGAACTGCAGGCAACAAACTCAGTTGCGGAATAAACAACGTGGAAAATAAACGAGCGTCGATTTTTCAAAAGGTGCCTTCTATGTTTAGACCGGCGAGACGTTGAGAAAAAACGTTGAATAGAGACAAGAATCTTCGACCAGTTAAAAAAAATAAAAAAGGGACGACTTGGGACAGCGTTCGTCGCTGAATAAATGTGTCAAATCTTGCGTAAATTTGTCAGTTCGTCAAATGCAGGCAATTCATGCCAGTGGATTTTTATAAAAAACTCACGAATTCCTAGTACAATGTTTTTCTCTCACCTAGGAATTGAAATGGGAAATATTATTCTAAAAGTCCACTTTTTTGCATGGACATCAATACAACGAAGCTTCGCGTTTAAATGTTCAATAAAAACTGACTTATTCAAACCGGAGGTAGAAGAAGACAAAGAAGCGTATTATTTCGAAGACGGGAAAAAGCTACAAAACGAGCTCACCCGTAAACGGCTAAATGTTATGACCGAATGCAGCATCATTGGTGATGCTTCATCGGCTCGGCTGAAACTGGTTGCTAGACCGCAGAACCGCACGACAAATAACGAGATACTTCCTCCCAATAATTGGTTCCTTTCGGACGACCGAAACCGGAGGAGTCAGGTGGAAGAAATCGTTCCCAGACGTTTCTAGTTCTAGTTACGAGACGCTTCTCACAGTTCAACAGGTCACGCAGTCGAAGAAACGCTCCGGATGCTCTCGTTAAGTACACGCAAGATGATAAAATATTCGTCCGTAACGAGTTCATCTGAAATTGTCGAAATTGACAATAACCGTGGGATTTTTATTTTTTAATTATTCCAGTAGGAAATAAGAGACAAGAATTAATACGAAAGAGATATGTATTGTTGAAAAAAAGGAGCAATCGTAGAAAAATTAAAGTTTCATAATGGTGGTAAAATAAACAAACGAATAAACTGGTCGGCAGTCGGATCAAAGTAAATGTTTCGCGGGGGTTTACCGGAAAAAGGAGAACTTCGTATTTAATTTTCTACGAGAGCTGTTGGATTGCTATTACAAATCGGGCAATTCTCAGGTTACATCGTTCAAATTAATCTCAGTCAAGTTCAAACTGAGTTCAAATACTCGTTCTATGAACTCTTTACTCGCTAAAGCAGAAGTGAGTGCTCTCTTGGAGAACCCTCCCTGGGGATGAACGAGACAGCACGAGGGATACATCAAAGTGGATCGTAAAAGCGGCGGTAACCATCGCCATCATGCGCATAAGAGGGAGAAAAAGCAGCAGAAACACATAATGCATAAGGGAATATCCTTTCCGGAGTTGATTAGAGCGAGTTAATTTCCAGGGCTGGAAAAAGTCGTTAGAGGTTTCCAACTTCGAAGTAAAAAGGTCAAATCAAGGGAATTATTCTACCTCGGTCTTTTTCGTTCCTCTGGCTCGTCTCTCCTAATCTCACTCGCCATCTGTCCGGACGTCTTTCTTTCGTTCGCTTTTCTGCTTTGAAAAAGGTCACCAAAGCACAGAAGGGCAAACTCTTCGCAAACAGATCGTTGTCCTGCTGGGCTTGCTTGAGGCCCTTATTGGCCGCTTGACCTACGCATGAGAAAGGGAGGCTCTTTATTTCGACTGTGTCCTTCTCAACGTTAACCTCATTCTCATCTCGAGCAATCGGAATAACAAGCGTCCTCTTCTACCCCAACGAAAATGCAGAGCGAAAGATGCGAAAAAACCTAGACTACGAGCGAAAGAACCTCGATCAATTCTTTCGGATAAAATTCCAATTAGCGCGATTCCGAATGATGGAACCCTTCGCTAATTAACGTCCATCGCTCACGTCGGTTGATTAGCCCGGTTGATTGAATCACTCCCTCTCCGGAATGAAAATCCATCCAGGAAGGTATTCATTACATTCTCAATCCTGACAGTGGTCTTGAGCCGTATTGTGCTCGGTGATCAATAAGGCGTAGCATTGTTATGGCGATACGAGGCTTCGCGTAGTTGGAACTTTTCCTCTAGTTAGGGTTCAATCGATGGCCTGTTCGTTTTTAGCTTTCTAGATGAAAGCTAGGTTGTTTACCGAAGCAACTCAAACATCCGTGGACTGAGGAAGTGAAAAAATGTTTCAAGTTGAGCTACACAACTCTGTTCAATCGTTTCCTGGAACAACTGGGTAGAACCAGCCAGAAAAGAGAGATGAGAAATAAAAAATGAGAGCAAATTCTCGAAACGTACACCATTCGTAGTTGCGAAATTCAGGTGAGTCAAAAACTGAGAGAGGAGAAGGAGAAGGCAGAGGAGCAGAATAAGGTTGAAGAAAAAGGGTTGAAGAATTAGTAGGAGAAGAAAAAGGAGGTAAAGGAGAAAGAGAAGGGAACAAGAAGGAGGAGGAGGGGAAGAAGAAATCCTGTGCGGAACGTTTATTGAGAAAACCAAGAAAGACGAACTTCAAATATACTCGAATAATAGAATATTACGAATCAATAGATTATTACTCCTCAATATCAAAATCTCGCTCTAAGCTCTGTTTATCTCTACAAAATCTTTATTCATTATTAAAATCGATATTAGTAACTCATGAGGCCAACTTAAACAGGAAATACGTCCAAGGAGAAAACCGGAAAGGGTAAAATAGGTTTGGCATCACCGATAACATCAGCAAGTAGCAAAAACCGCCTCAGCCTACACGTGCAATTTATTTCCACAGTTTGACGAGGTATTTGATGTACGAGAGTAAAGGCAATACAGAATTTCAGCCATCGGGGAAACATGAAATATCGTGATCCGCATGAAATTGTTTTCTCCCTCGGCGTCAAAATCATTTTAGATACCGGCCGCATCTCGCCCTTCGAATCAGAAATCGTGGAAAAATCAGACATATCTCAAAATGTATAGGTGAAATGGAAGTGTCGATACGTGAGATAGGTTGATTCGATGTGAGCTCTCACTGCTATTACGAATCGAAAGCCATTACCAAGCGTTGAGACTTGGGACATTGAAGAAAATGCAACATTCATGAAAGCCTGGGCCATTTTCCCGGTCGGTCGCCGAGATGAAATGGTTTTCTGCCGGTGAGAAAACCGAAGTATTACCGTCGGGCTATAAAAGGTTGACAATGTGTCTTTTCGATCTATCGTTTCGCTTGTATCGGGCCCGCCTTCGGACAATTTCCTTCGCCATTTCATACACCGCCTCTTAACTTGATTGGAAAAAACTGAACTCATCAGCCGATCTTTCTATTAAAATTCTCCCCGGCAGAAACGCGTTTTAAATATTTCGTACCGTAAAATCTTCGCAGCAACAAACACATCTACGCTGTCGCTGTTATTTTTGTAAAACGACTCGTTCAACAAAGGAGCTGTCCCATTGATTCACCGCAGGCCGACATTATCAGAAGATTGTTAAGTTATGTTACTTGACACAAAAGAAGAGGACACTCAACCCGAGGAGCGGCAGCTGCTTCCGTTTTCCAACCTCCTACGCTACAAGCTTGGGACCACTTCGACTTTAATGACCTCTTTTCCCACAACACTTGTTCACCTTCTAGTCCCGCTTAAGTATTTCCTTTACATTTCTTCTTCTTTGTCATTCACGTGAGCAAGAGCCGATTCTGATCTCAGGATAAGACGATTTGCATGAGTGAGGACTTAGTTTTTTCGCCGACTCACGCACCATCTTGAGGCGTTCTAAGTTACTGTACGGTAAAATATTCGAATCCAGAAAAAAAAGTTCGAAAATGCGTACACAGCCGGAACATTGTCCGAAAAATATAAATTTTGAACGGAAAGTTGGAGATCTGGAACTACTCCTAAGCTACAGATAGCGGACACGAACCTTTTCCCCACACGTGGTCGTTTTTACTCTCAACATGATATGCCACACTATCCCAACGAAAATCATTTCATCTGGCTATACCAAATTCAACAAACGTTTCTCACATTCAACCCCTTCGCAAATTCCATCTCGTTTGTCTCTCGCCTCGATTTTTCAAAGGAAAAAAAATTCTTTTGGCTGTCGTATATTTCTATTTCTATGGGTTGCGTGGGAGAACAACACCGCTACGCTTTCTGCATTGTTTTATCCGATCGTTCGTCCGTTCGGGCATATTCACGGCTTCAACGTCCATCAGGCACCTGTATCACCAATTCTAGGCAGAATAAAATAATGGAGCAGAGTCGCTAGGTAATTCCCCACCTCAACCCAATAGAAAACCTTTTTTCCCCGCCTCGTTTTCCTCCCTGTTTTTCCCCTCGTCGAATTCCACTTACATTTCCACGAGACGCGATTTTCCAAGGGAAAGAACGTCCGTGTATGGCTATTAGAAATTAAATGACAGACCTGCCGAGCTTTTAGGGGTGGAAAAACCGCTACAACCAGCGGATAATCGGAAATTCTCATAGTGTATTGTTATAACTCGAATTCTTCACCATCCCAGCAATACTGGCTTTCTCCCTCCGAAATTGAATATCCCTCGCACGCTCGTAATTCTTCACCCTTGTATTCGTTCCAATCGCAAAGGCCTTCTCTTAGTACTCCCTCTGGTGGTCTCGGCCGTTTCTTCCTCAACAATGATTCCCTCTTCTTGATTTGTGCTCCCGTCCTTGTGCCGTTCCTTCTGAAAAACTGTTATCGATCTGGAAGCAAAACCCAGAAGCTGTCAGATTGTCCATCTTTGTTCTCCTCCCACGACGAGATCCATTGTCACATAAAACTTGATAGCAAAGGGAGGGACGACCCTTGTCGGCGACGTATTGCGCTCTATTGCGCATGCGTATTCCATTAAGACTGCCGACAGTGCGTTTTGTCGAGCTGTCATTTCTCACCACTCTTCAAGTAAACCGGGAACATCGATCTTCAATATCAACGACTTCCGTCCGTCGGAGATATCAATGTTGTGGCACTCCAGCTTAAGATGTTCCATAGGGGGCGGCATTTCTTCCAAGAGTGCACTCGGAGACGTTTTTATGAAGGATGCGATTTGATAAATGAAACGCACTTGCGAGATGTTTTGCACGGAATGATTGTGAACTGAGATTTTTAAAGTGATTTCAGGTGATGCGGAACAAATTTTGGGACCAAAAACATGACGTAGAAAATAATGATGTGTCCGTTCTTTAAAATAGGAACTTGATAGAGTGGTGTTGGAAAAATCTCTGGGAATTGAATGTGAGTAGAGCTAGGTAATTGAGCGATTCTTGCACTCGTCACTAGATGTCACCCGCATCGAGAACAAAATGGCGCCTTAACACAGATATTTCCAATTTCGGACTTTGTCGGTGCTCTTGAGAAATCTTCAATTGACTATTACTCATTAATTTTCCTTCAGGATCACACACCGTTGAAAATAACTTGCAGCCGCATTCCCACGACAACAGTTTCATTGAGCGACAAACCAATAATCCACTTATTGTAACCACCTTTGTGAAAAATTCCTCGCCAATACAATATATTCCTGCGAACCTCAAATAAATTACCAGCACGTGAAAAACACACCGGATTGCTCCACAGAATGACAAACGGTTGAAATCTTAGTGCAACGTTAGCGTGTACTGTTCCGCTAAGCACAAGTTAAGAAAACAAAGCCAAGTCGAATGCCGCAACTTGCGGGTCGGATATCCTAGACATTCGTCTTCTGCGGACGCTTAAACGTTTAAGAGAAAACGGTTAGGATTCGGTTAGAGAGGGTGAAAGACTGAGATACCGAGGCGACGGCGGTTAAGAAACGGAATACGATTAACAACCCTCTCCAAGGGAAGCAACAGAGCGACATAACTAATCCGATTTGAATGAAGCCCTCGGTTGGTTTAACTGCTCTAAATCCAAAAGCAACGTTCGGATGGGGATCGCACGAGTTGGAACCGAATCCACAAACTCGGGTCGAGGTGCAGGTGGAGCTAGAGGACGATAGTGTCGGTTCCTTAGCTTCACACTTTACAAACACCGGCTTTTAATATGATAACCGCCGACGCGAGGTTTTCATCGTTGCGTAATTCCGTATAAAATACGACGCAGGATGTGGTGCGCCAGCGATATAACTTTATTCGATTCAAAACGAAAAATCAGACCCGCGATGATGGATAAAAAATAATTATTATGAAATCAAAAAATAGATTTTTTCAGAAAAACAGTGCAAATGAATGTTCGTGGTTTAGTATTCCTTAGCTTCAATGATGATTTGAAAAAGTTATCCTCGTGCGACAGTTACCATCCATCGATTCTTGTATTTGTATACTTGCTCTTTTATTGAAATAAATCGCATTCTATTCTATTCTAGTGACTAACCAAAAATCCTGCGAAAGTCGTCTCACAACATATTGGATCAAACTCTTGGGCAAAAATTGTCATTTTGAATATTCTTGTTTTCTTGTAGTCTTTGTATTTAATTTAAAGTAAAATTATTTGCATTATGATAAAGCTGAAAAGAGTGTTTGACGACCATTCAAACGAGTATATATAGATTTTTGTAGCTCCAATTATTTTCGAGTTTAATTAACAAACAAATTTTCAAAACTCTCGAAAAAATCAACCAGTTGTCAGGCCAAGAATGAATTTTGGTGACTATTTCAAAGATGTAGGTCTTATAGTTTCTTCAGAAAAGCGGAATAATAATTTTCAGAGAAAGTATAAATTATTTTAGTTTCTTTCAATTTGTCCATTATTTTGCGAGTTCAAGCTGATCGATGGGTGGAATCGTTCATTTTTATGGCACAACGGTTTCTATTATGAATAATACAATGAAAATAGGCGAAAACGGACAAGAACTCTCGCAATTTATTATCTGAATTATTCCTCGACGATCGGATGAAAAAAATATCGAAATTGATGATCGGTAGTAAATCAGAGCAGGAAAAAATTCCGAGTTCAAGAGCGGCCGTTACCCGTTCAATGACTACTCAAATGAAAAGCGGACGGGGGAGGAGATTCGATTTGCCTGTTAGTTCCAGATACTCCCTAGGATCGAAGAGGGAACACGTTTTTGGGGAAACGCTGATAGCTGGAACACGGGAGCGGTTGACAAGAAGACCAAGACGAACGGAGACCGGTCATCGAGGGAAATTAGACGCAGCCCTCTCTGTCGCTCTCGGCTTCGATCGCATCTTCCCCTCTCGTTCGACGGCCGAAAGACAGGGCCCATTGTCGAAAGGTAGAGGCGAGCAAACAAAAAGTCCCGCTGTACCAACAGACTTTGGTTCCGCTGGATACGTGCTCGCTCAGTCCCTGTCAGTCCACGAGGACCGGGCAGCCCGAGCAACGTCGGAGAGCTTCGGTGCCCAATTATCCGATGCCTCTACGGCCGCTATCATCTCAGACCTCAACCTAAGAGGTTTTTGTAATTCTCTTTCTTTCGCCGTCTCCCCTTTTTTACACTCGTCCCTTTTCTTTCTCCGTTTCTTCCCCTTTTTTAACCGCAGAGCGTATAAACAACCGAATGAACTCCGGTGAAAAACCGCCAGAAAACTCATACGAACTAAACAACCGAAATTACGGAATGTACCCGAGCTCATTTTCGTCCGTGGATTTTTCAGCGACAGAATGTCCGGAAATCTAATTGCTTTTAGCGTTATTATCTATCATTCAAGCGAATTGCATGCGTAAAAATACCAACATTTGGTAATAATAATAATAATAAGAGAGATAATTTAATTTTATCGCTTCATTAAAAAAAAAAAAAAATCTTGCGCTGTTACACAATGAACCCTACGAATTTCTAAAATATAATAAGTTCTACATCTGCATTCCTGGTGTTTTGCTATTATAAAAACAAAGAAGATAAAAAAAAAAAAAAAAAAAAAACCTCCTAAGGTAAGCAAAATTAAACAACATACCTTAAATATTTACAAACTGTTATCCTTACTTTTCTGTAATTGTTATTGTCATTGTGATTGTTATTCTTACTTTCTTTTTAATATTCCTCTAAAAATCCTGTTTTCAAGAAGTTACGGCGGAAGGAAAAGTCACTGGGGAATGAAATTTACTCAAAATGATACAAAAATGCGTAGAACAAGAAAACTAAACCATCAACGGCGACAAACAAAAAAGGCGAAGAAAATAAATTGGAGTTTTCAAAAACGGAAGAACGAAATTGATACTCAATTCGACGGAATAATGCGGAATGAGAAGATTTCCGACGGAATGACACTTCCTGTCCTTTGATGCGCACTAGAATCCGCTATACGCATACGTGCAGGGATTCTCAGCGATTGGAATTTTCACGTGTTACATAACAGTACGGTGAACGAAGCACATTAAAATCAGTTAACAGTCCAGACAATTCTACACGGTCGGTTAGAGAGCAGTAGAAAGTTTCATGAAACGAGAGCAGCGACGATTAATTACAAACGGTTGTGATAATATTGCAATCGCTCGAAGCAAAAATTATAAACCCCGACATAATACATTTTGCCAGTTGCGTCGTCGAATTTTTACAAAAAATTGGCACCGATTCAATTCCATTTAGTTCGAGGTAATCTATATAACGAATCGGAAAATTTCATTTCTCGGGCGTTATTTCGACAAATAAAAACCGTTTGAAAAAAAAAAACCGAATCGATCGGGCAGTTTTTCATGCTCGACTCGAAACCTATTTCAATATTTATTCAGGCTATTGGCACGAGGCATCAATGTTGTAAAAGCGTCTTTTCATTTTGCCCGTTTCCGTAAAGACAAAGCCTTGCTAAACAAGATATTCCACCCCCTTTCCTCCTTTCTTGATTGTAGTCGACAGGCTGTTCATCAGCTTGTAAAAAAGATGGCGTGGAGTGGCAGGAAATCAACGGGGAAAGTCACGAGATCGTTATTTCAACTCTGAGAAAACGCTACAATTAAGCGCGAGCTCGAACGCGAAAGGTCACCACTCCAAGAAAATCCCTCTCTTTCCCACTCGAGCGAATTACATTAAAATGGTCGGAAAAAGACCGGCGAGCCATTTATTAGGTGAAACGCTCTTCATAATTTGGAGAGGCAATAAATTATCGCCTATTGGCCAGCTTTATGGGCAAAATATTTAAATTTTCAACCCCCCATTAACTCGGATTCACTGGACGATTTTGAAGAAAAACGCGCCGGCATTTAGCGTAATTTCAAGATAATCCCGGGTGATAATTTAATTTAGCCTTGTAATTGTTTCCTGGCCGCCGTTTTCGACACGCGTGTTTCGATTACAGCTGAAACTGCGAGAGCGTTATTTTGAAGTATAGTAATTTGTCAAATAATATATTAACCATCACTTATTAAACTGTTTTTTGCGGACAATTTACCTGGGTAAACTTTTCATATTATATTGATATTATTAAAAACGAAAACTATACATTATGATCACCCTCTGTCAAAGAAAAAAAAAGAAAGTTGTCACTTACATTAGAAATTAGGCGGAAAAGCCTTTTTGCTGCCGACCACTGTTCCAAAGAACGCTCGACCACAATCCCAATCTTTTCTTCTTCGTTCTATCTCGCAAGCTGGCAACATTGCGATTGCAGACCCGCCTAATTTTGCGTCCGCTACTACAGTTAATTCCACTCTTCGTCTCAATGACCGAACGTACATTTTCCGCGGCAAGATAATGATCTCGACTAGATAATTTCGACGATCGAATGAAAACATGTTCCCAGTAAGGAAAAAATAGCATCAGCCTTTCACGCAAGAATCTGCCAGGAAAACGGAGCGGCGGCCATCAGAAGAACGCGGCGGATTATCTGATCTGCACACAGCGAGATTAAGGGTTGGGAAAAAAAGACGGACTTTTCGTCGGTTTTCCATCGCGTGTTGACGAGTCGTTAACTCGGGGGAAAAAACTACGAGCAAAAGGAGAAAAACGGCAGAGGGAACCTGAAAAATTACGGTGGGCGAATTTAACGCGTGATTGAAGGGCGCAGAGAATGAACGAGTAGTTCGGAAAAGTGAACCGAAGCCAAAGTTATGAAAAGCCTCTACAGCTGCCCCAAGTCTTATCAGTATTGGAGCAAGGCACCGTTTTCAGAAAAAAAAACCAAAAGCACCAACGGATCGAACGGGGAAAAATAATGGACTTCGCAACGAGCGGGATGAAAGCACTTATAAAATAACCCTGAAACTGAAGCAAACTTCTTCGCTGGGGAACGCAAAGAAAATGTAAACATTTTTAGCGAGAGAAATTTCATGTTTCTCCTTAAGATGGAAGGAATTGATAGAAGGCGATAAACGAAAGAGATAAAACGGCAAACTGATGTTTAGAAACGTGAAGCAAGTGTCAGTCAGGTTAAAATCATCATCGTCAAAATAGTTATTATACAGGGTGCCTACGTTATTTCGTGGTTAATAATCGAGTAAAATATGCTGCAACGTCTTTCCAACAAAAAAAAAAAAAAATAATAATAATAATAATAATAAAATAATTAAAAAAAAAAAAAAAAAAAAAAAAAAAAAAAAAAAAAAAAAAAAAAAAAAAACCAAAGCCTGAGGACACCGTTGGGAAGATCGTGAATGTTTTTATAAGAAAAGTGCACATTCGATTTTTTCCCGGCAGAGCAATCGGTAAATTTGAAGTTTGTGGTGCGAAAAAGAAGCTATTCCGTTTTTCAATTGCATTTTCTCAACCATTATATCTCAACATTATATCGAAAACTTCGTATTTGTCACGATCCTCAACCATTTCCAGAGGTTTCGAGTCGAAAAAAATCTTCGCTCCGATTCATTTCCCATTCCGGCCGCAATTAGCTGCCAACGAATAAATAAAACGGCTACGTGGATCACGCATGTGTGAAACCGTATCGTGTAAAAAGCACGGAGCTCTATAGAGTTATAACCGTTCAAGCAAACCAGCTCCGTGGATTGCCGAATTTTTCACCGCACTTCGCCCCAATATCAATTAATCATCCGACTATAATACGCGGGCTAAGCGTTGTCGTGTAAATAATTAGGCCTTCGGGAGGTGGAAGCTAAGGAGACTATAGCGTGAACTCGCGATAAGGGCCGCTCGCCTGGCGAACGAAAGCTGAAAAGTAAACAAGGCTCCTCGAACCCTTGACGACTCCTTGAGCGAAGTGAGTTAGTTCGGTTTTATAACTAGGCGCCAACCCTTATGTGTGCTCGGGGGCTCAAACCTCCCCGGCGAACCCTCTAGTTATAAAACTAGGGCTCGCCGTGATAGAGCGTGGAGCTGCTTATCAGTTTTCAACGACGGCCGCTCAACGTGGACATTGGCCACGCGAGTTTCGTTGCCAACGTTTTAGCGTGACTTCTAAGTTTAATCGGGCAGTCGAGGAATTAATCAAGGGATAATTATTAGCTAAGAAAACGTTGGGGAAAATGTACGGCGTTCTTGACGGGCCGGCTGTTGAGGTCTGATTAAATATTTCAACGTCGTAGTAAACGCGAGGGGAAAACGAATAATAATAACATATAGCCATTAAACGTGTACGTGGCGAAGAGCGATGCTTACGGGATGCAATCAATTGCCAACGTCAATTTCGTCCTCGAAAAGGGCAAGACGACGGGTATTTAACCTCACGTGATACGATAAAGGTGGAGAATAATTTCCAACAGCTTTCGACTGTCATAATAAGGAAAAAGAATAAATAATGTAGGTCGACGATTTTTTTAGATATCGTGCCGAAACTAAGCAGAATGTCGACTGTTAAGTTTAGTGAAAAACGCTGCAAAATGAACGTTAAGTATATTATTTCTTAATAAGGACTCAAAAACTCATTTAACCATTTAGTCTAACTATAGTAACTTTAACCTATCGTCTATGGTCGATAATAGTCTCATTCGATTCAGCGTTGTAAAATCTATTGAAACTGATACTAAACACACTTCAACTTCCGAAACATAGAAAAATACGATTCTTGCTTTTCATAAACTTCTAAAAATTTTCACCAAATCTCTCAAAAGTTACCAAATTGTGTTTGCCGAGGTAGTTTGCCTCTGAGAAACATGACCTTACCTACAAAACCAATATTTCTTTCTATTTGAAAAAAATTATACGAAAAATAAGTTGTTCGCCAGTTTATTGTTCACGCTTCAGATTTATATCCAATTGCAATCTATTGTGGACCCCGGAGAAATCTTAGTACACTATTCAACAGTGAATTAACTGATCAGAGAGCTAACTAGAATATCAGGTTACTGCGAAGGCAACCGAGTGCACTAAATTTTTGGAAAATAATGAACCTCCGAGATTTTCAATTCCCATTAACCGCGTATATAGTCCACGTAGGATTTCAAGGATTGAAGAGCGAAGCGACAGAATTGGCAAACGTTTGAGAGCTTTCTGGCTCAGCTCGGATGAAGACTTTAATCTTCATTAGACCCCGGCTGATAGCCGCAATCCGGATTTCGTCGGAGTGAGAGGTGTATAAAGGAGAAAATGTAAGGGCAAAGCTCGGTCGAGCTGCAGTTGACGGTTAGTAGTCGCTTCCTACACGTTACATAGCCATCGTTGCTAGATGGAGACACGAGTTGTGCTGTGTAAGGTCGTAAAGGGAAGGCTAACGTTGTAACGGTCTCTATCTCAGTGACGGTTACTGTTATGGCTTTGCTGAGAGTTAAACTATCAGTTACTCTCGGCTTACATTGGCCGAGATCACTTTCGAACGTGCTGTACGACTTAGTTAAGAGTATGAGAGAGTCGAAAAGAAATCGAACTGTCCGCCCACTAACGTAAATCTGAGCCATACGTCAATCGTTGGTCGTCTGTCACGAAGACCGATTACATTAGTTTGATCGTAGATAGCCTGCTGTATTAAAATGAAGCGTTAGAGTCTGGCGCATTCTCTAGTAGCCCTCAATACAGTTCATTACTAACATTTAAGAACGACGGATGAAATAATGTTTCTCGAAACTTAAAATAGGTCGAGAGTAGTTTAAGTTAAATTTAGATAAAAAACTGTTTCAAGTTTCACGTAGCAACACAACATAACGGAAAAATCAAACATAGGGGTATGTGAAAATATGGAATCAGAGAGTCAAACCTAAGTTAAAAATGCTTTTTCGAGCTGTCTCTTCGTTCAAAGATAAAAAACAGATTTATAATTTCTGAAACCATGTTGGGGAAAATTTCTAAAAGCGAGTCCCCTTAGTTCGTTATATTTTCGTAAACTCGCAGCACACTCCTTGAGAAAACGCCACGATGGTCCTCCAACTGTGACGATAACCGCGCGGAAAATTTCCCCAGGGGCGGGAAACTGCTAGAAAGACCTGAAATACTGCCTATTGTCCTCCTTTGCTCGTACAGAAAGCATAAGGACGAAGTGGACACGGCGAATAGTGGGAAAAGATGCAGTAGGTGAACAGGACGTAAGCATGGGAAGTTCGCCTCGGCAAGGGCTTTTCCCACGATAGACAGCCTCGGCTCGAATCACACCAACGAAGGTAACATAGCAAAAGAAAGTAAAAAAGTAAATAAATAAAAAACATGGAAGTGAAAGGAAGAGAACAATAAGCAAGAAAGAAGAAGAAAATATTGGAAGTAGAAATATTGGCTTCCAGAATTCTTCCAAGAATACGTGAAAATCGATATTAAATTTCATTGAGCGCAAGGAATTTCGGCCACGTTTCTGAAGCTCAATTTATCTAAAAACAGGACAGGACGTAACCACTTTACAACTGCTTGAACTCGAATAGAAATTAGAGCGCTCGCAATTTTCTAATTATTATTTCCCCTAGTTAATTCCCTTCTTTACTATTCAAACCGCTGAATTAAGACAACAAAAATTCTGGTATCAAAACCGATGTAGAATATTTTCCGGACGATTTGATATTTTAATTTACTAAGCGAATAGATCAAATAATCTGCTGCGTACGTGTGATTCGGGCAATCCATCAGGCGTAATAGACCGAAGTTCGCCGGAGGGGAAGAATTGTTTAGAGCGTTTGCCATTGTCGAGAAAACAAGTGATGGGCTGAAGGGCTACTCCAATAGACGTCTAGCTCGAACAGTTTATTCGCCATCGAGACGACAAGGCTAGATTATTCACATCTCAGTTTCACACAAATGTCCGAGAATATCTATAGTCCCGAAATATAACAGTCGGCACGACAAAGCATACCAGCGACAGACGAACTAAAGGGTTGAAAATGGACCAGCTTAGAAACTAATTCAATGGATCAATCGCAAAACGCTCGAGCAGAAATCAGACTGTAAACCCACTGGTTTCACCGTGGTTGAATATTTTATTTCACTACTCCAACTAACTTTTTACTGCGACTCTATACCGGGGAAAAATTTAATGGAATAATTTTACTTTTCTAGGCTATCAAAAGAACACTGTCAGCGCTTGGAACTTTCTGGATAATTTGTAAATTAGTCAGCTTTCGCTGTACTAGAAATAGATATAAGCGAAAGACGAGTTCAAATTTTCGCAGAACTTTTCCCTCGACCGAGTTATGAAAGCGACGAAATATGACCGACTTTTCGACATTAACCAGTTTTTATAATATCTATGAGAGGAAGAAGTTTTCATGTCTGTTTTCTAAAGCGTCTCGTCTAGTAAGCGTCAGATTCGGAGGTTTCGTAACTTTTCCTAAAGGGGAACTCGAAGCAAAAATCGACTCACCGTTAACATGCGCCATTTTAATAGGGAACGTTTTCTTACCTGGAACAGAAACGAAAAAATTAGAACGGTGATATTGCAGTTGAAGATATTGTGTAAGACGAAGAAACAAATAAGTTTTTTTTTAAGGTTGTTTCAGTGCCACAGGAATTAAAAAATTTGCAGAATACTTAAGTTTAGAAGTAATAGTACAGTAGGCTATCCCATAAATGTTTTTCCATTCCTACTTTTGATAAATAAAACATTGGTTAAAAAAAGTCCGATGAAAAGAGCGTAAAAATTAACAAAATCAGTGGATTTTATGGCGACATCTCGATAATTGAAGACGACCAATCGAACGGTCGCGACGTTGAAGATTCGCAGATGAAATTGGACAATAGAGCTGATAAAGAGAGAAGGCGCGGGATGGAGTTGAGACGTTGTTATTTACGATCAGTGACATCCCTGGTACATCGTTATCGTCTTAAGGATCCCGAGTCTCGGACAATTGAATGAGACCTTCCATTTCCATCTCCTCCAACAGCTCCGTCGAGTTCCCAGAGAGAAAATCTTAATTACGTATCGCTCGCTCTTTCTGCGTCTTTTCTTTCCAAGGATGAACCGGTTTCGCGGGAAATTATCGGAGAGAGGTTTTCCGAGCGACAAATGTTTACGAATTTACGGATTGATTCGAGGAAATAAGTAACGAGAGAACGGAGAGGTATTATTTTCACGAAGGATTATCTCGGCAATTTCACAAGAGAGGTATTCTGTGTGAGCGAGGTGATTATGAAAATTCGAGGCTTTGTTCTTAAAAGTGAGAAAGGTCTAATTGTGATGCCGGGTTTTTTGTTTCAATTTTACGCAACAAATCGACAAGAAAGTCGAATTCGGACAATTTCATAACGAGCTTGATACATTTTTATTTCAGCTACCACAGGTAGGAATATTAATTAGAGAGCTCTTAAAAAATTTTCCTTATGGGCTGTAGCGCTGTAGATGAAAACTGTTTTAATCGTTTGTACCACACTCGGTACTTCTCTATTATAAATTACTACAAACCAACCATCGCAATACGTACTTCTGTTAAGCGCACTAGACGAACGATTCTGAATTATGATTACTACCTACTGGCAATACTAATATGTTAATTGAGAAATGAGATTGAAAGTCTGGAATAATCCGATCGGGACCCTTCGTCATCATATATGATTTAATCCAACCTCAGAATGGATTACAAATCTCAAATTGCCTATTTCACCATTGTCGGTCATTAATGAACAGATCCACTCGTTTTTTTTTTTAATCTTCTGAAGTAATAATAGAATATATCTTACCCCAGGTTATCCGTAATTACACTGAATGAGAAAATCCAAACAAAATTTCAGAAACTTGCTAAACTTTGGTGCTTGATAATTAAATTATTTGGTACGCAAAATCATGCCATTTTTTGAAAAATTAATGCTGAATTTAAAAAAACTAGTTTTTTTGCTCTCTGTTAGTTTATTATTTATTTAGTCTCGTGCACTTTTCCACATGAATGCAATAATAATTGAATAGAATAGACAACTAAAAATCCTACTTCAAAGTAACTCTCGTTTCGGGCTAGCATGACATACATATTCATGATACTTGTTATTACGGAGCTTCTTTGGACGGAAAATGCTCTAAGGCCGTATTGAATAGGATCTTTCAAGTTTTTCACGGCCGAATGGAAAAATTTCCGCTCTAGGCGTAAATAGGTTTTGAGAAATTTTCTTAACAAGCGAAAGAACAGAAGATCCTGCCTCACTTTTGCATAAAAAGAAAGAAGGCGCGATGGAAGGAACGGTGAAGACTCATTGCGGCGGAACCATTGTTCCGTAATTATCCTCCTCTTCTCTTGTGGGAAAAAATATTGAGAGTGCCGCCATGGCGGAGCCCATCCGCCGGTTTTAATTTCCGTTTTTATAATGTGCGACCGTAACTGGATTGTTCGGCCAGGGAAGGAGGAAGCGTGGAACGCAAGAACAACCTTATTCAAGGAGTATCGCCGTAATAGCTTCAGGGGCACTTCCTTCGTTTCCCCTTTTTTTCCGTTTTTATTTCGCCAGAGTGGAGAAAAAGTGAACCCATTTTCCCTTGAGGGATCATCTTGTAACTAAATCAACGAGGAAAAGAGAAAAACGATGTATGCGAGAACTTGTCAGGGACGGAATATTCGACAGGGACGTTCCCAAATAATGCAATCGACATGGAAAGAGAGATGAGCTTTATTTATTCTTGCTATTCTGCGAAAGAACATCGTTCTAGGGTGGACGTTAGTCTAACATAATATTCTATCGGAATGAAAATGTACACCCCTTCGCAACCGGAAGGGAAAAACGCGAGGGAAATTTACTGTCAAAATAATTTCATAGGGTTAGACAAACATTATTTTGAGAGGTATTTGTCTAATTTTCGGTCCTGAGGGAAAATAAATAGCGGTTATCATTTCACTCCAAGTACTTCGTATTGTGAGTGACGTAGAACGTATGTTCTTTATAGCTCGCTACTCAAGGGATTTCTCCCCGAAAAGTCTGGTTTATTCATCTGGCGCTTTCCGCTCGGACCTAATCACGTTAAAAACTTACTCTCGACAGTAAAAATGTTTAACTTTCTGTTAACCCTATCGATCGCAAAGATAGCGGGAAACTCGAATCGGCCGCCGGATCTTTTTTTACCGCCCGGTTTGTCTTTCTCTTTCGTCAAATAATTCGCCCACTCGCACTCGGCACCTCCGACGCTCTCCCAAGAGAACTAAAGGGTGGAACTTTGAGCTCGCTCTGCCGCCAGAATTGTTTGTTTAATCGGCAGAGTTTTCGTCGTCCCAGGTCACCCGAGTGGGTGGGCAACCCGCAAACGACAGAATAAACCGAGAGATATATAGACGATAAGTGAGAAAACTCGACCCTCGTTGGCCCCTGCGAAAACACTTCAAATCCGACAGAGATTTAAATATAATACAGGCTAAAAGAGAAATGCAGTTCGACGAGGATTGGTGAGAAGAATTATTTTCACTGGAGAGGACAGCGATTCTATCGGGGTTTGCCAATAGCTAGTCGAATAAAATCCGTTCGCCTTTCCAAATGAACAGGCAAATCTATTTTCCGAACAACGGCCAAATAATCGTAAATATATTTTTCAATTGTTTCAAATGTAAACTCATATTTCTAAACGATTTTTCCTCAAAAAGAGATAGTAAAGATGAAAAGAATTGAGTAGAAGTTCTAACGGTAAAATACCATTGAGATGGCAGCGACCTATAAAAATCATAGTTCAGTAACTCGGCTATAAAAATTATTCGCCCAAGAGTAAATATAGAGCAGATGGAATAAAACGAATTTCGTTTCAAAGATGAGGGAAAAAACATCTGTCGTTCTAGAGACTCGAGAGGCAAAATGAAACGAAAACACGTATTTTTTCGCCGAAAATTCCTCTTCTAAACAAAAGGAGGTAACGAGAAACAGAGCCGTAACTTGTGGAGGTGCTTTTCAACAAACGTTCAACCGGAGAAGGCTTCATTGGACGGCTTTCCATAAAGTTATAAAAGAGGGAGGAAAAAAATTGAGTGCCTTTTTTCTACTCTCGTCGTAAATATTGGGCGTAGGTATTAAAAATGTCGAAGAACGTCTTAACCCATCAGCTTAAGACGGAGCAAAAGAAAAAGCACAAGCTTCGTACGTTTTGAGTTATAAAATTACCGTTACAGCGAAATAGAAACTTCTTATGCGGTAAAGAGCATCCGAAAACAGTGTTTTCGTCCAGGAAACATATTCAGCTTGGAAATGGCGAGTCAGCATTTTCGGCGGGTGGAGATATTTTCGAAATGCAAATTTGACGAAGCAGAACAGAAAACTGAAAGCCTCCGGCTACAAGAATGCATATTCATTTAGCACTTGATCCTTTACCTCCAATGCCATCAAGATAAAGGAAATTATTCAAGCTGCCGTGAAAATGAAGAGCACTCAGTTTACAAAGGAAACGTAAGAAAATATTGCTACTCTGCAGATTTTCAGGGTTCGGAAGAAATTGAAATAATACTGCAACAATCAGAAGAAACTTCGTCTGCAGAGAATATAGAACAGCTGAATTTTGAACGTTACAGTTAAAGATTTATTTCCAAAAAAATTGACAGCTGAATTATGCGTAGTCAGCGAGTGTATGATTTAACGGCTCTTTCAAGATTGGAGGAACGATATGAAATGACCAATATTAACTCATAATAATGCACCTGGATTTCTAAAACAATACTCGTTTCTACAGTGTCACTTTCCGTTTGATTGAACGGTAGAAAAATCTGAGCTTACAATAATTTTTTTTTTTATCGTGATAGCTCTCATTCAATATACCTATATGCTTTGTTCGACACGAATACCTCACAAATAATGAACTCGCTCGATGGAAAGTTATTGTTCCGAGGTTTTCTCCAAATTCTTGAGTCGAAAGGCATACTTTGCTATTTTAAACGCTCTTACCTAGACAAGGAACGTTGTTTTTCTCCGAGCTGCGCAGGTTGTTCGGAAGTAAACAAACGAAGCTATTCGGTTCTCGGATTTTCTTTCCGATCGGTAGCCGTCGCTCGCTAATGGAGTTTTATTTTTACCTATACCTTCCGAGATTCAGCGCAGAGAGGCGAAAATACCCGTATGGAGAAATCGGCTCCTCGAAAAACACGAGATTGTTTAGAGAATTCGCTTTGCTTTTTTCAAAACGGTGCCGAATCGACAAATCTCGAAATAAAACCCCCCACGACGTGGAAAATGAGATAATTCCCGCTCAACTTCGAACATTGAGGGCGAAACAAAAATTTAAAGCATTAAAAATTACGCGGAGTGTGATACGAATGGTAAAAAAATCCTTCGACGAGCCATGTTAAACAACGGAAGACTTTTATCGTATATATAGAGTATATTGATTTTCGGATAATTTTCAACCATGAAAAAATCAGAAGTGAACATCGTGCGGACTTATACAGGCTATAAAGTGCATCAATTAGAAACTCCATATTTTTTTAATACACAAAAAACCGATGTTACTCTTGAAAACGAATGCGCGCCGAGAGCGATAATTTTTTGAAAATGAATAGAATCGTCGGGGCAAACGTGGACAATTCGAGGAAAACGGCGAATAAACAAACGCATTAAAATTCCCCGTACGTTCGCTTGGCGGAAAAAAGGAGGAAAAAATATACGAGGATCCGGAGCTGGGGAAGGTGAAAAACGAACAGTGCAAGTGCTGGTGACAGTAGCCTGAGTAATCGGGCAGGAATACGAAATACGACCCATGGTGACCCTATAAGGGATTCAAGAATGAAGAGGCGAGTTTGTAGGTAGGGAAAACCTGGGAAGGTCGCGAGCGTTGCAATGCCGAGAAGGTGGAAAGCGATTTTATGAATATGCCCGAAGGGAAAAGGCCACTTTCGGCTGTTTGGAAGGGACCGCTCGGCTCAACTGGTGAAAACGATATTGTTACGGCTAATTCAAGCTAGGCCGCAGCGCCGTTTGCTGTACGAGTTACTGTTTCGACGAAATTGCATTTTTCCACCCGAGTCCTTGAAGCGGTAAATCAACGAGCGATTTCCATAACCTAAGTTGATTACGTTGTTTCCTTCCTTTGATTATTTTCGGAACAATCACGTCCACGATACCATCGTAACAATAAATAACTAAAGAACACAGCAGGAATATATGTAATATTTTATTTAAAGCGATCAAACAGAACAGATAATTAGAATCGCGTGGAAAATATTGTACAGCTGAAAAATGTGTGTCGGCAAACGAAGAATATACATACGGAAATATTATCCTATCAGGTCGAAGTTCAATAGTACCTTTTCCAGAACTAGCCGAATAGCATCATTTTCGGTGAAAATTCGAAAATAAGGTAGAATAAAAGGAAGCGTAATATTATCCAGCTTCACCATTTGGAAGCTCTCGAGTAAATCTACCAGGTAAATACTTGTTCATAAACGTGCCCGAGCCTATAGCCTCGGTTTAGTAATTATTTTCAGACTGATTTCGCAGATGGGAAGCATTCATAACGTAAAAAGAAAGATAAACCCCTACGAACACCGTCGTTTCATCCGAGTTAATTCGAAGATTAAAGGGTAACGTGGCCAATTCCTTTCAATCAATAACCTCGATCCGAATCGGCTCTACTATATTGGCAAGCGTCGGAAATTCTGATGTATTTCCACAGCTTCCGATAGCGATTAGCGTTTCCCTCCATTACGCCCACTATTCCACACGAGGGAAACGTCAGAGGTCGAATATTCGGTTCGAAAACCGCCAATAATCGTTTGCAGGGGGCCAAACCGCGAAAATACGGTCGTGCAAATAAGCTCGCGGGCCATGAAATGTGGACGTGCGTCAAGTCAACCGATAGACCGCAGGTCGACAAAAAGGTTGACTCGATTCAGGAAGGAAACGAGTCGTTAATCCTTTGAAACTACGAGTAGGAAAAGCAGAAGACAAGCGGAGGCGAAGTTACTCGAGCGGACTAACTTATAACCGAATTCGCTTCTATCCACTTAATTTAGCTGGCAGCTCAACAATATAGTTCGCCCTGCCCATCTTGCGAGGGAGAACTGGGCAAGCGTAGTATAAAAAGACAACCTGTTGACGCGCTGTACATAAACAACGAGTTTTCCACGCAAGCTTTAGGAAGGAGTAGCTTAAAAAAGCTCTCCTCTCATACGTCGTTCGTCATCATTACGAACCCTTATTAGCTCAAGCTGACACTGATGCCGCATTGCGGACAAGAGGAGGAAGTCGAAATAAGTAGGACAGTGAAAAAATTGAAAAGCGATTCTACGGCGAAGGAAATTCTCGCCAGCAGAGAAATTTTACAGCGAAGAAAAAATTAAAATAGCGGAGGAAAAATAAATGTCCATTGAAATATGTTTCAAGAAAAAAAAAATGTATGAATATTATAACTACATACATAGGGTATTTTAAATTGTAAATTTGAATAAAATTAATACTAAAAACAATTTAAAAAATCAGATTCCGATGATGAACCTACCAGATCAATATGTCAAGCCGTTTTTTAAAAACCTTTTTGAGAGGCGATGGGGCGAAAGCGCTGGAAGGAACGAAAAAGAAATTAACTAAACCGAGAGAAGGGCTGCTCCCGCCCGCAAGCCGTTGCTGCTAGAAAAAAAATCATGAGGAAAATAAGGGAGTTATTAAGTTGAAAAACGGGTTTCGATCGTGAAAAATGCTCAACATTTTGGAAAATATTTTCCCCACGGCGTTAAACTATTCATGAAACTCGACACTTCGAATCTAAGAGGTTATTCAGTCCTTTCATTCGAGGATTCAGGCCATTGACACGACAGAATCTGAAAAACCATCTCTATCTTAATAGGGGCTATTTAGATACCGCCAGTCTTGAAGAAAAAGCCGCCTCAGGATCAGCTCTGATAAACCACCTTGGCATATTGACCCTAGATAGATTGAAAATATTCGACTTCGAAAAAGGAATGCGACGTCGTTAAAAAACATGAAACTAGCGATAAAAAATAGTAATACAATAACCGAAATCGGTTCGAATTCTTTCGGAAAAATGGCGAGCCCGGTCGCCGAAGGGATTTTCGTTTTACTCTTATTACACCTACGAGTCGAAAATATCTTGCATCACCGAAATAGCGGGCCAGCGGCATTCCACGAAGGTCAGCGCTTAAAAGGCTTCTTAATATGCGAAGATACGTCCGAAGAATGCGGTCCCATTACCGTTGATCTTTTTCGTGAAGCGAAAGAAACTTTTGAATCTCCCTGACCTTGATGCAAAACGATAAATAAAAGTTAATGCCGAAAGGTAACTGTAGGGTTCCTAAAGAGTAAAGACACTAGGAAGATCGAGTAAATAGATAAAAGAAAAAAATTCTTGCGCTATGAAGAAACTAAATCCTTAAAAAACCATGGAATATTTGGAAATGTTCGAAAAGCTTCCACGTCCAAATCGCTTTTTCTCATCGAATTTTCCCAAGCTAAGCCCGAATGAAGCCGATCACGATGAGTCCTTTGCCGATAACGACGATGTTCTTATCGGATAGCAATGGTTTCAATTACAACAGAAGGCAAAAAATCTCGTTAGCTTCATAAATCTACTTGCTCCAATTAGGAATTTATTTATGTTCCAATTTGTATTAAAAAATATCGGTAGCATGATGAACAGCGGAGGTCACCGGTCGTCAATTGTAGTTGAACCTATTCTTTTGTAAACTCAAAGATATAATTCGATGATTCGACTTCTTTAATCTGAACTTCATTTTCATTTACGAAATCCTCACATTATGGGCAATATTTTTCTGTAACTTCAATGAAATGTCCAGTTTGTTCTCAAAACTAGAAGGTTTTTTCTTTTGTTGAAAAATGTTGATTAATTAAAAGAAAGGTTATAACCACAAAAAAAAAAAAAAAAAAAAAAAACAGCGTACAAAAATTTGCAGAGCTTTTTCTTATCAGAGATGTGATTGAAGCGAACATCGTTATTTATTATAAATTATGATAACCGACGGTATCAAGCCCTAAACGAAAAATTAGCGCGGAATTTGTCAGTCTGGGACAAGTTCTTAGTATCGAGAGGTAACTTTATAGTTACTTTAGGCTCTCCTAACGCTTAACTACATTGCAAAGTCGCGAACGAAGAACTCTATAAGAAAGGTACCTCCAAAGCTCGAAAAATACTCCACATTTTAAATTTTCGTTCTAATACGGAAAATTTTAAAAGTGAAAAGTTTAAAAAAAAAAACAAACAAGGCCGTCTTCACAAGTGCACTTTTCACCCTTCATTTTCCCATAGTTCAGCTTCCATAAACGAGCTGGAGAAGCGCAAAGTGAAGTGCAAAAAGTTGAAAAGAACTTTAAAGAATGGCCCCAGGTATTTCCCGTTTAGCTGTTGATGCTGTTAGACATTGCCACCTATTGACAAATTGCGGCTTGTTTCCGCGCTGACACTTTCCCCTAAGGTTTTGTCTGCCGAGAGCTTCCGAGCGTATCAATATCACACGTGTCGCAGGTAGTGCACGTACAGCCTTTACATGCGCCATGGGCCTTGAAAAGGGGTTGCTGACTCGGAAGGCGAACGATGGAGTTGGACGATGAAGGAACGGATCCGGGATACGCGTATTTCCCAAGCCACCGCTTCTCATTAACATTGGAACAAGCGTCCTCTTCTCTCGCGGCGAGAGAAGGCGACAATTAACGATCTGACGATCACCTCGAGACCTTTTCTCATGCAAAATATACCCGTATTGACGAGAAGGTACGTCTAACTGCTACAAGTACCAACAACTCTCATCTACGATACATCCCACACGTACACGCCTTGATTACACAGGGACACGCTCACGCGTGAAAGCCGTCTTTTCTCCCGCCGGTCCCACAGGAACAGAACGCGTTGGAGGAATTCGTCGCCCGAAAGCCCCGTCAACAAGAGCCGACAATGAGAGAAGGATTCGATTGTGGCTATGTCACAGTAATTGCGTACGCCTCTTTCACCGATGGAGGACATCTCATCCATTCAACGTCGCAATCCGTGAAATTCGTTGGCGAAAGATCAATAGTGAGTCAAGACGTCTGTCAGGTGTGAGATACAAGGGAGAACGATTTTGCTAACGCCTATTTGCTAATGAAGATATTTTTCCACCATTTGTCCATCACTTTCGGCCATTTCACTCATTTCTCTGATAGATGCGATATTTGTTATAGCAAATAATTATATTTATTTCACATCAAGCGTGAAAACTGTAATTGCAACGAGCAAAATAACAAAGAATCGGAAAGAAAGTCACAATCAAATCTGTATTTCATTTTTTTTTAAATCTAACCTATATGTTTGCTTCAACCTCAAATAAATAAGACCATATGTGACTAAATACCTCATCAATAAATTGATCTAAACAATCCGCGAAATGTTCGAACTTGGCATTTTCCGATTTTACGCGTCTTATGGAAACAGCTTCTGCGCTCTGACAGATGAACCTTCTATGTCTACCTAGGTTTAGACAGTCAAATAATCAACTTTCCCTCGGTACAAGGCGGAACAAAATACTTTTTCAGAATAAAACACAAAAAAAAACTACCAAACATGGCTGCATCTGCTGTAAGATAGGGATACGAGACCAGAGTTGGATTTTCCAGCTCGTCCGGTGTCGACCATATTATAAGTGAAAAGGCTTGTTGCCTGAAAAAGGGCTGAATCGATTTTGTGGTCAAGTGGTTTTCAACGGCACGTCGAGGGGAGAAAGCCGAAGTTCGGTGACCTAACTTACTCAGCGCAGCAGCCGTCTCGAAGTTATTTCGCACAAGTTGACCGCACTATTGTCGCTTACCGGTGGAAAAATAGGAGAAGCAGCCGTCGCGAGGTAACAAGTTGTCAACTCGGGTTGGGATGGATGCGAAACATCGGTCTGGACTAGGAGTTTTTCCGGAAAACTTTCCGCATTTCGTTCGGCCGAGGAGTGAAAAAGAAAAATGCTGACTCGATAAATGCTTTCCCCAGCGTTTCAACTGATTGAAACCCAGCAAATGATAATGGTTTATTATTGTCGATAGCTTCGTATTTCTCTTAGTTCGAGAATTGCGCGCGATCTCAGAAAACCCGTTTAATCTTCCCACGCTCTCATTCGATTCAGCATTAAATAAGCTATTAAAATAATAAAATAAAATAAAAATATAATATAATTAAATTAAATTAAACTAAATAAAATTTATAAACAAAATATAATGCAATAAAGTACCTAAATAATATCGACAGACAAGATTGCGTCGAACCAATAACACTTGAAATGCGTGGGTGGTAAGTGTGCTTTTATAATGAGACTTTCGAGGCTTTCGCTCTTTCGGCGAGAAGATACAAGATTGCGACTATAATATAGTGGAATAACCGCCGAAAGAGCGGTTAATTTCATTCAAGACCGATAGAGAAAATATATAAAGCCTTATGGCAGCCGTAGGAGAAATTGGGGAGGAATCTGACGAAGCATCTGGCATCATCGGGGAGGTAGACCATGCAGATCGAAGATTACTGAAATTGTAAAGACAGATGTTCAACCGGCGTCTGGGGACCGAGACGCCGATATGTTTCTCAGATAGTAGTGATTTCTCGTCCGTCTTTACCTGGACGAACAGGTGTTTAAAAGCTCCACGCGCTTGAAACCTCAAAGAACTTCGTCCCGCCTACTGAAATTTTGAACAAGTCACTAGAAAGACCGCCATTTGAACGAATTGCTTTCCGAAAAATGTCTCCCATGAAAGCCGGCCGCATTTCAAATTGAAAAAGTTGCCGAATTCGTTTTCATAGCGGCCCTCCTGCGGCAGAGAGTATAAAAAAAGTTTCAAAACCGTTCACACATTAAAAACTTGGGATCGAGAAAGGAAAATCCAGAAACAATCCGCGACAATCTTAGCGGAAAGGGAGTTTTTATTCATGGAAGCGGCTTAAGAATACTGAAACTGAATTCGAAACGAGGAAAGACGAAACGCAAATGAAAGTAAGTTGGAACGACGAAGGACCCGTTTGGGTCGAAACGAAGGAGGCGGAACAAAACATAAGTCAGTTGAATATTGTAGCGCTCAATTTAGCGTTCCCTCGAGTAAATGTTGGCGAATCGCATTAATCTTAGAGAAAGCGGGATCAGGAAAATGGCAGACGGACTGAGCCACGTTCGTAAAGACTGCTGTTCAACGTTAACAAGTAAAAGAGAGAGGACACGACTATAGGGCCGAAGGTTTCTCTAGGAAAGGAAGAACGGGAGAAGGAAGAGTTGAAGACAAATAACTTGTCCCAGGGAAAAGGGATCGTAATAATACCAACAACGACGTTAGAAAAAGTTGGAAACACAACCGGAGCCAGTAGAGAAAAGGGACTCAGTGAAACTGAGGAGAGTTAGAAGTTGGATTCCAAAGGGACAGAGGAAATGGTAGCAAAGATGCGCGAGGTTGCAGAGGAGGGTTGATGAAAGAGTTAGCGGCCCTTTGGGGACCCTGGAGCGTAGCGCGGTTGATGGAACTGCGGGGAAGGGGGTTCTTGGTACCAAAAGACAAAAGGATGACATTTCCATAGAGCAAACGACCTACCACCCGCAGCCGCGTCGAGCGAATTCTTCAACATAATAAAAAAAACGACTGCCGAGGATGTAGATAATCACCGGGGTAATGCCTCCGAAGCGGAATATTGCGTAGACGTTGGAAAAAGCGAGAAAAACGGGAGGAACTTAATAAATGAGAGCGTACGAAGAAAGCGACGTCGTCTGAATAATAAGAAAAATAAGATTGAAGAAGAAAATCGTCCGAAAGGGGAGGATTTACGTTGCGCTCTGCGCAACAATGAAGCAGAAAAATTAGATAGGTTAGAAACAAAGACGTATACCTTAAAGTAAAAAAGAAATGGACGGGAGGAGTAAAAGAGTAACCCTCGCAGGGCGGAAATAAACCGAGATAGCTATTAACACCTCGAGGGAGGTGTACGGCGTCATAGGAAAAAGGCGACATTAGTCGCTTTCACGACTTAATACCGACGAGGGAATTTATATAAGTACCCGGATGCCGAGGAAGCGGCGATAATTTGAAAATATCTCCTTTGCTTGGGGGACAAATTCAAACTGGACATTAGAGGATCCGTTTTTCACTGGAAGATGAAGCACCTCGATTAAAACTAAGACGGAAGTGTTTCTAGAAAATTAGACTTTGCGATATTTCCGCAAAGATGCTTGATACGCTGAAAATTCATCGGGGTATTGCGGAGTTTTCAAGATTGAAACAAGCGAGGAATACAATTGTTCAAATGAAATAGTCTTCAAGATGCGAGCAAGTAAGAAGAATATTAATACCTAATTGAAAGCTGTTTGCAAAATAAAAACACCAATTGCGTCTCGAAATTTTTAGTGGCAACAATCCAGCACATCAGCAATCTAGCTTAGGACAACTGATGGGAAGAAGGTTTGAGAATTTTTCGGTGTAGAGAAAAATAGCATTAATCATTCGACAGTAGTTGTTTTGTATCAAGTTTAATATTCAATATTTCAGTTCGTCAGTTTCTTCATTTGTAATTAAAGAGATTGTTTTGCGTTTATGATCTACAACTAGAAATCTTATTTGTGACTTTAAGCGTTACATACATAGATTATAGAAAAAATAAGGACAGACAGATAGAATAAAAATATGTTTGCAAAACTTTCATTCAAAATTCCACTCGCTCTCAGGATATATTAATTTCGAGGAATGAAATTTCTTATGTAGCGCAGTAAAGAGAATAAAAAAATAGTTCCAAGAATAGTAAACGACGCAGACGCGGAAAGTAAATTTTTTTTGGTTCGAAAGATTGGTGAGTGCTAGGGTAATGGATTTCCGTCGAGTAATATCTCATCCGATTTCGCTGGCAAGTATTTTGCTCTAACTTGGCCGACTCAGTTGATCGCCTTACGTTTAGGAGGTGCTCGCCGGGAAAAGAAGGAACAATTAATAGAGGTACATTTTGAAGAAAGAGGTTTATAAGAAAAGGAAGAAGATGAATGAACGGGTAGCTGTAGGGCGGGGAGACTCAGAAGCGCTCTTTCCGGGACACCGCATCGCCTTGGGATCGGAAAACCGCTAGGTTTTTAGTATGGACGAAACAATGAGGCTGAGCTGAGACGATGAGGAATATAACGAAAGAGAATGCGGGAAGAGAGCGAGCGAGAAGGAGAAACGGACATAGGCGGAATCGAGGTTACAGCCGCACCTAAAGGATCTCCTGATGGGACGGAGGACTTCGTTGGAAAGAGCTTGATAAGTCGCTTCGGCCGGAGAAAGACGCAGATGGGAGAGGGGAGCCGAAGAAAGAGGTCACACACACGCAAACTTCACCTTCGAACCGGCTTCTTCTAGGCCGTATACCTTTACCATGTACACATCACTCAGAGACCAACCTTCCATTACAATCCAGACCGTATGCGATCCTTTGATGATATACGATGCTCCGTTCTTATGCTGCTTGATTCTTCCCCCTAATGGATTTGCACAGATGAGCCCAAACGGTTCAAAGATGTTTCGTCTCCCAAGACCGAAGTCATTTCGATTGTTACAAAAGTTGAACGGTTTCTACTATTGCGTACAGCAACGATTAGATTTATTTCTTTCAACCGTCTATAGCAAGAACCAGTGGTGCAAATAGATCACACAGTACGACCATGTTTGAGCAGATTCAAACGCCGTAACGTCAGTACAATACAATATTGTTAGTGAAAAACTAGCTAGGAGACACACATTCGAAAAACGCGCGTGATAGGTTAGTAACGCGGAAGTACTCTGTGTGAGCGTAACGATACAGTAAAGATTGTGTAAAACGGATCATTTTTACAGCTGGGAGACACAAGAATGGAAAAAAACACGATATGAAAAATAGTGGAAGTACGGTGTAAAAAATAAGTCATTCGCTCGCGTTTAGAACATTTCTGCGTTCAAATACACGAATGAATCAGTTGTAGGGTGCGTGACCCAGACGATAAAAATCGGGTGTCATTCACGCGTCGTAACAGACATTTTAAGACCTTATACGTTCGAATATTGGATTTTTTGGCCAATAAAAAAATATTTCAAGGTTTGCTGAAGAAGTATAGATTTTTCGGTCACTTTACAGTTTTTCAATACTTATTTTTGGAAATTTGAGAACCGGAACCGATACTTTTTGCTAGTTTTTCTATCGATCGATATGTTTTTCTATATTTCGGACACGTTAACGATATTTTTTTTTTAGAAGTATCATAAACTATAGACACTTTGAAAAAATCATTATTCCTATATACCTAGTACTGAGAAAATTCCTTCCGAACGTGTCGTTCAGAACGATCACAATACTTCAATTTACCACTTAAACATGGAAGTGAAAATACCCCAATGAGATGTCATACAGAGGTGACCGCTGCTATGAACACACTGAAATTGATTGGAGGCCGAATAATCCTAGAAAAATTAATCGTAATTTGAGCATCGTTTGCTAGTTTGAATTAATTCACCCGACAATTGTACTACTACTGCCTCCCAGATCAGACAGATGTTCGGCCCAGTATAAATTGTTGTTTAACGTGTAAACTCCGCCTAGAGAACAATGCTTGACTCCTCTTCCAAGAAAGCTATATCTGCTTCCAGCTTGAAACACGTATACCGCTAAACACCGATTGCAATCATGATCTAAAATGCTAAATTAATTAAACACTCGTGTATTGACGGCTGAAAGCCAAATGACCGAAATAATCGTCATCAGCGAAAGGGAAATCCGTATCGCCAGAGGCAAAAATGATACAACATGTTTGGATTTCCTGTGGTTCAAGAGTTCTGAGGATGCCCGAACGTGCGAAAGTGCTCGGCCTGCCAAAAAAAAATTGAGGAATAAATAGGCTTGGTTTTATCCTCCTTGCGGCTTTATCATTATAATACGAAAAGCGAAACATCTTGGCAACCTGTCCGATCGTTTTGCAATTGATGATCCCCGCGGTTGTGACAGATATGACGTGAGACGAATAGGGATAAATGAAAGTTTTAATACCCGAGCAAGAGTCGATCTGAGAGCATCATTCGAACGAACACAGTAACACGTCGAATTTTGGACGGCGTTAACGCGAATAACGTTCAAACACGCGCTCTGGAACACGGCGGAAAATCTAATGATATGTGTCAGGGCCACCCGTTCAGTCTGACAACTCCTTTTCAACGTTTTCACCGCAATATTGAACACGAGAGCAGCCCGTCGACGTCGACGCTCAACTCGTACTATACTTTACCGATGTTATTCATCCTAGAGCAAGAAATATATTCAACGGACTGTCGAATGAACTCCTTTTATTTGGTTCGAGCTACACGATCCGCGATACATTCAAAGAGGTTTGTACAAGAGTTTCAATCAGCACGTTAGCGAACGTGTGCGAATGAAATTTCGCCGGTAGAAGAATTCAACAAAGCAAAGCGCGAAGGTGGAAACTAATTTCCTGAAAGTCGAGATGAATTACTTACGAGCGAAAATGTAAATGCGCTTCAGGGTGAGTGGAGCTTTTAAATCTCACATTTCTCGGCTTTCCGAGCAAATCGTGAATGCCGTAGTGGAAAGAAGATATTTCACGGAAATTCAATGGATCGGCGAAAGCGACATTTTCCTCAGCAGAAGGCGCACATATAATTTAATGCGTGAGAATAAGAGTGACTGATTGAGCGGATATTGAAATCTCGCGACAATTCCAAGTTCGCAACCGTTTTTCGAGAAAGGAAGAAATACAAATCAAGAAGTTTCCTGGGGGAAAATCTTAATTAACGTTTGCGGACAACAAAGCATTATTAGAGTAAAATACATAAGCACGAACGTCGAGTTTTAATTAAAAATACATACGGTAAGAAGTCCCGCGTTATTTGAAAAATTAAACCTCGAAATAAACAGCTAAAAAAGCTGACGAAGGTTTGAGGTAATTTGAGTATATTTTTCAAATTATTCTTTCAAATTTCAAGATTATTCAATGACATCCCAGAACCAGAACCTAATAAATTCCACAACATTCGTAAATATAATTCATTATAATTCATCTTCTTTTACCGGCTGAAATACGTCTAACGGGGAATCATCGCTCAAAACTGAAAACAATCGGTGAAGTGTCGTCGAAGAAAATATTTGCGCGCGGAGAATTTTCGCTAAGTTCAACGGCAATCAAAGGTGACCGTGCAGTTGAGATGTTTGTTTATTTATGAACATATTGAATGTTTGTTGAGAGCGTATGTGACCGACTGTTTACTCAACAAGTTGGTACGCGTTGGGAATGCGAGGCCTTCGTTGGATGTGATCGAATCATCGACAACCGTTGTCTTTCTATTGCGCAATCCCATACGCGAATGAGCCTCGCCTATTTCAAGGACAACTGACGACATGCGTGTGAATCGGTGCAATTCATATCAGGAGAGAATCGAGAATGGACTTCGTTCGGGCGTTGCAAATAAGTCGAATAATTATGGAGGATTTTTCACGCGCAAGGTAGCACAAAGGTTCAGTTTTAATTACAGAAATCAATAGGAAGGCGGAATCTATCCAATAAGCGAGCGAAGGTCGAAGAAAAATTGTAAGTTCTCCAAATATTCAGATGACTGTTTCCAATTTATTCAACGTATGATCATTTTCTATAGGTAGTGAAAATATTTATCGCCTCAAACGTCATCACTCATCCTCCAGCCATGAAAGAACCATTAATGAGTTTATTGCATCGCGTGTTCTTTTAAATCTACCACTTCTCGAATTTATCTTCGATTGATAAAAGAGCCTTAAGTTCTAAACAAAGACGCAATGTAATAAAACTCTCCTGAAACCGCAAGTTTCGAAGGAAAATTAACGGACACTGAACTTACGCATATGAGCCGGGTGCGACTTCAGCAAAAAATTCGCAATATCCATTTAGGGGGATGAAGGCATTTTCGAAATTAGCGACCTCGGAAATTTCCCATAACGATGACTCAGAAGCTCATTCCTTTTCAGTAGCGCTTTAAGTAGAACAGACGGTAGAAACATACGTCTTTGAAATGACTCAAATGAAACTCATGTAACTGAAGTTGCGCAATTCGTTGGGCCATATATGAAACAGAAAGGCGCCATTGCGCAATATAGAGAACAAAGTAAACGTATCCTTTCGTGCGTTATTTGGACGAGTAATTTGATGCTCAAACGTCAGCGTAGTAGGACATTTGTCGTGATTGCCTCGAATCGAGTGAGAGAAGAGAGCGATTTTCAAGGAGCAATCGATCTAATTATTCTGGTACAAACTCAACCAACGAAGAAATAAATTAAAGGGAATAAATACTAATTATTTTACAATCGAGATATATTATCTTATGTGGTGTAGTATGTACCTCCAAAACTTGGAGAAAAAAACACTCCAAATTTTCACTCTATTACAGAAAATATGAAAAGTAAAAAGCTGGAGTGAGAAATATTTGGAAAAAACAAAACTAGCGCTCTCTGCACTTCCAATCTTCGCTTTTATTTAGTCCACCTTCAATAAATACGATCGAGCTGGAAAGCTGCCAACTAAAGAGTGAAAAGTACTTTCATAAAAAAAAACTTATTCGTATTAGAAAACAAGCTGATATTTTAAGGAGAAAGAGCATATTTTGCCACTACCTAAACAGGTTTCGAGGTTATCGGATATAGTTTCCCGGACGCGATAGTTGGGCGTGAAAATCTGCCACACGTGGGGTACAATGAGTTGGAAATTAACTGTAATGAGCCGTCACCGGTTGTGAACCTCGTTCGCATAGTTTCAACTCGGTTCCTCATGTGAATATCTATAACCTCATCCACTTTTCGTCGGAAAACAATGGCGGAAACTGGTTCAGAGGATATGCAATTAGCGACATCGCACACGAGGAAGAGAATGAAGCTCATCTTATGGTAACGAGAAGCCGAGGGTAGCGTTTTGTAATTATGTCACTGGGAAACCGAGCCCTGGTGAAAGATATTGGACACTAAGCTCGGATATATTGCGGCGAAGTAGACTTTGCGGCGCTATTGTTCTCGGATTGCATTTCAGTCGGGAAAGAAGCGTAAAAGCAGTTTTGGCACAAAATCGCCAACTTGAACAATGTCGCTATTATTGCGGACAATTTATATACGACGAATTAAAGTGTTAATGCTCGATCGTTAGACTAAAGCTGATACAGCATGGGAGGCAATTTATTTCTATTTAACCGAATTCAAAAGAAAGAGTTTACTCAAGTTGACCAGTGAGTTGAAAAAAAATTATTCTTGATTTATTAGTCGAGCTCTAAGCAATTTCAAGTCCAACACATGATACAAAATCGTATTATAAAAAAATTAATAATAATAATAATTTAAAACACAATAACAGCTTTTAAGGTTTAGGGGATTCAAGTTTGAACAATATGAACCTTCTACATCATCAACAGACACAAGCCAAATCCATTAACCTATTAGCTCGTTTAGTTAGCTCTCTCCTCAGTAATTCGTAGAAACCCAATCGATCAATGAATATTAGACAGAATATATCCATCAAAACGGGAATAATTATGTTAGTGTAATATCAAATCTACGAAATCAGACTAGTACATTATTGGAATTTTCGTCTCGAAGCATTGCTGGCGCGAAACCACATTCAGGACTTGATTATACGAACAAGGCAACCGTTGGCAACTTTTTCCCCCATCGCTGTTGTTCTAGGTAATTGGCGGAATCGTACGGCGATTGAAGGAGTGCTCAAGGGCTAAGCTATGTTGGATGAAAGCGTTCGAAAAGTTCCGCCCAGCTTCTGCCCATTCATTTCGCGGAAAGGGCGAAGTTGCGCAACTGTTTCGTTTGTTTCGAACTGCCCGTTTTACGAGAGAACGGAAGCTGCACGTAAGAACATTCGCATGAATCTCACATCACGTGATTGTGCGTTATCCGCGTAAAATTGTTCACTATTCGTACGTATGTTGAATAATATTGTAGGAAGATATGACCTCGCTCTAATTGAGAAGCTCAACATCCGGAACGGCACAAGGACTGTGCAACAGAGCGCAGCGATCGTGGAACTGTAGTACGTTCAACCTGTGCCCTCCAGTATTATACAACAGAACCCATATACTGAAGAGAATGATGAGGAGAGAAACTAGGCTGGACGATCACATCTTCATTCGAAAGCCTGTTACAACATTAGAATAACCGAAGATGTATTCCCAGCCAAGATGAATAATGCGAGGATTCACATGAACTATAAAGGAATATTGACACAAGAATTACGAATCGTGTACAGGAGAACGTGGTGTCAATACTCGAGCCTTCGGACCCGTATAAATCCTGTTTTAGTTTCGTTGGGGGAAATTTTCTAAATTATTTCCTAGCGTCGGGTGCCAAATGTCTGCCGGAGCCTGCAGCCGCACGTTCAGCTCTCCAATCGGATCCCCTCACGTAGAAATAAACAGGTAGCACCCGAGGGGAGGCTAGAATGGATTGCAAGCGAGGCTTGAGAGGGTGATGAATGGCCTTTAACGATCAGCAAAGAGAGATAGGGAGCTCGAGAGAGGTACGTTTGCGTAAAAGGTGCAAGCGAGTGTGCGGTCGTGCTTGCAGTCCTGCAGCGTGCTTTTGGCGAAGCCTTTAGAGAAAACCCTTTCAACGCCAGTGTATTTTACATGTGGGGTGTGGAAACTGGCAAAGCTTTCGGGTCCAACGGCGAGGAAGGTAGGTGCAGACGAGGTGTGAAAGCCTCTGCAGGCTGCAGAGAGTTCGACCCGACTTCCCCATGTTTTTAGACGTAAATACCCAGCAGGACCTTACGAGCACGGTTGAAAAGTCATCGTCACCGCGTTTTCCGAGGCTTTAGATGAAAATATTTCCCTCGCTCTAGAGGAGAATATTTTTTCAATATGATCTATTACTCGCAGATGAATGGGATTCCAACAGTAGCAATATTGGGAGGGGTGGATTTTTTATGTAGCTCTTCGAGCTGAATTCATAGATTACCCGGATGTGAGTAAACATTCGTGGGAGCGGAAACGCTTTACGGCAAAATACGCTGAACAAAATTGGTAGTTCTTACAACTGTGAATACAATTATCAATGTTATTTAGGGTCAACACTAAACGAAGCCAACTTTGAACTTCGATATATGAACAGGAGACGACGAGCAGACCCCAATTCAAACAAAGCAAAAGGGTTTTCCTTTTCGAATAAAAATTTATTTCCCTTTCGCTTCTCCTATCAAGTAACAATGTCTACTCCGTGAGAAATTACGGAATATTTCCACACGAAAGATCAAACAAAAAAAGGTTTCGATATTTTCCAGGCTAACCGCGATGATTGTTCACACAGTACAGCTTTACTCAAAAGACAGCAATTCCAGTGCGGATTTCCAAGAAAAGCACTCGAAACATTCGTACTTCGACGAAACGGCCGAACCTTCGTAGATCCTTCATTATGATAAATAACATTTCAATCGAAATCCCTTGCCAGGTCGGATCAAAGTCGTGGTGAAACGCTAGACATCGACACAGCTTTCCATTCGGTAACTAATTGGAATATCTACATCTGAACAATCGACAGAACCTAATTGTGCCATGATAAAGACTATTTCCTGGTAGAGATGAGGAAAATAATCTGAAATGGAGGTCGAGCGAACGTTAGCTAAGGAGCGCTCAAAAGCTCGGATAACCGCTGCTAGATGGGCTGTGTAGAACCGCTAACTACCTACGTCTGGAAAGGAATTATTTAACGCCATGTGGGTAGACCTGCGTTTCACCAACAGCACGGAAACAATGCAAAATGAAATAGCTACAACCGTTTCTGCTATTGTATACTAATAATGTACCTATTTGAGACAAGAAATGCGACACAATCGTACAATTTAATTTTAAATGAACTCATTGTCTGTTAAAATTGATAAAACGATTATCTTTCTGGAAAGGAAATTACTACTTATCATTAGTATTAGTTTCTAAAAGTTCTTATTATAAAAGAAATAAGAGCATGATGGAAATGTTGGAAACGTGAAAGAGGATATTTTAAATATTAAAATTAGAAAGAGAAGACGATAGAATATTGCCGAGAAAAACCATTATGTTCGAGAAAAGCGTTTCAATCAAGTGGTGAATGAGTCCTTTCCGAAAATACGGCTTTTATTAAGACGGAAAATATATTTAAATCGGAAACTACCTTGAAATCGAAGTTGCTGAAGAAGTTTCGATCGACTTACCTGGAAAAAAGGAAAGAACACATTTTAATTTGAAATTCCTGAAACTGAAATTGTAGTCTGAAAATCATGTATCATAAATAACAATATCATGTATCATAATAACGACTGAAAATTCCTAACGCACAATAGAAATCGACACCCGAATAAAATCTCTCGTAATGGAAAAAGCTCAGGGTTTTCCGTGTGGCAGTATCAATTCGAAGAAAGAAATAGTGTTTCTGACGATTGGTAAAGAGAATTCCATATAGCTGCGGAATGTTAAGGTTACGATGGAATGTTGGGTAGAAGTTGAATCTAGAGGAACGTGTGAAGGTATCTTTTTCAAGTGGGAGTTATTCTCAAAGTCGATAGCAAAAGAAAATTATACGCCGACGAATGAATCAATTTCACATCTCACGGATTATCTTTCACAGAATTCATATTTCTAGAAATGACTATATTTCTCAGCAACAAATTCAGTCACTGCTCTGTAACAGCAATAACACATTTAAACAATGCCAGGCGATTTAAATCCTCATCTATCACACAACAAAACCGTTCTATACTCGTGAATTATCACCTCTGAAGAGGGAAAAAAATAAAAAACGGTCGAAATCCTTTTCACTGATTTTTATTTCTGACAAAACTCCACGAAAGACGATCGATTCCGTCAGTTTAAAAGCAGCCGTGGATAGAATATTGTTTACTTCTTGACCGATCAGTATCGGCCGCATTCCGTTTGAACTGGCCCCACAAGAAGAGGCTCTTTTTGCCATGGCCTGTTATGTAGTCAAAGCGTGAAGCTAAAGAAGAGCATCTGCATGTTTCGAGCTTCCAGACGGCGTAGACAATTCGCTAGGTAAGCAAGGCCGATTTCGACGGAACGGAAGATCGTGAGTTTTTCATTTGGTGGGCGTTCGTAAATTTCTCCAGGGAAAAAGCGTCCGATAGCGGTCGAGTTCAGAGGTTGAAAAATCGAATGACAAAGCCGAAAGGCGTAGCTAACATGGACTGCCGTGATTTGGGAAGTCGCTGAAAGAAATTCGAAAAAAAAAACTTGGGAAAGAATTCGAGGAAAAGGAGTCAGATACAAGACGAAATTGATCAATATTCACCAATCAATATAAATAATGATTCGTGTTATGGTTTTATGTGTGTTACAAAGCCATTTCACGTTATTTCGACTTCCCCGAATCGGGCTTGATAGGGTTTCAAGACATCGGAAGTTGGAAAGAAGTTATTATCCGATAAAAACGAAAGCATCTTCGCTAACTGAATTACTCCATTACTTTTTCTTCACAGCCTCGCGAGAACTGGAATTTTGACCATTCGTCAATATTGTACCAATGGCTTTCGGTTGAAGTTTCCGTTTTCGCGGGTTCCCCTCAACTTTCGCATACAGTTCCTCTCGATTGCGACCACGGAGACCCTATAATCGAATTGTGAAAGGGGAGAGAAAATGTCGGATCGCGATAGTCAATTCTGATACTAGAGGAATGTAAGGGAAACGTGTGCTACCGGTCAAGTATGGATTCTAAAGCTAATTTCTGACTGATCTGACCTAAACATTATTTTTTCAACCCCCTACAACCCTATTTTTTTCAGTTTCCTACCGCGAACGGAAGGATAATTATTTCCGTAAAGAAACCTTTAACATTCGACATTCGAGATGAAGCGAATTTTCATTTAAAAGCGGTTTGACGGGCTATCGCGAATATTGAATTCAGCATCGAAAGCAATTCGAACTCGATTAAATCCATTCCATGGTTCTTGCTCAAGTTGAAAACAAACGCAGCCCAACCGAATTAACCGGCATTCGTTTTTATACATATGCGAGATGAACTAGTACGAACATATTACGAAAGTATTTCCAAACGAAAGCGAGCAAGAAAAAAAAACACCGCGTGTTTTCTCTCTATTATTTCTATCTCTCCGTTGTATGGCGCTTAAAAAAACCGCGAAACAAACGGAACGCAGAGGAACTCGTTTTGTTTCGCATTCAAGACGAGAGGTATTCTTTGAATAATACATGCACTTGAGCTTAGAATAGAGCGTCAAGGATGTACAAAAGAGTGAATTCATCATTTTCATGCTAAAACTCGAGGGCGGTAGGTCGAGCGAAGGAGTATATGCTAAGGGTGTGGTCTGCTCTTGTAAGAAGCGCAGAGCAAGAGCTTGCAGTTAATATCCGCACAGCGTCCGCCGTTGTTTCGAAAAGCCGTTTCTTCCGAAACTACGGTCTCCGTAGGCGCCGTCAAGCTCACGTATTATTAATCGCGTTACTTTTACCCTGGAAGAAATAGCCGCGGAAGAGAGAAGCGTATCATCTTTTGAATTTAAAACAGGGGCGCCGAAGGTGAGGGAATCTTTCGGGAATTCGACCGCGTACCTACCTGAGTCAATGAGATTGAGGTCGTATTAGCGAATTTTTAACGACAATGAGATTACCGAGGAGCGTGAGAAAAATGTTCAATTCCGCCTAGGTTCGTTTTATACTAGAACGGTAAGGAATAGGTGAGCGATTTCAATTAGGTTAACAACCGGAGGATACACAAACACTTCCAAGACAAAAATTGAAAAAATAATACTAGAAAAAATCCAATGATAGCAGGCATATAGGTTCATCTGAGCTTGCGGACAAAAGTTTTTTTCCCCTGGTAATGATTATTTGTTATGGCGTACGATAATATGGTCGATTTTTATAGTTTGGAAAACACACCGCACTTCCGCGTTATTCGCATTGCCCGTTACTTCGCAGCCAATATTTTCCCTGAACTGCTTGTTTTCTTATTATCTATTTTGATGAGCTGGATTCGTTTGCACAGAGGGGAAAACATTGTCTGCGCCCAACTTGACAGATAACGGCTCACCGAGTGCTCATCGTTGTAATCGTCTCATGTTACACGTGGAACATCCGTCTCAGTTCCCATGAGTCAGCCGCAAGTGAGTCAGGAGCGACAAAGGTTGGAAAATGAGTCTCAGGTGGTCCAGAATATTTTTTAAGACGCTCATTTTCATACGGATGTAGCGAACGTGGAAAATAACTGAGTGCTCGGTGTATTATTAACAATCGAGCAACAGGAAGTATCGTTGCAAAGTGTTTACTATAAAAATATTTAATTCTAAAAATTTCAAAAATTACTTTATTCATTTATTTATATATTGTACGGGCGTGAACCCAATTGACATGAATGTAAAGAGGAAAAGAGAAAAAATTGTAGGCGAGCACAGCGCCACAGGGGTATAATGAGTGGTGACAATAATTATGGTACGAAAATGCACATATATAATTCTAGAATGAAGAAAAACCAACACAATTATGTCATCTTTTTGGCAAATGTCGTTCAAACCGAAAAAAAATCAAAGGCAAAGTGGATTTTATTTACTAATAATAAATTTAACTCAAAGTCTAGAATATCGCTATGCTAGATTACGTTATTAGTCTTTTATAAAATTGATAATTAATCCGGGAAAAGTCCAAATAAAATTTGCACAATTTTCTTCCATAGTTGTAATTAAAAAATTGAATACAAAAGAATGTCCCACGTCGTCGAAGATAAATAATTCACTACCGTACAACCTGTTACACACATCTTTGTGTAATGATTTATAAGGAAGACGCTCCTGAATCGTTCCATGCGAATTTCGATTAGTTTTCACTCACATTCGAGTTCCGAGTCGATTCGAATTACCGGTGTCATCATCAGCTGACAAGCGATCTAAATACAAAGCGTTTCCTTCAAGCTCAGGTGGCGCGAGGTTTCTCGTCATGTTCGCGTTACATTATGCGCATTAGGGTAGTCTCCCTTTCAACGGAGTGTCACTGGATCGCTTGATATGCCGAGCGCGCGTCAGTTGATTCAAGCGGTTGAACGACACGATTGAAGCCTTCATACACTCGCTAATGAGACTGAATTAGCCGCGGAATTATTGCGACGTGAAGACCGTGAATTCGATACAAAGGAGGCTTAACTGCTCGGAAGAATTGGAATCGCATTAGGTCATCCGTTTGGGCACGCGAATATGATTTCTACCAATTTGAATGATTCGATCGATGCGGTTTCCGTTTATAAAATGAATCGAGTTGTATCGAGAAATTATGTGGAAGGATTGTAGTGGATCTACGATATCGATATAAATAGATAGCAATGAGTAGATAAGAATAAATAATTTATATAGTAATGAAGTATGATAATTGAAAACTACAGACAATTTTTCTTTCAATTTTTTGACGCTGGAAATGGAGTATTAACATTTTTATTAAACAATGCTGCAAAGAGGTGATCTTATTAAGGAATATTGTTGCTTGATCCAGTTCCAATCAGAATCGAATCGTGTACTTTTTTTTACATAGTTTCAAAAGTTATCCTCGCATTGCATTTTTCCCGCGACCCCAACAGGAATTGAATGCTCGTCTGATTGCTCAATATTAAGAAATTCACAGTTACATATAAGCGATGGGAAAAAAGTCCGAGAAAATACACTGTTGTCGAGACGAAACAGCTTCATTCATTTTCGAAAACTTCTTATTTCCCAAGTTTTCTTGGAATTCGTATAATCATAGCAAAATAGTGGTGTATTTATTGTTTACTAATTATGTATTGGATAAATTAATACACAGGATGATTATTAACCACCCAATAAGCAGAAAAAAGACATTATCAATTATTTAAAAAATAATGCACTGTCCTTAAGTAGTTACAAGTCGAAGAACCAATTAGCTAATGCCCCCCTAACCGCTTGACGTTGCGAGAAATGGAAGTATAACACGATTGCGCACTGGGATAACTGGGAGAAAGTGAAGGAAAATGCGAGGAAACTTCTTGCTAGATGACGTCATAACGCGCTCCATTGTAGCGCCATCAATTCACCAGTATCTCGAAAGTCCGTGAGCTCGATAATGCTCTTCATTAGGCAAATATTACCGGGGGAAACGACAATATTCCCTTTATGCCGTCTATAAATTCACGACTATCGAATTTCACCTCTCCCCTTTCCATTTCCTTCGCGAGAGTTCCGAATGAACTTGGTCGGATTAGATAAAAGTCTGAAAGGGTGATAAAAAACCAGATGCGCTCTTCTTCATTCCATCGCCTTGAGATTGCCTACCAACTTCTGGCGCTCTTCTTCGCCGTCCGAAAGGTTTTACCACATGGCCCGATGACGTCATAGGATGAGCCGACGGTTTTATTTCCAATTCTCACCCGCCTTTTTTGTTCCAGGGGAAAAAGCCTTCGGCATGTTCGGATTATCGAAAGTAATTCGAAAAAGCTGTATCCGGAGAATTAGATTTTTTTACTATAAAAAATGTATATTAAATTCTCACAGCACTATAGGACTGTTATACCGGGGCTGTTATAGTCGAAAAATTCAAAATTTATGGGCTCGTTCGAGGGAAAAAATCATATTTAGGAATAACGGCCCCAAATAACGGCGAAAAACCAAACTATTGCGAAACCTTTGGATAATGCATCGAATAATGATAACACCCCACTATACAAAACGATGCAAATGATACTATACACTTAGTTGTTGATAAAAATAAAAAAAACATCAAATTTTGAAGGGGGTTATATTTTTTCCAATGGCGATTACAAAGGCTTATTATTTAACTATAATTTACATCACATTTAAAATACACCATTTTAATTGAAGGGTTGATTTTTTTCCGTCCAATAGTTCGAACAATTCACTCGATCTTTGACATTCCGTTCATTGTAGCGGACATCGAGCAAGCAATTTGTAGCTACTCTCGAATACATACAATCTAACCGAAATTGCCTATTAATGGATGCCGTGGGAATCGAAGAGCAAGGCGGAGTGGAATTTAACACATTTCACGCTCGGGAACGACTGCCTCTGTTGAAGCGATTCACAATCAAAAAACAAGCGATGCGTGTAATTTTCCGCGTCGCCGCCGACGCGTCGTTAACGTCCGGTAATAACGAGGTAATGACAGACGGAAGGTAGCTCAGGGTAGAACCATCCGTGAATGATTTTTATATCCCGAGGGTTGAACCCTTACCTGTTGAACTCGGTCAAGCCAACAAGCTCTAGATATGACAAGAGTTATTATCAATAGAAGCACAACTCGTTAGCACCTGACGGCGTTTATAGGTGAAGTGATTTCACATTATCGCTCTTTGCTCGGCTCGCGGTAATTTACAATTGAAGCGACCGAAATTAGGGAATTCGGTAAATTAATATTTCACGTTTTGCTAAATAGTTGCTAACGAGTAAAATCGCCGCAAATCTGATTCTGTAATGCGAAGTAATATTACGTCGGGTTTGTCGAAAGAGAGAATTCCACGGTTAACGAAAGAGTAATTAATTATCACTGAGAGAGATCTCGCGTTCGGCTTTCGAATCGGTAAAATCTGCGGAATAACAGTTTCGCGCAAATGGACGCGCAGGTAAGCTGGCATCCCGAGATAAGCAAGTGTAGGCTTAGTCGTCAATTGTGCGTGAAATTCGTTCAATCCCAGCACCGTCCAATGACTATGAACTTATTACCCGCTCATTCCAGAACGCGACCTACATCCCGACTCTACGGTGCTTCCTAGTACGGGTCAACGTTGTCTAATTTACGCGACGCGCAAACGGCTAGACCAGGTGAGCGGGGAGAGGATTATAATGCAGAGTAGGGGAACGCTCAGTGTTACGTTATTATGGCCATACGAAGAGAATGCGCCTCGGAAAGGGGAATTTAAGCTCGACTGTGTATACAGTGAGCTATTCTTGTAACCGCACCCTGGGCCCTAAATCCTGCTAAAATTCGCCCCCTCGGGACGTTTGGCCTACACTGCGGTCGCCCTCGGCTTGATGAAGCTAAAAGACAGAACCTGATGAGCTCGCCGAATTCAAACTTAAAATCTGAGAACATAACGTCAAGTAAAATCAACCATTTTCACTTACAAAATTAAAAAAAAAAATGAAGAAATTAATAAAATAAAAATATATTTGTGTTTATCTGTACCAGGTTTCCACCTTCAAAAAATGTTTTTCTCCCTCATTCTCTTGATTTCGTGTCTCTTGTCCAAATCTGCAATTATTTTTCGCCAACCACTTTATTTTGAATTGAATCATAACTTAATTTCGTCTTTCGCTTATTGAATTAGTAATTGTTTATTATCTTATTTAGTTGTATTTTTATTTTTTTGTATTTTTGGCTTCAAGATATGTAATTGCGCTTTAGCTCGGACTGCACCAAAATAAATATGTAAATTGTATTTATTTCAACGTTAGGAAAAAACGGTTCAGGACACTTTTGTTGCAAATTGGTTGTGGAATAAGTAGTGAAAGAACTGCGCACCCTATTAAATTGCCATTGTAAGAAGTTTGTGAATTATTTTTGTATTTTGTGTAAAAAGAGAAATATTCTATTCTATTCTATGTACACCCTGCAGAACAAGCATTTCCAGTTAGGAGTAAATTAAGTAAGAAAAATTCTAACTCCTCAAATATTACTAAATATTATTTTTGAAACATTCAGCCGACCCTTTCTCAATAGAAGCGTTCGCTTATACACGTTTTCCTGCCAAGAATAACCCATTTTAAGGCGATCGGTCTTTACTTGGTCGTCGATATTTTAACTCTCCCAAGGCTATTTTCCGGACCGCATTAACATTTCGGAATGGAAAACAATTCAGCTCTGGACGGTTTTCAACGGAAGCCTTTAAAAGTCTTCTCGAATTTTATGAGCCCAGTCGACGACGACGCATTGATCATCGCATTCGAAGGGCCAGCCCTCGTAAATTTGCAGGGAACTCATGAAATAAAAAAAAACCCAAGAGATTCACGGACGACATCTGTGCATTAAAGCCGCAGATTTATGAGAACGGTTCGGTCTCCGCTGTGCGCTCTATTTTATCGCCAAACAATTCACATTTTCAAGCTTTCAACGAGGAAATAATAATCCGAAAGAAGAAAAGTCGACTTTGAGTTCGAAAATATCTCGCACTATAGATCTGATGACTAAGTTACGTTTTGCATTTGTTGACACAGAAGTATTCTTAAACGCTCCAAAGGCGATCAGTTGACAATGAGACACTCGTACGGACATAGTAAAAAATCGAATGATGAAAAACTAGTCAACGATAATTTCCTCTGCAAGAGTGCATCTACAAATTTCCTTCAGAATTGCCCTCCTTGTGTTAACAGATTTCGGCCTACGTTTGGAGAGACATGGCGACGAATATTCCTCATAGAGCTCGTTTTGGTCCAGACCTATATTCACCGGAGAATCACGAAGCCATCATTTTGTCGGCACAATCCCAGGCCGCTCTCCACTATAAAATTATTACCGAGTTTATCCGATAAAGGAGCAAGATCAGCGAAAAATAGGCGGTTGCGTAATATTTTGAAGGCTCTATACTTGAACAAGACCATGTTGAAAACCATATGATAAGTATTTGCGCGGCTTTGTTCGTGCCAAGCCCGTACGAGGGTGAAATCGCGTTTCTCGACTGCCATGCGTTAGGCTTTGGAACTAGTCGGGCCTCGGCTGGACCGAACGGCGGGTTCAGGGTCACGCCAAGGTCTGCAGCCAAGCGAACCTTTCCATTCGCGAGAAGCTTAGCTTCGTCTTGAAGCCAACACAACTATAAGAGCTCGTTCGTGATTCGTTTGCACTTCCAGGAAAGACTTCGTTTCTCACCATTCAAATCAACGTTTGAGTCGGAATCTGAATATGGCTCATTATAGCTGGAAATACTCGACTTACGATATCTGCTTTTTATCGAGAAAAACTATCGTCATGGAGAATGCATTAAAGGAGAAGTCGATGATTATGACGAGGAACTTAGTGTCGGTGAAATGTTCGAAATAAAATACAATAATGTTTATTTTGCAGTTATGGACGCTGTGCTGAAGCATTTCAATCAATTTCGCATTAGAATTAGTGCCATAAAGACACTATATTTCTTCCATCTTCACGATTATTATTTCCTTCGCTTTCTGTGGTACTCCACGTCGCTTCTGTAGCCTTCCATTCATCGCCAGTATTCATTTTACAGTTACTTCCTCGCAGTAATTATCGCGAAACTCAACATCCTCGGAGACTGAAAATGGAAACAGTTCTGTTTCACTTATACCGACGTTGCTCAACTGCACAGGTTTCATCAACTCGCGAAGCGGCTTGTAATGGGCGAATTAGCGAGGAAGCTGCATCAACGAGCATGCATTGATCGTACACGCATCAAGCGTAGTTATTCATCGAAGGGGATGATCGATAATGAAGCACTCTGACGTTCCGAGTGCGAGCTGGAAACAAGGCTCGAGTCTTCCACTTGGCTAATATGAAGAGCCTCGCCGCATTCAGTCGGGCACTTAGAGAGAACGGGTATTATCGATCGACAAATCGGGAACACGCATCGCGGATAAAATATTGCAAAATACCTCGGGGATTAGAAAGTAGACCATTATTAGATAAAAGCGATTTCAGTATTTTAAATTCACTTAATTTCAATCACGGCGCACACGCATAATAATAGTTTGAATAAAAAATAAAAATTTATTTAAAAAATTGTTAACAACTTTTTCTGCAGTTGTTGTTAAATTTTGTTGTAGTTGTGTGCTGTTACTGTTGTTGTTGATTGTTGCTGCAGTTGTAGATGCTGTTGTTGTTATTATTGCTAGTTTTATTGCTGCTAATTTTTGTTGTAGTTACTCAGGTGTTGTTGCATTGCAGTTAATTAGCTACGTCCATGTTTAGATTTTTAATGTTGTTGTTGTTATGCGTCGCTCCATTTGCTGTTGTGTTTGTAACTGTTGTTCGTTAATTGTAGATTTGTTGTTGCTGTTGTGCGTTGCTGCGATAGTTGTTTTCGTTCTTCTGAGTTGTTGTTGTTGCTATAATTTTGCGTCGATGTTAACTGCAGTGCAATGTTGTTTATCTTTCTTGTAGTCTATGAACGATATGATTGTTGGAAATTTAAAATAAAGGCTTCGAATATATACGAAAAGTTGGCTAGCTGAACTGAGCGTCATGTTACATCAGAGGAGCAGATAACCGAATCCATTCATTAAATTTATCTCAAACAGGAAACGACAAAAAATCTATATCATCTGCGTTTTACGCAACCTGCGAATGTGATAATAAATAGGACGCTTTCAGTCTACGGCCAGAGATACTTGAAGGAAAAATATGACTATCCGAACGTACGTAAATTACTGCGAACATAGGATAGTAACGAGAAATTTTGGTAGAACAATGGATCGCCATTTATTCTTATATATTCATTTTATCCCCTTATATTCCGCTCGTTAAAACGAACCCTTTTTCCAACAAATACGTGAGGCGATCTTAGAAAAGCTGGAAGGCGAATCGCTTTCATCTCGATACGCTAATTGGGGTTGTATAGAGGACTAGCGATATTTTTCAAAATACACGCTATACGAACGGAAAATGAATGATCCCTTTAGAAGAGGTTAGCGACCCAAGCCTATTCAATCATCAACCTTTGACCAGCATAGCGAGAAATTTAAAGAAAGAGCGTTTGTGAAATCTTTGGTTGAATATTTCCGCTCCATTTATAGCTCAATTTATCGTTCGGAACGAGTCGAATACTATTAAGGGAAACACGCCGATAAAATGTACGCGGGTCAATAAATAAAAATAAACGTAAAACCGGTTGATGCAATTCTCTAGTTCAAAGACAATGTTATCACAAAATGGAATACAAGTAGTGCGACCGAGTCTGGGGGTTTCAAAGTTAAATTAGCGCGAGAAAAGTTTAATTGGGTCAGCAAACTGTATAATAAGTTTCGTCGAGGTGCAAATCTAAACAAAAGGTAGTTGCTATACTGCGGCTAATTTCGTCCACCATAGAGAAAGTGCGGTCTCGATTGTCCGTTGTATTCGAACGAAATACAAAATGGAACATAGGTGAGACCAAGGATACGCCAGACGGGCTAAGCATTCCCAGACGCATTAGAGCTTGACAGACAAGCCGGGGTTCACCGTTATCCGACTCACGTCACTCGAACATAAGAGAGTGAATATTTCAATCGACAGACAGCTGTTGGAAGGGAAACTGGAAGAATAATTTGTTTGGACGTCTACGAAAATTCTACAAAAATGATATAATAATCAATTTATTGGTGCATTGATTATAGGAGGTAATTATTGGTAAGTAGGCAGTTAATGGTTGGACGAAAAACCCATTCCGGTGTATCGAAAAACAGCCCAAGTTGTCGATTGAGCGCCGATCACATTTTCCGGAGACAAAGTATAATTTGGAAAATTGAAAAAAAATCAGAAAATCTACGGTCAACTGAAACGGGTCGGTCAAAAGTTGAGGGTTCAACATTCGATCATTATGGAGCCAAGATCCAGTAGAAACGACCGGAGGCGCGGCGTCGTGACTGCCGAGGTGACAAACCGTTCTTTTATAACGAGAACTCAAGTTTGAAAAGGGGTTAAGAAGGCCAACGGTGGAGCATTGCTGGGAGCAACCAGGAGAAGGTTGTTGTGTAAGAAAATGTCGACGGATAGGAGTGCAAGGCTCTTGGCGCGGGCGAGCCTCGAGATAGAAGAATGGAAGGGCACGCGTACGGGTCGTGACTCGACCCCGCCACACCCTAGATCTCGATCGAGAAAATAGGGCTTCAATTCCTTCTTCCATCCACATCTGAAGAGTTGGTAGACCTCGCAAGAGGCCAACAGGCGCTCAACCTCATGTAAATCTGTCCCGAGTTTCGAGAGCATTGCAAACAAATATACTCCAAGTTACGACGAACTTGAGCATTAAACGAGAAAAACTGGAGTTGGAATAAGACGAAAGACTGGGCACGTTTTTATCGATGCGATTTTCACTTGGATTGAATTCGAATCGTGCGACATTCTCGTCTTCAAACGTTAAAATGAGTGTAGAAAGGAGAAAAGGACAGAAATCAATTTCGCAGATATATAATCTAGCGGGGCACTTACCTGGCTGAAAATCCGCAGCTGCATGCGCATAAAAATAAAGTAAATCACAAAGGTAAAACTACTGATAAATAATACGTCAACAATACAATAGTAAAAAAAGTCAAGATGAAACTAGTGTTTTTCCTGATTCGATTAACATTTTTCAAAGAAATATGAACGAAAGTCAAGGAGAACTGGTCGGAAAAAACCTTGAAATTCTGAGCTCCGCCCTTTCACTTAACCAGGCACTAATACCTTTGACCGAAATTATAATAAAGCTGAATATGATTCCCTGTACAAATGATAAATTTCGTAAGTTAAATCGACAAACAACCCTAAAACCTTCTACAGCTTCTCTCACCAACCTAAACATTTTATTTAGGATGAAAATTCACTCCTGAGCGTATCCTGTAAATACGCTTGGAAACGGTGCTTTACAGGTCACGCCCTTATAGCCGAAGGGGTTCGAGAGTTTACAGTAATGAGCGGAGCTGCTCCTTGAATTCTAAACGGAATGAGCCATTAGAAACGTACAGGATGAACTCGTCTATTAAGAAGATCCCATGCCCTCTCATAGCTTCATCTGCGATCGTAAATTACCTGAAGAGCGGTACGAATAGATCAGTGCTATAGATACAGAATTAGGTCACACGCTCATTCTGAGAATAAGACGGCGTTAAATAAATTTATTAGTTCCAGCGGAAAGTAATCGAGGTATGCAAAGTGCGCAGGGATATTAATAATAGAGCACACGCTAATTCAATATTTATCAGCAGATTTAATTTTAACGGCGGAAAACGGACACTTAAAGGAACCAATTAATATAAATCGCAAGAAAAATAAGTTTAAAATGAGACAATAAGATGAGTAGCATAAACCGTAAATATACATACAGTTTGACATTGCGCGTTTATCAATAAATTTAAAAAGTCATTAAAAATACATTTAAAAAATAAATAGATAAAATAAATAAATGTAAATAAATTTAATTATTAGATATTTTTAATAAATAATTTGTAGATGAATTCAAATAAAATAATTTCTTTATTCAGCTCAAAATCAAATGGTCAATCGAATGCTAAAGTTGATTGTTTAAATGTCATTAATTAACTAAAGATTAATTATTGATATTTATTTTTTTATTGTCGAAATGCTCTATTTAAAATGTCAACGTGGAAGTTGAAATAATTAAAAATCCCCAGATTAATAAACGAAGAAGGGCGGCCTCTAATGATTTCAAGCTGAATGATAATATTCATTAATGGACTGCATACTCCGTTTCGATTGCAATATTCTTGTAGCTCGACTTCTATCCACACCGACCTCGGAAAAGAAACGGCGTGACTTGTGAATTTTTTAATATCGACGTCCTCGCAGAGCACCACTCGTCGATTGGATTCTTCGAAGTGTATAATTTTCTCGTAACTTCCGCGAAGATAATTAGCTATTGTTGAGTCAGGTATTTGTGTTTCAAAATGGGTTTTATCGGGTGCCGATTGCTCTGGTAAAATTTTAACCTCGTCTCCTACTTCTAAAGCGATAAAAAGTTGTGATTTTTCCTCGCCAAGACGTAACAAATGAGGAAATTCGTTTTAGTTTTCTTCGTCAACAAACTATAATCAACTAGCGAATTTTCACAGCCATTTGCAAATTGTCATAGAGGGAAAACTCTTCTGAACCAATTTTACGGAATTCGTTGTCACAGACCGTGTAAAAATGGCAGAAATCTACATAATCCTCGGATTTATAATTCAATCGACCGTTTAGCAGAAATGACACCGTCGTATTCTGTTCTGAATAAAAAATAAGAGTTGATAAATTGTCGCTCAACTCGTTGAACTTCCTCGTTGTTCAACATTTTAATTAATCACGCTTACCGATTGCGAATATGTCAACCGAACGCAAGCGGTCGACGCTCATCGTACTGACAGGTCAGTCAATTGGATATTCGATCGATCCAGCAATAATACAATCGCCATTAACGCTTCAACAACTTCCCTGACTCCTTGTGGCCATCGCTTTGATGGCCATCGCTTTGACTGAGGAATGCGGGATCAATCGTACCTCTCATTCGAACCCCACTAGACTTTAATATCGTTGGAAAGGCTCCTTTACTTGTATTACTGTCCCGGAAGTGAATAAACGGTAATTTAAGACGCAAAACGATTGTTCTCTGTGAAAATGAAATTTTGCCGACATTGTCGAAAGTGAGAAGTATTGTGTTTATGAAAACTTTTTTCGGTTTTATTTGAAATATTAATTCGTTTCATTTTATATTTCTTCACAATGTAACCAACCCCCGAATCAATGTCAAGAATCTGTCAAAATATTCGGTCTCGATACAATTTTCTCAATTAAATACCCAAGGTTTGATGCCGATCATGGAAATATCGTGTATTCTCGTCACACTAAATTTTCTATTCAGTGGTATTGGCGTTAGAGGTGTGTAAAGTGAAAGAGGCGCATTAACAGTCGACCAACTCGGCTGCGTAAACTGCTATGGTGAAAATCTCGCGAAACCGTCTCTCATCAAGTCACTTCCAACTCGTGAAAGGGAACGAACTTCAACTTCTCACTAAGGAAAACGTCTCCGCCTCTCCCAGGTGACATTTTCGCGTTGTTCCGCCGCTGTCTTTTCCGATGTTAAAACCGTCAAGCGTCAGAAGCAAGTTGTCGGGTTCAACTAATTTGACGGACTTATTTGCCAACCTCCTCAACTGGAGCCTCTTTTGTTTCACTTATTTAAGCAGTCATTCGCAATATTGTATTACGCGGCACCTTTGATTATGAAAGTCGACGAGAGATTTTCAGGTTTCAATTATGAGAAGGAGTTGAGAAATTCCAATTTCCTCACAGGGCGAAACAGAAGCGGATTATTCGCGACTACTGATCAACAAAGGAGGGGGTTTCTACATAGAATAAATTATTACTCACAGTTGTATCGCTTGACTCAAACACCGTAATTTTTGAAAATAACTCACCTGCAACAGAAATAAAAACAAATAAGTGAATTGAAAGAAATGGTATCAATAGCGTTATGGGCATAAATGAATAAAATAAAATATTGAACACAATGAAAGGGATTGATCAATGACTATCTAGTCTAATGAAACATTTTCCAGCTCAAGATTGTAGATACATTATTTCTATTGAAAAAAATTAAAAAAAAAAGTTCAATAATGCTGTCATTTAGTGCGTAGCGTTGTCATACTCAAAATGTCTAAATGATGAAGGTAAAATCCAAGAGGTTCTCAGTCAGGTGTCGTTAGTTACATTTGCGTGGCAGCGGCTAACAAATAAAATAAACAAATAACACTAAAAAAAATTTATCTCCGGGCAAAACCCTTCCTCTTTCATTGCGTGTTATAAATCAAGTAAATCAAGAAGTTTGATCACAAGTGTGGAGCAGTTTCCGCGAATTCTTTCCCGAATTATTCACTTGATTTTTTTTATCGAAGATCCACTAATAAAAATGTGTTTTGAAAAGAAATGCCGCTATTTTCAAAGCGAAAAGGCCAAAGCCCTAATGGAATGACTAGACCGAACTACATCAAATGATTGGAAAAAAATAGTGTACCATTGCCTGGGAATTGTCAAACAACCAACAGTAGAAAACTATTCTACACTTGAAGAAAACTAAGGTATGACACGTATTCGATCGGCTCAGAAGAAGTATCGGCTAGCTAAGACCTTAGAAAAGTAATCATTTCATTGTTCGAAGAACCTTCGTATACGACTTGCTAAAAAGAGCATTCGCTTCGATACTATCAAACGAACGAGGGAGTTTTCTCAACAAGAAATTCACTCAGTGAGTAATCCTCAATTCGCCAGAGTGAGTGGCGTGTAGACCGGAGATTAAGGGAGAAGGTCGAGAAAAGAAAAGGGAGATTCAATAGGTCGGTGAAGCAGTTGTAGGGGGGAGTATGGGTTTCTGAAAAGGGTTGCCGGTTTATAACAGAAAAAGTAGCCATCGAGCCTACCTAGGAGGTCGTCTCAGCCAATCAACCCCGTTCGGGGTCTAAGGAGACGAAATGGCACAGAAAGAACGACACATATAAAGGGCCAACCCTGGCAAGACCTCAACACCAGCGAAACCGCCTAGTTTCGAGAGATCCTCCGTCGCACTTCGGAACCCTTGGGAACCAACAAAAGGCGAGAGAAACTGTTGGATTCGTTTTTGGCAGAGCGCCCATGTCACGAGACTTTTCACGAGGTTTTATGCAGCGTTTAGCCTTTTTTGTTAAGAGAGGAACAGTCTTTTTCCTTTCGAGAATCGGAACAGGAGTTAAATTATCAGCGGGCGGAAAGTTCTTTGTCGAGAGGGAATAACCGGATTTTCGAATATCAATGTGCGCTATACGAAGAGGAATAACGGCGTAATTTATAGCAGGCCATTGTTCAAGAGTAAGCTCGCCGAGCGAAATACGGAGAAATATTGCAACTTGTTATCTCCAACATGGTAAATTACAATTCGAATAAAAGGAAGTAGTGAAAAATTGGACGACTTGTAGCTGAAGTGAAATTTCTCATCCCCAATATTTGATAAATTTCCAAACATTTTTGTGCTGAACGAAAGAAAATTATAGTGACGAAAATTGAGCTAACATTGGGGGAAATACTCTTTTAAAGGACGATTTTCTCTCTTTAGTTTATTCTTCTGTTATCTTTCATATTAATGAGGTTATTTAAGAATTTTTCTCATTTCAAAAATCATCATCAAAAATCAAGCGATAGAGATGAATTAAAGTTTAGTTTTGAGAACCCCATCAGAGTTAATTTTACAGATTGACCGGACCAGAAAAAAATCGATGCTGGCGTCTCTCAACCGATTCGGGCAAAATCTTCTTTCGCGGCTTTGTTACCTTAAAAAATTCAAATTCGAAACGCGATGAAAAACAATGCCGGCGACAAAGGTAAAGCTGTTAAAAATAACCTTTATGACGTGAAGTTGGTTTTCTAGCGGCCGAAAAAAATTCCTACACGGAAATGCTAATACGTAGCCGTTTAAACGGGGTCGGAATAAATGGAGATAAAGCAAAGGGTGAAAAATTGAGGGAGAACCCGAGTCATGTGAAGATACTGAACGAGCGGGCAAGAGCGAGGAGTGTATGAGAATAGCAAAGTTATGGCCTGATGCGCTACATAGTTTATAGTGACTGGGTTAGAGGGGAAACGCTTAGGGCGAAGGATATACCGTCTAAATATGATGAACTGTTCGCTTTCTCAACAATGTCCACTTTCCTCCTGCTATACTTATCCTCGAGCGATTTTATCGCAATAACGCTCGAACATTGAGAAGCGAAAATTCGAGACACGAGAAGCGGGGAAGGATCGTCAAATAAAGGAGTAATGGAGGTTTTATAAACGTCGTCGACCGAATAAAATAATCGGTATAGCTAAGTTGGTTTTCTGTTATGATGACTCCACAATTGTCCTCTATAGATGACACAAGAACTTCCATGAGTTGATTATACATCTGAGACCCATCAACATTTTTCTAAAAAATCAAGACATGAAAAATAAATACCTAGTACCTATTGATTATAATTATCAAAAGATAAAAATTCGTAAAAAATTGATTATTAAGATTGAAGTGCTGGAACATTCGGAGTCACTCATATTAATTGGCAGAAGTGTTAATTAAATTTCCCCGAAATTCGATTCATCTGGCGGCGGGAAAATCGTCGGAATTCGCGACAGATTTTCGCTCCTCCATCAAATTTCAAATCAGCCTCGCAAATATCCTCCGCTCGGGATAATGGATTATTCGTAAGGTCTTGATGAACTTCCCATTGAAAACGAAACCCTCGCATCCGACGATTCAAAGCCCTAGTCTTCCTCTAATTTCGACATAATTACTTGGGGAGTACGACGAGGGAGATTATTGATTCGACGTAAACCTCCTCCGCGAATGGGTCGTTGCGCCCAACTGCCACCGAGCCGACGTGCATTAACAGGAATTCTCGGGGTACATCGACAACGTTCATAATTACATCCAAATCTAATCCTGGTGACATCGCTTGTGTGCACCATACGGCATTATTCCGTCTACTCCTGTAACGTGGAGTGGTCCCAGTAATAATTGCTGGACGGTATAAAATTTACACGGTTCCGATGGAAAATTGAAGTCATTTTCTCCAAAAGAAGCTTATTGCGATTTGAGAGAAATCGATAAATTGAACATTATGATCAGATTATTGAATTTCTTCAAGTGGTTCAACAGAAGTTTAGCAAGCAGGAAAATAAAAGCGAAAAATTGCCGTCCACAAGGTAGCATAAGCCCGCGGCATGGGATCATTACTTATCAAAAATCATTTGGGTTGGTGAACGTTAGCAGGCGCTTTGATTATCGGCAACGAATTCGCGTAAGATTGGTTTGGTGCAGTAATTTATGACAACGTGATTTATCATACGCAAGGAAAGAGGAAAGAGATTGACCAGGGGATAGTTTGATTTATTTATAGTTTGATATCTATCTCATCTGGCCATAGATGGGTCCAAAATTATTCTATTTCCCTGCCCATTTTTTTCGTCGGCAGTTTCCTCGGATATTTCTGCGAGCCATAATTTTGCTATGGAAAGAACCTTCGTGTACGTCATGCAATTGTTTCAGTTCCAATTTTTCGGAACGGAAAGGAAAATTTTACATAATTGCGAAACGAAGGAATACAACCATAATTACGCAATTCCTTAATTAAAATGAAATGATTACGATTACGAAGATGGACAGGAAACAATAGAAAACGTGACCACTGATCGTCAAAAAAGGAAAATAGAGGGTGGGAAATTCAAACAAACGCGAGCGTTTGCGGTAGGAAACGGGCGGGAGTCAATTAAAGACGGGAAAAGCGCTCAGAATCGAGGCAGGATATGGCGAGCGAAAGATTTACGAAGGCGATCGCCTGGAACTGATAAGGACTACTGTGAGAATTTACACTGCGGAAAAGGTGAACGACTTCCCATTTCTGTCCGAGACGACGGAGAAGTCTCCGGATTTGCAACGTAACTACTTTCGGATGTAATTATCCAGCCGATCGAGCGACAGAATGGTGAACCATTGCGAAAAGCGAGCGAGATAGTGATCGTTAATAATACTTATTCATTAGAAAAGCGAACGTTATTTTCTACCTGTGAGATTTCTGCACTCAAAGTCTCCAGATCTGGAAATCTAAGGCGAGAAAAATAATCGAGATGGATCCAAAATATAATCTAGACACTGATTTGCTCACTATAAGTTCTTTCCTTCGGAAAATCACGTTGCGTGGAAACTTAAAACCGCCAAGGAAAAAAGAGGGGAGAGAAAGTGTGGAGAGAAGAGTTTCTGTTTCATTTTCAAAAATCGTGACACGCCGTAAGATAGTGGAAAACGGGAAAGGATGAAATGAGAAGGGAAAGCTCAGGGTTGAGCTTACGTGAATGGAGAGTTGAGAATAAATGTAGAATACAGATTTCCAGAGAATATATTCAGATTTTAAATTTCCAGAGAATATTTCTAGAATATAGATTTCCAAATAATTAATCGAGAATATATATTTTACTGAAATTATTTTAAAATGTAGTTTTTTCCAAATTAATTTATGATACAGATTTTTCAGCAAAAAAAAAAAAATGTATATTTCTTAGAACAAATAAAAAATTTTCCAGAATAATTTTTTTTAAAATAATTTTTCTAGAAAAATTTGGAAATAATTTAAAAAAAAACACAATATAGATATTTTCCAACTAAATATATATTTTCAAAGAATAAATCTACGAAATCTATTTTTTCAGAAAATAAATTACAATATAGATCTTTCATATGAAAATATAATATTGATATTTCTCATAAGAAATCTAGATTCTAACCCAAAATTGAACTAATATTGATTCAGATTCATCCAGAATACAGATCGATAATTGAACCACGAATAGAATTCAGATAAATCACAAACAAAAAGAAGATCCAGGAATCAGAATACGGAGAGAGATTTGGTTTAGATCTAAATCTCAAACCCGAAAAGAAACAAGGACTAAAAAAGGGATTAAAAAAAATAAGAGCAGAACCTGAATCCAAAGACGTATCGCTGGAGCAGTATTAATCTGAAATCAAAGCTACATGCATCGGCGAAACATAATTCTCTTACGAAACGTCAGGAAACTCGCCTTTGATTCGACGAAACATGCCGGTTGAATCAGCTCATACTGGCGCTTGGGTTGGAAACCTAAGCTTTAACTTCTGGGGTCGTTTGCTGTCCAATAACATCGGCGACCCTTGAACCGGAACTAATTAGAAAACCCACCGCCCGCCGCGCTGCCGTCCTTTACGTGTAACCTCTCACACGACGCGTAATTAACGTACACGAGGAAGATACATTTAACTACGTCATCCGCACTTCATTGAAAGGGCGTAAAGCTACTTGCCATCCCTCGTTGCAGCTTTAATTGAATATAAAGCCAGGTGACTGCGTAAATCAGACTTTTAGTCCGCTTCATCCTAGAAGCATCAAAACGATTAGAAACTCGCGTTTTCGCTGGCTGGAAAACGCGCTCATTAAATGGCAAAATAATTTGCGAGGCCGGTTTTTAGAACTTTGAAAAAGGTGTTTACTGGTCTCGGAGAAATCGAGTCTAGACACTTGGTTAGCAATTGATCCAGCGATGATCACGTTGACAAGGCCGCCGATTGGTTCGTTCGAAAATATATTTGCATAATGAAGAAACGTAGCAGCATTGTTCGGTAAATAGGTAAATAGGCTAAGGGGTTTTCCCATATACTCGTAGTTTCAATCTATTGATAGGTGGAAACGTTCACAAATGTTCGGAAAATTACTAACACAAATGGATGGTCTTATTAAATCATAATTGAAGCAAAGCAATAATAAACTACTCGACAATCATTTCAGAGTCTTTTTCCATAAATTCGATATATATTTTAATTTCACGACAGGAATTTTCTCCTATAGTAGAAAACTTGGCCGGCTATCGAGAAAAGATTCTCCATTTTCCCGGCGTCGACGGTTCGGTCGGAAAAATGAAATATTTACGCGTTTCCGTGAGCGATTTACGAAAAAACCAAGGGAAACATGTGCGCGAATGTGGGGACCGAATGAATACTGAATACGGTACGCGATGCGAGAGCTGTAGAGTTTGATTTAGCGGCGTATTAACTGGAATTGGGCGGAGAGCGCAGAACGTGCTACCGTCACGGGCTGTCACGCTCAGCAAACAGTCGTGGGACCTCCCGCCGTCATTCTAGCCAACAGGGCCCCTCCGTTCATGCCCCTGACACTAGAGGATCCCCCGAGCACGTAGCGTCCACAGCACGTACCTTCGCCTTCCGCTTTCTTCATTTTCTCCGTTTTATTCCTTTCCACCCCCGCGTAACAGGTTTTACAACCGTCTTGGAGAAAAAATGGCTCATTTCCTAAGCTTTTTACCGGCCCCAATTCACCCTTATTAAGCCTCCTTCGTCGACGTGACCTTAGTCCGGCGAGATAAGGGTTAAGATCACATGTAAGGGATCGTTAGGTCTTCTTTCAAGAATGGCCAAGGCGACAAAATTGGCCCACCCTTTCATGCACGAATACGAGCAATGAGATCACACGTAGCGAAAAGCAAGTAAAAGGCCCTTGTCTACGAAAATAATGAATCGAAATCGCGATAATTATTAATGATTTTTTTTTTACATTTTCATGTGTTGCACAACCAAAATTGTGTTATGTTACGTAACGTGACATTGTTCCGAGTAGAGTTTTAATATAATATTTTTCAGGGTTTTTCAGAAAAATGTGTATTTGGTATCAAATTCTATAGATTTTTGGACGCTGAATCGAATGCGACCATCGTGGGGGCGATAGCTTTATTGGTTCTCGAGTTATCGCAGCTTTTGTGTCGAATTTGGGAGATTTTTAGAAATTTTATTTGAGGGTATAACTCGAGAGTTCTTCGAGCTATAAAAATCGTTCTATACTCATTGGAATGGTCGTCAAACACTCTCTCCAGCTGTAGGGTAAGGCAAAAAATTTAGCTTTTAATTAGGAAGTTAAGAAAAATAAAATCGATTAAAATTACAATAGTTGCTACGGAGTTTGCCCCTATAGTTACCATCTGTTTTTCGGCGGGATTGTTCAGAAATGTTCGAAATAATTACTATCACAAATGGATAGTCTTCCTAAATCATTATTGAAGCGAAGGAATAATAAACCAAAATAAAGCAAGACATGAAGAAATAGGAAGGCATTATTATCTAAGTTCAATTTTCGTTTGTTACCTAATGAAATTCTGAAAAATATGTAGCTCGGTACACACCTGGTTCCGTAAGTGATGAATCTTGCGCCGCAATTGAATTTCCTCCCGATTTTCTTCCCGATTTTTTCCCGATTTCGACAAACACGTTCATTTTTTTCGCGATTCCCGTAAAATTTATGTATTACATTCCAAAGAAATTCTTGTCAATCGTAGAGAGAAATCCACTCGTTTTTAAAACTATTCACAACGCGAACAAAGAAAGCACTTTCACAACCGAAACGCAACGGAAGCCGGCAGACGCTCGAATGAAAAAACTACTCGAATGAAAGTCTCCGAGAGCATTAAACTTTTTCATGCACGGACAGACGAGAGCAGGAATACGTATGTCCACTCTTGACTGGGGACACTCGGAGACATGATCGGACATGTCGCCGATATTGCTCTCGGGTCACATCGATTAGTAAGTCTCGTGACTCGTGACTGCTTCTGTGACTGTATTGTCTAGGGTGGGCTTGATAGCGAATTTACAGAGCTGAACTGGAATTTTTATAACGCGTCCCCTGGTTCTAGCGTAACCGTGGCGCCTAACTCAGTACTCTTGCTGTCGGGATTGTAGTGGCCACTGTAGTTGCCACTGCAGAGCCATTGTCATCATGGTCATCAAGTCTAATTACATATTCTTTTATGATGAACGCTACAACTAAGATTGAGACTTTATAATTCGGTACCTACCTAATTTGGTAGCTGAGGAGGGGAAAGACATGAAAATGTTCCAACGCGTTGCAGACTCGTATGCAAGCGTTTTTTTATATTTTGTATGGATTAAGTAGTTATTATATTCAATTTTTTCGGGTTTTTCTACTTTTGACTATTTGACTTTTGACATTTTTTTCGCAAATTAAGCGGATGAAGAAAATTTAATTTAGAGTCAATTAAAAATAAAAAAAGCTCCTCCAGCCATGCCTTATGGGGGTTGCGTCCTTGTCACTGCTAGATAGTAGTTTATATCTGTATGGAGAGTCGGAATCTATAGTTATTATAGTAGTTACTATAATTTGGTATGTAGGTGGTGGGTATTGCATGTAATTTGTATATTTAGTGAAGATATTAGGTACGCTATTAGAAAAGAAATTCGGAGGCAAATTAAGCAGATTATTCAAGATAATAGTAAATAAGGACAAAATGCAGTTCAACTTTTTTTAAATTCTTAACTTTATCAAATTATTTATTTATTTCAACAGTTCACGGGAGAAATCCCTTTTCATAAGTACGACTAAGTATTACATATCAACAGCTAACACATTTTAACGAATAACTAGTGACATCTCTCCATACTCGATCAAAACACATGAAAAATACCCAAAACATTCACAAATATCATAATCAATTTGAAAAAAAATATAATTTTTATAATAAATAGAGACAAAAACAAAAACACCCGGGCTAAGAAGCAGAACTACGACCTAAACAAGCTCAGGGGGGACACAAATACATCAAGAGAGGGATCCAACTGCAGCAAACAATTTAGCCGTCTCGCAGCACGATGAAGCGGTCGGATTGTTAACTCTTTTCGGAGGAATTTTCGAGTTCGATAAATATGCTTCATTTGCTTCATATATATGGAAAATTTCACCCACGCTTTTTCGCCTTCAGTTCCAATTCTTCGTCTGAATCACTCTCAAAATCCGGTGAGCAAATTTCTTGGAAAACTGCTCTCTGTTGTAATCGCATTCGCTTTCACCAGATGTCCGGCCTTAGAATGACTCACAGCATCTCCTCACGTCACTCCTGGAACAACCTTCGTCGTAGATCGTGCGCCGCAAGAGAAGCTACAGACGGAGATAGTTCACGCTTGACCTACTTTATCCTCTGTCCTTCCTCTCTGGGTAATGGGTACCACGAAAGAGACGACATTCCTCGGGATTCCCGTGTGCTTCGGGATGTTTAAGATTCTCGGAAAATCTCGCGAGCTGTTAAATCAAGAATCGAACGATACGCCGAGCGCAGGTCGAGACAGCTTTTAGCATTAGAGCACACGATGTTTCTTGCTTTTCGATAGCAAACAAGTTCTAGCAGTCTTGTCAAAAAAAGAATTAAAATTTGATGATTATGCCTGAAAAACCCCGCTCTTTATACGGAAAACGTCACTCAGTTAATAAAAGCAAATTGATTCTCGCGTCGATTAAGTCGATTATAAATGTCGAAAAAATAACCTTTTTCCTCGCCAGCGCGTGCAAACTATTGGTTCAATTGATAAAACGAATACAATGACGATTGTTGTGAATTCATTGTCAAAGTGATTGTAAGTGGATCGAAACTACCATAAAACGACAATTCGTCCGTGAAACGGGTCGATTCAGCGTAAAAGAAAGAATTGAAACGATCTTCTCTAATTCTTCAAAAAATCTTCATACGCGAAATCGAAAGATTTGAAGTGGAAAAAATAGTTCTGAACAATTAGCGATAAATTTGTTTAAAAAATTATTATTTCGCCTATTCAACCGTGATGGAGAATCTTTTCTGCAACCCGACCCGTCGGCATTCAAGTTCGGTAATTATTTTACCACTCTTACCCGCCTAATTAGCGGCGAAACTTCCCCTGAAACTTTAGTTCATTCTTTTGGAATTTTTCCCCTGTTCAAATTCGACTTCACTCCCACAAGTTCACTTGGCCACGTGTTTTTTAATGGGCAACCAATGTTTCCCTTGACCGACGAAGTTTTTTCCCGCAAGCGTTGAAAGGACGCTAAACAAAGTGACGCGAGGGGCAGTTTGTTTATTCGATTTGCAACCCGAGTCCTCGCCCGTTTGCATACAAGTTTAATGGCGTTTCTGAATCCTTCCGCTGTAATTCTTCCCATTTCCAAATGTTGAATAATAAGAGGATAAAAAAAAGCAACAGAAAAAATATAACGATCTGAAAGAAGATCTTATTCGATCTGGTGTATATACATTATCGATTAATCCTAATTTACGAGCCACTTGAGTTTTTACGCGTAATGCCACTCTTTTCGAAATTAATTAGCGCAAATTTCGCCTCGAAAGAACTCCTCGAACTTGAAATTCACCTAGGGGAAAAGGTCGCTATGGAAAAAGAGACAATTATTTTCTAACCGTTTTCGCCGGAATGTGCCTCCAGTAAACCTAGATCTCTCGCATTTCATCCCAGCGTTCATAGTCAAAAGTAGATTCATGATTCGACAACGGATATTTCCCCGTTCACAATAGATATCGCACTGAACAAAGGATGCCCTCATATGCGTGTGGGAAGCATGAAATCCGGGAAATGACGGGAAATTATCGGATATTTGAGAGCGGATTTCATCCGAAGCATAGGATTTGCCTTGCGTTGATTACACACATACGTCAACGTTATCCGACACTTCGCACGCTACTCATAATTTCGCTCCGCCGAAATAAAATATTTGCGGTGACAAGTATTTCGCCGAAAAGGTTCCCAACAACGAGAGCATTAGCAATTCAGATGGGGAATTGGAGTATCAAACGCCACAATTGCAATCGGTCGCGTGAGCCGAACGGATAGAAATGCCACGGCCCGTTATGTCGGTATAGTCGAGCTCGAATTAGCGGGAAATGAGGAAAGCCAACGGAAGAGAGTGCCAATTAACGTTTGGAGCGTCCTTTTGTCACAATATTGTCACATTATTTGTCTCCCACGTAGACAAAGAAACGCCATATTTTTTTTTACAAAAAAGTAGGAATAATAATTGAAAAAATAAATAAGCAGCATTGATAGCATTGTTCAGAGGACTGGAGGTTTGAAAGAAGTCCGGCGATGTTCCTCGAGGAAAAAATCGACTAATCGCCTCCAATCGTCGTATAATGAACTCATTTCTAGGCCGACAATTTTGCCGGTAAAACGTCGCCACCGAATCGGTTATTCTTTAAATATTCATCCGTCCCGTCTCTGCAATTCCGACGTTCCGTTTGAAGCGCTCTAATGGACGAGCGGCCCAGTTTTACAGTTATCGATCTTTTCCGGCCGATATTCGCGGAAAATTCGCCTTCTCCGAATTGAAAAACCCGGGAAAAAATGAAGGAGGGTTAGGCGAAAGGCAGAGCGATTTACTGTTATCGCTTATGGACGGAAAGAGGGCTTCGAGGATAAACCTTCGTAGGAGCGAGACGAAATTAGGAGAATTCGGGGCAGCAGAGCGAGACAAAAGAGGACCGTCTATATATTCAGAAGGTTTTCCCCTCCAACATGCAATAAATGAATAAATACCACCAAGCGCTCACTCAATTACCGAACCGGGGACCAAAGTTGTTTCGAAACCCTTACAGAAAGGAAGATTGGTTTCCAGCTATAGAAAATATGAAATACTCGGTGAGGAAATCGGAGGAAAGCGGAGGTTTTTCGAAACTTAGATTCAACTCTAGCTCCTCCCAGGTAATAATAACTCCAGGTCGACTTAGCTCGTGCATGTTGATTGTTGTAGGGACGAGGTGGATTTCCGCTTAACAAGGACCCTAGTTAAATAAAGTAGTCAGGAGCTGCTTAAAATCTCGTTGCCCCCGGGTGGGGTAAGGAATGGAGATTCATAGCACGCGATACGCTCCTTAAACCTCCCGTGGCACATTGTCAACTTTTCCCTGGCCGAGTTAGCCTCCACCCGCGACGTCTGTTTTTCGCTTCGCCCCCTCATAATACCCGGATGACATGAAAATACAAGGCCTTTTTACCCTAATAACAAATGCACGAGATTACCGGTGACATCCGGTACCGACTTGGAACCGAAGGTATGTCTCGAACTTTACGCCTCTTCCTCCCCGTTTCCGGCCCTTTTTCACCGACGGGCCAAAACTTCATTTCCGTCCCCGTTTCGTCAGGCGTCGTAAATTTCGCCGAGAAAAATTGAACCTATGCGCACCGGAGCACGCGAACTGCCCCTTTACATGGTCAAGTTAGCGAATAATTAGCTCCCAGGCTTGCCAAAGCTGTAAGTCAAACATCAAGACAATTTAACGCAGACTTTTCGAAACGATGAAAAAAGTTCCGAGATTTTCCTAATACTGAGGTGAATTTTCCAACCGAATAATAAAGACTAATTATTGCGGAAATTATCGGGCCTTAGAGGCTAGAATCCAAGGCACTATTAGTGTTCAGCCGATGGTCCGAATATTGCCCTGTAATTTTGATGAAACTTTCTATGGAACGGGGAAAGGAAATTTTTCTTTAAATTAGAAAGAAACCTGAATTTTACATTTATTAAAAATATGGTGCATAAATATATTTCAGAAGCTCAGAAATTCTATTATTTTAAATTCTTCAAAAACATTATGTTTTTTTCATTTTAAACACATTTATTGAATTTTGAACAGGCTATTTTGAACACATTTGAACGGGCGATAAATTCAAACGTTTCCTGACACTATAATTAATCGGCAACCGCTCGAAAGAGTTATTGATTTTACGAAAAATCAACGCTGAAGCTCATCGAAACGTGAAACAGAACGGGAAAAAATTAATTAACCCCTCCCCTTCCCAAATTTTTCCCAATTAGGACGATTTTTCGAACGTTATTTTTACAAAGGGAACCGAAGAGAATTCCGCTTCGAGTATCCGATCTTATTACCACAACAGTTTATTCGTGGATGATGGTAGTTTCTGTTCCGGGAAAAAATATCAAAACTCGATATTACGCTCGGGCTAAAAATATCAACAGTTAAGTACATCTTGTCAATGGAAAACGGGCGATGAACGGAAAATCAGAAGCATGCAACCATTGACTTCTCGATCGTTGGCTAAGTTGAAAATAAAATCCGGACTTCCATATCGTCCCTAATTGGTGAAAAAACGTTTCCTCTCGAATCGAGTTTGTCCCGTCGGTTTCGAGGGATTTTATTAATTTATTGCATTTCCCGGAGGGGAATGTTATGAAAACGTAATCGGAGAAAGGGAACGAGAGGGAGACAGACGGCCCCGAGGGCGACGCTTTCGGCTGTTCCGTACGATAACATGTAAATCGTTTTTGCCGAGCGTTTTCCAAATCTGTTTTTCCACTTTTGCGGGGACGGGGATTTGCGCTTTGGGTTCGGCGAAACCGATGTGCCGCTTAGGGAAATCGTTAGCGGATATGTTCGATTATAGCTTTTCCAAGTCTAATTCAGAATTTTCCAAGTCTAATTCAGAATTTTCCAAACCTATTTCAGAACTTTCCAAACCTATTTCAGAATTTTCCAAACCTATTTCAGAATTTTCCATTTCAATTTCAGAATTTTCCAAACCTATTTCAGAATTTTCCATTTCAATTTCAGAATTCGTCATTTCATAGTCAAAATTTGATAACTTTTGCGTGGTGATCGCCGCGCTGTGGTTCATCACGAGTGACGAAACTTTAGTCAGTAGGTACCTACTTAAGTGGTCCAACACCGACCTGAGACCCTCTTCTCGTCCATAAAAAAAATGTGCCCTCTCTTCATCTTTACTGTGAAATTAATTAATTGGATTTCTATGTTCTAACTTTTCAATTTTTTATTTTTCTTTTTTTAAACTCCTATGAATTTTTTTGTACCTACTTACAGTGGAACACGTTGGAAGTCCTTTTTTTACTTTTACGGTTTGTTTTTTACTTTATGCCTGCTGTGGAGTTTGTTGGACGATTGTTCCATTTCTATAGAATTATGGAATTACACACCACTCGTAGTTTGTGAAATCACTCGTATTACACACCACTCGTAGTTTGTGAAATCACTCGTAGTTTGTGAAATTTTTGTGCAGCCCACTTTTTCTTCATCCCGGTTTCCTTCTCATCCGAACGATGATGGTTCAAAACAACTTCATCAGTCTTCAAAACATGACTGCTGCTCATATGGCTTTGACATATGAATTCTGAAATTGAAATGGAAAATTCTGAAATAGGTTTGGAAAATTCTGAAATAGGTTTGGAAAATTCTGAAATAGGTTTGGAAAATTCTGAAATAGGTTTGGAAAATTCTGAATTAGACTTGGAAAATTCTGAATTAGACTTGGAAAAGCTATATTTCGCGCGATCAGTTGCAATTTAACGAAAATTCATTAGCGGAAAAGATATCCTGCGACGCATTTTGTAGGTTGGTAGCATTGTTAGATCATTAAGTTGGCAGCACTGGGAGAAATGTAAAGAACTGATGTATGATAGAAATGAAGCAACAATTTGTGGCAACCGGAACTATGAAATTGAGGTAAAGTGGATTTAAAACGAGAGCATCTTCAGTGATTAGAATAAAAAAGTAGGTAACATTGATGATTCGCAGTGGAAACCATTGACTCGAAGTAGCCAACTGGGGAGATGTAGGTATCCCTTAGGAGGAAAATTTCTCTTCGAAAAATATTGCTAGCAATTTAAAGGAATTCCTTTCTGTGAAATATAGAGCGAGAAAATTTTCATCTCAGTCCAATCCGTTGTTTGGCATTCGACACGGTATAAACTCGAAAATGAGATCGGCCCAGAGCTTCAAGAATAACAAGTACCTAGGTCGAATCTAGTCTTCCAGAAAGGTTTTGGTTTGTTCCGGGCTCGTTTGGCTTCAGCTATATCCGATTTCCCTACATATTCTAGAAGGGATCGTTCTCTATCTCCGCAGGCCACTTCCATTTCCCAGCCTGATGTCGAATTTATGCGATCCCAGAGCTCCCCGTCGTCGTCTTTGGCTCGCTGTCCAAAAGACAACAGTCGGTACAGGGGTCATTTTTAATTCACCGCAAGCCCTTTCAACGTGGACATTTCATTCACGGGTGAACATAAAAAGCCCCGCTATCTGGCATTGCTGGGATGAAAATGCGGTAGCCAAGGGTTAACACTGACAGTCTCTAGCCGAATTATTTACCGGATTTCGAGCGAAGAGCCAGAATGAACACGGTAGGATAGTTTAGGAGCATAAGTGATAATAAAAGATGAAAAAAAAAATTAAAAAATACATAAACAATAAGAAACAATTTTACAAAAGCTTGCTTCTGAATGATTAAACCTAATTGTCTCTGGGAACAAGGGAAGGGTCGTTTGTAAATAAGGTGGCGATATATTAACTGAATTGTGAGATTTTCGGAAACTGGGAAAGATCGTTTTCTCAATTCACTCGCTGATGAAATCCGACCAATGTTTGCAATTACTTACAAGGCTCATCGCATTTATCTTCGCTCGGGCTAGGTTCGCTAACTATTGTGCAAACGAGTTCAAGCCGCGTGCTAGCTTTCAAAGCCATATTCGCCCAACCGAGTTACGAATAATTTGAACTTGTGTTTCTCTTTCGCAAAAGTATCTCCGAGCATAGTTGCAAGGGGATGGCTCGATTAGAAACAGTTTCCCCGGATGAGAGACGAATTCAAATTCAGATGGCGAATCATAAAACGAGATGAATACGAAAGGGAAAATATGGCCGAAATATGATATTATTTCTTTAGATATTTAAATAATTTTTAGTTAAAATTATTTACAGCGATAATAGCCATGTTTGGAAAATTTTGTAAACTAAGTATTAAAACAAAAATTATTCGGAAGAACCAATCAATTTTCAGTCGAGACTAACAATACGACAGTTAATTTCTTGGTATGAAAAAATATAAATTAAAATATAGCAGCCATGAAATATGGATGAATGGATTTCATTTGAGTATAATAGGAATAATAGGAACCACCCAGACGAATGGAATGTCAAATAGACAGACCTTCAGGAGGGGACGATTTTCAAACGTAATCAGCGTTTTTCGTTAATAATCTAAAAGCAGCCAAACGAGAGGACACCCCAACCAGTTTACGAACAAACTATAGATGACAGCCGACAGTACGACAACGGTATAGAATGGATGGTATTAATTTTGTAAGCGCGAAAGGAAACTTCAGTTTTGCCGAGGAAAGACGAAGCGAATTAAATATTCACTGGAGTTGACGATCAAAGTTGACGGGATGAAGTTCGCGTTGGCCGATCAGATGGACGGATGGAAGGAGCTGAAGCTGTACAAGGTTCTCTAATCAAACGCCCTTAGCGATTCTAACTAATTAGAAAGACGAATACAAATTGAGGCCGAAAATCGCAACTGCGTCTTCACGGGGGTTCATTATTGATTAGACGAAACATCAGTCGAGATTATTCCTACCGCTCGTGAGTTCCGGCGACGTTCATTGTCTAAAACGTATTGCGATGAATGACTACTTTGACGAGGTATTTAGAGAAAACGAGGATTTCAGATACAAAAATGATAACAATAAATTATAAACACCTCAACTACTTCACACGCGCATTACCAATATTAAAAAATGCAACACGGACGTAAAATATATAAGGAGACTATTTTTCGATCAGTATAAGCATATATTCCACTATAAATGCGTTTAACGGAGGAGGGAAAATGTGCAGATTAAATCCGAGAACCGTTTACGTCCGCGTAGCAGAGCTATGGTAAATTTTATTTTTCCGCAATGCATAAATATGCTTATTTTCAATCTGAGCTTTTCACGTCGAATCCATTACTTGTGGTTCGAGATTAAAACGCTTCTCAGGAAAAGGCTCAATCTAGTGCCAACTCGGTAAGCCGAACCCTTTTAATATCTACTCTATTAAAATATGATTTTCTCGTGGCCACCGGCGGCTCGTATTTACCAAGAAAGTCGGACACCCATGCCTCACTTCCATTTATCGGACCAAAATTTCCATCGTGAAGTCCATCGTTACATTCAGGAGAATGTAATTATTTTCTCCTGACTTCCCGCTTAATGGGGTGAGAGAATTACAGAGATAAGAGTGTTCTCAGGAATAAAGGAATCCGAATTCGCAAGAACCGATGCTGTTAAAATCAGCATAATCGATTTGAAAGAAAACCTAAGAACAGAGAATACGATCAAGTCACTGGAAATAGAAAAATCGCTTCAGTTACAAGATTTCTGTCCTTGGAGCCGGATCCCTCCTACCATTCTGGAATCAGAGTATTTAACCTCAATATTCGCGGTCTTGTTTTTGAATTGTCGATTTTTGTAGGAACAAATCGTCAGACTCACGCTCTGCCACCACCAACCGATTTTTGACATCGCACAGTCGATAGAGCACGTATTTTCCGTCAAAATACCACGTTTTTCAACATAATTCTCGGCCGTGCCAAAAATTGCCAAGATCAATCGCCAAAACTGGATCACGGGAGGCTTCTGCATACATTTCGTGAGAGGAAGATCAACTGATACTTTCCGAATACTCATTTCTCGCGGGTGCAGAACCCAATTTTGAGAGAATTTACAATAAATTACCAGCTTTCCCTTTTTTTTTCATCGACCAAAAAAAACTCTTTTCTGTTCTTCTAATTTAGTTTCGGACTTCATTGTCTCGAATAAATTAATGTTAGGTACCAACTGAAATTAAAACCATATTTACCTATTTCGTCAAAAAATAAAAATAGGCAACAGATAACATTATGTATGAACTAATGATTTTAATTAATTTTTCTAGAAAACATAGTACTCGTTTTAATACAAAGATGGAAATCACACGATAAATGATGATTTTTCGGTACTTTTAGTGATGAACCGGAGCTTGTTAGCATACCAAACAACAATCGATAAAAGCTTGAGGTCTAAAAATGAGCTATGAAGAATTACCTACTGGGACAATGCTATTCGAGAACAAGTACAGCTGCTGAACCACGCGGACATTCGGACTGCATTCAATGCGGTCGAGCGTTCCGAATCTCGAATACCACTCTTCTGGCCATGGCTGAACAAACCCTACTTACATACAGATCACGTACGAGGTAACCCAGGTCGTATGAATCCGCAGGTACAACGGGTGCGATTTGAAATCCAACAGTGAGATTCGCGCTTTCAACGCTTTCGGGATATACATAACAGAGGCGTGGTCGAGCGTTCCCTTTGCATCATAACTCGGATTCGTTGACTGCGATAAGCCACGGTTATCATTCATAACAGGTAAACACTGAGAACGGGAGAATTATAGAGCGCAGAATAGTACAGTACATCGTGGACTGGACGATTTTCAACTTAAAAGAGAAAGAAGTTGAACTTCACGAGCGAATTTACGAAGCGTATCGTAAAGGAGACAGTTTCATGACTATTATAAAAAATATATAAAGATGTTTATAATAGGATCTCAAATCAATGTTCGAGTAATACCATCATTACATGGAATGCATAGTATACATTGGTCCAAAATTAAAAAATCTCCATAAAACATCAATAGATTGAGAACCGTTAATAATATCGACCCCACTATTAGTCTCATTCGATTCAGCGTGAAAAAATACATACATTTCAATAGACAAAATGGAACTTTCGATCTCGGATTGATGTTTCTCGATTTTTTGGCAAGTTCAAGGAAAAATTTGAACATCACCCTACGCCTGACCGACCGACGAGCTCATAATTACTTTTGACAAGAAGGATTTTTTCGCAAAAAAGCAGATTTTCATTTCGAAAATTATGGAACATAATATCAATATAAAATATAGGTACATGAATTTTTTTTCTGAAATTCAATTCGCTGATGCATGATACGGATTGTTTATGTGTTTTCGGGTCAATGGTAGATTTTTTTTCGAACGAGTCAAATATAATTTTTTCTACAAAAATCATCTTTATTTTAATTATATTTTTTATTCAAATAAAATACAACGAAAACGTGAAAATAAAAACCCGGTAATTTATTTAAAATTGGTGAATAATCAAGCTCTCGAATTCGTTTTCTCAATTTCATCAACTTCATCAATCATCCAGGAAAATCCTACATATTCCTTGCTTTGGACGTTGTGCTAAAAATGAAGAATAGTGACCTTCGGCGGCTCTTCTATAATGTTCCACTGCTCCACTCATTAAATAATACACCTACAGCCATAATGCCAAGAACGATCGGCGTCGATTTTACGATTAACTCTGCTCATTTCGTCCTACCTCGACTCGCATTTGCGCTGAAAATAGTTGAAACTGAGCGACAATGCTTTTGCGACTTCTGTAGTTTACGGAATTGAAAGCGTATCTGAGCAAAACGTCGTAAAAGCGGAAAGTCGTGAAAAAACAACGTATTCGCGTAATACACGGAGCCGCCTTCAATTACCGCAACTGAGCGGTTTTATTTCCTTCCCTGCGGCGTCTCGGAGTCCTTCGTCCGGGCGTTTCTCGGTCGCCTTTCACGTCTCAGATGCCAAGAGCAGTAGTAGCCTTGAGAAGGAAATACCCTCTCGCGAACTGCACTGCAACTGGCATAGCTAACTTCTCTGTAGAAGAGAAGGAACTCCTGGGGTTCCTTTACAAACGTCTTTGCTTGGTTCCAAGCCCACTTGTCTACGGGACTATAATACGGCCCATGTGACCTCAGCTGAGTCGCCTACGAGCGGCTATCATCCCTTCAGTAGGCGAGATGCTGGGAAAAATTGGCTCAACCACCGGTCGTTTGGCTTTATGGTTTGAGAAAGGAGGCAAAAACGGGTTCAGGTAGAGCGCAAGTTCGCAGAGGTATCAAATATGGATACAGAGCTAGGAACGACTCGAGAATATTCCAACTTGTTTTTTCCTCGGTTTGAGAATGTTCGAGCGGAAAAAATAACATCCGTTTTCGAAATGAGAGGAAAAACCCGAATAAAATTACTAGCGTAATGTGTCTTCGCTGTAAATTGCACTATTTACCTAATGCTCGTTTGCTTACGTATGTCGTCTAGATTGTAATTGGACGGCTGTAATTGGACTAACTACACATCTATTCAGCTTCATTTTCAAATATTTTCATGTTTTCCATTCTATTTTTTCCGTTCCAAGAACAAAATTAAAGTCCTCCCAAATGAAACATTATGGAAACACAAGCGAAGCAAAAATTCAAAATTTAACCGACAGAATAGGAGACGAAGATTTAAATAACCTATTAATAATATTTTTAAAAAAGAAGAAAATTCAATAGCTGTTTACCGATATTGTCACACGATTAATCTTCACTTTGCACAGATAACATTTCTATAGAATTAAAATAATGGAAGAAACTGGAAAAAGAAAGAAACACTTTAAACTCCATCTCAAAAATTGACGTTAATATAAAAAAATAGCATACCAGCACTGCGTCTAAATTCGGCTCTCCAAAAATACCCCTCCAAATTGAAAACAACCGTTTTTCCCCCTGGCGCGTTCAAATTACAAACTTGACCGACGAAAAACGAGCAGCTGTAAGTTAATTCGGCTCTCGAAATAAACGTTGCCACCGCAGGAAAGCAATAGTGCAGATATTGCACGCAATGTCCCATGCGTCATTTGAAAATCCTTTATTCAGGTCAAGCTCGACACTTCAAAGGGAATAGCGAATTCGATAACTCAACCGCTCGCAGCACCTAATCTGACCGACGAAAACTAGCTTTCGGCTTCGGAATTCGAAACCGTCGGCGGACTCGAAAATTAATCATAATTACACGGAGTTATAGGACGGGAACGGATTTTGAGCTAGGAGGGATGTCGATCCGTTTTTTCTCCATCGTTCGCCCTTTTTTACATTGGGAGAATTTTCGACAGCCCGAATAACGGGATTGCCTTATAATCAGGTTTGGGGCAGGGACTCAAATCACGCCACTTGCTCTAATTGAAATGCTCGCCGGTCCCGTCGCAGGTTGAAAACGCCTATTATGAGTGCGACTCGAATATTCCCTATAGAGGCTAATCAACAGTAGGAAAGAGACCGATGTGTTCGTACGAGACTGAAAAATATGCCGCACGAACTGGGTTGGAATTTAATAACAACGGATGCAAATCAATAATCATGAGTCTAGTTAATTTCATCGGTTGTTGCCATGAATGAACGCTACTTCCGCGGTCAAACATCTCTTCATGAAGTTGAAGAGATGATCAATCGTCTGCTAAATTATTAAAAACTATAGAGAACGAAAAATGTGCCATAGAAATTTATCAGAAAAAAAAATGAACATATATGTGTGATGGAAAATGAGGAAAAAATATGCACAAAATAAACAACACGTTTCGAAGGAAGCTGTACGTAAAAGGAAAAAAATCATGAAAAATTGACGGAAATTATAGAAATATGACGGAAATCGGGAATAAAAATAACAGAAACTCTATGAAATGGCCGGAAATAATCGGGCATGGTTTATTCAGTCAACAATAAACCTTTGTAATCGCTCAATAATTTTTTTTTAAACCCCTAACAAAATTTGATATTTTATGTTTCAAAGCATGTACAACCCGAATATCGAGTATTGTTTAATATCAAAATAGAAGCAATAAAAGATAATTCTGCCCGTCCCCGTCAACACTTTTCTGAGGAAATACTTGTATATTAGCTAAATTCTAGCGACTTTCACCAAAAATCATTCGTAGGCTAACAAAGGTTCAATTCATTAGTCAAATAGCAACCTCATTCCTATGGACTCACTTAAGCTGTACCGCTAAGTGTTTAATAGACTTTAAATCACGCAGGTAATTAAAAAAAATTTTTAATCACGATTTTTGCCAAAGAGTTTCTCTTAAATACCGACGGGATGTTAGATGGAAACTTTCGTAAGAGTGTTTTTCCTTACAAATGATAGAAACACACGAAGGAGTATTTTCGATTTTTCACATTTTCGTCATCTACATCACTTTTATGTCCCTTTTTCATAAGCTTCACTAATGGGGGTAAATGTATGATTTTAATTATTATGCACCGCTAAATGGGAGATGATGGGGATTTTAAATAATAAACTAGCAAATTCGCGATGATAAGGATAATTCGTAGATTGAATACAGTAGAAACGTCAAGATTTCGGTAAATTTCCGAGTATCTAGCTAGATCCCATGCAAAGATAGATCATGTAACAGTAACTCGAGAGAAAAGAGCCTCCTGCGGGTGGAAAGTCGAAAAATCTCCATTCACAACATAGTTTTCGGATTAGACGTTCCATCGATAGCACCTGCAGAGTTGTGAGTTTCGAAAACCGAGAGCGGGCGGTTTGGAACAGATGCAGCTGGGCGATTAGAAGCGAAAAAAAGAAAAAATATATATAAAGGGAAAAAAAGTAGTCCGTAGGCTCGTTGCCTGGATGGAGTCCTGTTGTAGCCGAAGGGATGCCTGCTGGACGATGGATGTAAAAGTAGGCGGAGTCCACTTGGAAAGTTGTCAGACGGGAACTTGGAAACCGGCCCTGCGACCACCGAGCTCCGAGTTGTAGTTCGATGCCTCGGGGTTGTGAAGATGCGTGCGTGAAAGAAAGAGACAAAAGATACGCACAGGACGAAGACAGCGATGAGTAGTAAACGTGATGGCCGAAGAGAGGAGAGAAAATACCTGGCTTGCCTAGATGTGGGCTTCTTTCAGAGAACCCCGCGACTCGATATCGTCTTTCGAAACTCAAGTTCAACAGATTTTGAAACCATACGCGTGTTGATAGCATGGAGATATAGAATTACGATGTGGGGGAAAAAAACAATTTCGTAACCGGCAATCGTAGAGCATGAGAAGATTCGAGCTCTGATTAAATGAACCCCCGAGCGTTACTGAGCCAAGTAAAATTTAATTCACCTTCGCCGGGCGAATTTAAATGCTGATATATAGGAAAAATAATCCAGGAATAATAATGATCGAGAAATTTTTCTAAAATTAATTATCACCTCAAGTTATCGGAGCAATTAAGAATTGAGAAATGCGCCTAGAAAAACGGTTTACTAGATAGGTAGAGTGAAAATAAACGAAGTGGGAATGAAAATGCTAGTGGCTTATTTCAGTCTTCATAAGTAAAAGGATTTTCCAAAACTCTCCAAAACAAAAAAAAAAAATGTTCAAAATTAAAAAAAAATATCAACACAAAACTTCTACAAGGAATGGATATTCACAGGTACGATTTTGGCCAATTCTTCCGATGGTTTACTCAGTAAAATGTGATACCCCGCATGAAACTTTATTGATTCAAGTACGTCTGCGAATGGCGATATTGCATTGGCTTGAAAGCGGATACAACTCAAATTCAAGTCTTTGAATAATACGGTCGAATGGAGTGTGGAAAGGAAAACGCAAACATAGAGGGAAATAATTATTAAATCCCGTATTCCTCTATTCGCGACCTCGTGCGATCATAGCGCTCGGATTTTCTCAGCTTAAACCCTTCATAGTATGTAAACTTAGTACGCTCGGATTTTATCGATTTATACCGGTGAAGAAAGCGCAAATATAAACACGCCGAGTGGTCTGCGCGAATTCAGACGGGGGCGAACTGAATTGAAACGCGAATGAGGGTGAATTCGAGTCCCTTTTTATACGTTTTCCCGTCCTCTCAAACAGGAAAGAAAACGTTGAAAAGCAAGCAGAATCCCTTGCTCCCTTGTTGGCAAGAGCCTATAAATGCAGGTTTACTCAAATCCCCTTCAATAAGATTTTAATGGAATTTATAAAGAAGTATTGTGTAATATAAAATGGAATTCCTCCAAGGGTGATTTTCCAAGAAGCATATTTTCCCGCTATGTGCAATGAATAAGCCCTTAATTAAAACAATACCGACGATCCAGATAATTGGATTACACAAGTTCCTTCGGGCGTTTCTCTAATTTGGTTTGCCGTTTTGAAATGCTGTCGCCCGATCATGTCTAGTTCTCGCTCGAGGAAACAAAGGCGTTGGAAAAATATAGAATTTCACTCATACCCTAACAATTCACCTGCATTACATTAGGCCCGCATATCCATTCATTCAACCACAAAGAAATTTTGGCCGCTATTTTTTTTTTTTTTTTTTTGTTTTGTTTTAATTCACCCTCTCAAAATATTTATTTTCAGTTCATTTACTGAATGAACTACGAATCTTAATTAAACCCAATATCGAAGCGTATTTGAATGAAGTCGGAATTAGCGAAAAACCATACGATAAAAATTCAGCATCATCTGTTAGTCATGACAAACCATTCAAAAATATTGATTCTTATGGCCTGTAACAATTTAATAGAAATAACTTCAGACGCGTATATATCGGAAGTATTGTGTGTTATCCAAAAGCTAGAACTGGCTAATTTTGCACATTTACTTGGAGAACGTTTTCTGAATATTTCATTGAATTTAGTTCATTTTTCAAATAAATATGACGAGTTTTGTCACTTTTTGATCACAGACACACGGACGGACGGACGGACTCGGGCACTTGTTCAGAAAGTGTTTCTGAGTATAGAACCATGAAAATTTCTTTCAAATTCATCTCCGTTCCGAATAAGAATTTTGGACATTCGCAATACTTCCATTCACTTCGTAATCATGGAAGTAAAAATTATTACAATTTAAATTTGCTTCGATAAATTACAGAAAAAAAATTTCCCAGACACGCAGAAATACGAATATTTTTTCAACAAATTGCCGGCGTTTCAAGAAAATTAATAGCATAATCTTCCGAAAAAATACAAAGTACACACGGTTTTTTAAATAATGCAAGGGAATGTTTTTAAAGAGTTCGTCTATGCTGTCTTCCGCGTTGAAGATGTCTGACAACGGTAAGGAATAGAAAGAGTATTGTTCATATTGTGAATGACAAAGGGACAATAAGCAGCCAAGCTAGTAAAACCCTTCATCGCCTACAATGCCATAGCACAAAGAATACGTCCTCCACAATCTTTTCAGCGCTAATTAAGGGCCTCGGACGCATAATAATTAACACTGTTGTGAGTTGAATATTTAATCCGCTTCTATTCTTTACAGTTGACTGATTCTCTTCAGTCGACCATGGTCCAGACTGTTGAGGATTTTTCCCCTTTGAACTAACGATGTAAGTTTTCAGCTTGAATAATGCGAAAAATAGATGATAAGTGTGACCACAATATCCCGACGGCAACAAAAGTTAACATCACAAACATTCAACTTTAAAAAAATCACATTCAATAAAATTCCTGGAAATACTCTTTCTCCCCCCAACAAAAATTAATTATAGGAAAGAATTGAATTTTTAATATTTGAACTTCTCTAATTAATAATGATAATTGGCTGAATTTTCCTGCACAAGCGAAGACAGTTGGAGTGGAACTGCCCTATTACATAGTAGCTGTCATGTAACAGTAGGAGATCAAGGCCATATTTAGGGCAAAGGTTACCCAGATGTTTGGAACTGGTAGGCGCAAAGCAGCGAGCGTCTTGTTATTGGACTTTGAAACGAGTTCGAGCTTGAGACATTCTAACCAATATTAAGCTGATTTTTTTTATTGTAGGTGTATTCGTATCGCATCCATAGCGTTTCTTTAAATTTCTCAAGACTTGTTGAAATCGCCGAATTTACGGTGGGAACAAATCGTGATAACAAGTGCCAATTCGTATACAAACAAATATAAACGATCTATCGAGAGCTGTAACTGTTGTGATTATTCAGTATAATTAACTCATTTGTGTTGTGCGCAGTGTAAATGGTTTCATCATTTTCATTCAAGTCACATAAAAGTAAAATATAAGTTTATGGTACGTACCCATTGAACTGGCGACGACGAGAAGAAAGACGAACTGCAGGTAATCCATTTTCGGACGAGGAAGCACAGCCAAAATAACTCCAATCCTGTTCAGACGATTTTCATGTTGGAAACTCGAATCGAAATCACAGATCGCACTCAAACAAATTATCGTTTTCCGTCGCGCGCGAATCACTTTTAGTCCGCGCGGCCGCTTCGCATCCGGCGACGCTGTCCTATACAATAAACAACAGTCAATTTAATGTGATACGACGTACCCGGAACGCGAACACGATCACAAACGTAGCCCGTACGGAAATAAATAGAACGAGAATTTCTTCTCAGATAACACTCAGATTAAAGATCGCTAAGTCGAGAGACCGTAACAGACCGCTCACGGCACTGGACCCAGCGGGAATGATGATGTTACCGCGCTAGCTATGGAGGGGGGATGGCTGGAGGTGGTGGTGGGGGTAGATGCGCTGGAGATGCCGATGGTAGGGGGTGCGTCCCAGCCGTACCCGCCCGCCTTCGCTGCGATCCTTCGTAGCTGCTAGCTGGTAAATCCGGCGACAATCCTCGACCGGTTCTTCGGTTTCAGTTCTTAAACGTCTCGTCCCCTAGGAGATATAGGAAAACCTTTGTAACCTTTGAGTTTAGGAGGGAACTTGGGTCCTCTCTGGGTTCCCGTAGTACTACCTGGTACCTGCTTATAACACCTTTAAAACGCTAGCTTGTTTTCGTAGAGCTTTATTATACAGAGCCACTGCAGTGGCGCGCGTTCGCCACCGCTCCAGTCGCGTAGACGAGCGACACATGCAATCTTATGGAGCATATTATACTGGGCCACAGCTTTGGCCAGGGGTCGCGTCTGTGGCGTGAGTGACCAGTCGCCTACCCTCGCTTCTAGTGGCGACCCCGCGCGACTGCGGCTGTAGTAGCGGACCATTGGTTGCTACGGCGTTTATTAAACTGCGCCACCGTAGTCGCGCCACCACCCTATTGTCTGATGTAGTTTACAGTACATTTACTTTTTCGTTACTAAAGATGTTTTTTCTTGAACCATTTTCTGTTAGTTATATTTATTTTATAAATAAATACATTTTTCACAAATTTGAACTTACAAGCTAGCAATTACTTGTAGAAAATATCCTTGCTATTATTAGCTAGTCAAGAACATGTAGTTTTTCATCACTGAACATGTTCCATCAGTAAACATTGTGTAATAGTTATTTACTAAATAAATTAAAATTTCACAAACTTGTATTTTCATTTTTACCAAATACAGCATAAACAGGTCCAATACCTCACTGTTGCCTTATAGTTTTTAAAGGGACAATAAAAACTGTTACGAAAAAGAAGGTACTACAACATCCTGCAGCGTAGATGCGGTCTCCAGTAGCACCGGAAAATGAAATGAAAATGAATATCACCTGACTGTGCTCACATGGACCTAAAATTGAATTTAATTAATTCACTTCTGTATTGGATCTGTTCCGTGAATATATTTTTCAAGTTCGTCTGCGTATCTTGCAGTTATAATTTATAATTCACACAAGGAGGTATAACCGACAGCAATCATTGGAGAAGGTATGTACAACGTTTTCATGAGCTATGCAATTGGTATTTGATGGACTTAATCGCTCCTGAAGATTAATACGTTGTCATTTTATCATCAACACGGCGCCGATGGCATGGTGACCTCCATTGATTTATTGCGGTTTTAAATTTCAATTGAAATTTTGAGTGAGTAATAAACACTCGTACAATCTATGGAGATTGAGTCAGTGAGATTTTTAAATCAAATTTATGTATCGTAACATAATGCTTTAGTTGAATGATGAATGGGCGTATGATTGACATCTTCATTGTAGGCGCTTGTTAGATTAGATTTTTGCCGGCTTCCTATAGGTCATGTAGGTTAGTATTCGTCGCGTATTTTTTTCGGATTTGACGTTCCGCAAAACGCGAAGTAATGTCATCCGTTAAAAAATTATCTTCGTTGCCACTTTTGAATGAATGTAAGTATTATGTTACGTTATTTTCAAAAGTTGACGCTGAAGAAATTTTGTCTTCAGTGAAAAGACTTTCAAAAATTCAGTATTTGCGTGTATATAATTCCAGAATTTTTATACATCGGCCATGGGGGCTGTTCCGTGAGACCACTTTGCCCAGAGGGTCCGGACCACCGAAAGTGCGATGGGACATGGGCCCAGCTCCCGCTAACTGAATTAAATCTTTACGTAAAGTTGAAACTATAAAGCGCGATTTCAGCTACTAGTAGCCATTTTCCGCTTTATCCGTGTTTTCATTTTTCTGAAATTTTATAGTGTTAGCACAGCGAGTACTCAAGATTGACTTTATGGTCAATTGAGCCACTTTCACCAAGACAGTCAATTTTGTGGGCATGCAGACTGTCACATATTTTACTGAATACTGATATCAAAAATCTCACTGACCGAAACGATAGGTAAGATCTCCTCATGGGCTCTAATGTCAACTGTAACCGCTACATTTTGTGTATTTCGGTAGATAAACTCTATTGTGCCAAAGCTTACGTCTGTGCGAGTTTGCTATGTTGGCAAATAATACGGTCGACAGCCCGGTGAGCCAACAAAACTCGCTCACAGACATCGCCTGAACACTTTTGAGAGTTTTTGATGACTTATGCTCTAGTGATTGATTAATTTTGTATATTAATGATTTAACGACACATTTTGTTTATTTACCGTAATTATTGCTTCAATTCAAAATTAACAAATTTTAATTCATTATTAACTTATTTATTTTTTATCGATTTAAATTGTTTGTTGTCATGAACTAGCAGCAATTTGCTTGAACTTTGATGATGAGTCTTAGTTTGAAGCAACTATCAAGTTGACATTAGAAGGTTGTACACATAAGGCCGCCACCATCGCATGCCAGAGTGTGCGGATAAAGACAAATAAGTACTCTTAAACATTTGAGAGATTGACTCCTCGGATTATACCTGCTGAAAATAGATCATGAAGGAAAAAGAAGAACTTGGATCTTGATATTCATTGAAAACGGAACTGCAGAGGATAGGAGGGAGAAGTGAAGTCTCTGATGTATCCTTCTGCAAGATTATTGAGTATTGTACTAGTACTGCTATTATTCTCTGTCTAATAATTATTCATCTCTATTATAGGAGACAGAAGTACATCGTACTGATAAAGTTGCATGATGTCCGACATAAGCCGATCTGTCAGCCCTGCTGATGACGATGGCGGTCCAATTCCTAAGCGAAAGCGTGACTTGTCACCGAGTATACTCAAGGAAGTAAAAAGCATGTTGGTCGAAATGGAAAACACTATAGGGTCGCGTTTGGAAGCCAAGCTAAGTATGATGGTTAACAAGTTGGACAGGACTAACAAAGGTCCGTCAATTCGTAAGTCAGTGGTAGACTGTAAGGATATGGAGGTAGATCAGATCTCTGATTCGGATCCTAGGGAGACAGTAGTTGATCCTTCCGTAGACTTGCAGGGTACTCCGTCCTCTACCCGACAGAAAAGACAATCGAAGTTTGGCTTTGAGCGCGGGACAGACTCCTACGTTAGACAGGTTGCGTTCTCTTCAAGAAAAGTCAACAATTTAAGATTTAGAACAATCGATCAAAAACTTGAGGTCTCTTCCTCGTTCAAAACCTGGAAGAGGAATATAGTGCGAGCTATTGACGAGGAAGATTGCATGTTTGTGCTAGACTCAAGTATTCGGATCCCTGACTGCTTCTCTATTGACGAAATTGACCTAGTGACAAGGAAAGTGAAGTACTTCATTGAGTCTAGTCTAGACGAGTACTATCAAGATTTGATTCAAGACAAAGACCATCCACAAGACATCCTCGACAAACTGTCACGAATGAGAGAACCTACTACTCTGCAACACATAACTACCTTAGTCGACAGGCTGAATTCGATGTATTTTGATACAAAGGCCGAAAAGGCAGTAGAATTCATTTCTCGTTTCACTGAGGCTCTGAAAGATGTTCGAAAAACAAACCCGAACATGGTCAGTGACGACTACGCTAAACAAATCCTTCTTGTAGCGATCAGAGATACTCCGACCTGGGACAGACTAAAGCTAAGATCGAACTTGAAAGAACTTGACCTATCTCTCACTCAAATTCAAGAGATGCTGGTAGATGATGAAAATGAGTCGGATAAGTTAACCTCTATTCCTGGGGGCGGACGATCCGGTGTGATGTTGGTAGGTGGGCCTTATTCCCGGTCGAAGTCAACGCCACGGGGTAGAGGAAGGGCTGTGACGTTCCGAGAAAAAGGTATGACAAATGCGCAGAGTAGGCTAGGTTCTCGCCACAATTCCTTGCCGAGTATCAGCGCTCAGAAGAACAACATAACTTCATACATTAACAAAAACACAAGAAACTCAAGAAGGACATGTAACTTCTGCAAGCGTAAAGGCCATGTTGAACGTCAATGTTATAAACTGAAGAAGCGGTGTTACAATTGTAATGGATTAGGACATGTAGCGGCTGATTGTTCTAAGCCTCGTACTTCCTATTTAACAGGTGCTCAGACTCCGACAGAAATGAGACTTGCGATGTCTGAGGCCAAGAGACTGGCGCGCAAAGGAAACAAAAAGCCAGAAACAATGAAGATGAAGCTTGGCCATGCCAAACTTCTTGAATCTCGTCTATCCAGGGACCCACAGGCTGTGTTCGCTATATGCGGAACGAAGGTCGGGTCGGACAATGACGAAGTGTGGGTAACTATTGGGGAAAAGGAGATGTCCTACCCCGATGTTATTAAGTTCGTCAGAGAAAAGCAGTCCACTGCACTCGCCGTATCAGAAGGTATTCGCCCTAAGTATTTTACCGCTATTGTAGACTCAGGAGCAACAGAACACTTAGCAAACCGTATTGAATATTTGAATAACGTTCGGTCATTAGAAATGCCTAAAACGTTCAAGTGCGCCAATGATGATGACGGCGCAGATCTAGTAGTCAATAAGCAAGGAAATATTGACTTCATCAATGGTTCTACCTCAGCTACTTTGCAAAATGTTCTGTTTTCTCCTGGCCTTGGTGCAAACTTGTTTAGTGTGCGAAAAGTAACTGAACAAGGAATGAAAGTTGTGTTTACAAAGGACAAGGTAGATTTCATCAACCAAAGTACAGGTGAAATTGTAAAAACTGGATTTTACCGAGGTAAATTATGGTGGGTGGATTTCAAACTCGCGGGAGATCAAAATGATTGTTCAGGTCCCACTAGCAAAAGGTTCAAATCTTCTTCGGCTTTCGCTGCAGCTGATGAATCTTCTACAGGGAATACACAAGTAGGAGGGAGTCAAGATGGTTGTACTAGTGATTCCCATGATAAATTTAACGCGGCTGAGGCAAAGGTAGATGGGCTGTTAAAGGAGTTAGATAATAGAAATATTTCTTCCAAATTCAAATCTAGCCTTAGAGACAATCTTAGTGCTACCTGGCATCTTAGATTGAATCATGCCTCAAAACGCTACTTGGAGCTAGCCAGTAAATTTGTCCCGGAAATGAAAGGAATCAAAATTGGAAATGAGATTATGGATTGTGCTGAATGTGCTGAGGCTAACGCTGTCAGACAGCCACATAATCAAATTAGAACAAGGACTGACAAACCGCTTACAATATTTCACTCCGATTTATTGGGACCAATTAGTCCGGCGAATTACCGTACTGGGGCTAAGTACATTGTGACTTTTATCTGTGATTACTCTAGATATGCCTTTGCCTATCCAATGGGCGACAAGAGACAAGTCAATTTAGCTCTCAGTAAATGTTTAAATGAAATTGCTTATTTGACGAAAGACAAACCAAATCTTCTGGTAATTCGAACTGACGGGGGCCTAGAATACAAGACAGTGGAGATGAAACGTTTAATGGAAAAAGAAAATATACAACTAGTGACATGTCCACCCCATACACCGCAATTAAATGGCTGTGCGGAGAGATTCAACTTGGAGTTGATTCAGAAAATTAGAGTTAATCTTCTCTCGGCAAAGATGCCTCATGGGTTTTGGGGATATGCATTGGATTATGTTACGTATGTACATAATCGAATGCCTAACAGTGCTAACGACTTTATTAGTCCTTTTGAGAAAATTCATGGAAATCCCCCGAGTTTGAAATTCTTGAAACGATTTGGGTGTTTGGCAGTGTATGTGGATAAAAACAGAAAACATAAATTTGCACCAAATGGGAGACGTGCGTTTGTCCTGAACTGTGGTGAAACTGAACTCTGGTTGTTGGATGAACTGACCAAAACTGTAATTCGGTCTCCAGATGTTAAGTGTATTGAATCACAGGTTTATGGAGACCACGTTAAAGAGCTACCGGAATCTCTATCGGAGAAACTGGAACTGCTGATTTCAGATAGTGACAGAGAAAGTCAAGATGCTGACAAGGCTGTTGATTGTCAGGTCTCTGATAAAAGGATAGCGAATGTAGCTATGTACGTTGAGCCGAACTCTTATCGTGAGGCAATGACTTCCGAAGATTCGGATCTATGGGAGGAAGCCATCCGGGAGGAACTGCAATCGCTTGAGGACAAAGGAACATGGGAATATGTGTCGAGACTGTCAATTCCTCCGAAAACACGAGTTATTAAGGCTCGGTGGGTCCACAAACGCAAGTTAGAGCCAAATGGGTCTTTTCGATTCAAAAGCCGATTAGTGGCCAAAGGCTTTGCGGACACCAACAAATACGATGAGAGTGAGATATTTGCACCTGTGGCTAGGCTAGTGGATGTAAGATTGGTCTTATCCATAGCTAATAAAATGAACCTCCACTTGTTCCAATTAGACGTCAAAACGGCTTTTCTGAATGGCGAATTGGAAAAAGTTGTATACATGGAGGTTCCTGAAGGAGTAGTAGATCTAGATTTCTTACCGGCTGAATTTGGTTCGACTCACGTGTGTAAATTAGTAAGGTCTTTATATGGTCTTAAAGTCTCACCCCGATTATGGTATAAAAAGTTTAATTCAGTGTTGCAAAATCTCAACTTCATTCGCTATCCTCATCAAAAATGTTTATTCAAATGGGAAGATGGTAGTGATTTTATGATTCTGTTGGTATACGTAGACGACTGCCTCTTGGCATCAACTTCCGAGTCCAAAGCTCTTGAGACAATAGAATCACTGAATCGTTCTGTCGAGATGAAAAACCTAGGTAGTCCGAAAAAGTTTCTTGGTCTTGAAATTGTTCGTGATCGGGAAAAAGGCACTATATTTGTTCATCAGAAGAGGTTTATTAAAGAAATTTTAGACACTTACTTGCCTGAAGGTAGTAAGGAGTCAACTATACCAATGCTTCCCAAAACAGTTACGCTCTCTCAACAACTTGAAAATGTAGGAGAGTCTCCCAACGTTGAATTTCGTAGAGCGATAGGGTCGTTGTTATATGTACAGAATGGTACTCGACCTGACATATCGTTTGCCGTTAACTTTCTGAGTCGTAGACAAGTAGGCTACACAAAGTTTGATTGGGACTGTGTTATAAAAGTTTTAGAATATCTGAAGGCTACAATAAATATGGGACTAATGTACTCCGGATTGTCAAATGACATAATTGGTTATTCAGATGCCTCACTTGGTCTGAACGCTGTTAACGGGCGATCTACGAGTGGCTATGTTGTCTTAGTTTGTGGGGACGTGATAATGTGGCGATCAAAGAAACAAACCCATGTAGCTCTTTCATCGTGTGAAGCTGAGTACATAGCCATGTCGAGTACATGCAAAGAACTAGCAAACATCAAAGGGATGTGCTCATTCTTATTAGGATTAAATACTATTCCGTTGTTATTAGCAGATTGTCAGCCTGCAATCTCAGTGTCAAAAACGGACGACTCTAGGACTTTGAAACACATGGTTCGACTGTGTTTCCATTATGTCAGAGAACAATTTCAAAGCGGGAGTATAGAAATTAAATGGGTCCCAACTAAAGATCAATTGGCTGATGTTATGACTAAGCCATTGTCTGGAGAAAGGTTTGACCATTTTCGCTCAATGCTAGTGAGATTTCAAGACAAAGAGTAACTTCCGAAGTGATATGTTATTGCAATTCTGTGTTCTCAATTGAATTTTGGTTTACAGGACAGCTCTGGTGTTGAACAGGCTGTGCTAGATCGAGCCTTTCAGCCTGTTCAGTTTGCAGTGTCCTATGCAGGGATGGTCGTAGTGGAGGGAGTGTTACGAAAAAGAAGGTACTACAACATCCTGCAGCGTAGATGCGGTCTCCAGTAGCACCGGAAAATGAAATGAAAATGAATATCACCTGACTGTGCTCACATGGACCTAAAATTGAATTTAATTAATTCACTTCTGTATTGGATCTGTTCCGTGAATATATTTTTCAAGTTCGTCTGCGTATCTTGCAGTTATAATTTATAATTCACACAAGGAGGTATAACCGACAGCAATCATTGGAGAAGGTATGTACAACGTTTTCATGAGCTATGCAATTGGTATTTGATGGACTTAATCGCTCCTGAAGATTAATACGTTGTCATTTTATCATCAACAAAAACATAAAGCGCCTCACTAGGCCATTTACCTTGAGGCCATCGACCAATATTTATTTTGTGTGTCTTCGTTTCTTTCGTAAAAATAAACAAACTGTAAATACCAAATGGTGTAGCTTTAACATATTAATATGAACAGGGAAAGGAAAATAAATGGGAAATATCGGAGGACATTGACCCCACTAAGTACCCGTCTGGTACGTTTCATCGCCTCGACTCTCTTATTTTGATTGTCTCTATATCTCGAGGAATAATCGCCTGCGACTTGCTAAAAGTGATTTCACGCGTTAAACTGTTCTTGGCAGTTGGAAAAGCGTACGTTAATATTTCAGGTAGCGTCATATCTTCATTATAGGGACGGTTCGACGACTCAGTAACTCAAAGTTGGTAAAGTTGCTAAGAGAATCTTTTGGTAAGCAGTCAGGCTGAGAAAGCTCTCATAAACAGCGTGAGAGTGTCTGCCGAAGCGTAACGGGCCGTATAAATAATACAGCGTTTCGAAGGAGCAACTTTGCCGATCGAAATGAGAACTCCTTATTTCATATCAGCTATCAAGAAATTTTTGACAAAAGCACGAACATGCTGAGTTTCTATAGCAGCTCGAAAAGGTAAATTGTTATTTATAAAATTACCATCTCATCAGTACTAACGGATTTAGAGTCTCAGAATAAACTTATGCGAACGACACAGAATTGTATTCGAACAGGAAAATATAAGTCTGAACATTCGAAAGAACGAGAGAACGAAAGCAGTTTACATCTGGTGATAAACAATTAGCTATTCATGGAAACTATGCGAAGTGTGGAGACGCCACACCATTCCCCCCTTTAGCTAATATAAGTCCCCAGGCGGTCCGGAAAATGTACTCGACGACCACTGCGAGTTATGGTGTGTGGACGAGCCGCCGATGTTGAGTTTGCGGGGCTTGAGTTTGCGTTAGTCGAATAGCTGGCGGTATAGGAATGTTCGCAAGTTGTGAGCGAGCTGATGACGAATGCATCTCACTTGAAAAGTATGCTGGTTTTAAGCGATCTCGTGACACAGTGACTTGGCGATCTTGAATTCCCTATAGCGATCTTGAATGTTTTCATTCCTCTCTCCAACACCTCGGTCCAGAATATGGGCGCGGAAATTGAATTACAGAAAAAAATTTTTAAAAGGGGCAATATTTTATTTAGTTCAGATTCAAACGCTCGGAAGTCGTCTCGATCTGATAACTTACCGATACAATTGAAAGATTCTTCGGTGACGATTCAACTCGCACCTGCCGCGTGTGTCAAGCTGCGGTTTAGCCGAATTGACCTAGTCATCTGGTGAACGCCTCGGTTGTTACGATAGCCCACATTTTCGAGATGATTGCCGCCAGTCGCCTGCATTGTTTCGGCACCTGACTTGTGTTGGCCACTCGGCCAAGCAGGTGAGAACAATAAGCCTCATGGTCCTGCGGAGGCTGGGTGAAATTAATATGAGCCCGCATTGTACAAGGTGATCACCGCAGTTGACGCGCGGTCAAAACCTCGAACTCCTACAGGCTTGAAGGCCGTTTAACCTTTGTTTTGAAACTCGTTTGGGCTCCCAATTTAAATGTGGAATTAATAACGTGAACGTTGGGCGGTTTCAAAATAGAAAACTGTCTTACAATAGAAATATGGCTTAAAAAAATTATCGAGTTTCGGTCTACTCAATACCAAACTTAGGTAAGCAAACTCAAATTTAAATACTTTAGGAACACAAATAATGAAAAAACGAGCTTTCATTAAGAAGCTATAGAGTCAAAAATCACGTTTTCCGGCATTTCTCCGAACCTGGTGTTGTAATTACTAGATGGATTCAATTTGAAAAAAAAAATGGAACCAACGAAAAAAAATGCAACTCGATCGAACTTACTGGAGAATGCCAGCGGACAACACATATAGACAAAAACGAGGAGTCAGCTCACTTACAAAGAATTTCCCTAGACTGTTTTTTTCCAATACAAAATTTCTTTTTCGAAATGGGTAATCCATAATCGCACCGGTCGTAGGTATAGATAAGAGGTACGAAAATTCGTGCGGAGGAAAATTTACCAGAGACCGTAACGTAAGGCGTTTGAAGGATGCAATGGGAAAGAACTACCTCAGTTTTCAATGATGGGAAATAGGAGCTATTGTTCCGAGCAGCGATACCTCCACCCGTCCGATTTCATCTCGGGTGTGAGCGATTGTAAATAACTTTTCGAATCGTTCTCCGCAGTGGAAACTTGTAATTGCTTCACCTGAAAAGGCGTCCTGGGAAAGATGTCAGGGATCAGTGGCCTGACTGAAGGAAATTAGAGCTTCCCTCGCCCGTCACAATACGCCTCGTCTCGTCGGCATGGGAGAGTTCAAGTTTTGTGGAGCGTTTTGTGAGAAGCAATGCGTAATACAGGCGAAAGAGATTATCGGTGCGTGCTGCATCGAAAGGAGCGCATTGTGAGGTTTTGGCGTCAAGTGCAGGCCAATTTCACTGCCAGAAATGAACTGGATAGCTGTCATGACAACTCAATGTAATTTTTGCCTTCAGACGATTGCTGGTACATTATCACCGAAGAAGCCCACCCCCACAACTCGGCCTTCCAATGGCTCAATTCTTTAGCCAAATCAACTCAATTGTGAGGTTTTTTGTGGGATTTCAAGGGGGTAAAATTCGTATTTTCCTACGTTTCTGAGTCAAAGGTGTATTTTTTTTGGTGTCAATGTCCCTAGATTTTTGTACGCTGATACTGACCATAGCAGAGTCTCTAGGTTTAATTGTTCTCAAGATATAACAGCTTTTGTGTGAAATTGTCGAGATTTTGAGCAATTCGGCAGGTATAACTTTGGAACTAGACAAATTGTTGAATAGTCGATAGAATAAATGGTCGACCAACAACAGTTCTTTAGTAGTACCGTTTGGTGATGAATAGGTGAATAATTCAATTTACGATTGGATAATTAAAAAAAGAATAAAAATAATTCAAATTACGATGGTTGCTAAGGAGTTTTTCCTTATGGTTACCAAGCGGTCCTTAGGTTGAAACGTTCACAAATGTTTGTGCTAATATTACTATAGCAAATAAATAGTTTCCTGGAATCATAATTGAAGCCAATTTATATTAAACCACTTTACCATCATTATTTGCAACTTTTTCCCTTTCAAAATTCGCATGTGAAATATGAGAAGCTGAATATTCGGTTTGACAATAATAAATTACAATAACAGTAGCTCGAATGAATGAATGCATTTAAAAGACTAAAAATCGTATTTTAGTCGAAAAGTGCCACTGAATTTATAAACGCCAACCGACACCAGTTGGTGGAAATATTGTTATTCTCAACGATGACCTCCAAACCTATGGTCCATTTTGGCCAGTCTTACAAAACAGGCGATTCCAACAGAAGAGCGAAGGTTGGAAAACAGCTTGTAGCCCTCTCTACCTGCGTGGTGAAAAAGGTGAGCCATTGTACGCTATTGTGTTCAGTTCGGGGATGTATACATTATAATAGGTATCCCCTTACCTGCTGGAATTGTTGAGTGCTTTCAAGCCTTGCGAGTTTCGGATTATGCTTCTGTCCTACCACGCTATACCACCTGCCTTTCGAACCTCAGCGTCATTCGGTCGACGGACATGTGCAGACAATGAGATGAAACGAAGAATTTAATACAAATGAGGAAACCCTAATATCATGCTTACAATTGGAGAGAGTGAATTCACAGGTAGTTATATTTGGCCGGTTAGGAGATAATTGACTCGTGCGAGACGAGTGATGTACAAATCTCAAGAGATATAATTTACCAGTTGCCATTCACAGTAACATAAGCAATTTACAATAATATTAGCAGTAACAGAAATGAGACTAATGCTTAAAACATTACACCGAAGAAGTTATTTCTCATCGTCCGAACATCATAAATTTACATTTTCAACAAGAATTTTCGGGTGAAATTCATCAGCCGGAAAATTGATTTATTGCAGATTGCTCTATTCAAACGAATCCGTTTCGCGTGAAACATCACTGCTCCTCCATTCGCTAAAAAATTCGACTGTCGCTAATTTAACCGAAATTCAATCTCAAAAGACGTCGAATACCGATAGATCGCCGTTGGAAAATGACAGCGCTTAATGAATGTTAACGTTTCATTAAATCTCCGTTTGTCAATAGCTTAATAAATGGGGGATGAGGGATGAACGGAAATTCATAACAAGAGAAGAATTTATTGCTAGGTTCTACCGTCTTTTGTTGCGAAATGAGCTTTTTCAACTGACTCTCCTCGCTTTACGCCGAGCAAGTCGTTTATCAACCTCACTTACATTTCGATGAACGGAACAACCAGCTTATCAACCTGTGGATTCAAAAGCACCGCCCGCGCCGTTCCAACTTTCAGAAATTCGCGTTGAAAAGATTCGCCACTTTAATCTGTTATCTTCTAGTTTCGAATATGTCCGTATAATTCTTCGGCGATTCCCACTGAGGGAAATATAAAGCTTATTTTACACAACTTAGAATGTATCATTTTTGTTTTTTCCAATTTTTTTTTTAATTTAATTTTTTTTATTGACGAGAAAAATTTACTTATTTATTGTTTACGTTTTTTTCCGAGCAATTACTATGGTCAATCCTTTAATAATGAACTAAAATCAAAACTGCAATGTAAATACAATTATTCGCTGTGATTTGTTCCCGTTATAAGGTTTGCTATGCCTTGATTCCTTTTTTCTGTAGCAAAAACGTTCCAACCCCTCGTCGGAAGGTGTATTGGAAAACTAAGATCGATGTAGCCACATTACACAAGAAATGGCGACTTGGGCTTGCGAACGGGCATTTCACCTACCACAAGCGAACGTCTATTGAATCTTACAGGAGCCAGGATGAAACTGATGGCAACGTTATGAACCAGTTGATGTATGGGCGATAACGAAGCTCATCCATTACTTATGGTTAAGTGAACAGCCCCGCTAAGAGCTCAGTAATTCTCACGTCGAACCGAGAAGATCTCGTAGGGTGAAAAAACCCAAGAGAGTCATAAGGCGCCATTGGAGGAACTCTTGGTGATGCCAAGTAGAAGAGATGACTCATAAGCTTCGACAGTCTTTTCAAAAATTGCGCTACGATTAAGTAATTCGTGAAAAAAAAAAATAGTTATTCGGGTGAGAGAAGACGAAATTGGCAACTCTTTCTCCACTGGTCCTTTTTGTTTGCAGTAATCTTTCGCCCATTTGGGCATCTTCAGGGCTACTTCGTAGTACACGTCACAAAATCATATATACCACATGGGAGGTATGGGGTTAATTATTAGTGTTCTATTATTAGCTATTCTATATTTACCTAGGTCCATAAGGCATCTAATTCCGAGTTTTGCGTTGTCAATCCAATGGACATTGTCAAAAGTTGTAGTATTTTCCATTTTTTTTAAATGATAAAATATAACACTAGAGACTAGATAAGTTCATAGCTCATATTATTGCTTTTATTGCATAATCTCGTCAGTATAATTTTAAAAACTCAATTTTCGAAATTCGAGGGTAAAATTGAGTTTCTATTTCACTGTATCGACAGGGGAACTGGTTTGACTTGAAATTAACTACGGTACGCTTCCATCTTGAAGCGTAAAACAATCGTGGTCCGTCCCTAAGCGATACTTCTTGTCTGCGGTCCTCCTCGTCTTCTACCCCTTCTTCTCGTGAAGTTTAAGGTCAAGTCGGACCGCGGAGGCACGAGCCAGAAGCTGTTCCTCCTTCTTCGTTACTCGCTCTTCGGTTCCCTCTCGGTTCTTGTTCCTCTCGCCCGGACTCGGTTAGGTAGATGGAAACAGTTATATTGACTCGAGCTTCTCTTCCCCTATTCGCCACTTTACGACTACCGTAGGCTTATCGTTTTCTTTACTCCTGACCGTCGTGTCCCCTCCGTCCCGCGGGGACCGTTATCAATATTTTTCTTCCTCGTTCGCGAGTGAATCGGCCAAATCCGGTTCTTCGCGGCCCTTGCAGCGACGAAGCTGCAGAATCTCCAGCGACCGAAGTCTTATGCTGTCTTGATCAGTTTCAAATCATTCAATCGTATTGCTCCGACTGCGGTCCTAAGGCGACCGGGCCTCTGCTCAAGTTGAATTAAAAATTGGTTTATTGTAAATAATAAAAACATTTATAATTGTAAAAGTTTATAATTCTAAAAATTAAATTTATTATAATTTTTATCACATAAATTTTTAATTTTATAATTGTAAAATAATCACGCGTTGAGGAGTGCTGAAAATAATATATTGAGTAAGTTGCATAGATTTTGAATTGGGCGGTTAAAGACTATGGAAAGTTGCCCATTTATATATTTTGTCGGTTTATTCGAATTATTGCTGCAACTGTACCGCGAATAACAAAGAAAAAATCCCTACAAATGGTTGTACAGTGGTTTATTACTCCTTTGTTCCTTCGCTTCAATCATGATTAGTAAAGGTCATCCTCTTGTTCCAGTAACTAAGCCAAACTCTTCTGAATGTTTCCATACGATAATACATTGGCAATTAAAGGCTAACTTCTTTGCGAAAATCGTAATTGTAAATGTTCCGATTTTTCTTAGTTTTAGGTCAAATGAATCGCCCAACAGTACAGCTGAAGAGAGTGTTTGACGAGCATTCCAACGAGTATAAACGATTTTTATGGCTCTTGAAAATCTCAAATTATACCATCTTTCCAATTTTTTAATAATTACAAAAATTCTAAACAAAAGCTGCGATAACTCGAGAACTATCGAAGCTATCAAGCCCGTTATGGTCTCATTCGATTTAGCGTCAAAAATCTATAGAAATTCATACTAAATACACCTTGGTCGAATCGAAATTACCCCGCTTAAAACACCCCAAAAATTGATTTGGTTGATGAATTGAGCCTCTGTAGGACCAAGAATAATTTTTAGTAACATTTTGAGTTGGTAGCTTTTAGTTTTTTTTTTTTTTTTTCAGAAAAGGGTGACGGCGGAAGGGAAGAATTTTTTATTGAATATTCGTATTCTACATGCCTTTAAAAGTAAAACATGAAATTTTGAGGAGGGTCCAGGATTATTTATTATTATTATTTTTTTATGGTTTCTAATGGTTCATTATTGAATAATGAAAAAAAATCACAAATCTAAGATATGACAGTCCAAGATAAAACAAAATTACAGTGGTGCCAACTTACAAAAAAAAACAATATACCGCCCAATTCCAAATCGCACGACTACACGAAACACCCAGTAAGGCAAGATTTGAAATTGTTTGCAGCTTTCCATACTCGTCAATTTGGGAAAGATTAAAAGTGGCCCAGCTGAATTATGTGCACTGAGGACGCTTATCCTTTGGTGAATGTTTCCTCGTTAAATCAAAGTTTCACAACTGAAACCATTTCCTCTTCGATTCGACGTGTTTTTTCTCTGCTCTGGGAATCGGTATTCTCGGGCCTATAATACGATCCTTCTCTTCCCCGATTAATTTCCTCCAACTTTTTCCTACGGTTTTATCAAATGAAAGCAATACTTTCGAGTTTCTCGCGCTGGCGGGGAAGTAAAAATATTTGTTTTCATCTATCCAACCGTTTTCTGACCCTTTGCGTTTATTCAAGTTATATAACGTGGGTTGGCAGAGCTGAGGGACGTGAAAGCTCCAACTCTCCTACCCGGTGCTCAACTTTTTCTCGCCGCCTCTCATCGTGCAAAAGAGCGGGACGAAGTTGGATAGGGTTGGAAGGTCCCTAAGGGCTCTTATTTTCCAGGGGATGGGAGTGGGGTGTGCTTTAATTTGATTGTGATTGTTTAAAAGGGACCTAACAGAGGAATGGGTATGCTGGAGAGGTCTTCATTGAGATGAATGTCCTCAAGCAGGTCTCTCTTGAGCAATTAGGGGTTTTCAAATTGGGGACGAGCAATGAAGGGACGGCGAATAAAAACGTTCTATTTTTTCCTCCCAACTTCATAAGCTGCGAGCCGAAATGTGTCCACTTAACTAAGTGGCGTTTTACAGCAGCGATTACGAATTATCATAGTTTACAAGGGAAACGGGTCGGAAAACAAAGTTCGACTGCGAAATACTTAAAACTTGGTGAGCGTTTTGACGCAGAACGCGGAGTTTAACTTCTAGTTTGCTTAGAACTTGTTTGCAGGGCTAACCAGCAGTAGCTGACAAGAATATGACTCCAATATCGATTTACATCAATCAAACAATTATAGCTGCCCATACAAGCTCCTTTATGGAGCGGCATGGGATCTTTTCACTTCAAAAATCATTAACGAATGTGGACGTTAGCACAGACACCGATAATCGGCATTCGAATAGCCCTCCATGCGAGCATGGTTGGTTTAAGGAGTACCTGAACCACATGTTCTTTACCTCCCCCCTACGGCAAGCCGCAAGGGAACCATCTCCATCTCTGGAGACAACCTTCCAAAGAAGTACCCATTTGCCGAAGCGCTACGGGTGGAGTCGTGCGTTTCAGCTCGCACTACCGGCTATGCAGGCCGGTCCCCGAGTTATTGTTTGCACACGTAACTCACACGCCGGGAACCTGAGTTACCTCCCCGCCTCTGTTCAGCTTTCGCCTCGCAGTAGGGGTATGGCAACCACAGCCCCCACGACTCCTACCTCTGCGATGGGCAGACCTCCGATAATCGGCAAATGGCTCGCGAGAGTATTCGCAGAGCACTGCTTAAAACCAGTTATTTTAGACCAAAAGACAGGGAAGAAAAGAGGAAGAGATTCGCCAGAGGATAGTTTTATGTATATACAGCCGCAAATACGCACTCACGGACGTTTTCACTTTTTTTTATTTGACATTCGGATTGTACATGCCAAGAATTGCAAAACATCAAATCTTGACGGGGGAGCGTTAGATTTTTTTTTCGTGAGCTTTTAAAATAGTTTATTATTGAATATTGAACTGCACAAGCATATTCCATATTGCATAGTTCATGAAATAATTTATTATTGAATAATAAACCAAATCAGAAAACTCTGCTGGTTTTAAATTATTTCGAATAACCGGATAATCCGGATAATTTTACACTTTTTATATTTCCCTAACTGAAAAGTGAAGGAAATGTAATTTCACCAGTTCGCACCACTTGGTTTCCCTTCCTTTGCCCTTTGGCCTTATTCGTTTTTCGTTTTCTCGTCGTCAAAATTAACTTCGAAATGGAATCGTACAATCGAAACGCTGGAATTATTCACAGCGCGGGAAGGAATTCATGCAGAAGGGTCGTCACCGTTTGATGTTCAAAGAGCTCGCGGACAACATATAGTTAACGGTCGTATAAGGTTCGCCGTGCATTAACATGTGCGAAAACACGGCAGACCATACGTGCGGGACAACCTGCCAGGTACGGTATGGGTTTCTGTAAAATCTCCGCACGAAGGTGCCCGCTGGGGGGACAGAAGCTAATTTCGTTTGGCTCGAAGGTACGACGGACCGACCCGGCCATCAATTTGAATAAATTGAAACGGGAGGTGCTTAACCGAACGGGTTGAGGAGAGCAAAGCCCTGTCCTCGCGGTCCGAGAGTTCGTAGTAAATCCACGCAAAGGCTTCGGAGGTTTCGGCTGCGTCCCAATTGCACGGACGGCACTTCAACGTAAAAGCACCGGAGGGGATTCTATCAGCCGAGGTTACTTCTGCTTAGAGCAGCTCCTAGAAAGTTTGTGCCGTTTTAAAATCGACAGGCGAAATTGATTGAGGGGAGTCGAAAAGCCAGCGAGTCGTTACTTGATGTATTTTATGTCTGATGAATTTGTGTATTAACGGGGACCTTTGAGGAGTGAGATGAAAACTGTTAATTCTCGATTCGTTGACATTACCGAAGCCTAAATTGAGCAGGAACCCTAAAAGTGCTGTCTAACATGTTGCTTAGCTGGCTTCAAAAAATGGCTTCAATTACCGCCCCAAGAAACTGCAATCCCATCTTTCTACAAAAGTTGCTGCTTCAGTGGATTGTTTCTACGCCTTTGCACAGGTTCCTTAGGAAACTTTTGAATTGCGCTTTTATTCTAGACTAGCTGTTAATAATTTTTGGGTTATAAACCATTGTAATCGCCTAAGAATAAATGTTCTAATACCCTCAAAATTGGATGTTTTACGTTTCAAGTTATGTACAGTCGGAATACCCTATTAAAGATATATTATTAAATATCCTGAAATATATCCTGAATATATTATTATGCTATTTTTTTTTTTTTTTTTTTTTTTTTTTTTTTTTTTAATTGTAATCGCCTGAGAAAATTTTTCTAACCCCCTCAAAATTTTGTGTTTTAAGATCCACATGTACAGTCTGAATATTCTATTAAAAAGATTCTGTCCATCCACCGTACGTCGTACGCTGTCCACAGTCAGGTCTTCTCTGTTGAAACTATAATTGCTAAATTCTTGAAATGTTCAACAAAAATCTTTACCTATTGTTCTGACACTGGCTCAATTCTTTAACCTAATCGCTACCTCAATTTAGGGTATTTTTGTGAGGTTTTGATAAGGAGGAAATCATTATTACCCAAAACTTTTTAGACGAAGGTCTATTGAAATTGCGGCAAATTTATTGTGAACGATTCGTCGCTACAAACTTACAAGATAAAGGCTTGATGTCGATTCGAGAATTTCGGCTCACTGGTGAACGATTCTATATTCTGAAGAGGGATGTGGGTGTCTCTGATGAGATTCTTCAGAGTGGAAAGCGTGTTGAGGCGTTCAAGTTGAACAAGACCCTATGCACGACGCCTCTTTGAGTCAACACGAGAGGAGCACGAGGACTCAACGACGGCTGCAAACACAGGTGCTCTCTGCCCATCCTCTGTTTACTTACTCCGAGTCATCGTTGCCTACGACGCACCGCAGGACATCTTCAACGTCGCCCTCGGCGCGGGACAAGCCGTCTTTCTTCTCTTCAGAAAGCCCAAGCTAATCTTGAGCGCGTACTTGACTCCAATAGATCAGCTCGTCCGATCGAGTTAGCTCTCATCAGTCGATTCGATAATTCAGAAATCCACCTGAGCCCTTGCGTTATGCTCAAGAGCGGATTCAATGGACGTTGTTGACTTTGTGCGTTTGAAAGGGAGTATGAGTATAAGTTAATAGCCTCAGCGTTATATTATTGAGTTTCAATGTGCACAAGTTAAGTTTTACGTTTTCCTAATTTATCGAGTATAATAGTTATTTATCGAGACTATTAAGTCCTATCATCAGTTACCTTCTAAATTATTATCTGAGTCCAAACAAAGAAACGATCTCCATAGAAATAAATATAATTCTAGTCGCGCTACCTTTTTCGATCGAGCGAATCTAAATAGCTGCAAAACGTCAAAGCGGGCACGAATCTAGGCCGAATTGGCATCCGAACTGACTCATAGTGGGTGTTTTCGGAAAAGGATGTTTTCCCCAGAGGATGCGACCCAAGTGTCGGGAAAAGAGGAGTTTTCTGAAGAACCCGTTGAAAATTAAGTGTCCTCCTTCCGCAAATCCTCGCCCACATCCGCCTTTCTTCGCCGTCGTTTTTGGCCTTTTTCCTGTTCTATCACCAGCGGCCTTCTGGCACGAACCCAAAATGAAATTACAATCACACTTTCTAGGAGCTAACACTCGGCTCCGATCTCAAAGACTTTTTTCTTTTCGGTTCTTGTCTCTTTTTCACCCGCTTCCGTTTGTCATCCGTCGGCTCTACTACTTCTATCTCGTCATCGTTCAAGTTCTCTTTTCGCCGCTTCCTTTCAAAAAAGCTGGCGAGATCAGCTGAAAAATTGGGGGAAAAAGTTTTGGCCGGTCTGTTCGAACTGAGGGAAAAGATGCTTCGCTGGGTTGGGCGAAAAAGTTAATTCGTCGAAGATGATGACTCATTTATTCTTCCTTGCTATCGTCAGCAGTGCGAAGGGCAGTTCGGATACGAGTTTCCTCTTAAAAGTAGATTTTTTGCGGGTACACAGAACGCGAAGGGGTAGAACCAAATTATTTCCCCTGAAAGTGTCCCATTTTCACTTTACGAGAGCAGTGATATGATCGAGTTGCTAAATGAGTCGAATATAATATTCAAGTCGGTTATTTAATTTTTCAGTAATTTTTTCCGTCCAAGTAAACGACGAGATGAAATATGAAATTCTCGGATTGGAGTGGAACCTCGGAAAAAATAAAAACGCCGAGACAATCCGTCGACAAGAAATGAATAGAAAAACTTGTCGCCGGAGAAATCGACTTTATAACAATTCGCAGAACGATGTTCGCGGTATTATTCAAATGCGAAACGCATTTACGAAGACCATCGTGAGAAATATTCTCATCGGCCGCTCCGCTGGATGATTATTTCCACCATAATAACTTTTCCAACTCGGAAATATCCGTTTTAATTATGCATTTAAACAAATGAGAAAGTTTCTCGTATTCCGAACGTTTCTTGCGAAAGTTTAAAAGCACATTGTTGACAGTTATTGGAGCGAAAACGGATGCTAATGGTTGCTGACTTTGATCCCGTTGGATCAATATTGGATAACTAGGAAAACTAGAGAAAGCGATTTTCTCATTTTACTAGAGAAATTGCCGCTTCACGTGAACGCACCGAGAGAACAGAAGTTCGAAAAGCATGGCTGTATTTAATTTTATATTCCAGCGAGTGAAGAGAAAAATAAAGGGGGCAAGTTGTCATTAAATATTTCACGAAGGTCTGAATATTTCGCGCAAACCAGGCGCTCTCTGCGAGCCCTGTGCATTTAAAAGGGTACTTTCGCTATTATTTTTTTCTGACGAGCGGGAAAGTGTAAAAATCATATTTTCTCCTTAATTCACAACAGAGCTAATTACATTTTTCGCCACTTCCCCCGGGTTTTTTTCTGAGCTTAAAAAGCCATCCGGGCTCTCTTCGCTGACAACATTATCGTTAGTTGCTGCAGCAACAGCTAAGAAATTAGAGCCCACCTGTTGTCAGGTCCGATGTCAAAGCGCTGTTTTTGACGAGCGCGATACTCTAATAAGCTCAAGGGTAATTAGATTTGACAGTGAAAATATGAAAGCGAAGCTGAGTATGGAGTTGTAGTATCAACAGTTGAACTAGAATATTCGGAGCGTATTTGGGAAGAAAATAATGGGATTTTCGTCGAGGGAAAATTTTCGGTTAGTGTAGATGGTGAATTGAAAAAAATATTGTGATTTTTGAGTTAGTTCTTTTTTTTTGAGTTGAGTTTTTTTTTAGTTGAACATTTTTCTGAAGTTGCAAAACCCTCCGAAGTGGACTCTCTCGCGCTAACCGTGGCCTCCAAATAATTGCGTAATAATAATTCCATTTTCAACTATATTGTAGTAATAAGTCCATTTTCAAAAAATCACCTCCCCCCATGTTCCATGTTGTATTAATTAACTGACATAATATTGTTAAAATAAGTTTTCATTAAAAAAAAATTATAAGAAATAAATAAATAAACACATTTTTTGCTTAGAAACTTTGTATTTTTCAGAGATTTTTATCCTCCTCGTTATTTACTTTATATCTTTATTTCCACTCAATTTCCCGCCCCTTATTTTTCCATCTCAGGTGAACGCCGAATTAGAATCACAATACCCACGGTTATTATGTTTCGGCTCACTGTCGCACATCCATTTCAATAGTTGATTGGCAGAACACGATATAAATCACCAACATACCTCATTTCCTGGCAGGCGATCTCGTTAAGACTAAAATTACCGTTTACGAGCCGCCGTTCAAACGATGCAATTCGAAGTCTTCTGTTTTTCTCCCAAGAACTAGGAGACGAGTACCGATCCAGATGTCGTTGGGAAGCGTCTAAAATTACGACAGGGGCTAGATGGGATCTCCGGTCGAAGGTACCAATAATAAACCAACCTTCGTCACGTGTCTCGTGTTTGGTTGCAGAGCAGATGCACCGTTTCTGAAAAAGTTAGAAAAACCTCCTTTGCCCTCTTGGAATCTTAACGACAACACAATAACTCTTGCAGCCGAGCCGATGCAGACATCCGTTCGCGGCTGTTAGACTGGTTTAACCAAAGACCTGAACGACCTGTGAGTCACGTGGGCTATGCTCTCGTAAGGCGCATGAGCGTTTCTATCATCAGATAATATTCCCGTTGATACAAACGATCTCGTAAACCATCTGGCAATAAACTGTATCAAGAATAAGTTTGAACTATGGTTAAACGTCTAGTTTAAATCTGGTTCAACTGTAAGTTTAGCTGAAAAATTTACCGCTAATTTGAAATGACCATTGATTACAAAAAAATAGAAGATTTAATTTCGTAATTTTCCACGCCATATTAATTTGATAAATTTTCACTTAACACAACATTATTGAAAAACGGCAGTGAACAATGCGCATTTCAATAAATGCCACTCAAATTCGATAATTTATTCTCTTTATTATATTTGTTGTGAAACTAATTCAATTCGGAGTTGGAATATTTTCTACGGTTCTGAGTTTGAATATTTTCTACTATTTACAACCCTGATACAGTTAAGCCGCGTATTGTTCGAGCCGGGAATTTCATCTTCGGACTCTAACCGTATTCTAACCCCATTCAAAAAATGGCTCGACATCCGTTTTCTAATTTTTGTTATAGCCCCCGTCCAATCGTCGGGCCAATGAGATCGCAGCAGACGCTACGGCCGTTGGAATTATAGGTTCGCATTTTTGCAAACATCTCATTTTCTTCCTCGCGAATTGAACCCCAAAGTCCCCTCGGGGGTGTAATAATTTTCTTCGGCGAACTCCATTTTTATGTAAATCGCGCCCAAGAAAGGGTGACCATCCTCTCGAGTTTTCCTTGTTTGTTGAAAATAAGGAAACCCCCGAGCAACCATGAAAGTAAGAAAAGGAAAAGAGCGAACGAGAGGAAAAAAGAATATGAGCATTGGGCAGGTGAGGCTCATTTGCCTCTTTCGCGGGCTCGAATTCGCTGCTTCTGGGTCGGACGACAGTATCATGAAAGTCAGAAGGGAAATACGCCGATGGTTTTCGCCCAAGGTTGGGTTAATTGGAAATGAAATCGATATTCTACACTATGTGAATTATAATTTCACCGAACGAAGGAAACTAAAAAAAGATGATTCCGTTTTTCCCTTATTCTTCAGCTGGAAAACAGAATACAGAAACGGCGACTCGCCCTCACTTCGTAACAGCTGTTCAATCGATCTAGTAATAATTTCATATCGATTCAGCTTCAGACCAATTTTCCTCGGACGAGCATCGCCATTTTTATCGCGCCAATCGCTCGCTAGCGGAAATTATTTAAAAACTCTCGCCCGGTGAATTATTGAAAATCCCTAGAACGCCCAGTCACCTGTGTAATTAACGTAATACAGGACGATTGACGGGAAATCGACCGAAAGACGGGAATAAGAAGCTATTGAAAATTTGAATATTAATGAAAAGCCCCTATCTTCCGCTAACCTTCACTTGAGCCTTCATTCGAAAGACCTCCGGGCGAGGTTAGTTTCGACTTCGGTTCGGCAGTTAATTTGATTGAAAGTAATTAGGGATAAGGGCCTAATCTAGTTGCCGTAATGGCTTGAAAGAGAAGGCTTCGAGTTTCTAATGGATAATCAATAAAACGTCAAGTTTTTTTCTTGCTCCATTCTCGGCGACTTTCGGGAGTTGGGGAATTTTCAGATGCCATGGATTTGTTGCTTCCGTTACAAGCGATGAAATGATACAATAAAACAAGAAGAAGAAAAGGCGTCTACAAATGCGTCTACATTCCCTCACAACAGAGAGTGCCGCAGAGACGTCTCAAAACATGCCCAGTGATAGAAACATCCCTAATCGTACCTCTCTGTAATATTTCCTGTGAAAAGTCTTTGAAACATCTCCAATGAGACGTCTCTGAAAACCGTGAGACGTCTTTAAAACACTGCCAAAGCGACTATCTCATTGGAGTTGTTTCAAAGAAATCTCAATGGTCTTGTTTCAAAGACGTCTCACTAGAAATGTTTCAAAGACGTCCCAGTTTAGTGTCCCAGAGACGCTTCGCTCGATGTCTCAGATTTAACGTTCATTGTTACAATGGAAGAATGCAGTGAACAAAGATACTTCCGTTTCATAAACGCAACCATTTTTAAACCGTTACATTAAATGGTTAAATAGTTTCTAAATCGCTTACGTACAATCACTGACGTGTTATGAGAGGATTAAGTTTCACAATGGGGATCGTTTACTCGCTAATTTCCGCGATCGAGCGAATTGCGAGGAAAATTCGTTGCCGAGTGTAACCGAGAAGCAGCCAAGCGCAGTATCACTGTTTGCCGTCGAGAGCATTGTCAACAGTCGAAGTTCCCATCCAGCAACCGAGACCGCATTGAGGTCGGAAATTGGTTCTGAGTGTGGCCATTTTCGACGAGTAACGAGAACGCAAAAAATCAGTTCACAGTACCTACTACAGCACCGACGAACAACTAAGTTATTGATTGAATTGCTCGTGTAGAACTTCACTCTGGGATGCGATAAATTATTAATTAAAATTAATAATTACAACTTAATTAATCATCATTATAACTAACATATTTTCGAGATCCAAGCAAAATTAGAAACTCGAAGGTGGAAAAAAGGTGAAAATATGCCCGATGCTTCAATTATCGTAATAATAACATAATAGCTCGAGAAACCCGTTTTCAGCTGAAAATACAACTTATTTCATCGGAAAAAGTTAGAAATTCACCTAACAAAAAAACTCTCTATAAAAAAAAATTCAATTTTTAATTATTAATTTATGAAATCCAACGGTTTCGATGCGGAGGCCGTCGTTAAGAGTAAACAATTTTCACCGGAAAAATCGTATTTTTTTGCTAGCAAGTGACAATTTTTGCGCTGAGCATGGAAAAATCCAAATTAAAAAATCATTTTCTTAAACGAAAAACCGATGCTATTTATTTAAAACATGTATATACGTTTTTCAACCGAAAACTGACAATATTAAAATAAAAAAATGTGAAAAATTGTCATATTGCCAATGAAAAATTACGTTTGTCAATTGAAAACTGACGTTATTCGACGGTTTATAACAAATAGTTTACGAGATGACGTTTCACCATCCATTTGACGCGTCACTCGATGAAAACGGTTTCAACTCGGAAACCGCAGCCGCTTCTGGATCACTCCAAAGGCGACGGAGGGTGAAAATGTGGGGAAATAGCTGATTTTCATGTTGCCCATACACATACTATTTTTCATCCTTTCATCGAACGACACCAGCCATCCGTCGAACCCTTGGAACCCACAAAACGAAACCTCCAACCCAAAGAGGCATCCCTTATTTCGTTTTGGTCCGTCTTCAACGTCGTACGCGAATCCCGTGGCTGGAGAGCACCGTTCCCAGTAACGTTATATTACTTTTTCATTGCTTCACGTGTTCCACATCTGTCACTGAACCCCTCGACCCCGCCTTGCTTTTTTTTTCATTTTCTTACGTTCAATCTCGTATTTCACCGCCTGATGGCGCGACGAGATACCGAACCTCGGGATTTTTTGCCTTCGGGGTTTTTCTTTGCGGTTTTTCTAACGCATGCAGAGTATGCAGTGCTACGTAAGAAACGGGCGAGATTCCAATTTTTTTTATCTTCTTTTGTGCTCGGAGGATCCGTTTCGAAAGGCATGCTTCTCATATGGATAGGCTTGGAAACCGAAACGCTGCGAATTTCATACCAAGGACAAAAGCGAGGGATTTTTATTAGGTAATTACCAATAGTGTAACCATTTCTGCTAAGATGCTTATGTTTTTTTTGGGGGAAAAGTAACTTTTATAGGAAAATATAGATAAAAGTATAAGACAAAAAAAGATCATATTATTCTTCGAATATTTTTCATCGTTCAATATTTATTTAAATCGATTTTTTTCTGTAATTAGAATGAAAATTAATATAAAATGCTTCAATTTGCGAGTAATTTCGAGGCGTAGCAGATTTTTTCAAGCAGGTTGCTGTATAGCTCGCCTTTGATTCCGTAGCTTCATTAATGAATAATAAACGAACCAATAAATCCTCAAAGTCGAAACCGGGAAGGCTATCTTATCTCATTCTATAGCTTCTTTCGTTTCTCAACATTCATTTCGCCCTTTTAAAAGCATCTCGTTTTCCAATCTCCGCTCAAGCAGTTGAATTCCCTTGAAGCTCTATTCCTTCGCGCTTTTCCACTTATTCGAACGCGTTACTTTTCAAAAGATCCAGTTACAACGGGTTTATTAAAAGGAACCGAGGAAACAGCTTTTACTATGCCGAACAACAAAGGGATTCTCTTCGTAAAGTGTATAATACTTTTACGCGGGTCAATGAAAATAATGTCAAGATTTGGTTCGCCCCTGAACAGTCAGCCAAATGCCGCCCTCGGGAACGTGGAGTCTGGCAGTCTTGTTGTACGTCAGCGGATCCTTAGTTTTGTAACATTTGACGATTTTGAAACTGAGCAGCATTTTGGAAATGGCTACCTTCACTTCCAATCTTGCAAAACGAGCTCCTGCAAGAGGTCGACGATAAAGCGCATTAAAGCAATGTAGAGAAAAATAGTTTGTACTTGCGGTAACCCAGAATTGAGAAAAGAAGTGAATTTTGGTTTATTATTCAATAACAAACTATTTTAATCGCCCAAGAAAAAATTTTTTCTAACCCCCTCAAAATTTGATGTTTTACGTTTCAAAGCATGTAGAATCCGCATATCCAATAAAAAAATCTGTTTGTCCGCCATACGCCGTCAAGACTTTTCCGGCCAAAATAATAATGGCGAGACTTGAAATTTTCATCAAAAATCAATCTCGGTTTACCTATACAAATCCTTGGGCCGCTGCCGAACGCAAGATATGTTCCTTTCCTTATCAGTTTCCCATCATCGGCGAATCTTTCAGGTTTGAATTCGAACGGCTCCGGAAAATATTGCGGATCGTGGTGAATCGAGTAAATGGGAATGGTGACGATGAAACCTTTCGGCAACACAAGATCCGTCCCAGGCACCTTGTACTCTTTGACCAACAACCGGTTCACTCCTGGAATCGGCGGATGTCGTCTGAGAGTTTCTGCAATCGAAGTCGAAAAAATTTGTGAGACATAAAAAAACGATGGTACGATGGACAATGGAGTTGTGCCCCCGAATGGAAAATTATCCGTTATTTTGTACTCCATTGATTTTAGGAAGACCTGGGGCATGTAAAAGTGCTTTAAAAATTAGTCCCCTAATGGTGCCCAAAGGGATGAAAAGTGTTGTTGGGCAGTTAAATCTGCAATTAAATGACCTTAGAACGAGAATTGGTAATTTCAAGATGGCGTATTCAGACTAATGCTCTTCCATATATCTCAGAGGCATGATCGACAACGGTGGCAACTTTTGACCTCAAATTTCCCCCTAAACGGCTTCGTATCCCAAAAAAAGAAGACTTGTACGAATCACGTTATCTACTATTAACCATAGTCGCATCCGTTCGAATTAAATAGTTCCCCGAGGGATAACCAGTTATTTGGAGTACGAATCGGTCGGGCTCTTGAGAATTGAATGGCTACAGCTTCCGACTGGGGATCGAGACTGGGAATGTCGAAGGAAGATAAGGCAGCAAATGAGAGAAGTAGGGGGGTTTCACAAATCAATCAATCCGGTTAAGATCACGTTGTCCCGAACCGTTACAGTAAACGATATTTTAATTAAAACTCAATCGCTTCAAAAGCTTAACAGGTTCAAGTCAGCGTCGCTCGTTAGCAAATAATTGACTTTCGTAATAATCGGCGAACCTGCGGTATCTGGAACTGCCGGGACTGCTTGTTAATTGCGATTCGTTATGAGCCCCCGATTATCGTCTATTGGCCGGTTATTTCGGGGCCGTAATCGGAAAATTCACCGAACTAATCTCTGGTTACACAGATACGAGTTGGATTTTCAAGATAATTTTCGGAGCGATTACAAATCGAGACCATTGAATTGTAATAATAAATAAATGGTAGGAACAAATACAATTCCTCGACGGGAAATTAATCCCCATCGCCGATAAAAATTTTCTAATACACAACTGTTGTTGAAAGAAAAACAGCAATTTAATTCAAGTTTCCTGCGAACGATTGGTCGCAGGGGAATTGAAACTTTTAATTGGCTCTCGCGGTATTTAATATTGACGGGAAAGTATATCCGTCCAATATTTTCTTCTAGAGAACAATAATTCGTCGGAATAATTGGAATTCAAATGAACTTATTTCATACTGCGCTTCAACAGTTTTCAAATAGCTCTCGTTGACTAGGGTGATTCAAAATAAACTGTTTATTTGTCTGAGAGTGAGCTTTGATATCGTAGATGGCGTTACTCGATTTGTATGACATCATCGATACGATGCTTTCAACGTTGAATGTATGAATATGTTAGTCATCCTTCGAGGAAACGCTTCATCGACCGATGCCTCCCCTTCTTCGTATGTACACCCTGCGTTAACATTTTATCTCGTTCACTCCAACTACCCTTTGTTCATAACTTCTCGGAGATAACGTTGAAAAAGGGAGCGATGACAAGGGGGACTCTGGGATTACTCGGTGACATCATAAGCAGAAAAAACACTCTTTTTGAGTAAAGAAATTTTTTCTAAACAAAGTTAATAAGCATAAGGATGAAACCGATCGGCTCACCTGATATAACTTGCTCCAAATAAACCATCTCTTGAATAGCATCGTAGGTCAATTGGCCGCCATTTTTTTTCATCACGCTGCACACCTCTTCGTACACTTTATCCTGAACTTGGGGGTTCATCGCAAGTTCATACATTACGTAACTGATTGTGCTAGCTGTTGTTTCGAATCCGGCGACGAAAAAGACAAACGCGTTTGATACGAGGGTCGTGTGGTCGAAAATGTCTGCGAGAAAAAGTAAAAATTTATTTGATATTCCAAGGTCTCAGAGCATAGGAATAGGAATACAGTAGTTGGAGAAATCGACGATGGGATTCAGTGTGAAAAATTCGAGGGTTTGTTTTAAAAATAAATCAACCTTCGATTGAAATTTTTGGTAGCAGAGTTTTCCCTCGTTAACGCACGCACAGCATTAATTTCGTGACGAAGGGAAAACGCTATTTTATCCATAACACAATTGGGTAAGTCAACTAGCCGCTACAGTGTGGTGAGGAAATTGTTCTTTCTACGTGGAAGGAATTTTCTAATATGTTCGGAATCGAGCAAGTGCGTACCTTTACCTCCAAATCTCCAATAAAATGTCCCATAATATTCTAGAGGAACTGAAAACTTAAAATTGTAGTTCGTAGAATCGATTAAAAAAATTATATCCCCGTTATCATTCCCGTTTTCTCATTTTATTGAGACGATCGTCGAAAAACCGGGTCTAATTGGACCGTAAATCACCGCATTAAACGACGAAATAGATCGTTTGAAAATCCTCGATAATTGATAGCAGAGCTTTCCCCAGTTAACTGACATCTCATCAATCTCATGATGAAAAGCAACGATATTTTGTGAATAGCAATAGTATCGATCGATTGATTCCAATAACCGATTTTGTCAGTACTAACGTGGGTCGTTCGGGTCCATTTCGCCCTTTTCGATCGCGTCTTTGTCTTTTTCCATCAACTCGTTCATCAAGTGGAGAAAATCCTGCCTGACAATTCCGTTTTTCTTTCGGTAGGCGACAGTTTCGTCGACGACGTTGACGAAAAATTTCAACATGTCATCCGTTATGCCTCCGGGAACTCTCAGGAATTTTCCGTACGGTCCGATTATCCTGAAGATTCGAAAATTTGTAATAAAAAGAAAGTTTTAAAAAATATTGTCAATTTAGGAGAGAGAAATGTAACCTTTTCAATGACAGAATTATTTTTCGAGATGTGCTTTCTTCAAATGCCGCCTTTCCCACGTATCGAAACATCGAATTCGGATCGTTGAGAGTGTCTATGTTGAGGCCAAATGTGCACGAGGCAATGACGTCGGTCGTGAATCGGGAAACGATATCGCGCGCTTCGAAAGAGCATCTGTTAAAGTGGATAGATGAAGAAATCAAACACGAATATTGAGGAAAAAATACCGCTTTTTTTGTACTGTTGAGAAATGTCGTATTTAAGCGTACGCTCCATAATCCTCCCATCAAGAATGTTATTTTTTAAATTATGCTCGAAGAGTTGTAAGGTAGAGATTACAGAGGTTTACGTTTTTCATAACATCACGCTTCTCTACTCATCAAGCGTCGCCAAGAATTTCGCACATATGTGTGGGAACAATATTGCAGGAAATTTAATTTGCTTTCTTCTTCATTTGTAACTGCTCCCTCTCAGCCCACCGTTTGGAAGCTGAAGAAAGTGATCTCCTCCCTTCACGATATTATTTTGATTTTTCAAAAACTCTCCTCCTTATTCAGGACATCTTTAATACTTTTAAAATCGCAACTCGTAATTATTTACACGACTATTTATTTTACCTGCTTTCTTTGTAAGTGGTCAGCGTTTTATTCAGCGAATCGGCGCATTCTATTAACTGGTCGAGCATTCCTCTGAGCTTGCTTGACGAGAACGACGGCGTCAATTTGTTCCTGAGGCTTTTCCAATGGGCGTCCCTCAGATTCAATAAATGCATCGCGAGTTTGTTACCCCTAGGATTATCTCTGATGCCGCGATCGCTCGCGAACGAGAAATCCTTTATCGTTATTGTTTCGATTAGTTCTGGATCCCTCAGCACCAAATCCGGTTTCATGAATTGGAACCTTCCAAAAAACCTGGCGAAAGTTGCTGTCATGTTATATAATGGGAGATTGAGAAAACAATTACCAGGAGAGAACCCAAAAAAAAAAAAATTTAAAAAACTTTTATGATTGGAAAATGTAGAATATGAAAACGAGGGGATTTATCAATATCAAAAACAAAACTAAATATAACTCATGCTCTGCTACATATCGAAGATTACCATAATTAACAGAGATAAAGAACGATGAAATTTACCTTTCGTTTGGAAAATTCATGTAAAGTTCATACTGCGATTCGCTCGGCGACTTCAAAGAGAACAAAGTGTAGAAACTGTTTCCAAAAAGGGGATATTTGGGTTTCACAAACGGGACGCCGCGTTTTTCCCAAAAATCGTACTTCGACATTAAATATGAGTAAAGTAGTACGATCGCTATGGCGACCAGAATTATTTCGACTATCATGACGACAAGTGTCTGAAAACACAATGGGAAACAGTTATTTGAATATTTTAGCCCGGCTGTGGCGAAAGATTTTATCTCCAGAGTACAAAGACAGTCTCAGATTACGAGAGTTGAATCAACGAGATAATTATTCCGAGATTGCGGTCTTATTTGGTCATAAAATAGCATGCAAGTGTCAAGAAATTCATCTCGGACGAAGGCTTTGTTTGAAAACGCTGCAAATGATTGTACAAACAGTGGTTTATTATTATTTCGCTTCAATATTGATTTAAGAAGACTATCCTTTTGTCATTTTAAATTATTCTGAACATTTTTGAACGTTCCCACCGAAAAACAGATGGTAACTATAGGGGAAAACTCCGTAGCAACTATTGTAATTTTAATCATTTTTATTTTTCTTAATAAACCACGACCTTTCCAATGAGTATAGAACGATTTTTATAGCTCCAAGAACTCCCGAGTTATACCCTCATGTCAAATTTCTAAAAATCTCCCAAATTCGGCACAAAAGCTGCGATAACTCGAGAACCAATAAAGCTATCGACCCGGCGGTGGTCTCATTCGATTCAACCTCCAAAAATCTATATAATTTGATACCACGTACACATTTCTCTGAAAAACCTTGGAAAATATTAATTTTCTCCCCCTCAAAACCCCCCAAAAATACCCTTAAAATTGAGCTAGCAAGTTGGTTCAAGAATTGGGCCGTCGTAGGACCGAGATTGATTTTTGGTGAAAAGTTCAAATTTTTAGCTCCTACAGTTTTGCCGGAAAACTGCTAACGGCGTACGGCGGACGGACAGAAATTTTTTTTTATTGGATATTCGGATTGTACATGCCTTGAAACGTAAAACATCAAATTTTGAGGGGGGGGGTTAGAAAGAAATTTTTCTTGGGCGATTACAATGGTTTATTATTGAATAATAAACCAAAATCTGGCGTGTGAATACGATTGATGAAACGGCTGAAATATTGCTGATCGTGGGATTCTAATGAGTAGCATAGCATTCTTACTCAAATAATGGATCAATAAAAGGAAATCGCCTGCGATTGGGATAAGTGCAGAGCGAAACATTTTTGCCCACGACACCAAGCGAAGTACTAAATCTCACCAGGAATTTCCGGATATTATTTCTCGAATTGATTGCTGAATTTAAAGTGTTACAAAAACGCCTGTAAAATTTTAATTCAATGAGATTCCATTTTAGTTGGAAAACGCTTCGAAAACGTTGTAGACTTTTCAATATTATGAAGGGAAAAACATACCGCAGCCGAAGCTTTGTAATTGATAGGTAGTCGAACAAACAAAGCAGATAACGTGTCGTTCTTATGGACCACTGTAGGCAAAAACATCAACCCCGCTAGTCGGGATGATCCGCTCGGTTTTCCTTCTGTTCGACCAAGGTGAGAGCTTCGGAGCCAGATGTTGCTTCCAACGTTAATTTGTGGCTTGAAGGAAGAAGTATAAATCAAGATAATCCATACCTTCTTGCGCTACGTTTGGCTACCTACCTTAATTTGTAGGATAATAAATATCACTTTGAGCCCGGCTGCTACTCGGTTCGTAAGCTATCGATCCTAGCTCGTTCCAGGCCTCGTCCAAGGTAGCTTTGGAAACCGAGGGTGTGAGGATGGCTCGATTTTGATAAGAACAAAGTGTGCCCAACAGAGCGGCGATGGTCTGGGTAGATTGCCGCCTCATCTCATTCCGTCGTCCTATGGAAAAACGCATCAATCATCATTCTGGAAAAAATTGGAGTTCTCTTCCTGTTACAGGCCTCTCATGTTTCTCACCATAGAGCGAGCGAAAGTTGGCGGTTTTATATAAGTTTCCGTTAAATCGCGATACGCGTCGAATTTTCCCAAAGTCCGTGGTATAGATGATCGCACAGTACTTCTATGTTTGAGACGGTAACAGTCGATAGTTTCTCTGTTCTCCATGGCGATTCGACTGCAAGATGAGGCCCATCGATCAAATTATTACATTTTTAAAAAAGGCCAAATTATTAGGAGACAAAATAATTCAATTGAAAAATAAGTTTAAAAAGGCAAAAATTCAAGGGGGAAAAATAATTAAATAAAAAAATATCAACTGACCAAGAGAAATAATAGCTGGGCAGAGTGAAGTTATCTTCATTAGAACTCTTTATATTTCTCATATGAAGAGTCTGAAATGAAGTATGGGAATGGGCTCCTGCTCTGACAAACAACCTTTGTAACACGGGATTGTTCGACTCGAATTGGGAAAAGGGTAGAAAAACGTGCGAGTTGGTTGATCTTTGAGGAGAGATAGGCGTTATCGATTGTTTACATGTACTCCACCATACCTGTACATTTCGTCACCTCTGCGTTGCCCCTCAATCATGCCCCGTTCTCTGCTTTATCCCATCACCTTTTTCAATCCTGAAATCTACATACAACCGCTCATTCTATTGAAGCGTTGCATCTCAATCGCTTTGTTCTTGACACTCGGCCCGTCACACGATATCATCAATTTGTTTCCAAATTATCCTTTTCACCCGACTCGGTTCGAATAGGACACTTCATCATCTCGGCATCGTAACTCGACAAGTCCTTTGATCTCTTTTTACATATCTTGCGTGTAGAACGCCGATGGAAAATTCAGCGAGTCGAGCTGAGAATAGAAATCGCTAAATCGGTGACCTCCTGTCCACATGATTCGTCAATAAGTGTTTTCCCTTAATAATTTCGTTTTCCTGTGAACAAGAGCACATTGAGAACACTTCTTTGACTGAAAGGAAGTTAAAGCGCGATTTGGAATGCTTAGGGAAAAGAGCATTTCATCGCTAACGTTAACGTGACGCTTGAAGTTCTTATTACCTACGATTTGGATATTTATCGGTCATTCATCAATATTCCCCTAATGTACCTATAACAAGAAGAAGAAAATTTACCAATGAGCCCTCACGAGAGTCCTACATCAGGTCACCAATCATGATTAAACGAATATTTACATAAACTCGCATAGAATAATAAGAAGAAAAAAATGTCTCCTCGAATTAAAGTTCATTTTAATGCGACAACTTTTTTTAGGAATTATTTTTATTATTTTTCAATTTAAAAAAAAATTGATTTTGTTCAAATGAAGGCCTCTCTGCCCTCCTGAGCTTAGTATGAGCGGTTTCACGACCAAAGCGACCAGAGCTGGACGAAAATGAGCAGAAAACGGATACGGTAAAAAAGGTTCTTCGCTCTCTTGTCAGGTTCTAATTCTCTTGAGGGATTGACTAAAATGAGGACAGAGGGATTTACTGCGTCGAGGTTCCCGAGGGGAAGGGAATGGAAGGGAAGCGGAGTCTAATGAGAGTTCGTAATCCCCGGGTCGTGTCGATGAAAGAAATCTCCGGGTCGACGACAAAAGACCCAACGTTGGACTGAAGGACGGAAAAAACATTACAATAGAAGAAAACAAAGATGCGATAAAAAGGCGTATAAGGGTTGGATCTATAAAATGCTAGTATTCAAACTGTTGCGAAGCAGCAAATTAAACCGAACCTATTGAACAGTTGCACGGATTTAGATAGTTCAAGAATAATTTATTTGAAGACCAGTTGAGACATTGAATCCAGAGCTGGACTTCTGTTTGGACGCACAATGTTCAATCAAGATTTCCAAAGGTCACCCAAGTCACGTAAGCATTAACAGTAATTAATGCTGAGTCAAGTGAAGCTTGACATTGCACAGAACACTAATCAATTAATGTTGGATAACAAGCTCCATCCACTCACACTGAAATTTACTTGTACATCGCTCATCATACTTGATCAAAGTATTTGTTAAATTGGCTCTCGATGCCCATATTTGAACCTTTTGATTGGAAATAATATCATTTGCGAGCATCAATGTACGCTCAGGGAAGCGTCATACTTTGCAATCACAAAAGCACAATAACGAAAGTTGAATTTCCCCTTCAAAGTAATAATTACCTAATCTATTTCAAGAGGAGCCGTCATTTGAATAATTGCCAGTTTGAATTAATGGATAGTTTGTCAATAGAGTAAGTTGATACTGCGACTGAATGGCGAATTGATGTTTCCCCACTACTGTTGACCTGGAATTGGCTGCGATACTCGATCCTCTTCCGCTTGATACATGCTCGACTGGCGGAGCGAGAGGAAAATCACTCCAATCAAAACTTTGAACCGACGTTTCGCCGGTCCAGCATAAATCACAATTACTGGTCGGGGATGTCTGGGGGAAGATCGACGTGTATCGGATATCTGATAGTAAACTAAAGGCATTGCGACCGGCCATCTGATGGACATCCATCAGCACATCGAACGCCTACTCGGTTTCAAAAGGGTCGGAGTCACATTGGCGACATTTTCAGGAAAGTACGTAAATATAGACCTGAGGCCAGTTTTTTTAATAGTACTTTTCAACTTCTTACTCTCCACTTTGCACTTTTCCAGCTCGTTGGTGTTATATGAAGCCGAAGCATGGAAAAGTGAAGAGTGAAAAGTTGCAGATTTGATGAGTGAAAAAGTTCATAGAAAGGTCTTGCGATGGTCATTTTTAACTTTTCACTTCTTTTATTTTAGAATAAAACGAGAAACCGGCTTTTATCAATTTTTTGTACAGGGCTTGAAACCGTCTACTATCATCATTACTGATTGAGAATTGATGAGTTTCGATCTAGTTTCCTTCAAAAATGCAAATTATTGTACAGTGCTTTATTATTCTTTATATCATCTTTTTCAATAAATTATGATTTTTATAATTATCCCACCAGTTTCGGGAACGGACAGAACATTTCTTTGCAGTTTCTCCGAAGTGGACTCGCTCCCGCAATTGTCGTGGCCTCCCAAAAATTGCGTCTTCCTCATCATGCAAAACATCTTAGTACGTTAAATTCACGATGAAAATTATTTGAAATGTGGGTCTGCAAGGGGAACAAAGGCGTTGCAAAATATTTTGCAGAGTTGAATGGTAATAAATCTACAATGTAAGATTCCTTACGTTTCGTACGTGTGGTGCAAGTCTGAGACATGGAACCAAATCCTTTTTGAGTTTTTCTTCGACCCCAACCCCGGTCACCCTACAGACGTAAAAACCCCTAACTGCATTGAATTATAAAGTGGAAAAAACCTTTTCCCATCGGCCTCGAGGGCCGAATCCAGAATCAATAATTTACGGTACAAGGAGCCCTCCCACGTTTCCTTCTTTTTCCACTGAAACATAAGTGAAAAGCATTTACCGCCTTCTGCCCTTCCAATGCCACCTACACTCTACTTTCCCCCACTCTACCTTCACCCGTGTCTTCGTGGAGATTCGTGGTTGGAAGCTGATGACGGCTGCCTCCCTTGCTCCCGGGAATTCACCAACAGTTTTTCTCATTTCCAACCCGCGTAAATCGACAATGTTACGCTCGAACCCTCTTGCCAGGGATCAGTCCTAGGGGAATCGAATGATTGCTTATGTAATTGATTGTTAGAGTGTTTGAAGACCATTAATAATTAAATTGAAATATCCGTTTAAACCTTGAGATGAACATCTCAGCTCTTTGGGAGGAAATTATCTTCAGACCGCGACTCTTTAGTTGGGTAGGATCGGTTTGAAGGAGGGGTATGAGCTGCCAAGTTTGCAGCGTTTGGCTAATATTGCCACCTGCTGTCACTAAGAGAGATTACACATTTGTTCGGGCCTCTTGATCATAGGCTTGACCTAATCATCTTCAACTAGTCCGGAAAATGCAGGGCTGATGGACCAATCAAGACGCATTGGTGATGATTGATTGGGATGACTCAATTCCAGTACACAGTTCCTTTCCCGCCCAAAACGAATAGTCGAAAAATCGACCCTCGTGATTTTATCTTTGCGCGTCGGGCTCGTCCCAAACGTTCATGGACAAATAGTCACTTTTCTCCCATTTTATTCCAACTGTCGTTCAAGAGACACGCCAGTGGAAGACGATTTTCTCTTCGTCAAGTTTATGAGTCGATATATGCCATAAAGCACGTACAACGCTGAGATCCTCAGTTCCGCTCGTCTTCCGCCACCTCTCACAATCCAGGGGACTGTTTGACGAAATCGGCTTTTATAACCACGTCGTAACACGGTTTCTGTATTTCCTCCAAAGCGGCGTATGTTCGGCATCTTCGGGGAGACAATACGCTCTAAGCTGTCGCGCACCGTCGTAAGACGAAGGCCTCAAGAAGAGACCCGCAGACGTTATCCCTGCGTCGTTTTATTGTACAGGAAAGCCCACGGATCTCGTCTGTTCCTAGCAACGTATCGTCCATCTCGCGTTTATTCCTTTCCGAAGGCTAAAGGCGTTCAAGGCACGCGCAGAAAATATCAACACGATCCCCCATTACCCCTTTTAACGTTACCATATCAGCGCACTTACCCTCGTGGGTACCTATCGGTGTTTTCACCGCCGCCATACGCATCCCGTTTACTGCCAATGCCGAGAATATCCCACGGCCACCTATCGCATTTAGAGCCGCGGTCGACCCGAATGCTCAATGAAGCGACATTTTCGTAAATGCTCCACCTCTGGTTCTGCAATTTCAAACGTATAAGGGCTATACGCGAGATAATTTAACAGCTTCGAGGAAAGAAAATTGTCATCGCCTTCTTATAAACGCATTGGTGCCCATTTCAGCGCGGAATGTAGCGGTGATAATTTTTTCTCGATGTCCCGTTATTATTTGTACTTGAGCAATGAAGGGCAGAAGCAGCAACTCGACCTCCTTCGATAAAATTTCCTTTGACCATCGAACACGCGTAGTTATGGTTTTAACTCTGAAACAATTTGCAGATTCGTCTCCCCGATTCTCTATGCGAAGAGCGTATTCGGAAACCCTAATTTCCTTATCAGATTCACCTGGTAAAAATAGGGAAAAAATAATTGGCGCTGTAGCAACGTCCTTATTGCGAAGTCGAAACGCGTGACTCGAGTACTAACGCGATCTTGATAATAGGAAAAACTGTGCGGGAAAGACGATTGTCTATCTGATCGCGAACATAGCTACTCATCTCCATCGAGTTAACCTTAGAAATTCACAGAGGAATTCCTTCGGACATCCGAAACGAATTACTATTATTATCATACAATATATACGTATTCTACCAAAATGTGAATCGACAGGATGAACATAAATAAATTGATTCTGATGTGAGAATCGTGTAGAACATAGTAGACATATTATGGACCGTAATTTGCTCCATATTAAATTGGAAATTCAATCGTTCAATGGCATAGAATAGGATAATATATTATGATGGGCTAGAACGTTACGAAAATACCTACCTATGATTTTTCCAGGTTGCGCCGATTTGCGAAACAACGTCTCAGTGTTTTTAAACCGTTTTAAAACCCAATCCGAGCGAGTTCGACCGATTGCTCTTTTCATACGAACTCTGCGTTTGGCGTTCAGATTCAAAAGTTTATCCTTGTCACCTCGCGCGTTTGTACGCGTCACTCCGATCGGAAAAGCTAAAGTGAAATTTATTGGTGGAATTTCAGCGGTTGTAAAAGCGGTAGACTGGGATGGACGTTGATTGTTATCGCGGTACGTTTCGAAACCTTTTCCGGGATTCAGTTGTCACGGGCTCGACCTTTTCGTTTCACAATGCGCCTCTCGCAGCCGGTAAAAATATTTAAAAATCGAAAGAGCGAAATGGAGGACAACTCGCGCTCCGGTTGTCAGTTTTAGATTCGGTGAAAACGGCTCGCTCAACGGGAAATTTTTAGATGGGATTTTATCTTTAATTTTGGTCGATATTTCACCTTTTTTTTTAGGTATTCTTTACATTATTAAGAAACGTGAAACTTGAAGTGACGTGAAATGAAAAATAAGGATAGATTTTTTTTGTTGATAATAAATTGTATATGTCTAGCGGGCAAAAAAAGAAGAGAAACACTGATTTTTTTTGTTTGGTTTACCAACATCAATGAATACCAACTTCTTGCGGGGGTTTTAATATTAAATCTATCCCCAATGAAGGGTTCAATTTTCGACAGATGAAATAATACCTCGAAGGTCGAATTTAGTTATTTTTATACACCCGTTTTTCATTCATCCGATCGAGGACCAGCGAGAAAAATAAATCGTGCCCATCCTTGCAATACGTATGTTTTCTTCTACCCGTGTTAATCAAATTGTTGCAGCGTCGGTTGAAAAATCAATATCCCCTCCGAAGAATCAGCTAGAGAATAATTAGAGAGACAGAAATTTCCCGGAGCAGATCGGTTGAAAAAGTAACGCGAACTGTCTGCAGATGAAAGAGAGTAATTGCGGTAAAATTTATTCCACGGCTGGCTCTATGGATTCGGATGAGCGAATGAACCGGCTAGAGTAGCCAATTGGGCTGTGGGAATAGCACTGCCACTCTACATAATAAATAAAGTGGGTTGTTCATCAGCGGAGTGTTCCTTTGTCTAATTGGTGGAGTTTCCTTCGCCGGTCGTTTCGATCCATTTTGTCAATTTATCCACGAAGCCGGTGACGTTACAATTCAAGCCCAGGAACTTAACTAAGCCCTTGAAACTGAGTGAGCTCATGAAACTGCCAAGATCGATGGGGTTATTATATCTGCAAACGAAATCGGTTGAACGATCAATATGAGAGATTTCCAGTATTGAAAATGTCTTCAGTCTTTGCTTCAAACGCTCTCCGTGTTTCGACTTTCCCTGCGACGAGTGAATAATTCAATACAAACATTTGGGATTAGATCTATATCAGGAAACATATGTCTGGTGTGAAGGTTCGAGGTGTTTCTTACACGAAGGGCTAAAATAAAGCAATTAACGCGGTGTGACTCGGTTTGTGGAAAGCGTCAAAAGCCGCTGAAACGAGCGAAGTTAAAACTGGGGGCGTATAGAACACGAGGGGTTGGTTAGTGTACGGGATTTGCATTAGAATGAAAAAGAAAGGTCGACAATGTTGAAAGGTTGTCGTCGGTGAATATTCTCTGTGATCGCTGTGTCGGTAGGACGACAGTCTGCTCGTTCTACAGCAAGAGGACGGCGACCTAGGAACCGCCCGAAGTAATTAGCGATGGTAATTAGACGGCAGGTGTCTAAACTCAGTTAGTCAGGTTAGATGCGGTGGGTTGAACTGAAGGGTAGAGTTCAGGAGTATAACACAACTAAAGGATGGCTTGGTGGAAAGTTTGAGGCTGACGGGTTCTCGTGGATCGTCGATGGGGAAGACGTTTCCGTTCTGCCAGTAGTGAATTATGCATGGCAATGGAACGTTTGTGATTAGACTCGTCGCTTCTGGGAGGTTGACCATCAATCAGCGGAGAGATACTTCGCCGACGAGGAGACGAACGGGAGGGATGATTCGATTCTATATTTAGAAACGGGAGAAAATATCGAGGTAAATTCAAACCAATTGACTAGTCGTGATAGGTATTTAGAATGCATATGCTAGACTCATTCGCCTGCCCTACAAGGAATTTATTTTATTTGGCGATCATGTCATTAGAAAGCGCTCGAGCCTTTTAAAATTGCTACAAATAATGTACGATGGATTATCATTCCTTTGCTTCAATAAATTTGGTATCAAGGAACCATATACTTGTAATAGTAACCTATCCCAATTATTTGTAAATGTTCCCGCCTAACAAAAGATTGGTAACTATAAAAGAAAACTTTCTAGTAAATATGTTACTATAAAATATTTTTTATTTTTCTTAATTACTAATTTGAAGGCAACCTTGGAAAATACGAATTCCCCCTTAAAACCCCCCCAAAAACCTAATAATTGTGCAGCATTGATTGAATTGATTGCACTGATGAATTCATCGTGAGACACAGTTTGAGGTTTTGGTTGAAAATTTAAAATATATAGCTTTCTCAGTTTCTATAGAAAAAAAGCATTCCTTGAAACGTAAAACATCAAACTATGGAGGGGTGGTTGAATTTTTCTTGTGAGTGGTTGTAAAGTTTTATTGTTCAATTATAAACCAAAATGATACAGCGTCGGTCTTCACTCGCAAAACATAGCAATTTACTCTGAACGGAATTTATATTTATTTTCATTCCGAAATACTAACTGACCGAGCGAATTCGAACTAATAATTACACAGTTGGCCCTGAAATAAACGAGAGCATCGGTTTTGGTAGTGTAGATTCAATAAGGGTTTGGGTTGTTTCCCAATTACAACGTTCGTTTTACCCTTAAGAATCAGTAGAGCGCAATGCACTCTCGTCCCAATCTCCACTTCATCCCTTCTTGAGTTTCACTTCCTCACGGTCGTTGAGCACTCGCTGACACTAACGAAATTGTAAGAGAAGGAGTTGATAACGAATTGATGACTGAATGGAGACCCGAGGGGAGGGAATGATGAATTAAGAGAGGGATGGATTGAGCAAACAAGGGTGGCGGAACGGTGGATAATTTGAAGGTTTATCCGAGTCTGGAAGGAGAGGAAAGCTAAACTCGTAGATTTCTCTTCGATTAGACTTTATGCAGAAGAATCGATCTATGTTTCGATTGCCGCAAGCATAAAAAAATAATTCGATCTGAAGACAAATTTTGGGAAAATCGCTATTGCCGCATTCGGACCGGTTTTCTTCCAATTTGAGTGCAATAAATTTCAAAGTATCAAAGGTGAATGATATTTCCTGCGAACAGCAAACTCAGCGATTCGATGGTCTCTCGATTATAATAATATCGATTTCCTCCCATCGATAGTTAAATATCATTCCTAATCGGGAATTCCAGGTCGCAGAAGGGCAGGCGGACCGAGTTGGCTGTTGGTTAGGGAAGAACTCGAGCTCAAGTTCAGACGCTACGCTGCCTCATGAAAGTTTATTCAAGAAAACCTTTTCCAACTTTTGACGCTCACAATAGTCTTGAGTTTGAAGCCAGCAGAGATGCTGGTGATGGGGAGTACACGGATTGAAAAATACTCGAGAATAAAGCAAAAGAGAGAGAAAAATCAGCTCGGAGATCTGAAGAGAGAGAACTGGAAAAACGGGAGTTGGATTATACTTTTCTCCCTTGGGTGGAAAACTAAAAAAACGGTCCCCCACGAACGGTTTTCGGCTCCGGAAGGGAAGAGGAAAGAGGCCGAAGAATTGGTACCCCCGCTGAGGTAGAAAATTGAATTGTGCAAAGTCTTCTGAGTGTATAAAAAGAAAAGTATCGAAAGAAAGACGTGGTGGTTATGGAAGGATACCTAAAGAAGCAGAGGGGCGGAAAGGTCAGAACCCGGGTTTCCCGTCTCTTCACAGGGTTTTCCGATATCCAACTGAGAGATTTTTAATTTTCGCTACGTCCACTACGATTATATTTGACGATTTGGGACGAAGTTTCTTGACGAAACCAAAGCTGCCTTTTTTTATTTATTTTTTATTTTTTTTTTTTAATGCAAGCCGCTATTGCTTTGCCAACCGAATCAGGTAGCAGAGAGCGTCCAAACATGTCCCCGAATCTGCACAATGACTTCACAAGGAAAAGAGACTTTTTTAATAAGAGGAAAATTCTTTTAAATCACTTATATCGATTTCGGCGCGTTTAGCCCATTCATCAGTAACGATCTTACAACTTCACTTATGTTACGTATTTCAGTCTTGAACAAATTGGCCGATTTTACCGAATCAAATTTCGCCTAGCGACTCCACAAGTCTACATTGTCCCATACAGTGACTCGGTTAGTCAAGAAGCGAATTCTCCGCAATCCGCCTCAATATGCAAACTCGGATAAAGGCTGTCTGGAACGGTTTATCCGTTAGGGTCAGGTCAAAAGTTGATCAACACAAACAAGCGTCACTTCAGACGAGGGTAACACTAAGTCCCGACCCGGAGCTCATATTGCTCGAAGCTGGCAAGTTCCGGGATATGCGTAAATGCTTTTCAAGTGTAATGAATATGGATAAATCCACCAGTGGTAAATAGAACGTCGACGGAACAGCGTTGAGTGCGAGATGGGGTCTTTAGCGCGTTTTCCGTGCCGAACGTCGTCTCGCGTCTCTTGGCTCGTACCAGTTCAGCCCCAGGGTCTCCTCTCTACTTCTGCTCAAGCCGGAATCTCTCTCTCTAACCCGTTGGACGTTTCCTCGCTCACCCTCTTTCAAAACCAATAGGCAACTTCCATTTCGATGCTAATGCCGATGGATGCGCGCCCGATGTGTTCAAGAACGGGACGAGGAGAGTGTGGCGCTTCGATAAACAACCTCTCACTCGAACTAAGTTTGCTTTAAACTTCGCTTTGCGCCCAATGCTGACAAACGGGGACGGAGGTTGAGTGGAATTTGTCGAGGAACCAGGTCTTCGCTGCTGAAAGGGGTAGTAGTTGCACTCAACAAAAACACTGAATAATTGAAAACAGATAACTTTGAAACGAGGCAAGTTGCTCCGTTAGGTAGATATTTTATGCCGCAAGTTGGAATCATTCGTTGGCGCTAAAGGACCGCTCTGACACGAAACTCGGGAAATAAAATTGCCCCAACTTTGAAACTGGTTTCGAACTGCACCTAAAACCAGCTTTTCATTTGCTGGAATTTCTCCAAGTCAATCGGAGCTCGCTGAAAACTGGGTTTTTGGCTCAGAGGCGCGACGGATTTCGAAACAACGTCCAAAAATCGACGGAAATTGATACCGCATACATATTTTTCTGCAAAACGTTGGAAAATACGAATTTTCTCCCCCTCAAAACCCCCCAAAAACACCCTTAAAATTGAGGTAGTGATTTGATTAAGAATTGAACCATTTTCAGGACAAGATTGATTTTTGGCGAAAATCTCAAGAATTTAGTTTCTATACTTTCGTCAGAAAAGTGTTGACGGCGTATTTTTTAAATATATTTAGAATTTTTAATATAATTAGAATTTTTTTTATTGGATATCTTCTTCGACTCGCCATTGCTGTGGCCTTCCGAGTACAGAATTAAATTGGCGTAAATTCAATAGCACCGCCAATCTTCTATTCTAATGGCCTAATGTTTTCCAAGATCATGATAATTACCACTCGTCACAGCACAAAGTAACCTAAACAAAACCGCACTAAATCAACAGATGAACTAAGAATTCCCATTAACTTCGGCGCTCGCTCATTCACTTGCGACACCTTAGCGCACTTGAAGCTCTTAGTACATTTAGCAATTAATAAAACCGTCAGATGATTTGGAAACGACGACAGTATCAGGGGAAGTTGATTATGCGGAACCGAGTGACAAAGAGCGACGGGAGTTTTCGAAACAAAGCGACCGAGAAGAGCGACGGCGAATTTCCAAGTCTCAATAGATTTCGCACGATTGAGCCGCATTCGGAAGGAGAAGAAACAGAGCCGTAGTTGGTTTATCGCTAAGCAGTGCGCCATTAGGAGGAACAGCAGCCAACCAGACCTGCCATCTTCCTCGCCGCTCGCACACCGTTCAACTTCAGCACGTTGAATATGGAAACGAGTGAATAAGCTTTTAGTTGGATTAACCGGAAGTCGGCGAATAAATTTCTGCTCGAATTTAGTGCCAGAGCGGACGATGAAGGGCGGATGGTAGCGAATTAGTCACGGAGCTAACGCCCGGAATCTGATTTACGACCGAATACACATCTACGGGGAGAGCTCGGATGCTGCCACTATCCAACGAACCGCGACCTCCAACCAGTCCGCACACCGTTCCGAACACTCGAGAGGGCGGCAAGGCGGTTCGTTCGGAGGCACGGATACACAAACACAGATAGACCGGATATACAAACCGGAGGATACTAGCGCTGAGAGCAGATATAGAGAGAGAACGAGAGGCAACAACGAGTTGTTTGAGAAGGGCGCAAGAGGAGAGTCGAAACGTTGACGAGGTTTGGATGTTGAATTGCTGGAGGAGGACCGCTGTTACTGCAGGGCGGGGAACCTCCAAATTAATTATGATATCCTGCATTAGACAAGAGGGGTAACAGAAGGTGGACTGCGAGGAGACCTTGGAGGAGAGTAAACTTAATGAAAATCTCGAATTAATTTTCATAAAGTTCTCAGCGAAGGGATGGTTAAAGAGGAGAGGGGACCCTCTGAAGGAGAAATTGTTAACTTGAATGGAGAACTTGAAGAGGATGTTTGAGGTTGGTGTAGTTGCCGTCGACTTTTCTGCTGTTCCGCGGTCCGAGTTCACCACTAGTCAAGGGTATTAACTAGCCACGGAACGGAGACTTTGTAAGCTCTTCTGGACAACCGAAACGACTGGAAGGGGAAGAAGTTCGAAACCGGTTGAAACAGATGGAAAACGTTGATGACATATAATTTCGGCGTCATTACATCGAATTTAGGGTTGAGTTTCCCCGTTCGGAATACTATCACTCATCGGAGCTCAATTTGTGATTAAAAGTGGCACAATTTCGTGTAAAAATGCCGTATTTTCTTATACGTCTGGGAGATAATACGTCTTGATGCTTTGTGCTGGGTTTTGTGTGTCCATCAAACCGTAGCTGAGTAAGAGCTTGGAAGGATCTGGGAGGACGAACGTACCGGGAATTTCCATTAGGAGGAAATCATGTCCTGTGTGCTAACACTCTTGAGCTCTCTCGCCGACCTTGGAGGCAGCAAATCTAGAATAGCACATTTCGTGTCGGGTGGAACGAAGATTGCTTACTGCACTTACCTTGTGGCGGTTATCTATACGGAAACGGGAACAGCGAGATGTAGCTGAAACGTGTCAGGCCCAAGATGGGATAATTTTGTAACTTCAGGTCTACAGTGAAATCGGTCCATAAAAACGTTTATAATTTTTAGATGCCGGTTTGGAAATATGTTTATCGAATGGAAATTCATCACTTGGCGAATACGGATCACACGCATTACTACCACAGAGTTCATTCCTAAAATGTGTCGTCGGAAACATTTTTTTCCCCAAAATGGATGGGATATTTAGTTATAAATATCCTATTTTTTAGATCAAAGGTTGTGAGGAACAAAACAACCACTGTAAAATAATTTGAACAGTTTTTTCATTATTGAAGATGTATTTGAAGCGAGCATTTTCAGTTGTTGGTGATGATAAACGATGGTGTCAAGACCTGAACAAAAATTAGTGGAGTTGCCAGTTCTCAACATCGAGAGCTAACCTAATAGTTGCTTAGATTCTGCTAAAGCGTATTTATCTTCTAAGTTGGAAAAGTACCTCCAAAACCTGAAAACCCAAATTTTTACTTTTCCCTCTAATGCAAAAATATGAAAAGTGAAAAGCTCGAGTGAAACGTTTTTCACAAAACGAGCAAGACCGTTCTTTGCACTTGACTATTTTCAACTCTTGTCACTTTTCAAACACCCGTGTACCACTAAAACAGGCCCTTGGACTGTAGTGCTAGAATTACTGCAACTTTCCATCAGTTTGACCATCAGTATCAACCAATACACGTGAATACTGTCTGTAATTTACTAATTAATAATTTTAAATGTATTATTCGGCTATTTAGTCGCACTTACTCTAGCACTCGGCAACTGATTTATCGGGACTACGGGTAAAAAAGCGAATAATACGAAACCAGTGGTGTGCATAGATCACACAGTACTTCCATGTTTGAGTCGGTAACTGGTATAACCAATTATAAAATCGAGAAAATCGTACGAAGGCCGAAACGTGACCCTAGCGGTAAAGATCAGGCGTCATTCACTCGCCATTACAAATATTTCATACCTTTAGCGTCAAATGTATTGATTTTTGCACCCTGTAAAAAGCTCAACAGCGATAAACGGCGTAGGGCGGAAGTACGGTATGTGATCAAAACAAAACAAAACATGATCGTTGTAGGTCACATTTAAAGCAAAGAGACCCGAAAGTTACAAAAGCGCTAAGTGAAATAACTGAAATTGCGTTTAACAAGGAAGTACTGCAGGTGACCCCGATAATAAAAATCAAGCAACATTCATCTGTCATAAAGAAAAATTTAAAGTCTAAAGTATATTCACTCTTGTGGTCTATAAAAATCTCTAATGCAAAAAACGGCATAAGGCGGAAGTACTGTGTGTTATCCAAACTATACAAAACAAGTTCTGTGAACGTGGTCAGAGTTGGTCAAATATATAGCAAAGAGCCCCAAAAAGTACAGTAACTGAAAATGCGTTTTGCGAGGAAGTACTGCAGGTGACCCCAATAATAAAAAACAAGCAATATTCAGCTGTCATATAGAAAATTTAAAGTCTAATGTATATTCACTCTAGCGGTCTATTGAAATCTCAAAAGTTAAAAAATAGCATAAAGCGGAAGTACTGTGTGTTACCCAAACCATACAAAACAAGTTTTGTGAACGAGGTCAAAGTTGGTCATATTTATAGCAGAGACCCTAAAAGTACAATAACGCTTAATAAAATAACTGAAAATGGTTTTACGAGGAAGTACTGCAGGTGACCCCAATAATAAAAATCAAGCAATATTAGGCTGTCATAAATATAGAAAATTCAAAGTCTAATGTATATTCACTCTTGCGGTCTATTAAATCTCAAAAGTTAAAAAAAGGCATAATGCGGAAGTACTGTGTGTTATCCAAACTATGCAAAACAAGTTTTGTGAACGAGGTCAAAGTTGGTCATATTTAAAGCAAAGAAACCCATAAAATACAAATTAAACAACAGAAAATGCGTTTTACGAGGAGGTACTGCATGTGACCCCAATAATAAAAATCAAGCGATATTCAACTGTCATATAGAAAAATTTTAAGTCCTCCAGCGTTCAAATATATTCATTTTTGTGGTCTATAAAAATCAAAATGTAGCAAATGTGCAAATAACGCGGATGTACTGCATGTGACCCATTTCATAAAAATCAGGCATCAATCAATCGTCCACCCCAACATTTTAAGACCTCAAACATTCAAATACATTGAGTTTTGCGGCCTGTAAAAATCAAAATACAAAACATGCACTTGTGAAATCGTGAAAAACGCTCATAACGTGGAGGCATTGTATGTGACCCACTATACAAAAAATCTAGTGTTTTCTGCTTGTCATAACCGACATTTCAAGCCCTCAAACGTAGAAAAATATTGACTCTCATAGCCTGTAAAAATCGAAACAGAAAAAACTTTGAACGCTTATATCTCGGAAGTACTGTGTGTAATTCAAAATCCGGAAAAACCTAATTTTGCACAATCACTGGGAGAACATTCTCTTAAAATTTCATAGGATTTCATCAATTTTTCAGGGAGATATGGCGATTTATGTCAGTTTGTGACCACAGACAGACGGACAGACGGACACACAGACACACAGACACACAGACACACAGACACACAGACACACAGACACACAGACACACAGACACACAGACACTTGTTCAGAAAGTGTTTCTGAGTATACTACTATGAAAATTTCTTCCATCAGGACCTCGGTTAAGAATTCGACTTTTCAGACGATCACAATACTTCCATTTACTACGTAAACATGGAAGTAAAAAGCTAGAACAAACGAGGGAAGATTTGATTCAGCGGAAAAACTCAACACCGGCTGTTTGGGAAGAATAACAGCACGGCGATGGCAGATGCTGATCGTTGCCCATACGTATTGAAAACCTTCTCCAGCCGTGCGGATCTTGAAAGACAACGAGGGTTTTACTCGGTGAGATCGTGCGTAAGATGGAAAGTGGCGAAAACCGCGTTGTAAGGAGGGAAAAGGATGAAAAACCGAAGAGGAAACTGGAGGCGAAGTTCGGTTGGAATGTGTTGGTTGCTGCGGAGAAGTATTGTTATGTCGGAAGTGGAGCCGTACGAGCTAGGAACATCGCGCAAGGTGCTTCTGTTTTACCCAAGTTTTCCTTCCACCGCCTTCACTTCCGATACTTCACTCCCGTTGAAGCTTCAAGCGAGGCCCTCCGCCCGTAATCCTCCAGATTTGTATCCACAAGCAGTGAATACAAAAGGCTCGCTTTTCCAAAGCTTGAGCCCCTTCCTCGCCGCAACTTGGCTTCAGCCGTAAGGCCTTTGCTTCCGAACATGCCGAAAACGCGAGTTCCCCAACTGAGCGCCTTTGCTTCCACCGCCCGGGACTGTCGGAGTTGCGATGAATCGCGGTTTATTTATTTACGAGTAGCACGAGTATCAAATGGGAGCAGAGCGAATGAAAGAGCCTTCCCGGCATCTCATTCATGTTTGAGGCTGATCTGAAGAGTTCTTGTTCTCTAGGACAACTAATACAGATAGTGGAAAGTTATTTTGCGTCTTCGTTTCGCAGAGCAAAATAAATCGTTGATATCAAAAGAAATAATTGATATTTATTTATTTATTTTATTTGGTACGAGCAATTTAGGTGCTCAATTTACAAAGTTAACGTAGAATCTGGCCGGTGATCGTAATAAAAAAACAAACAAAGAATTTAACATAATAATGAATAATACAATGCTAGCTTGCAAAAAAAATAATAAAGTAAAATAAAAAGTGGAAAAAAAAATAGTCTGTGGTCACGGATTGAAGTTGTTCAGGCTATTCGGAGCGTAGCAGACTTGATGGCCGTGATGCTGCCGCAGAACAGGTCGACCTGAGGGCACGAGTCCAAAAGTTGGTTGGCATGGCGAGGAAGGCGATAAAGGGGGCGATGGCTGAGGTAGTTGGTGGCTGCGAATGGGACATGGAAGAGCGGGGGGTGTCGAGAAGAGTAGGCCGGAATGTTGAGGAGGACCCTGGAAAGAAGTGCGGGACAGTCAAGGGAACTTGATATTAACTCTAAGAACTATATTGAAAGCATAGGGAGAATAGCAGCATAGTATATTGTATAGGCCTAGTATAACGATGGGAACGAGCTATTGCTCCATATGCAAAAAGATACACATTACTGGCCAGTTTTGGCAAGTGGAATCACATCGGTCTCAGAATGCATAAAGAAGAGAACTCTGTCAGCTGTACAGCAACAAAATCTGAGTACGGAAGCAAGGCGTCCTGGATTTGCAGCTTGTGGAAGTGGCGCCCTTCAGCACTGACAGACTCCTGAAGAAGAATGACTTCGTTAGGCAACTAAAGACCAAAGAGGTCGAAATATTAGATTTTTTTTAAATATAAAAAGGAGCGAAACTTGATTAGAGATAATGGTTTTGACCATGAAGAGATCCTTAGCGGTATTTATCGTGGAGCTCGAGGGATTTGCTCGATTCTTAGCAATGAATAGAGAGGCAAGTCTGAATTGGATGGACCGTTGAATAGGTACTCGTGGTACAATGAAATCTGACAATCTTAAGGGGGTCCATTCCACCTGTAAATCGCTCAACTAAACGCTCCTGTTCTCAAAAATCACCCCTCGAGCTTTCGATCAATGCTCTCCTTTCTGGCGGACGTTCCCTCGCTCTTCCGCAGAGTTACAAACCTTTTCCACGATTGTGTTTGAGTGACTGGGTTGAAAAGCAATTACTTCCCTTTCATTCCCACTTCCCCATCTTCATTCTAATTGTCTTTCACCCCTTTAACGTGTCTGGTTTTTTCCTGCCACTGGAGTCCGCCTTAATTTGCATTCTTCTGAAGCTGAATTGATTGAGATGAGAGGGAATGATAGCGAGCCGCGAGAAAACTTAGGTTGTAATTTGTTTCTCCAACTGGCAGGGTCGCCATTCAGTATCGGAGCTTTTGCGAGGGAATCTTTTGAAAGGATTGAATAGCGAGGATTTTTTCAAAATTGTTTATCGGATCTACGGCGAGAAAGTAATTTCTTTGATGTTCTCCTGCTCATTTCCAAATTAGTCGATGCAACTATAAATAAATTCAAGGTGGCACAACGGTATTATTTGTTTAGGAAGAAAATTTAATTGGAGACCGAATCAAACGTAATTCTGTTGACAACGTTTGATACTATTCCAAGATCCAATTTCCCCTGTTAGGGAAATTCCCTGATTTTTATTACGAACTATAGCCGTCGATCGTTCTTTGAGATCATTCTTAGCTTCTATCTCAAGATCTGCTTTAAACAGGATGATCATCGTAAAGCGATCGTCAATGATCCTATCAGTAAATGTAGCGGACGTGTCAGATTCCTTGACATTCTGCTACAGACGGACAAATCCCTTTGATCGAGGAGACAAGCTTTGCTCTAATCTCATTAGTGGCCTGGTCGATAGCTTCCGTCTGGCAGGCTCTCTTCGGACAAAGGTTCTGTCGTCATTGATACAAGCTTGTACATACCTTCGAGCTGTTAGTTGTCCAAGTTGTTCCGGCGGCTTTACCCCTAGATTCTGTAATCTCTTGCAGTTGAATAGCTGGCATTTCAATAGGGCGAGTCGAACTTATGAACCGAGCGCCTTGGAACCATTCAGTTTTCGTGAATTACGTTTATTTATTTATTTATTTATATATTTATTTTTCGTTGCTAACGATTAGGCTGGAATCGTTGATTACAAAAAAGAGGCACACAATCCGTACAAACTTTTGCAAACCGTTCCACTCCTGACTCACGTAAAAGATGAAAGACCCTTTTGAGGTTGAAACGGCGAGTGTTTCGACGTGGAATATTTGGAATCGCTCGCGTCCCTGAAGTGGAAACCCTTTTTCGGAAAATTCAAGCAGCAAAATTTGCCGTATGTACGGATAAATGTTATAACGAGGATTTTTAATTATTAGAAATCAATCCGCGGTGAAACTTAGTTTTACTTCATTTTACCCTTGTTGTTGAATCCTTGCTGTTAAATCCTCAATCACGTTGAATTCGAGGCAGCTATAAAAATTAATTTAAAGGCCTTGGGAAACGGAATTTTTTCGCCCGGCGTAAAAGAAAACCGCCGCCTTTGAAAGGGGCTAACGTTTTGAATAATCGCGGTGTCGAAATAAGCAACACTCGGAGGCCTTGTAACAGCATTTGCTAAAGAGAGATTCGAAGAGGCTGCCAAGGGAAAAAGTGGAAACGAATCAAAATTACAAAGATTCCTTCTTTTCTATGAGAATACAGCCGACGGGCGGGAAAAGAAGAAATTGAACGAGGTCTAAAAAGGCGGCGGAAAGCCTTCCCCGGTATCTCTACTTTCCTCTCAACTTCCCCGTACAAGTTAACCGTTCCATCTCTTTTACCCTTCCGTTTCGACATTTGCATCCTCTTCGTCGACCACTTTTGCTCCAAAAAACGTTCTTAAGCGACGACTGCTCGAAAAGGACGGAGTTAAACTCGCGCGCCGTCTTTCTCCACCGAGCTCGTCATTAAACGCTTCAAATGCTACAGCTCAAAGTTTCACTTTTATTAAAACGAAAAAAGCCCTCTTTATTACCTCCTCGGGCTTCCAAACGACGCCAACCATCGGTCGCCAAGTCCTTTTTCTTTGTGAGCCATCGCCTCCTCGCAAGTTGAAAATGAGAGGCGGGGAAATAACAGCGCGAAACAGCTATAACTAAGTCATTAAGTCCGTGTGTCTCGTTTCATTACGAGGCCTCTCGCCGAGTAATTAGACAACGGCGACATGAAACGGATGCTGAAAGTCATAACTTGGCCGCTCCAGCTACACGTTCGCCTCAATTGAGTAGAAATTTTACGGAAGAGCAATTATTGTGAATTCGAGGTTATTCGTAATTTTTCTCGAAATTGCAAACGAAGAAAATTATTTATTTAAAGTATTATGAACATTTTTTTAACCTCGATGTACACCCTTGAAGAACATATTGCCAATGTTAGCGAAGGATAAGACTCAGTTGGATGGGAAAAACTTGAAATAGGGCTAAATGAGATTAGAAGCGTAATGCCGTCCAATTGTTTCCACAGACGTTAAATTTGACTATGGGGACTTTGGATAGAATTTTTTATTTCGAAATTACATGCCACAGGGATAGCCGAATAATGACTCAAAGGTCTGAAATGGCAATCGTAAAAATTACAAATTCTTGTGAAGTGTCACGTTAAAAAAATGGTTCGAACCGAAGGAGGCTACCACGTTGTTGACGTCACTTGTTCTCTCGCCCCGGTGATGGGCAGCAAAGCGGTTCGAAGGGATAGAATGTGATGCTCTTTGCGGTGAGACTGGTCTTGTGACGACAGCTATTCTCTTCTGATTCCCGCTAATTTTCAAATTCTTCTCCTCTCTCGACGACCTCTCCTCCAATGTCTTCTTTTTGATGTTTTACCTAGAAATACTGTCTGTAGAGATCTATAAGAGTTATTTATTATCACATTGGTAATAAAAATCTATAAAAATTTCCGATGGAAACATATTTTGCCTAGTTTGAATTTTGTGGAGGTCAACTGAACCTGATGAATAATGGTACGCGGCGTACTGAAATGTATGATATCAAATGCATGTAATATAGAATGTTTAGCTCGTTAGAGGACACGTCAGCGTTACTGTCCTTCGAATGATGGATCTCTTCCTCTTGATAATGCGAACATGTAGTACATCGCAGTTTGTATTATGTCGCGAGGACACAGGTTTTGCTCGGATTAGGGAACGAAGGGGCCTCCCGTTTCACCTGCTACGCGCATCACTCTTCTGAATAAGAAATCCGCTCTCCTCTTTTCTACACCCGGTAGTTCCATCGGGTTGAATGCATAAATAATGCAATGTATTAACGGTGAGATTATGGCAGCAGTAGATAGCGAGGACATCTTTCCCCGATCGATTCCGCAATGTTCATAAGATACAGTTAATTTTCGGGAAATACAGGACCGTTTAATGTGTATCGTTTGATTATGAAATACCAAATAATAAGAAAACTGAAAAATTTCCTTGGTATTTTCCGTTTTGAAGCGTAAAATCCGAATATCAAATTCAAGAATAAATAGATAAATTTAGAAAAAATAAATAAATAAAGCTGCTGTGGAAAAATTTGAGAAAAAAACCAAAATAAAATCATGGAGTAAAAACGAGAAAATGAGACGATATAACGTGAAAAACATGAAAAACTCTGAGCACACCATAAAAGAAGTTGCTTCGTTAATTATACGGGTATTCACAGAGGGTTATAAGAGGAAAATTTTCCTTTAGAAATAAATGCTACATATCACATAATTTTCCATAGGAGAAATCAACAAACGCTATTGCGTTGGGTCGTCACTAAACGCAAGACCGCTTTGTTGTGCTGGGCGCATCTCATTCCGTTTTCACGTCGGAATCGTCGATGAAATCGCCAGCCATCTCATCAGTATCGGCCATTGTTGATTCATTGGTTCGGGCAAAGAAATAGTAACGAAACCGAGTTCAGAAAGACGCTCGAGAATAAGGAATGAACAAGGAGCAATTTATTGCAGAATCTTCTTATTATTATCCTTGGATCCTCGAGACAAGGATACGAGAGCTCTGTTGTTCCGTTGGCGCCGTAGTAGTTTGGAGCTTTGCCCTGATCTATCATCGGAGAAGTTCTCCCCATGGCGGCCATTCTTGCTAAGTATAATTAGACCAGCGGTGAAGCCAATGAACGAGGAGCCCGCAGCTAATAACATACGTAACATATTTACCTACTCCCGTCCCACATTTCCCCGAGGGGCTAATTCGCCAAAAGGACAAGTTTCCTCCCATCTAGGACTTTATATACGCAATAATCACAGTATTAACTCTGCATCCGCGGCTTACGCATAGTCATCCATAACGGGCGAGATATATGCGAACTCGGGACAGCAATCACATTAGTCCCTGCGCAAGCTGTAACTTCAGCGTTTTATGAAGACTAATTACTTCAGATTTCCCAATTAAGAAGCGGCCTGCTAAATATTTGCACTCGGTCCTAACAAATGCGGACGAATGAGATGGTGACGGTAGTTGAAACGTGCAATCAGAAACCCATAAAATGGATATATCACACAGTAGTTGCTTGAGTCGGTAGACGGATTAAGCAATTATAAAATCGAGAAACTACAATAGAATACTTCTCCAGGTGGTCGCATTACTTCTTTTTGTAGGTTGAGGGGGAGAAAAACGAGGCGACCTCTTCTCCATTTTTTATTATTCAGCCGAGTACTTTCGCCCGTTCGGGCTTCTTCAGGGCGTTATAGGGCCATAAGTACCATTGGTCCTATAACGCCCTGAAGAAGCCCGAACGGGCGAAAGTACTCGGCTGAATAATAAAAAATGGAGAAGAGGTCGCCTCGTTTTTCTCCCCCTCAACCTACAAAAAGAAATACAATAGAATACTGTTACAGAAAAACTAGCCAGGAGACTCAAAATGTCCGAATTAGGTTAATTAAGCAGAGTTAATGTGAGTGAGCCTAACAATATAGTAAAGGTGACCTACCATCGGATACAGCAGCCAATCGCATTCAGTTACGAACTCTGTGGTGCTCCTCTTCAGAGGTCGAGCCGGATGGTTGACCTTGGTGTCCTATGCGACGAACGGCTGACCTTCTCTGGTCACATCGAGGAGCTGGCCGGAAGGGCGATGCGTTCGTTGGGGTTTCTTAAGAGGAATACAAGGGAGTTCACAAATGTCGATGCAATCATTTGTCTCTACAAAGCCCTTGTATTGCCGATTCTGGAATACGTCTCGACGATATGGTCCCCTGTTTACGCCATCCACAAATACCGGCTGGAGCGTGTCCACAGGAGGTTTCTTCGTTATGTGGCGTATAAGATGGGGATATATACTACACTAAAGACTTTAACTTCCTCTTCATCCACCTCATTTCATTGAATTTTCTTCCATTAGTTATCCGTTTCTTCTCTTGTAATCAGATCAAAATTGTAATACTTCTTTTTTTTGTTCCCCTGGTTAGAATGACTTATTATGTAAAAAATGTAAATTGGGCTTGCCCGTAAATATACAAATAAATAAAGGTTCTACGAAACAGATTATTTCTATAGCAAGGGGGCCTCAAAATAAAAATAAAACATGAATGAAATAACGGAAACGGCGAGTTATTTAGTGGTACGAAGTTTAACAATAACGATAAAATTTACCGGGCCACTTCCCTCTATTCTATTTTTCTACTATCAAATGTTTTCACCTCAAGTGAGAGAGACAAGATAAACCCGCAAAGGGACACTTAATAAACGCGGCGCTCTAACGGCGTTATAAGTTAGATATTTCCAGTAATTGGATGCGGAAGGTGGTGACGAGGAAGATCGTGCGGCACGAGAAGCCAACTTATGCATCCTAACAAGCTTAGTTAGCGTGCCACATTATAAGTTTATGCATTCCAGACGCCTCCTCAGGGCACCGCGATGGGCGCTCATTCAGGAATCAATGGGACGCCGTTGGGAAATCAGGAGGCTCGTGCCAAGGTTGCAGGAGATGGCATGAAGTTCGTAGAACTATAGTGCTGTGGATTTCTGTTCTCAGGGATGAAAGCATTGAGACGAGACGGCTCGTTTTAATAGCGATGGGCTTCAAGGTGGGTCAGTGGAGAGTATTGTAGCTATTGAGAACTTTCAGCGCATCTCGATCCGAAATGACTAGGTTCATTTTAGCTATTTCTACATCAAGACGATTTTCTTTCGGCTTTAAAGAATCAGGTGGAAATCGGTTCGGGGAAGAATCGCTTTTTGAATCATTCTGTGATTTGTGGAATAGGGAACATTCGAGGTAAAAATGTATTTTTTAGCGAAAAGTCGTCGATTCAAAGGTTTCAGTTCACCAAGAGGTAAGTAATTTAATTGTGAATAATGTCTCCAAGTGATGTACCTTTTCTCAATTGTTTATGCGGTATTCAACAATATTGTTGAAAGATATACACAAAAATCCCATTTTTCAACTTTGAACATTTTTCTCATTTTTTATGGCAGAAAAAACAATGAATGTCGCATGTATCATTGATATACACGTCACCAACTATCATTACCCCAAATATGAACAAAATAGGAATTAAAAAAAATTTCACAAAAAATTGCGATTTTTTTAAACGATCAGTTATGATTTTTCTACTCGACTTTCAATACAGATAAAAATCTGATTTTTTTTTTTGGGAAATATTTTTAGATTCCCGGAAAAAATTGCAAGTGGTCAAAGAAAATCATTTTTCAACGCACAAAAATAGAACTTAACCGAGCGTTACATGGCAAAAATGTTCGTATATCGCTTTTTTTTACTAAGCAGGAGTCTTCATTTAGATGCCATACACTCGAGCATAGCCAAAATACATTGTACCTCTCTGTGAACGAGGGGGGACTAAAGAACACTACAACAATGTAATTTTTAAAGCCAAAAAACGCGATCCAGGAAAAAAGAAATATTTTTTCATTGGATATCTTCCCATTCTTATGCAATCACTAAATCGTTTTGAAATGTTCCTTTTACTAATGCCAATCAACAATCAGGGCGTCCGTTTATATGCAGTGATCAGAACTTTGGAACCAAATTCGGCTTTCAATCTTTCTTTTTCAAATCTTTTACAAACCGTTTTCAGCTAATTAATTATTTCCGCTCTGGAGGACTTCGTAAAATAGACGACGTGACCTCGCACTGAAGCGAGATCGTATCGAATAGATTCGCAATTTTTATTCACCGGCGTCGTCTTTGTTTTAAACACTACGGTCGAACAAGGCGGGTCCGCTCGCCGAATATTTTCGTCGTCAAACTCTTCTTTCAGCCGCATAGTAGATAGAAAAAGTCGCCGCGTTATCATGCCAAACAGAAGATGAGCCCGAGTTGAGGGGGTCAGTCAAGGTAGTCGCTTCTTCCGTCCCACTTCACAGCCTCTAGGGATAAAAAGGCGGTTTTCCCCGAGGAGAAAGAAGCCCACCAGGTAAGAGTGTTCTCCTAAGTTATTCATAAGTACACACGCCACACCTTTACCAACCCTTATCTTTTCTATGCATACACTTCCGAAACGAGGACAAGTAGGTACAAGCTAGCTTCCTGCGAGTTTTTATAGCCTGCTTCAACTTTTAGTGTTGAAAGTATAATAAACAATCCGGGCGAAGGTTGCGCAACATCGGGACCGTTTTCGGTTCGCAGGAACCAACCGGAACCTTTCGGGAAGGTAAATTCGCGGCCAGGTGTATTTTCGGACTTCCTGGGTAGAAAGTTTGCTTCGAAGTCTACAACAGAAGCAATTAAGGGGTAACATCTTTCTCATCTAAAGTCTTTCCCGCGTGAGTATGTGTGCGCGAAATTCGAAAGAGTTGACTGTTCGAGGACATGCGTAGCCTGAAATTTAACAGTGGATATGAAAATGAACGACAATCTTGAGCAAAAATCATTATTATGCAGAAAAACCCGCACGATCCCATCAGCCAATCTTTTCAGCGAAACATGGGTTCTTTTCCTACAGCAATTCCTTGCAAGAAATCGTCTCGTTTTTATCTTCAGCAGTCGTACATAGTAACTCAACACTTCCATATGTGCCCCAACAGATTATAATTTCAAGGAAATGTTATAAGCCCACGACCCCGAATTTTTCTGACTACTAGAACTACTATTTATATGATTTTCGTTATCCATAAGATTCACCCTCGTAAATAAAAACTCCATGTGCCTTCAATCGTCAACAATTTAAGTAACAATTATCACTTGGCTGATAAAAGTACGTGCAAGTTAAGCTACTCTTCAATAGCATTTTTGTTTAATTTTATAATTTTTTTTTCAATAGAAGAAGTTTGTGTTCCAATAATGTACAGTGACGTAGGAAGCAACTCTTGTCCAACAAAATAGGCTTGGCCTAAGGTTGGTCAATATATTTAAGTGTATTTTTCTTTGATAAATTTTATAATGGTATATAACGTATAAATTTAAAAAAAAAATTAAAAAAAGGAGTGATGTTCGGATTTAACAGTAGTTCAGTTCTGTTTGGCAAAGAATCATTGAAATCGTTATTGCTTGGAAAACTGGGCCAAAACGTCCCAATAAAATTTCTAATTTCCTTTTTTTTTAATTTTATTTAATTTTTTTTTAAATAATTTGATAATTTGTGGTGTCCATTTTCTCGTTTTAGTTGAGGTTGAGTTTGGAATCAACGAACTAAATTGGCGTTGGTATCTTTTTGAACCTATGTTGCGAGGGCTCAGATCGACCGTTCCTTTTTGACCTGGATCGAAGGATTCGCTTGCCAACTGATCCGTTTCCTAGGGCGGTTTTCAGTTGCTGATGAAACTGCGAAAATCCAAAGTCGTCGTCTGGAAATTGTTAATCGGGTTTCGCGCAGAAGCATCAAAGGGCGAAATATCCAGAACTAGAAGGACAAGATAGGCTGGATGACATCACTCATCCTTGCTCTGAGGGCAGCAAAATCGGCCACGTTTCTCTTTGTGGATTCGGCGAATCAAAATCCGATGCCAGGTAGCGAGTGTTACGCGCGACTTATCCGACTCAAAGCGTCGAGAACTGACGAAACAATAACGGTATTTGCTTTGAGCGGTTTTATATCGCCCAGAGCGCGAGATACTATGTAAACTTCGAAGTAAAACGTCGACGGGGGATTTCAATTTAGTAAATATACAGGATCGGTCGTCGTTGCGTTTCAAAGAAGCTGAGCATCGGCGTTGTTTCGTTCGAATTTCAACGATTCGCCCATCTTTGATGCTAATCTGACGGTTCAAGAAGTTATTTATAGTGAATACGCTAAGAGAATCTCCCTTGCGGTGGCTGAACAAAAAGAGAAGCGTGCGGTTGTGGCGAAACCGCACGCTTGGTTTAGGACCGCGTTTGAAGATCTAATAATTTCTTCAACGGGTCGCGAAGAGAACTGAATCCTGGCACTTCATTGTGAAGTGGCCCAATGGCGTTCCTTCTGTCCTACTAAGGTTATCTGCTGCAGTTCTTTCCCTTCTCTCGTAGCTCTGTTCAAAATCTCCCTTTCTTCGAGTTCCTTCCCCTCGCTGTGGAAAATTTCTTGTATTTAATTTCTTATTACTACTATCTGCAAGTATGTTTAAAAATCTGTTATACCTCAGTGCAGTTCAATTTGTATTTATACAATTTCACATATTTCTTTGTTGAAAAACTGGTCTCATATTCCCTTTATTCCACTATCCTAGTTTGGCTATCGAGTAGCACTTTTTTGTATCTGAGGAGACGGCCCACTGTCTCTAATCTTTTGGAATTTTGGGAATATGTCCTTGGAGTGTTCAGTGGGGGTGGCCAGGTTTTTTTGGTGTCTGTTGATATCTTGATCGTTCATCGCACTGGTATATTTTGGACAAATTTGAATCAATTAGTGTTCATGAGCCGCTGCACATTGAGCATAAATTAATAGGGCTCTATCGTGGTTAAACATGGGCAGGTATTGAGATTAGTTTCTCAACCTGTGTCAAATTGTAACTCAAGAATTCGGCAGTTATTCTACTTACTCCACTCGATGAACTGAGGCGAATGAGGCATAACTTAAGCTTATATCGGCGTCTGACTCGACTGCAACATCTACAAATCGTTGATATTCCTAAAAAAAAAAAAAAAAAAAAAAAAAAAAAAAATTCTTTCCATATTTTACTTTGACACAGTGATAACCTCTTAAACATCCTCACAAAAATCGTCACCCGCACGCAAGAATACACAATGCCATCAGAACATCAGAACTGCAGCGATGACAAAGAGCGAGTTGTTTTCTTTGACAGTGACGGACGAGAGTGCTAGAGAGTTTTCTTATCATCGCTAAGTGCGCGTGCGGATGCTTCCTTGAGCTTTGCATATCCGTCTTTCTTCTTCCGGCATCTTCTGAAGACAGTCAATTCCGCCTTGACTTGCTCGTCGAGGCGTCTAAATTAAACCTAGAATCCTTCGGCGGTGGAGCAAACTTTAATGCAACAACCGCAATGTAAGATGTGATCTTTGAAATTGAATTTCGAATGAGAAATACTTTCTATAGAGCAAAAATGACGATTTCCTCTCAAACAGTTTTATTGATGTAAAAATACCAGTCAAGACCGAGCCTGATTTAATTTTTTCCTTAAAATGGATCCTCTGCAGCAATATTTGTATTTCCGCTCGATCCGAAATGAGCGCGTTTTTGAAGGAGAAATCGCGAAGACCTGTCACCGTATTTCGCTTACGAGTATGTAATACCCTGCGATATTCTTCAACCCGGGGCATTTTTCAGAAAAAATATACGGCCGCGCGTTTTCCAATTTCCTGCCTTCGTGATATCCGCTAAGGAAAGCGCCATCTTTCTCCTCACTGATCCTTCGATCGTTGAGAAGCGTTGATTCATACCTGACGTTGAAAAATCCTTTTTAGTCGTCCCATTAAAAAAACCTTCTGGTCGCCCGTGGTATGGTGTGCAGTATTTTAACCACGTATTCTACAAGTAATTCGCAACAAAAAGTGTGCTATAAAGTGTTGAGGCCTTCTGTTGGCTGTCGTCCCACACTGATCGCAGGTCGCAAGGGATTTACTCCTTAAATAGATTTTTGCCAACTTGATACGAGCAAAAAAAATTTTTTTACACTTGAAAGATAGGAAATTAAACGTTCTCTACAGCGGTGTACTAAAATTTGAATTTGCTGAGACATTTTGGCGTATTTTTTTTTTTTTTTTTTTTTTTTTTTTTTTTTTTTTTTTTTTTTTTTTTTTTTTTTTTTTTTTAATAAAGGTCAAAAACACGAAATTAGGAGTTAAAAACGGTGGAAAATTGGGGGTTAGGAAAATCTTTATAGGACCCTTGTTGTTGCACTTTGTCATGTTTTGTTAGTTTCTCAAACCGCCAGCATTCTACTAAGCGAGTCAAAACGTAGTTTGATTATCACTATAGTCCTACAGAGATTATGCGAAGAAATCCTTTTTCATGATTTTCACCGGGACATTTGGTAAATACCTACTTTTAGCGCTGAAACGATGATAAATAAGTAAAAATACCTTCTGAACGTACGCCTTTTTGATTCCAATAAAACCGAGGCTGAAAGTCGCAAATTTCACCAACAGTAAACCTTGGGTCGCCCTTTCACCGAAATTAGTTAGGGTGCCTTGTATGTTTCAAAAGGTTTCTTTTGCTTTGCGTTCGGTCAAGATCTGAAAGACACTCCGCCGAGCAGGTGGAAAAAAACAGCGCTGGCGGAGGTGTGATAGGATCTTATCTTTTTTCCTATAGGAGAATCCAAGATTACACGGGTTTTCTTCCTTCCGTCCTACCTCGTAGGCCATTCTCACGTCTATCACATGTATACAGACTCCATTCACCTGTGGTGCTGAGCATTTTACGCGTTCTTCAAACACCTACTTGAGCCCCTTATCCGGGCCCAGAAATATCCTTCATCTGAGCTTAGCTTACCTGGGCCATTTACAGTCTTCCATGATGAAAGAGAGTTTCCTCGAAGGTTCACATGTGAAAAGCCCGGAGGGATTTCTAAATGCAACGTTTTACTGCGGAGAATACGCCGAGAAAATGGCGAAGGAAAATTATCAGGCTATCCTTTCAACTTGGAGACTGGAGAAATCTCAATACGATTATTGGTTCTTTACAAGGCTTGTTGGATGGATTGGAAGATGATTATTTTCTGGGATACCACCCTGTTTATGATTAAACTAGGGATAGAGATAGACGAGTCGAAAATTAGCATAGATGAACCAAATTAGAATGCTTTCTGGTTCCTCAGAGACAGTCAACAGTCTGCCAAACCTGATTCGAACCGCAAGAATCGGTTTGGACGAATTAGAATAGTCCACATGCGACAAAGACAATTCTTGAGAGGAAATTTTCGATTTTTCAACGTAACAGGAAACATTTTGAAGTCACGTTCCACTCTGTTTCGTCGAATTTCGCGGCTTGAAGACTCCAGTAACATCCATTCACCGTCCAAAACAGATCATCAATAACGGGGTCGTAAAAGGAACAGATCCATCAGACTTGGAAAGAGGAGTCTGCGGCGACGGATGGGATTGCCTTGAGGTTACTGCTCTGCAGGACGTGACCTGTAGCCCGATACGTCACTGTTCCTTTTCTTCGCCAGGTTCATCGAAAAACGTCGCAACGATACGGAGGCTTGGAGCATTGGAGGACCTTCTGCTTACAATCGATGAACTGGAGTGAGCCGGCGGTGAATTAATGCTTCGCAAGCTTATCCCTCACTTCCCGGCCTTACTTTCCTTTCCTCGGTCTTGAAACTCGGTTCCTCCCCAAGTTCCCGGCGAGATCCTCCTCCTCAGAAGTGACTGAAACTCTTTGAGTAATCTAAACTTTTTGATCGGTATCAATTGATGAATGCGAGAACTTTGTTGGCTTTAAGTGTTCCGGTTCTGGCGGAAGGGGAACAGAAATAGATGGAAGACATTGGCTTACCGACGGGAAGCGGGGGATTTAATGGCGGCAACTTGAAACCGAGGAAGGAGGAGATGGTCGGTTTTGTCGGAGAAGAATGAAGTGGCAGAATCAAGTCGAACCGCGCGAACCGGCCTCCTTTCCTATTCCAATTCTTCGAGTTGATTTCTTCGAAGTTTAATGTTATCTTCGCCTACTTATTTGCCCGACTTCCTCTCTTACACCAATATTCGTGTCTTCCGCGGCCGTTAGTTATTGAATGAACATAAACTTCCACCTCCGAATTTACGACGAATCGTGGCGAATTTATTTTCCAACGGCGGCTGCAATCGGACTAATTTGACAGTTTCTGCAGCCTAACACAAATAAATATATTAGTATCATTCTTTATTTTATTGTCTGCTTGGCGGACCAAGGGCAGGTAAATTATTGATTTTAATGGGACAATATAAAATATGGAATTAAAACAGTCGAGCTCTGTTAACAATCGAGGTAAAATTTTCTCAATATCTGAACTATGCTTTTCGAAAAACGTTGAATTATTTCAAAAACAAATTATTACATTTTCGAAGCCCAGCCCTTTCTAATTATACTAATAGCATCATCCTCCATTATATCAACTGCTTCAACCTACTTTTTTTTTTTTGCTATTTTCCGTTTGCCGATCGTTTATTTAGCCAAAAATAAAATAAGTATCATTGGAGCTCAGCATTTTGAAGAAAAAAACTCGCTTCATCCCGCTCTGGATGGAGGTGGGCATTATTCATTCAAGATGAGAGAGGTTCGCGGTAAGAGTTATATATATGAGCTTGTGGAAATGGCTCGACCTCTGCGGTCTTGACACGGCGCCATTTGTATTAAAAGAGTTTTCATAAGGGGCATTAGATAAAGAGAGGTGAAGAGAATGAAACGGAAGACGGGGAAGCCTACTTTGAAACTTATTACACTTTCTCTTCATTTTCAGCAGGGGCATTGCGAATTGAAAAAGACAAAGAGAAAGAGGCATAATGTAGTTTACTGAGGAGCGGGGAAACGAAGCGATTTTTTTCATCTAGTACCTGACGACGAAAGCGGAAAAATGAGATACTGGAGCGTTGAACAAATTAATTACATTATTATTATTACAGTGAAATTTTAATGAGGATAATTCATCAAACTCGTTGTTTTTACTGCAGTCAAATTTGCAAACACACAAATTTTATTGAGCAGTGGTTTATTATTCCCTTGTCTCGAGAGCATGGAGACCATTCTGTACATTTAATAGCAACTATCCCGAAAATTATGTGAACGATTCCACCATAGATAGGGGGAAAACGCTCAAATGTAGTTTTAGCTCTGTAGTTTTAATTTTTTTTTCATTATCTAATTGAAAACTAAATTATTTGTCGAACGAGACAGTTTAAAAGAGCACAGTTTTATGAGCATTCCATCAAGTACTGAATGATTTTTATAGCTATATAAATTCTCAAGTTTTACCGTCATGGCAAATTCTTCAGTATCTCGAAATATTTTCACAAAAGCTGCAATAATAATTATATTTATTGATTCTGCATGGTCTCGTCCAATTCAGGGTAAAAAAAACTTTAAAAACGAATTAATTCATTTAAAAAACAAACCTTGAAAAATAAAAATTTCTCCCTCTTAATAACGCCCTGCCGAATTCCAATACAATTTGTCAGCGATTTGGCTAAAGAATTGAGCCGTTGTCAAGCCAAGAATGGTTTTGGGTGAAAAATATGTATACAGCTAATACAATTTTCTCTGAAAAGTTTTGGCGGCGGACGGATAGAACTTGTTCTATCGAATATTCGGAGATTACATGCCTAAAATCGCGAGAAAACAATTTTTTGAGGGGTTTAGCAATTTTTTCTTGTGCGATTACAATGTTTTTTATTGAGTAATTATTATATACATTTTTTAAATTGTATCATCATTTATAGGTAGTAGTAATAATAGTAATAGTAATAATAATAATAATAATAATGATGATGATGATACTAACAGCAAAAAAAAAAATAATAATGGTAGGTATATTATTGATTAATAAATTAAAAATTTAATTTCAACTAATTTCGAAAATCTAAAATTTTGTTACTCAATGTCTCTAATCGCTGAGGCTATATTATCGCTCCACCAAATACTACACCATCCAGTTCCTCGAGTGTAAGCCTTTACTCGTCGTGGTTGTTTCGTTTTATTCAGAGATTGCGAGAAAGGCTACATTTGGTTAATAACGAGACCTGATAATAGCTTGGGAATCCGACGCAGTACAAAAGAGGAGACCGAATTCGACAATGGAGCTATTCAAAGTGTGACACGATGTAGCCACTTATTCGTAACACGAAGGCGTTGCGGGATTAAACGGTTGATGGCTGGAAACGCTGCGGTTCTGAGGGAGTTAATGGATGGGATGCCGTTTCGGTTGCCGAAGATATATTCCTCGCGCACAATTAGTCCCGCTGACAGGCTTCGAGGTTGTGCCGAAGGGGTGGCGAGGAAGGGTTGGCATCGTAAGAGATCAATGTTTCCTGGTGATGAATGAGCTCAGGTTTGAAGGGTAGGCGCGATAACTGGCGGGTGCGAGATATGCGCCGCCGAAACTGTTAATAACAGTTCGGATTATTCGGAGGCGAATGGAATGCGAGGCAATCTCAATAATTGCGATCGATCTCAGATATCAAGATGGTATCATTCCATTCAATCGAAGTGATTGCTGGTAAAAAAAAATTGCTGACAACTTATTTTTTCTAATATCGTTTATTGGGTGATCATTCGAATCGGCGAATTTTTGTTGACTTTATCGAAAGTAAAAGTTTCGAAAGTAGAAAAACTTGTTGGCTGAGACGATTTCTTCGCTTCATAGTTAATCTATATTTAGTTTATCTACTCTAAAACTAAGTACAAAATATTTTTTTCAAATTAATGAATTGGCTATGATTTATGTATTATCATAGTCTACCAAAATGGTGTTTGATTCCTTATTTTCATTCCTATTTTTTTCCTTGATTTAGTTGTTGTCTGGCTGAAACAAATCGAGCACCTTTTGAATCAGTTAGTTTCGGGGTTTAATGTAGTGTATAGAAAAAAAGCTTCTGCTTTTTTTCAGAATATATAAGTAAATATTATTTTTTATATCATATAGAATGTTGTTGAATTTATAATCTATACAGTGCGAATAGATTATATGAGAGTATAGATTATATGTTTATGAGTGTGTATAGTGTATACTTTTTAGTATTTATGGTGTATACGTTTATATCATTAAACGTTTTCACTCTATCGAAATTTTCGTTGAATTTCAGCGGAGAATATAGCATTGACATTAGCATTCCGTTCGATGGATAAGCAAGATTGAGGTAACATCCGTTTGGAAAAGATATGGTTGTTTTGACAGCAATGACGACGCAATCTCGAACCGTTAACGGCCGTTGTCCGAGGGACAATCGCGATTGCCTTCCCTTCTTCCAGGGGTTCATGACGAATTCATTAGGACTGTCGAGTTTTACACGCCACGAATGGCGGCTCCACATCAATCCATCAACTGTCCTTTATCCTCGTTGAAGTTTTATAAACACGTTTGTACACCTCAATTGAACGTGCGTCGTGACTTTTCACGCCCGCAGATAAAACATCTTCGAAGCCGATTATCCTAATTAGGTTTGGGGTGAATAATATCACAAATCTCAAGCGACCCTCGTTGACGTTGTGTTTGCCGTCGTTAATTATGATTTATAACAGCGGGGCGAAGCAGTTGTACCACAGCTGTCATTTGAATGTCCAGTCGGTTTTAATTGGGCCCTCCCTGATAGACCTATGGACCTCGCGTGGTTTGATTCTAGTATTTTACCATACAACTAGCATGAAGCAGCTCTTTTCTACGCATGAGTGAACAGGTGTTGATAGTGAACGAGAACGTGTAAGTTTTGTTATCGCTTTAAATTTGGTTTCAGGGAGCTCAGCAATGCACAGTTGGTTTCTGAATAGTCAGAGATCGTGTTACGCCTTTTGATTTGTTATTCACTAATAAACCATTGTAATCGCCCATGAAAAGTAAATAAATAAATAAATAAAAGTTTTCTAATCCCCTCACCTCAAGCTATTGACTCCGCTATGGTCTCATTAGATTCATTGGCAAAAAATCGACATAAATTGGTATCAAATCACAAGTGGATGGTCTTCTGAAATATCATACTTAAACCGCTATACAATTATTTGCAGCGTTTTTTAATTTAATTTCACACTTTCATCTTGGTCGAATCGGAATACGCTCGAATTTGCAGCCGAAAATGGTCGATCGAAGCGGTAGAGAAAGACCCGCGAGAATGAAGACGTCGAGGGAAAAGTTGATGATGAACCCGTCTCTCAAAGGATCAAGTCCCATAGCCTTCACCCCTGTCTTTACTACGTCTTCCCTTCAAAGAAGAGATACGTAGAGCCGCAGGAATGCAAAAGTTACTCCACCCCCGCATGGCCTCAAAATGGAAGCAGAGCGTGCTCGGGGAGTTTGGGAACGCCCGGACGTCGAATGGGAAGCGCAGCAGGAAGGTAAATGCTCTGTAACAGATTAATGATGGCAACCGCCCGGTTGATGGACCCAATTTTTCACTCTCAGATAAACTGACAGGTTTCTCTTCTAGGTCGGTGGGGCCGAGGCCGTTGGGAAAAAGAAGACTTCGCTTTTCCTATTAGATGGATTTCAGGGGTCGACCAGTCACCCGGTCTATAACCGTACAACTCCACTTGGCTCGACAACAGGGCCGAAAAGCCGTGTATGCCGGGAGCACCTCAATTTGCGGTTGCGTTTGAGCACTGTCGTTACCCGGCCCATCCTTCACATCTGTCTGGGGGCATGATTAATTGTCAACGATTTCTCTGAATAAAGTCTCCACCGATAGAGTAAAACCGTATCAATCTCGCCGGCTCTCGCTTTTGGCGTTTGTCTTGTACGTTTATTTTCCAGGATTGTGGTCCATCATTGCGTCCAGTTCATATTTTTCACACTAATAGAGTATTTTGATTTTACAAAAAAATACCTATATTTGTTTTAATGTTAATTGTTTTAATGGTAATATTGGTAATTATTACGTTGTTGTTAGATGATCCTAACCTTTACAAACCATTGGCAACAAATATGGTTGCTGTTTCTACGTTTAACTCATCATTGCTATGACTGAATCGGCAACTGCTTTTGTGGTGATTTGCGCTTGATAAGGCTGCTGAGACATTTTACCGAATGAGATGCCGTTCGAATCATCTGTAGCCCTTTTCCACAAGATGATGAGACCATTGTTCAATTACATAAACAAATAAGAGCGAAGGAAAAAATAAAAACGGGTTCATTACAGATGAAACAACTCCCCGTATCTAAATCTCCGTCAAGCTCTTTCTTCCCGTCAATCTTATCAGTCGGATTCTTCGTCATCTTGGAATTCTCGTTGGCTTCGTAGTAGGGTGCGCTAATGCTCCTCATGACCGGATGCAAATTTAGTGAAGCAAAAGAAATTACGCCTCCCCTGAGTCGCGCCGCCCTAGGGCGTTGTTAGTTGTCGTTGAAACTTCAAAGCCCTTTTCCAGTAATAATAACGCAGCTTTCCATACCATCATTTGAACTCCGAAGCTCCTTGGAAGCATCAACATTCGGCCCCCAGGCGGTTTTCGAGATTCGCCGCCTCCCTCGCCCTAATCGAACTGTTAAACAAAGGGAACGTTAGCCGCAAGTCCGAGGCATCCGCTCTCCCTTCTTGATATTACCAGACGACGCTGTTGCTATTGTGTTCGATCTGTCGTGTGTACGGGGGAAAGCAGTGAACTGGCCCATGCGGATCGGAAGGGAAGAGCTCAATGCTTCGGCTGGATACGCACAAATTGTTTGGGAAGATGGAAGTTTGGCCCTGAGGGCATTCTGCAGTACAGCCCGCAGCCCTAAAGCAACAACACCCCTCGCAGTATCGTATTATTGCTACCGCCGCAGCATCCTAAACAAAACTTCCTCCTTCCTTGAAGAATAAACAGAAAAAATATCTCCTCAAGGCATCTAGCGCAGCGGGGTATCTTTTCGGGGTCCGTGTTTTCTTTGGCTTTCCAATTTCTGATTCTAGTGTTAGGGGAGACAGCATGATAGGATCTCCTGCCGAGACCGTTTGTCTTTATTAATGAGCTACCGCCTCATTGCTCGGGAAATTGTGCTACGTAATCGTATAACATCGAAGAAGGGGAAGAAAGAAGCTAAAAAAGGTTTTGATATGTTCCCACCTGATTAAAAAACATTGGTATGGTAGGATTGAAAGAAAAACATCTTCATATGCATCAAGACATATTTTTGCCGTTCTCGAAATTTGCGTAATATTTTTTCATTATTCAATCTCCCGAGGAACATTTTTCAGTTTGAACACCGAAATTACAAACCAGACCGGTTAACGGCTCAAGAACTATTTTTCACGATAGTGATTGTTTGCGATGATAATCTCATTTTAAGGAAAATGCCACGGATCGTTTTTCTTCAGCAGCTCCAGTAACGGCCTTTCGAATCAATTCCTTAGCGCCAAGCTCGCGTGATTCTATCGGCCGGTCGCATGTCACGATTAATTGGATGTTTTATTCAAACGATGATAATCCATCAGTCTCTATGTTACTCTGAAAGGGCCATTACTGCGCGGAAAAACCTTTCATTATCTGTTCCATTCGGTTGTTTTCCACGTCGAAAGCACGTAAACAAGAGCGGCAATTTTATCGGCGAATAGTTGTCACTTGAAGCCCATAGTCGGTGGGATAGCTTTGCATACATTTTAACGCGGTTTATTTCGAGTTCAATCTACATCGAAAGTTATGTGATCTCGCCCTGAACATGGTGTCCAAAGTTGGCCATTCGGACGCTGCAAGAACCGGCGTTCAGGAGCATCTCAGAAGAAATTTGACCATCCCTCGCCTTCTCGGCGTTTTCCCGTTTAAAATCCAGGATGGCATTATCCTCAGCAAATTCGAACTTTCGAAAACGATTCTCTTCAATTTTTATTTCACTCTGGTCGCCGTTGTAACTGTAGTGAACGAATTCTACGCGCACCACGAGACCCAGCAAATTACGCAGTTGGCTCTCATAAGCACAGGAGAGGCGGCTTTAATGGGTTTCATCGTCGTCCTCTCGTCGATCGAAACAGTCAAAAACGCGAAACAGTTTCAAAAAATCTACCGACATTTCGCCAAAGTCGACCTTTTTCTAAACCGACTCAACATCAAAGGATACAAAGTGATCACGTACTGTCAAATATTGTTGTGCACGCTTTATTTTTGGCCCATGGTCGTCATTATAATGATCGAAATCGAAAGGTACATTACCATAGGGCATACCTACGATTTGCTCAGATATTGTTCTGTCATAGCGCACGTTCTCTGTAATATTAAACTCTACGGGATCGGATTTGCATTCAACGCGTTCATGTGCACACTTGGCATGTACTTGCGCACACTTAACGTCGCGCTTGCCTCCAAATCCAACATCGACTCGTACAAATTGGTTTTCACGTTAAGCGAGGCTCACGACAATCTCTACTTGGCGTTTAAAATGATCAACAAAGCCTTCGCGCCGACTTTGCTCGTCATGATAATCAATTGTTTCGTCAAAAGTACGGACAATTTTTACAAATTGATCGGTGAAGAGGATGGAGCGTATTCGACGTTCCTCTACACAGTTTGGATATCGAATATGATGATGCAGTTGGTCCTGCTAACGAAAGCAGTAAGCTTGCCGCTGGATCAAGTAATTGATATTTTTAAATATCTGCAATACTAGATGATAGTATCAAGATAGCTATAGAGCTACTCGATTGGTAAGAATAATCATCACTGAAAATATATCATGAGTAATTGAGTATATATTATTGATATACACATCATCAAGTATCATTATGCTGAATTTGAGCGAAATTGAAACCAAAAATTTTATCACGAATTATTCAAGGGGTACCCCTGTGATTTTTTTGAACCTATTAGTTAACGATTTTTTACCCCTCTCTCAATAGAGATAAAAATCTGAAATTTTCAGAAAAGTTGTATCTTACAATAATGTATTTTTGTTATTTTTTTCAAGTCTCGGGAAAATGTGCAAGTAGTCCAAAAAAATAGGTTTTCAAAAGCTCGAAAATTGGACTTTAACCGTGATTTTCGGGGTCAAAATTCATGGGAATTGATTGTTTTATTATGCAGAAGTCTTCATTTGAACGCCATACACACGTACATAGCAAAACATTTGGTGAAAAAAATTTAAACAGCGCCACAGAAATTATTTTCCGTAAATCGAGTTTATAACCGGCTGAAATTTCGAGCTCCGCTGGGTGAAAAATTAAACATTTGTTTTTAAGCAAATATAAACTATTCTTATAGGAAATTCAACGCTGAATACGAATTTGATTTCAAAAGAACGGAAATTTGACGACAACTTTTTATTTGTTGTCGAAAACAAAAAATAATCCGTGTCTTTTTTTATTTTTAATCAATTCGAAATTAAATTTTCTTAATTTGCTTACACAGAACCTATTTTTTCAAAATTCGCGAACGTGACGAAAACAAATTCCAAAATTAAAACGTCAAAAGTATGAAAAACCAAAAAATTGAAAACATTATTTATTGTTACAACTTGATATTTTGGCTTTAAATTCGAATTCTACCTCTAATTTTCTATAAGAATGAGTAATGAAATTTTATTTAACAATACCGTCAGTATTTGCAACGATTTTTCCAAGTTGGAAATCATAACAACGTTGTAATACTAAACCTGGGAAAAACTAATAGTTGTCGTCAAATTTCCGTTTTTTTGAAATCAAATTCGGATTTAGCGTTAAATTTCCTATAAGAATAGCTTTCAATGTTGCTTAAAAACAAATGTTTAATTTTTCACCCAGCGGAGCTCGGAATTTCGGCCGGTGGAGAACTCGATTTACGGAAAATAATTTCTGTGACGCTGTTTAAATTTTTTTCACCCAATTTTTTGCTATGAACGAGTGTAAGACGTTCAAGTGAAGACTTCTGCATAATAAAACAATTGAATTACATAAATTTTGACCCCAAAAACTACGGATCAAGTCCAATTTTCGAGCTTTTAAAAACCTATTTTTTTGGACCACTTGCGGATTTTTCCGAGAATTGAAAAAAATCACAAAAATACATCTCAGTAAGACACAACTTTCCTGAAAATTTCAGATTTTTATCTGTATTGAGAGAGGAGAAAAAAATCGTTAACTGATCGGTTTAAAAAAATCGCAGGGGTACCCCTGGGATTTTTCGTGAAAAATTTTTTGTGATCGATTTTGCTCAAATTCAGCATAATGATAGTTGATGATGTGTATATCAATAATATATGCTTTATTCTTTGTTTCTTTTTCACTAAAAGATGAAAAGAATGTTTAAAGTTGAAAAATGTGATATTTTCGCGTATATTCCAGCAATATTGTCGAATAACGCATAAACGGTTGAAAAATGGATAGGTACATTACATGGGAAAACTGTGGACAGTTAAATTACCTATCTTTTAGTATACTCAAACATCTAAATTGAAGACTTTTTGTTAAAGTTATCCACTGAGGAAGTTACAAGTTTTGGAAAACTTAAAAGTTGGAGTGCCTATCTAGGCTAAAACTTTACGAAAGTTGCAGACCCTCTACTTTATGATAAAAAGTACATACAATACCCACTACCTACATACCAAATTATAGTAACTACTATAAAACTATACGTTACACCTCTACATACAGAAATGTACTACTCTATAGTAGTGATGAGGGCACTATCCCTATATATAAATAATAAATAAAATTATGGCCACCCCTCTTACAAGAGACAACCATTCCAATTGCGATGACTGACTCACGTATATTGTGCTCGTTCAAGAAATTGTTTAGATAGGTATTTTCCGCTCTGGGGACAATAAAAAGTTGCCAACGTGAACGTATTGATCTTCTAAGCACAACCGAATAATTTTTCCGATAGTGGGCGATGTCGAGCAGCTTTCATCTCTAAGCTGCTACGCGTTTTGTCAGAAATTCTTTTCCGTCTGAGACTGAATTTCTCCCTTGAAGCTTTCGATCATGCCATCTCAGGCCCGTTATCGAAAATCGTGGTTAATATCCAGTTCGACAGCGGGAATTGAGCGTATTTGTGAAGAAATTTTGCTCATCTTCCATATATATTGGGAGTCTTCCCTCCCAAAACCGACAACAAATTTGCCCAGAAGAAAATCAAACTGCATATAGACTTGATTCTAAACGCCGCTGAGATCATCAAAACAATTTTAAGCGATTTTAATCATCGTGAGAACTTACCTCAACGTCCCAAATTTCTTTCATATTCGGCCATGGAAATAACAGGTATCTACAAATGGCCTGATAAAATCACTAAAACCATCACTTGACACGGACTGACAATCTCAAGAAAGGGTAAGGGCTTGTTCAAGCTCAATATTTGCCATTCCTGGAGATTTAATCTCCATTCGGGTCGAATAGCACTTGTTTTGATGATAAAGAAAAGCGATTTCCATCCCGCTTCCTAACAATTCAGTAATATGGCGTTCGCTGAAGCAGGTGGAGAACTTTTCAGAGACGACAGGGACGGAATCAAATTGCAGAACTACTTGTACAAATGCTTGCTAGTTCCCCGCATCGTCGGCGTTTTTCCTTACCGCATCTCAAACGGCATAATCTTCAACCTGGTCGAAGTGACAATATCTGCGATGATCAGCCTACTATCACTTTGCGTCATCATGGTAGCAGTGACCATAGACGTTTCGGACCATTCGGGAAAAGAAGAGCTCCTGTCGGCCATGATAACTTTCGTCGAAGGTGTTTTAGTCACTGTGTCCATAATTATGTCGACGTGGGATATAATGATGAGAAATAGAATCCTCAATTCGATCTATGTAAAACTGATAACAATAGGCAATCTTATGAGTAGGCTCCCAGGATCTCCAACAGGGCTGCCATCGCCCAGGAGAACTTACATAAAATTGGTTTACTCCATTCCGTTGTTGAGCATCATTCTCATGGAAACCTATCGCGCCTTGCAAGAACTTGCTTTTGGAGCTCCTTGGTTTTACCTGTCCGTATTCGCCCACTGCATGTGCAACATCAAATTGTTCGGCGTCGCGATCGAGTTCGCCGTATTCATCGAAACGCTGGGTCATTATTATAAAAATATGAACAACTCAGTGTCATCAAGGCATCACTTTTTGACCAGCAAATCGCTGCAATCAGCAAGCGAAGCTGATGACGCTCTTTTATCAGCTTTGGAACTTGTTCGAGCCGCGTTTTCTCCGACGCTTCTAATAATGGTGATCAATTGCGTCGTCAAAAGTACGGCCAATTTTAACAAGCTTTTACGCGAGGACAAACCTTATTGGATCCTGCTTTTCGTCTATTGGATAGTCAACATGCTCATGCAATTGCTGCTCGTCATTGCCGCTGCTAACTATACAGTCAAACAAGTAAACTCATAATTTCTGCATATCAGAGAATTCATTCGACTCTGAGATCTTTTGGGAAGCTGTTTAGAGATAGGGCATATCAGCAAACTAATACAAGGTTTTCATGGAGCTCTTGGCCAAGTGAAGAGTTGAATTATAGCACCATATTTCCGGTTTGGGACATTTAACAGGGGAGTTACCAATATTAGCTGCCGTACAATGACTTTTGCCTCCATTCACCTGAAAATCGATCCATTTTCCTTTGCGGTGTCGATATATGTCTGGGAATACCAGGCTAGAAATGTGAGAGATGCGACTACTGCTTTGGCTCCCAGGCAATATTTAGGATCTAGGCAGGACTCACGTCTGTAATTTGCAACTTGCTCTGGAGACTGAGGCCTAGAGTAGGCAATTCATTAGTTTCATCTTCAGACCTTTGGATGTGGCACTATTAAAGGCTAGCTAGCTCACATTGAGAACTGTATACTTAAACTTTTATCTCTGCTCCCAAAAAATCGTACGATTTTTTCCAGGCGAACCTTTACGAATGGACGATGTACAGAAGAATAAAAAACGATGACACTACTTCAGTTGTATCGACTCAAGTAAGCTTTCAAAATTGATCTATTTTTATTCCAAAATATGAGCTTTTAAATTACTCGTAATATTCTTGCAGACGAAAATTATGCTGTTTCTGATCAAAAAGAAGAAAATCAAAGTCGACCTCTGCGGTTTCACTACGTTGGACAACGGTTTGCTCGGAAAAGTAAGCGAAATGCAAACAGTTAAATTTTCTATCATCTGACCCAGTTCATTCGGTTATCAACAGTCCAACGTTCTCCGCACTTGCCATTCTATCGTTTATATGGAGCGCAGGCTGAATGGCGTTCCATCGTAAAAAGGTCCTATTTACTGCGGTCAGGATATTAATTTGAAGAGGGAGATGAAATGGACGTAGTTAGCGTTCGAAATGAAGAACGCTCCGTATGATCGAAGTTCCATGGCCGGTTTAAAAACGCTGAAATAGCTTCACGTAGGCACGAAAGCGCTGGTGTAAAAAGCGAAACGAATTCCTTCTCGTGGGTTTACTTTGTGAAAATATACAGGAGTGGAATAATTTTCCATCGGTATGGAATGCATTTTGTTTCAATATTCGATTCAAACCCATGCCACTGGTATTTTTTCAGATTCTGGCTGCAACACTGACGTATTCCATTGTTTTATCGCAATTGAATTTCAACGTTAAGCCAGGCTCAGTCCCGTCGCCCATGTTGGCCGAGAAGAGGAATTGCACTCAATAGTACCTACGGACATCGCACTGAATAATTTTACCAAAATAAACCGGTCGGTGCTAGCCAGATAATAGATTGGGTTACGCAAGTGATTAGCCGTAAAATTATGCGGAGCTTACGTACATGATCCTTTGTGACGCGAAACATTTCAATATCACACTCTGCGACCAAAATAAACGCTTATTTTATCACCCCTAATTTGCGAACTTTAAACTTAATTTAACCACCTTGATAAAAAATAAATGTCTACGTTTTATTTAACTGTAGAGCATTCAGAGAAATAGGATTTAGCATGTATGGAAGAGGTAAACAGAGTGGTTCTTCGCCTACGGGTGGTGCATTCTCGCGCTTGAATTCCAGAGAAGGTTGGAAATATGTGACAGGACAGCGACGTCTAGATGACATTTATTCAGCCTCTTTCCATAACAATCTCTTTATGTACAATCGTTACAACCCACACAGGAAAGGAAATGTGATGCGGTCCTTTTCATCTTTGCAGCATACGTACAATATTGAATATGAATGCCAAGGGTTTCTTAGGGTAGGTTTAATTAGGAGTTCTGACACAACAGAAAGGCAAACAGAAAGCGAACGATCGAAACAGATAAATGAGAAACCATCTCTGATGGGAATGTTTCATTACACGCAGAATTGTGTCGTGTTAATTGGCCCGGCTTCAAAAGTGCTCTCTCGCCCACCATCAAATCGATACACTGTGCTCGCCAAAAAGCTATATTGAAATGCATAGCATAATAAGCCTCCGATGTCAGTGAAAAATCGACTTTTGGTAGCTTCCGCTAGAAAACCTAATTCTCCATTAATTTCGGCAGCAGATTAGCCTAGTAAATCGTGCGTTATGCTTTTTACAACCGTTCTAAAATATCACCGCAACTCGCTCTTAGAGAAATTACATCTCCAGTATCTTTCGAGATAGAATCGACCATAACCAAGGCATTCATGAGCCGCGCGCGTAACTTTAACCCGGACGAGCCGTAGAAGAAACGGCTTGCCCGAAAACTCGGTGAGCTTGTCTGATTAAGGCGAGGCGTTGAAGCGTTAAGGTTGAATGCTGCTGCTCCTGCGAGAGGAACATCCGAGGCGGGCAATTGTGCTGGGACCTGCAGGCGGGAAGTGGGTCGTTATCTGTATTCGTGGGCGTGAAAATGGAAGTCGAGCGAAGAAGTACGAACAGACGGGAAGACGGAGATAGAGTTAGGTCATGAGTTGAAATGAGAGAGTAGCAGAGTAAACAGAAAACATGCCGAGTTAGACACGCACGTAGGAACGACCTCGCGCGGCCATCCTTCAGCCTTCTAAACCAGTTCCAAGATCCATCCCATCATTTTCAACCACGTCTGCCTTCCCACAAAAGCGCTTCTTTCCCTCTTCACAATTTTCCCCTCGACATCCCTCCGCTGTAGCTCGGTGAACAACGTGAAAAAGTAGCAGAAGATGCTCGGATGCCTAGGATATCATGGCATGACGATGTGGACCCAGTTCACGAGGCCTGGACGCGATCTCCATTGTATCCGGAGAGAGGACGACAGAATCAGATGTACGAAGGTTCAGCCGAATTTACAACTCGAACTTCACCGAGTTCAAAACGTGTTAACGAGCTTTACGTCGTTCAAACTAACCTAAAATGGCGAAGGTGATTTTCTTAAAAATTGAAAAGAGTATTTTTTCAGAATATTTGGTTCCGCTTGGACGGCTCAGCAAATTTGGCCGCCTATATCAACGAGCCTTAAAAATTTCGCAGTGGTCTCTCGCTCAGTGAATGCTTGGTGAACTTCAGGAGCCAAATTCGGTACAATTATTGGAAACGAGTCGATTTACACCGAAGTCATCATGTTATAGTAGCTTAGCTGCAAAGCTTTCAGCAATGGTGTTCAGAAAACACTCACTTGAATGGTGAAAATTAACTTACACTGCTGCATGGAAACTGATGTATCGAAATTAATTAACTTCGTACGTGTGTCAGGCCTTCGAGTAGCTGAATTGTCCTGGTAGCCTCGGCCAGTAATAACCGAGCCACGCTTCACTGTGACAAGGAACCCATTAAGCGACTGGAGCATTTTCCTAGGCGTTCCAGTCCACTCAGTGATTAAACCTACAATCTTTTTTGGAAGAGCTTCTAGGTAGTTTTTCTAACGACCCTCTCCCATCACTTTTAAGGGCATGAACTGAAGGATGACGAAGTCTTCGATTTGTGGCTGAAGAGTTCTTTCGAACGGACGCAAGCCGGTGTAATCTTTTTTCGACGGTGATAATTTATTACACTGAAATTGGGCGACCGATTTATTTCCTCCGACGAAACGCTGAGAAGCTTGAAGACAACGCGAAAAGCAGAACGTATCTTTTAGTATGATTTTTGAGAAATCCATCACACACAAATTCCAAAAAATACAGTACTAGTAAGTCGGCCTACCTAAGAGTAAAGACTGAACAATAATATGTACAAGAGTAATCTAGGTAATCTACAAGTATACTGAAAGGTTAAAGTAATCCGTACGGGGAACGGGAAAATTCGGCGGCAAAACGAATCAGTCACTCCTTCGTGACTTAGGTTGAATATTATTTGTTAAAGATAGAGATGAAGCTCGTGTGTTATGCGGAAGATTGGGAGTAATGGAAAAATAATACTCGCCCCAGTAGGCGCGGGTTTCATAAACGAGATATTATTCAGGATTTCAACATGCGAGATCCCAGCGTATTTTTGAAGTCTGAAGAAATATATAGAAAGCAGGATAATAAAATGATATCTAGACAGTAGAAAATGTTGCGAAAGCAGGACAACTGCTGTGCGAAAGCGACCTGCAATATTGAGTTCTACAAAAAGAATCAATAGCTTCAAGTTCCATGATGTCGAGTGAACTAGCTCTCTGTCTTCAACTCGAATAAGGTAATTAATTTGTTGTCTTACAAATAGAACGAGTTGGACGAGCAGCGTTCGCTGAACAAACCATCGCCTCTTATAATTTCTCGCCAGTAATATTTGAAGTATTCTCAATCTTATGGTCGGCGTCTTTTGAGAAACTATCGTCCTCTTCACCATTTAACCTCTTGCCACCTTTCAAGTCCAGACGCCTAATCAGGTCAACCCTTTCCTCGGGCCAGCAGCAGAGCCTGGTCCCTATTACTCGTGTTCCTACTCAGCCCTGCTCAGCCGAGAGGTGACCCTGATTACCTCCAGTCGAGACTGTTGTGTTCCTCTCCACTTATTCCCCGCCCTCACTCTCGCGGCTACATCTGCTTTTAACTCTCTGTCCCTATCGTTCTCCCGGTAGCTCTCTTCCTCGAAGCCATCTACTAATAACTCTCCTCCATCTAACACCCTTTTCTGTAGTTCCAGCAGAGCAGAGCCATACTACCCTGCTATGCCTGCAGCAGCCTTGTCTTCCGCCGTTGGCTTTCGCCTCTAATTACTCGACTTTCCACCTCCGCTTTCCCATCCATCACGATTTCACCGGTCCATTTCCTTATTTTCTCCTCATATATTTCCGGTGTGCTGTTTAAAAGTACTGCAAACGTTTAGCGTTTCTGCATGGAATTAGGATAAAGCCAAGTTGGCTAATGAAAGCGTCATAGCACGATGTTTTGAAATTGAATTCCATCCCATCAAATCTACACGGACGAAGATTATTGCTTCCCCCTTAAAATCATTTCTGGATTTTTGGTTGAAAAATAATATATTTTGTGAAAGAATAAACACCTAGTTGATCATAATTATCGACTTTTTCTTATCGAATTGATCGAGTAAGAATAGAATAAACCCAATAGCCATATAGGCCATGGGAGAGATATGTGTTTGAAAAACGAGCGATTCTTAGAATCTATTGAAGCATCAAATGCTTTTACGAGGCTATTGATTTCAGTTCAATACGAGAGCTCATGGGTCGTTTTAGCTCATTAGCAGCAGCCTAATCTTCATGTTTCATCATAGCCTAATGGCTGAACAGCGATGAGTACCAGCTATCGTAGTCTGTATGAGCTTGCAGATCAGTTAACTCTGCAGACCGAACTCTCGCGGCTTCGAAGCGCACCAATACAATTACCGTACTTCTGCTTCATCCAAAACCATCAGCCTTCACTTATTCACCGTTGAGTACACTATATTTACTCATCCATCTGCATAGGCGCGTGCGGGTGAGTGGAGCTTTTAGCATTTGAAAGAGCACTTTTATCTCCCTTCCTCACTTTTCATATCGCACCATCAGTACACACTGCATTCCGTTTGCATTCGTTCTTTCCTGCCAATACCCGCGAGCCAACAGCGAGTTTTCCACTACAGAAGTCGCTTCGCCGCTGTTTGCATCGTATGCATTATTCAGAAAGATTAAATCCGCCCATTTAGCCGAAGCCAAAGGTCTAAACTGCAAACGGGTGACGCGCGGATGAGTGTAGAGCCTATGTGGCCATAAATGGAATACGATGAAAGTGATGGCAGAGAGATCAGTGGAATGTCGGATTCAAATGCCTGGAAAGATATGAATTGAAAACAAGAAACTCGGTTACTGCGGCGGAAAAACTACTGTCGTGTGGAGCTATTTTCGATAGCTGATCCATCTGATGAAAGATATCATCCTTTCTGTACGTTCGATGCAATAGCGACGTTGTCTGTGATGGAAGAGCAAACTGCCAAGCCAACTAATAAAATAAATCAGTGCTAATTGAGAAAAAGAACATAATAGGCTTGAAACCTTTGGCCACATTTAATCAGATAAGCAAGGATGATGGGATGATGGAAACAATTATCAAACTACCAGCACTATGATTATTGATATCGAGAAATGAATTTTTCACCAAAAATCTGAGCAAAGTTCTGGTTTTATTCCGCGTTTTCCTCCCATATTGGAGAAACCTTCGATGAAACGAAGGGAAACAAGAGCTTCGGCTATTGAAGTTCGATCGATCGCAACCGATACAACTCCTCCAACTGTTCAACATCTGGCTATAACTAATGTAAATGTATATTCGTATTCGCATGTAATCATCACAACCACCTCTTGGATATGTGTCCGAGACGAAGGGATATAACTGAGTTTGTGGCTTCAAGTCTTGCGGAGTTTGTAGATTGAGTGGATCTAATTCTGACGCTGAATGGGGTCGGTTTGGCGAGGACGAGAATGCTAACTAATGCGGATGGGGCTATTGGAATGACGTGCGGGAGGTTTAGCAATTGCTCCGAGGCAACAACATACCCACGGAACACACGACCCCCTATTATGCATAAATGTACATAACAACAAGGAATAAGAGAGAACCTGCGGTTGAATGTTCCTCGGTCTCTTAACGACTAAGATCTCAACGCTCTGCAAACTAGGATTCGTGAATGCCGTTGAAAGACGAAAATAAGAAAATCTGGGTGCAGAGCATAATTTAATATTACTGGAATAGCCGCAATACATGGTAGTAAATACATATGTGTACGATAAAAAGTAGAGATAATCTTGGGTAACTCACTGAAGTTGGCTATTGAAAATGAGCAGGGCAGTATTGCAAAATGGCGGCTGGGAATCAAAGTGATTCTTTTTCTGCAGAATCACAGTCATGCTCAACTTGGGATAGCAATAAGAATAATTTTCTGTTGAATGGAAATCGTAGCACGATTTGAGAAAGACTGCTTTGCTGGACTGAGTTACGAAAGAGTGTTCGTGTTGTGTGGGTCCTTCTGTGGGTTCTAAATCGAATTAGAATACTGAATAAATTTTTTTGCATGACTGGACCAATCATCAATAGTTTCTTAGGTAACTTAGGCTCTTAGGTAAATTCGAAACTAGGAAGAGTTGTTGTTGAACTACATAGAACCAAAGATGGCATATCGAAACATGCCTCTCAAAACTACTCAGGGACCGAATTAAAGTTCTCTTTCAACTCCTCTTGGTGTAGTCAAACGTGGAATATTTCTCTGCTCCCAGAAGATCCAACATATCCAAAGCCTGAAGAAACACCAGAAAATAATTGAAAGAACTATGTTTCAAGGCCGTATGGAGAAAATAATTTAACTATGCCAAATTTATATGCAAGATCTTCAACGATGCTCATGTTCAAACTCATGAGGTCGATTTACCAAATAGTGACCAGAAAATCAGGTGTCAGGCGGAAAATCAGACGTCACTAGGCCATTTCGTACCTGCTCAGACATCTCAGCTGTGTTGCTATATAGCTACGTTCTCTTCTCTCGCTTTGAGATACAGAAGACAATATCAAATTTCAATTATTTCCACCATTATCTGATGATACCAAGGGTACACATTTTGATACCGATTCACTCCCTATTTCTACTCCAGCTCGAATTATTGGAATAATTTCATTTTCATCAATTTGCAATTTGAATCTGATAGCGTTTTCGATATTTTTAGAGCTAACTCGCCTCTGCTGGAGATACTGTCTATTGGATTGGGGCTAATTTCAAAGCACAGGTAGCTTACGCGATTCACCTTCAATCTCTTGGAGTAATGGCCGCACGTGGCCGAACACGGGGCCCATTTCGCCGTACGATGTCCACTCTGCCCCTGACGGAGTACATAACGCTCGGCTGAACATTGAAATACAAGAGGGGCAGTTTCGCATTAATTACAGCACTTCCCTTTAGCATAATAGTATGTAGCTGCGGTCCTTGAGCATCCCTATTTCGCGACTAAAGCGCCCAAAGCCCACAATTAACTAATACGCGGACGGTTGATTAACTCATCAACTGCCCAACGGTCGAGGAATAAACCGTCCGTTCCAGGCTCAATAGGTTCCAGACAAACATTAACCCTCCATAACAGTTCCGATTCTGCAAGGCGTTCACGCGTTTAATAAATTTGATTGTGACTGATAGCACTTGAATTGGCTGACGAACGTTTTATTGCGGCTCGCGACGGATATTAAACTCGGAACTATTTTCTTGAATAACTCGAGCTCAAATGGAGAAAAATACAATTAGCAGGGCCAGATCGGTGAAATTGAAAATCAAATTTGAGTTATTAATTTGACACGAATGAGGCCCAGGACTGACCTTGACTCAAGGGCTCGGAACGACCGCTTGACCTTGATTCAAGGGCGCTGAGCAACTAACTGACCTTGATTCAAGGGCACTGAGCGACTACGTGACCTTAAAGGTCGAACCCCGAGCTGTTCCCGCTTAGCGGAAAAAAAATTCGTCGAATTGTTTCGAATACAATTACGCACCCGATATAAATATCGAGATAACGGAAGAACATAGTCTATAATCAATGATTTGGGGTTGCTTTTTTATGCGATAATAATACCAGTAATTACTTTTTGGGGTAACGTATATTTTTAACGCTATCTCGCCGGCCAAATGAAGGGGTCTTGATATCCGTTCCTTGTAATCTACACGAAGTACACGAAAGTTTCCGAACATGCGAAATTAGTTGAGCCGAACAATTTCCCTGTTTTCTCGCAAGACCGGTCGCACGCTTAAGATACCCGATTTTCTCAAGGCCCTCTCTTCGGACATACTAATGAGGTTAATACGTAGATAAAGGGGTTGAGGATTGAAGTGCAGCGGGAAAGGGAAGCCCAGGAGGCAATAAATTCTGGAGAAGCCTAGCACAGACAGATAGGAGCCGAAAGTTTCGCCCCAAGGTTCAAAGCTTGATAGCGCTCGGCTCGGATATCCTCGCCAAGTATCAACAGTCTGAAACTTTCGTTGCTGTCGGGCTTCTTGGAACCCTTTAAACATCGGTTACACTAGCTGTATCCTACAGTCGTGAAATGACGTACGACATTGCCGGCAAAGTAGCTTTGGTTACGGGAGGCGGAAACGGAATCGGCCGCGCCATCTGCGTCGCTCTAGCACAAAACGGTGCCAAGGTGAGTAGGTACTCAAAAGGTAGGAAATTCGAAGTATTTATCTCTAACAATTCAACGCAAATTAAATTGAAACTATATTCCCAAGGGAATAATTATCTATCGATCGTCTAGAAGCAATATTTGAATTGCCTAGCCAATTTGAAAAGAATTCAAAATCGAAACTCGGATTAACAAAATTGAAGCTAAGAAATTTGCGGTTTCAGGTTGTTATCATCGATAAAAATGCGGAAGATGGGTTAGCGACAATGAGCGGAATTAATGAAAATTCGAAACATTTGAGCTCGTTTATTCAGTGCGATGTAGCTGACGTTGGAGCATTTAACTGTAAGTGCAATTGTTATATTATAATTAATGAAACATAAGACCTCGTGGAAAACTCCAAATATCACCTGAATAATTTCGATTTTCAATTATTTTTATTTCCGGAAAACATCATCAATTTTTTATTTTCAATTATTATAAAAAAAGGCCAGTTTTTATGGTTGTAAAACGGCAATGATCTGTTTCAAAATGTAGAATTTTGGTCAGAAAACATTTCGTAATTATCGAAAACCATTGTCACAAATTGTTATTAAAAAATGTTTTAAAAAACGTCAGTTTTAATTAAACAGCGACTTTCAAGAAATGCCGAATTTCGGTCGGAAAAAAATTATTCACATCAAGGTGCTACTTTCAAAAATCACTCATTTTCATTTTTTTTAATATAACGTCCGTTTTTAGTTGTAAAGCGGTGTTTTTTAGATATCGCATTTCGGTCGGAAAACGGCGATTTCATCGTTAAGAAACGTTAAAATCCGATAACGCCGTTCAACTGTCTTTTTTCAGCCATAATAGAAGACGTCAGCAAAAGATTCGGAAAATTGGATATTCTGGTGAACAACGCGGGAACTGTGGACGAATCGGAGGCCGGGTGGAAATCCATGGTGGACCTCAATTTGGTTCGTGGTTACTCTCAACTTAATAAAAATGCGTAAAGAAGTTTGTCGCTTCAACCAGGACTGGAAATTTAATGCGAAAAACATCTCAATTATTCAACTGATAAATCTAATGGTTCAATGTTTCCATTTGTGTGCACCCATTAGTGAAATCTGACATTAACTAAATTGAGTCGAAATTAACTGCGCCCCCCAGAACGATTTCTTCGATTTTTGAGACGCACTCCACGAAGATATATTGTTTGACTGGATTTTCCAGATTTCTGTCATCGAGACTTGTCGACTTGTTATCGACAAATATATGAGCCACGGTGGAGTGATCGTTAATATCTCCTCCATTGCTGCGAACACTGCAACTTCATTTCCAATATACGCTGCCACTAAGGGAGGAGTGACGGCATTCTCTATCTCTCTCGGGGTTAGTAAAAATCACATGTTTTCAATGTAAATTCGAATTCAGCGTCTAATTTCCTGTAGGAATCATTGATTAATTAAAACTTAACAGTTCTGTAAGTATTTGCAACAAATTTCCAAGTTGAAAAACATAGGAGCAGCGTAGTACTAAAACTGGGGAAAACTAATAGTTGTCGTCAAATTTCCGTCATTTTGACGTCAAATTCGGATTTAGCGTTAAATTTCCTATAAGAATAGCTTTCAAAGTTGCTTAAAAACAAATGTTTAATTTTTCACCCAGCGGAGCTCGGAATTTCGGCCGGTGGAGAACTCGATTTACGGAAAATAATTTCTGTGGCACTGTTTAAATTTTTTTCACCCAATTTTTTGCTATGCCCGTGTGTAAGACGTTCAAGTGAAGACTTCTGCATAATAAAACAATTGAATTACATAAATTTTGACCCCAAAAACTACGGATCAAGTCCAATTTTCGAGCTTTTAAAAACCTATTTTTTTGGACCACTTGCGGATTTTTCCGAGAATTGAAAAAAATCACAAAAATACATCTCAGTAAGACACAACTTTCCTGAAAATTTCAGATTTTTATCTGTATTGAGAGAGGAGAAAAAAATCGTTAACTGATCGGTTAAAAAAAATCGCAGGGGTACCCCTGGGATTTTTTGTGAAAAATTTTTTTTGATCGATTTTGCTCAAATTCAGCATAATGATAGTTGATGATGTGTATATCAATAATATATGCTTTATTCTTTGTTTCTTTTGCAATAAATAGATGAAAAGAACGTTTAAAGTTGAAAAATGTGGAGTTTTCGCGTATATTCCACTAATATTGTTGAATAACGCATAAACGGTTGAAAAATGGATAGGTACAGTACATTGGGAAAATGTGGACAGTCAAATTACCTATCTGTTAGTATATTCAAACCTCTGAATTGAAGACTGTATTTTAAAGTTATCCACTGTGCAAGTTACAAGTCTTGGACAACTTAAAAGTTGTTACGTCTACCTCGGCTAAACCTTTGTGCAAGTTGAAAAACCCACTATTTTATGATACTAAGTACATGAAAAAATCACCACATACATACCAAATTATAGTAACTACTATTAAAACTATAAATTACACCTCTCCATATAGAAATAAACTACTCGGAATAGTTTTCTTCATCTAAAGGACGTTATTTATGTACTATGTGACCTTTTGAAAATAACGCATTTCATTGACCTACAACCTGAATGGATATGAGCCTTTTTAATCAGAATACACTGAAAGAACTATAGGGGATTTGTTACCTTTTGATGCAAACAGCCAACTTTAGCAAAATTAGCAAGGATGTGTTCACTTTCGGAGGAAAAGGATAAAGAGAATCAATTCGGCTTATCTTAGAGATGCAAAATCGATGAAAAAAATATTTTCCCGAAAATGTGGGTATGTGCCTTTTTGAAAATAAGCTCCTCACTTTATCAATTATTTTCAGGGGAAATCATCATTCGAGCGTACTAAAGTCCGTGTGATGGCCATACAACCGGGAATGACGAAGACTAATCTAAGTAATTGTGCAACCTGGATATCAAAACAATGGATTCAAGGATATAGCGCTGACAGCGCTGTGGAAGAACGTCATGGGCCGGCTCAAGGGTAAGACAGAGTCTTTCAAATTTACCACAAACATGCCAATCGAGTCGGTAATAACTGTATCGTGGTTCCAGGCCGGAAAAGGTGGCCGAATGTCTCGTTGAAGCTCTACGAATCGGACTATCTGGTTCGATCTGGACCGTCGTCAACGGAGAATGGACTGTCGAAAATTTTGAATAAGTTGTGGCTGCGATTTATTATATTTTTTAGTACACTGCTCTATTTGGATCCAGCACTTTCAAACTGTATACTTAGGTGTGTGATTTATTCTGTTTTGCTATAAAATGATTTTGTGGTGGTAAGAGACAATTATTGATGGCGAACTCGTTCTTTTTTTCACCCACCTACCTTGTCCACTTGAAACAAGCTCAATGACCTGAGAGAGTTTTAAAACGACCAACTTTTCATAAATCATGTATTCCAGAAAAAAGAAGCTCCTATATAATTTTACAACGACCTTTTTAAATCTAGATGAAACGTTTCTAGCGTGCTTAGTTGGACGATTAAATTTCAATTATTTCCCGCCACCACGCTCTAGATTGCCTCCTTTTTGAAGGCCATTTTTGTACAGAGTCGAATGTCAAGAGGGACGAGATAGTGAAGAAAATGTCGATAAAGGGGTTGAGGAGGTGAGGGAGAGCTCTGAAAGTATAAATTAATACCCCATCGCTGAAAAATATAAGTCTTACTGCAACCGTTGCTTTCGTCTTCTGCTAGGCTACGTGCTTTGAACATAATAATGGCGTACGAGATTGCAGGCAAAGTGGCTATGGTTACTGGAGGCGGAAACGGAATCGGCCGCGCAATATGCGTCGGGCTAGCCCAAAACGGTGCAAAGGTGAGTACACAAAAAATCGAAATCCACCATTTTTTATAAAAGCATACTCAATTTCGGATTTAACTTAACCAATCGAGCTGATATTTGACAATTTGATTTGGATTTTGACTTCAATCCTGATCAAATTGAATAAATTCAGCATTTTTCTGTACTCTCTACAGAAAAGGAAGACTCAGATTTAACCACATAAATTACCTGAAATCTTTCGAAAATTATCATTTTATTTTCGAACAAATTTCCCATTCGTCATTGCGTTTCAGGTTGTCATTATCGATAAAAACGAGCTCGATGGGAATTCGACAAAAAGTGAAATCGACAAAATCGTCAATAGTACGAGTTTATTTATCGAGTGCGACGTTACTAAAACTGAAGCGATCAAGTGTAAGTTCGGAAATTGGGTTTTTCATTTTCGTCGAATTTTTTAATTAAAGGTTGCAAGAGTCTTTTATGGATAATAACGGAGACAACATTTTCGAAACCAGTATGGCGTTTTTTACTAAAATAATGGCTCTATCAACGTATGCCTTTAAACAAAGCGTTTTTTTTTAATATCTTTTAATACAACTTCCTATGCCAATTTGCACTACAACAATGCAGTTTTAATAATCGTTTTCAAACTTTGGTTCTTTCGAAAACATATTTCGTTTTTCATAGACCAAAATATTTTTTGCAACTGTTGCGTTTTTTTCGATTTTTTAGCGGCAGTGGAAGCGACGATGAGAGCTTTCGGAAAATTGGACATTTTAGTGAATGGTGCAGGAACTATGGACGAAAGGTTGACTGGATGGAAATCAATGATCGATCTGAACTTGGTTCGTGAATTTATATTAACGTGAACAGGCGTAGGCCTCAGCAATTATACAACAAAAAGAGAAAAGAAAAAACTAGAAATGTTAGAAATGTCGAATCTTTTCTCAATTTTTTTTTCATTCACATTTTTCAATCAAGATCTGCTACTGTTCATAATGACGATCTGCTACTATTTTTAATTAAACCCAGCAGATGTTGAAGGAGAGTGGAGTGATGGTGAAGTGGAGTGCAGAGGAGTTGAGCAGAGAGAAGTGGAAATGAAAATGTAATGAGAAGGAAAGCTGAAGAGAAGTCATCAATTATCTACTCTACAAGAAGATACCTTGTGACATGTGACAAGGACATGTCTATGTGCTGAAAGCCGTAATTTATTAAAATGTACTATTGGAACAGAGTTATGAGGAAGATTCTTGTCCGATGTAAGAAAACAAATAAATACAAATACGGGTGTTCAAAATTTAGCTATACTTGTTATTGTTCAGAATTAAGTTTTGGTTCATTTTTGGTTGAATTCGATATAGACAATGGAAAATGGTAAGTATAAAAATTTACTGCAGTGTTTGAAGTTCATCAACTTGACGACGGGATATAGCGGTAAATATAGCAAGATCATGGTTGATTGCTAATCCGAGATCTTCGCGTATGAATTCTATAAACCCCGCTCCACGAGGTTCTCGAAAATCCGGATTAATGTCTCTTCTAATGAACAGAGGTATATCATCCACCCTTTTTTGTCCCTCATCGATTCTTGCCGTTTCAGGATATTTTTACATTGGAACTTTTTCACCTGTTTATACCTATTGTTCCAAAAAATATCGTGCAGTAGCCATGGAACTATAACGTCTAATGCTTTGATGAACTACTAGGACGATCATGTACAAATATCGATATCATATGCCTACTAATATACAATTGCTTGTCGTTGTTTGTTGTTTATTTTTTCCGAGAAACAAAATTTTTCAAAATTTTTAGTCAATATCTTTGAGTTTAATCACTCTGTTGAAAATATTAAAGCGAGTGAAATTGGTGTCTGAGTGAATCTTAGGCGAAATTGCTGAAAATTGATTCACAGCATTGGTTCGACAGTCTGAAAATATAGAAAGTTGCTTCTCTCTGTTTGAATTTCATTTCTCTATTTAATTTTCTTCAGATTGCACTAGTCGAAATAAGCAGACTTGTCATCGACCATTATATGAGCCCTGGCGGTGTGATAATTAATATTTCCTCCATCGCTGCATTCGAACCAAGCCCAATACCAATCTACGCTGCCACTAAAGGAGGCGCCACATCGTTTTCGATGGCTCTTGGGGTTCGTATATTGTGAGATGCACTGAAAGACGGTTTCCAGACAAATATTTGATCTTATTTTCAAGACAACTCTAGAAACGGATTCTAGTTGAATGAAATTTTGATATATCTGATCGGTGAAATAGTGATGTGCTTTAGAAAATAATGTCAACTTGGGCGACTCCCTTACATTCATCATATCTTCTACTCCCCATGAAAAAATTGCAAATAGCCAAGTATGTAGACAGGGGAGTCCAAACTGGAATTGAGTGACCAGGGTAGAAGCTGTTTCGTTTGCATAAAAGCTGTTCTATCCAATCAAATGTCATTCGAGCATCTGTTGAACTATTTAAGGATTTTACCATTTCTAAAACCTCCGTCTTTTATCTGTACTGCACATGCTCCACAATATTTCACAGCTCAGCTAAATTTTCTGAATTCCTTGCAGGGGAAGCAATCATTTGAGCACACAAAAGTCCGCGTGATGGCCATTCAACCGGGAATAACGAATACTCAGCTAGCTATGCCTAGAAACTTTTTAAAAAAACAATGGATTCCTGGGTATACAACTGACAATGTTTCGGAAGACGTTAACGAAAAGGGTCAACGGTACAGTAAAATTATCTCCAATTATTATTGAAATTAGTTGACGACAAAATAGCGAATAATCTATTGTTAATATTGATTTCAGACCAGAAAAGGTGGCCGAATGTGTCGTAGAAGCATTGCGAATCGGTAATTCTGGTTCGATTTGGACCGTCATTGACGGAAAATGGACTGTCGAAAATCCTGCCTAGCCAAGTCAATCGTTCACTTCAAATTACATTCAAGGTGTTCGAAATTTGCAGCGACTCGTCCATTTCTGTTGTAGACAGTTTGTATTATGGATCCTGCTGCGTGAGAATAAAATATCCTCCTGGTCGTATAATTGTTTTGTCTAATATTTGCTAAAGCTATTGCCAGTTGTATTTCCTTCGCCTTGTGTATCATGGGTTCTGTAGTTTGATAATTGGAATTTAGCACTTTTATTCTGTTTTATCGCAAATGCATACGCAATGAAATAAATGGCTGTTTTGCTTCTTCCTCGAATTCCCAGTCTGGACTGCAGGTTTAAAAGCAAAACGCGGACGGCTTTTCTATGCAATGAAAGCTCTGCACTGACTCTCACCGAGAGGAATAGCTGGGAGTCATTATGGGCAAACATTTTCTTGTAGCAAATGGTGGAAGCTTGCAATTTGACCGGTTTTAATTCGACTTTCTCTGAGATTCATTAGTGTCAATATTTTTGAGCGATACATTGAAGCTCGCGGAGAGGGAAAAATATTGTCTCATCATAGGAACGATAGATGAGTAGATAAAGCCAAATTATTCTTCTTTGATTAGAAGCTGTTAAATACTTTTCAAAGGGGAAACTGAGGAGCAAGGCAGTTTTAGGAATGAACAACTGCACCAATTTGCAGTGAGAGATAACGGTATCATTCGCAATATCTGGCGACTTTTAACGAGGTGGTATGGATTCGTTTCGCATATTCTACAACAAAATTAACGACCTTCATTAGTCTTTATTTATCCTCGTTAGCTCTTATCAAAATATCATTTTTCAACAACCCATTTTCAAGGCTTAAGGATATTTAACGAAGGCAAAATGAAGATAATGAAGTTAATAACTGTAGCACGGTTAAAAGGTAGCTCGGGAGGAAATAAATTCAGTTGAAGCCCAGCTCAGGACTGGATTGATTGCTCGGATATCGCTTCAATTGTCAGTAGTTCCACTTCTGGATCACCGTTTCAACCCATTAAGCTTCCTTCGTTGACGCAAAATGACGTACGAGATCGCAGATAAAGTTGCTTTGGTTACTGGGGGTGGAAACGGAATCGGTCGCGCCATGTGTGCAGCTCTAGCTCAAAATGGTGCGAAGGTGAGTAACGTGATTTCGAATATTCGTCACTCTATTTTTAACGTTAGACGACTTTCGAAATAAATTACCTTGGCTCGATTTCAGGTCATTATTGTCGATATATGCAAAAGCGACGGAGATTCGACGAAAAATGATATCAATAAAACCGCCAAACATTCGAGCGTTTTCGTTCAGTGCGATGTAACGAAAACTGAAGCAATTAAGGGTAAGGTGAAATAATGTCGGATTTTCATCAAATTCAATATTATTATTAATATTTTTAATTATTTTATTATTATTTATTTTATTTTTTTAATTCTTTCTTGTAAAAATAGTTCGAGGAATTAGCCGTAAACCCAACGGTCCTCCAAAAATGTTTGAAGGAACGACAGCTTGGACACAGTTAGATTCATATTCGTGGTTTCCTTCTTCAACACAATACGAGAAGGAACATGATGACTACAAATTTGCTGACGACAAGCTAATTTTCCCATTTTTCAGCTATTATTGAAGACATCGTCAAAAAATTCGGAAAACTGGACATTCTGGTCAACGGGGCGGGAATTCTGGACGAATCTTTGAACGGTTGGAAATTCATGGTTGAGCTCAACTTGGTTCGTAACTGTATTTGATAAAACGTGTACGAATTCGTGCTGCCAATTGTACTTACCGCGAATAAGTTAAATCGCTACTTTATTTCTTCCTATTCTTCTCAGATCGCTCTTATCGAGATTTGTAGACTGGTAATCGACAACAATTATATCGGCCCACGAGGAATAATCGTCAATATATCGTCAATGTCCGCAAAAAGAGCTACTGCAGCCCCTATCTACGCTGCTACTAAAGGAGGCGTGACGTCATTTTCTACAGCCCTTGGGGTTTGTTGAAAAATTCCGCTGTACTGTAAAATATGGATGGCTGAAGTAGATCCACCATTTTTGATGCTCATTTTTTAATTCCAGGGGAAGCAATCATTCAACCACACCAATATCCGCGTGATAGCCATACAACCCGGACTAACTGACACGAAGATAAATAAAATTTACAGCTTGTTGGGGAAACAATGGATTCAGGAGTATACAGCTGATAAGACTGTGCAAGATGTCCACGGACTGGGTCAAAGGTAAACCAAATAATTCCTTCTTGGAATTGGCTTGATAAAGTTCACAAAAATTGATCATTATTATTTTCAGGCCTGAAAAAGTTGCCGACTGTCTTATAGAAGCTCTGCGGATCGGCAAATCCGGTTCGATTTGGAGCGTCACCAATGGAGAATGGACGGTCGAGAATCCTGCCTAATCCATGGAGTGTTCATTCAAAATTTCATTGGAGATGCTGCAATTCGTCCATTTCTGTATCTAGGACTCGGCAGTAGAACAAATAATCTGGTAGTACTATTCGATATGTTTTGTCATCAAGAGCATTCAAAGAGATGATTAACAAAAATTATTTACCACCAGACCGCTCATTTTATTTTCCTTGAACATCTCCCTATTGTAGCCAACATTTTATTTTGGAGCACACCGGCTGTACTTTACATTATAGGTACATCGGTTTATGCGTTAATTCCAGAGCTTATGATCTAAACAATGATAGGGAGTGATAGAATGTACTCCCTGGGGCAGGCGGCACATAGAGCGAATGCGAGTTATTCGTGGGACAGGAGGGCACAACAAGTTGATAAGAGCGAGAGCCCAATTGAGGGATGCAAAAACCAAATTTCCCAAGTCTTTAATGCAATATACCGGAGGAAATGGTGCTGCACTGTCTCCAATCTGCTCCTCGTAATGCAGGGACCACACAATAGATGTATACTCCATGTGAGGCAGAGCGAGCGACTTAGAGAAAGTGACGAGAACCTGGACGAAACCGAGTTCGCGTGTCTCAATTTACATCAATTTAGTGTTTCATGCCAAATTTTTCGGTCACCAAGGCCTAACATGGTGGTGGTGCAGTTCAGGCGAAATAAAAAGAAACGTGACCTTCATATTCGAACCCCTGAATTCTAGTGGAACCCGTGGAAAATAGCAACAAAGTAGTTGGATTGTTTGTGTAACGACCAAAATATCACAGCGAGCAGACACTAGCTTGGAGCGTTGCAGCCCTCAGGCAACAAGAAGGAAGACTCCTTCCCTGAAAGGTGACTGGAGTGGGGCCATAAATAGGGCCAAGAAGACAGTTTGTGTTTAGTAGTTGTTCTGAGAGCATCTATTTTACTCCCCTGAAATTTTCCTTTGATAGAGCTCCAGGCTCAGGAATATCTTACTCTGAACAAAACATCCATCTTACCCTTTACTGGGTTCCCATAGCACTGAATGCCCTTAGCAGGAAGCACGTATCTTCATAACGTTCTGATCCTTGCAGTTTTTCTAATATGTCTTATCGCTTTTGTGAATCAGCCACAGGGTCGTGACTGGGACAAGTGAAACTCGAAAAGTTGGAAGCTCTGCTGGAGAGGAGGCACGGTTCATTGAATAAACTCGTTCATACAGAGGTTAGTCGACGGTTAATTATGAACATGTACGTGGATAATCTGTCAGTATCAACTGACGTGAGGCGGAATGCTCATTTAGACGGGGTCTCAACGAGGCGATCGTGTGGAGCTGTGAAATGGATGAGGGAACGAGGCGAACCAAACTCGTAAGCTTAATGCCCCACGCTTGTCTAGGTACAGAGCTTAACGTATGGGATAAAGTTTAGGGATTAATACTTCCAGGTTGGCCAGAGTTAGCAGGCTTCGCCGTCGCCCTTCTCGTTTCTCGGTTGCGATAAAAGGGACGATATCGCACCTCTCGTATTATATTTAATACCGACGCCGAATTGGGGAATGAAATTGATAGCGTAGATCCAACATTGAGCTCAGCTGGCCTGTAACAATTTCATTTTCTGTACATGATTTATAGTTGTCATTGATCAGGGTAGAGGTCATACCAAGACATCTCCTTCGCCGAGCTTTTTGGAAAAAATTATTTCATTCTTCAGGGCTTGGCATCATGGTGTCATCTAGCATGAACACCGTCGAACATGTTAGAGTCTAGAAAAAGGAGGAAGGAAATAAATAACAAGAGAAATAAATAGAGACGAGACTGAGTAAGGAAATACATTTTTCCGAAAGCTCGGCGAAGGAGATATCTGGCCTTGGTATGACCTCTATCCTGATCAATGGCAACTGTTAATTGCTGAGAGTCGATCTTCTTTTTCAGTACCTATTCTGATTCAAAGTGACCAGACGAGGACAAGGTTAAACCCATGAATTACCGTTATTTCTGGTCCTCTGGGCCAGATATCAAATTTACAAGGACTTTGCTCGAGCAACGGACAGTTGCCGTTGTGTGACGAATGCCTGTTGCTCAAAGCCAAGTCTCAGGAAAAAAAATTGCTTCTAGAGATCTTAGTTTTGTGGGAAAAATCTACACTCGACAGAACATACGTCTGAGAGGCATGGCAACCGCTTGAGAGGCCAAGATATTGCAAACCAGCAGCGCTGAAAATGAATTCAAAGGACTGCAGGAGCCTGCCAGCCTCAATGCTGCGCCTGGTAGTAAACATGCGAATCTTAACCGCCAGAGAAGATGTGTTCCGTTTGCAGTGTAGGTAAAATCGATGCGGCCATTTTTAACGGACTTCAAAAGGAGGAGGTTACTATAGTTGACTTGCGTGTTTTTTTTTTTTTTTAATTAAAAAATTATCTTCTATAAAAATCTGCATCCAATTTCAAAAACCTCAAATGATCCGTTTGTAATATTAGCACGGTGCAGGATAATCGAGAAGCTTATTGAATTCCTCGTTTCGGCAAGCTGAAAACGAAAAGATTTACGCTGCTGTAGTTCGGCGCGGATTAAGCTGTTCGAGAGTTTTGCGAAAGCTCGCGACTCAAATTCGACCCTCATCAAGTTTTAATCCCACTCGCGCCGCGTTGAGCTCCGTTGGGAACCGGCGTCTTTACTTTTTGCAGATCGAATGACACGCGGTTGCAAATATATATCCGATCGACCTCGAAAGGGCGTTCGTCGTTTCTGTCATTGTTTAGCACGGCAAGAAAAAAGAGAAACGGGCCTATTGAAAACGAGATAGATTTATTTCCACATCGAGCGCTGAATTAGAATCCCCCGGAACATTATGTTACAAGGGATGTCAAGGCATGTCTCTCTTCAAAATTAATTATGAGACCGAATCATAATTTTGAGAATTCTATTTTCACACAATTTAGAAAAAAAAACTAAAAAAAAATTTTAGAACCTGTTTTAAGACAATTCTTCCAAATTCGACTAATCAGACAATCATAATGAGAGAGAGACAGAGCATGATTACTTCATGATACTGAAACATGAAAATGAATCACGTTATTAAAATGACATTGGATTATGGTAACAGAAAATACGAGAAAGATTTATTTTTAAATTGAGAAATATTCATTTATACTAATAATTAGTATGTAAATAACTAATAATAATGAATAATTGCCTTTTTAATACAAGAAAGATTCATTTTATTTATCGGACGGAAATTACCTCCAGCTTGATGATAAACGGAATTCAGCGAATAAATTAAATTTCGAGTCTGAATTCGGTTATTACGATAAGTAAATAAAAAATCTTTATAACCTGGTATGTAGATATTTAAATATTCCTCCTCCTTGAAGCTAGAGTTATTACTCTGAGCTATAACTATAAATCGTATATAAATATACGAGAGCTTTCTGTATTAGACCAAGCTGGCGAGCATGGCTTGGGAGCGAATGTGGCGACGATTGGACAAACGTGCGTTGAATCTAGAAAATAAACATGATTCCAGCCGTGGGCATCAGTATAACCTAATATTAATTAAAAAATATCACAGAGATGCTATACGAGTTTCGTAAGCAAATATCCAGGTTTATTATATTTCCAAAATTGAATAATTAACCTAACAATAGATACAACGTGATTTCAGAAGAATGATTTTCATAACTTGTACCAAATTCACCAAACGTACTTGAGAATTGTGTACTGAGAGAAAATTGTGAAGTAGAAGTTGAAAAATAAAGAGAGATTTAACCATTTTTATTAATTTATTTTCTATTTTGAGAGAAACTCTGAATAAATTGGTATGAATAAACCAGAGTGGAGTTCCAAAATTTGATAGGGAATTGGACTTTCCACGTTTTGCACAATGTGGTAGCTGCTGCTTAGGTGATGAAAAATCGTCTCTCATAGATATGAATGCATTCTATGTACTGTCAAGTGAAATATTCCAACCCTGTGTGCAGGGAACAACCAGGACTTCTCCTACACTCTGTCGGGAGACCAGACTAACTTGAGTTTCGACGAAGGTCACCAGAGTTCTGAGCCGCGTTGTTGGGTTTCGAATGTGTTGAATTGCATAGAAGAATATTGGCACACCTGTAGAATTAGGAATACAAAAAATGATGTCCCGAATGGTTCAGCGAAACTCGTTTGGCAAATTAAAAGATCGACGAATTCAATAAAGCTTAACAGTGAATTCGCAATTTATTGTGAAATAGAAAAATAAGCAGTGAAAAATAGAAAAGTTGCAAATGAGAAAATTACTGGGAGAATGCATGAACTGATAAAAATTACAGAGAGGAAATTGTGAAGGCGAAGTTGGGAAATAAAGAGCAAAATGGAGTGAAATGAGTAGAGAAAAACGGAGGGCTAGTCAAAATATTAATTGAGATTATGAAACATAGGTAGTGAACGTTGGAGAGAAATTGTGAAATGAAAAGTAACGATTTTGAAATCCGATAGAAATTCTCAACGGAAAATATAAAATGGTGATCTGCATAATTTACACGACATAGAAAAGTCAAATCGATGAACGAATCAACAATTAAAAGCAAAAAAGAAATTTGCTATAAGTTAATATCGAAGCAAAAATAGTGAAAACGGAAAATATTTGAAATTCAAAGAAATAAAGATATAGAAAGTGAAAATAAAATTTGAACTTGAATAGTGAAACAAGAGTAGAGAAATGGAAAATAGTGAAATATTTTTTCAAACATTGAGACGGATTTTTTTAATAGAGAATATGAAATGGAGAAATAAAAACTGAATAAAATCGAAATTTGGACGTTAGTGAGATAATGGAAATAAATGAAAAATGATCGATAAATTGAGTCGATGAAAAATATCGTCCAAGTTAAGGCAAATTCGAGCAAATCTGGGTGCGTAACCTTGTTCCATTTTTACTAAATTAATATTTCCATCACCTACTTTTTGTATTTAATGTTTTTCTCGCACATCTGAACCGGAAGATGGTGACAGATCCGTGGCGGTTTTACGCGGTAGCACTCGGGAGGTGGCAGAGCTCAAGTTCTGAGCTAACATTGGCCAGTGGTGGGCGGACAGCCGGCGAGCGAGGAGAACGGTTGCGAAATGTGATGCGGGCCAAGTATCGTGGAAAAATTTCGCGTGGTCGAAAAATTTTGACGTAAATTTTTTTCTCTCTTTGTGATCTGTTGAAACATTGAACATGTTCCGATCGGCGGTTTACGGTGTGTGCGAAGAGCAGATGGTCCTCAGAGATGATTCGTCGATTTTCTGCGAAATGCTAGTCCCTTTTATTCGATTTTGGGGTGTATTCACGTCTATAGGTGAGTGTAATTTTGGGAGGAAATTTTTGCGAGATATTTTTTTTTTCATTTTTGTTTTCAGGAAGACGCTGTCGAAAATGTTTGCCAACAAGGTTTTAACTATACTAGTATTGTGTTTTGAGGTTAGTGGATTGACAAAATTCTCGTCGTACGCTTTTCGATTTTTTAAAATATTATATTACACAATCAGTTGAAATCTAAAGCGGAGCGAATGGAAAGTTGGTGAAAAATCGTAGGTTCTCCCCGCGTTGGTTTTTCAGCCTGCTTTTTTTACCCGTAAGTTGGAAGACCTGGCAAACAATTAGTTACAACAACAAAGTTATATTGAGAGAAAGCAAAGGCTTGGAGTTGAAAATTTCAAAAAGCTACGGCTTGAATTAACGGTCGATTTTCAACAGGTGAGGGGACGAATGGTTTTGATGCTCGGAGCCGATTAAATAAAAACATTCATTTCTAAAAAGCTTTTAGCTCCATTTAGTTTATAAAAACGGTCACTGTTATAGTACTTTGGTATAATATTGCGTCGAAATGTTTACGCTCTAGTGCGAATTCGTGGCGGCAAATAATTGTGTATTCCGCAGTTGATGAAATTACCACCGCTTTGCATTGCAACATTATAATACCCAGCGTCAACTCGACCGTTTTCCAGACCACTATTTACAAAATGTCGAGAGGAAAACCGAGGGCATTTATTCACGTTCCGTGGTCGTAGATACCTCTTGGTCTCTTCGCAGTCGCTACTCTGTCGTCTGAATACTAAAATAGCCCGTTAGCGTTGAGATCCGAACATCCATCTGAGTTCTTGAAACGCGCTCTTATGACGCCGCAAAATCTCTCCAGCATAATATCAATAAATGTGAAATTAAATAAATTTTAACTTGAATGATTTGATGGAATAATGTGATATATTATTATTTGTATGATCGTTCTATTGGAAAATACAGTGTCAAATAGAAATACTGCGGATTTCGAAAAATCAAAAAGGCACCAAAAAATTCGCAATCCCACGCCTCTATTATTGAAATCGAAACGTTATTAGCGATGTGAACTGTCGACTAAACGATTCGCATAAATCAATCACTTATTGTTGGAGCTCTTTTGCGAGCAGAATTAGCAATTGAAATATACGATTGAATAAAGATCATTCGAATCTCGTTCCAAATCCGTCGGCGAAATTTTGTTCAATACTCAAGGAGCAATCTGCATTTTGCGGGCGAGTTCATTACCGAGTTTCGTATCAAGTTTTGGTGAAAAAATCAATTTATTTCAAATCTTTTTTATTTATTTAGTTACTTTTTTATTTTTTTATCTTTTATTTTTATTTTTTTGAGGTTAACAGAAATTTTTAATAGTCTTTCAATTTACTGTACAGCGTCGCAATTTTCAAAAATAAATCATCTTTCGACGTTTATCACGTTTATTGATGTCTCGAGATTCACGTCTCGGTGATTATTTATATCGAGAATGGAACCTTCCGGTTTGAAAGAAGTCCGACCATGTTACCACAGTTTCGAGTTCCATTCGGTTCGGCTCTTTCTCCAATTCAATCTGGACCCGAAGAAGGAAAAGGGACGCTCTAGAGTAAAAAACCCAAAGAGCTTCGCTCGTAATACGTTCTCTTCTTTGCCAGGTTAAAACATCAAGGATTCAAGTCCCTTCCTCGCCAAACACAAGCTCCGACAGTTCACCGTGTCATGTCCTTTTACAATGCACGGTCGTTCTGAGGAATAGCCTGGACTCAGCTTTGGCTCCCGTCCCTTGTAAATATGCAGTCGTTCCTCCCCTTTCGAAGGGTATACACTCGGAAACACCTAGTCAAAAGTGGTTTTACTCTCGCGATGTCATTTAGATTCTCTACCTAGTGTTTTGCAATCGGAATTCGCTCCGGAAATTTTTCGCAGGCTCTGGAAAATTCGGATAACACTTTGAAAACTGCTCATTGGCTCGAAAAAGTTCAGAATTCGTTCTGAAAAATTCAAAATTTGCCCTCAAAAATCCTGGAATTTTCTCGAGAAAATCTTATAAGTTTATTGCAATCTATGAGTCAACAAATAAATGCTAAACTTGCTTGATATGCGTTATCTCTGAAGATTTGAGCGCATGATATTCTTCCTTTCCTCTCAATCGACCTCTTATTCACGCCACTGTCGCTATAGCTACACACCGGCCAGCTATATGTATTCTACAACTAGTTTTGGACAAAATTTGTCCTGTGACATTATTTTTTTAACTCACTCCTTTCCTCGCATTTTTCAGTTTTAAGGGTTTTTTTCTCGTGTTTTTGACTTCATTATCTCAACTATCTCATTTAGTTACGGTGTTTCACTTTTCACCACCATATAGGTAGTAGTTTATTTCTGTATGGAGAGATGCAATTTATAGTTTTTATAGTAGTAGTTACTATAATTTGGTGGTTTTTTCATGTACTTTGTATCATAAAGTATCATAAAGTAGTGGGTTTTTCAACGTGCGCAAAGTTTCAACTTATAAGTGTTCCAAGATTTGCAACTTGCACAGTGGATAACTTAAACAAAAACCCTCAAGTCAACCACAGTAACCTCCTCCTTTTGAAGTCGGTTAAAAAGTAGTAAATTCAGATATTTGAATATACTGAAAGATAAGTAATTTAACTGTCCACATTTTCCCAATGTACTGTACCTATCCATTTTTCAACCGTTTATGCGTTATTCAACAATATTAGTGGAATATACGCGAAAACACCACATTTTTCAACTTTAAACGTTCTTTTCATCTATTTAGTGCAAAATAAACAAAGAATAAAGCATATATTATTGATATACACATCATCAACTATCACTATGTTGAATTTGAGCGAAATCGATAACAAAAAATTCTTCACGAAAAATCCCAGGGGTACCCCTGCGATTTTTTTTAACCGATCAGTTAACGATTTTTTTCTCCTCTCTCAATACAGATAAAAATCTGAAATTTTCAGGAAAGTTCTGTCTTACTGAGATGTATTTTTGTGATTTTTTTCAATTCTCGGAAAAATCCGCAAGTGGTCCAAAAAAATAGGTTTTCAAAAGCTCGAAAATTGGACTTTAACCGTAATTTTTGGTGTCAAAATTTATGTAATTCAATTGTTTTATTATGCAGAAGTCTTCACTTGAATGTCTTACACACGTACATAGCAAAAAATTGGGTGAAAAAAATTTAAACAGCGCCACAGAAATTATTTTCCGTAAATCGAGTTCTCCACCGGCCGAAGCAGCGGTAAGGGTGAGAAATAAAACATTGATTTTTAAGCGTTCTCGAGAGCTCTTCTTATAGGAAATTTAACGTAGAAATCCGAATTTGACGTCAAAACGACGGAAATTTGTCGACAACTATTAGTTTTTACCAGTTTTAGTACTACGCTGCTCCTATGTTTTTCAACTTGGAAATTCGTTGCAAATACTTACAGTACTGTTAAATTTTAATTAATGAATGATTATTACAGGATAAATTATAATGAAATATATCAAATTGTAGTATTTTGATAGCTCGTAAAAGAAGTCGGTTCAAAAATTATTTGTGAAAACCGGCAAAAAACGCGAAAAACAGGGTCATAAAATTTTAAAGTGCAATAAAGCTAAAACGAAGGCCTAATAAAAATATGCCTAGAAATGTAAAACATCAAATTTTTATTGAACTTAGAATTTTTTTAAAAATACAATTTTTTCACCCGATGAGTTTTTTCTATTTTACGACTAGGTATATGATCAAAATTTGGTTTCCTAGTCCCAGTTCCTCAATCAGTGAGAGTAATCGTACTTGTGGTTTACTATTCAAAAATTGAATTCCATTCCATTTTTTTCTTTTACTTTTGAAAGCATAAAGGGAGATACAGTCAGGAAACTTTACTCTCTTTCCAACGATGTAATAACATTCAAATTTATCATTATGTAAGGTCGAAAACATGAGTCACATATTGAAAATTATAAGAGCAGGCGAAGGAATGAGGTTAAAGAATAATTTTATGCGACGAATTTTGTCAGAAATTGTCATAGAATCCATACCTGGCAAGTCGCACAACTGTTTCCCCAGTATATAACTTTTTGAATAGTTCATCAGAAAATTGCCTATTTTACGCTTATATTTCAATACGATGCCGGGCTATTGTTAATTAGACGCATTTCCTCGTTAGAAAACTGATGAGGAGATGCTCCATTTCTATTCCATACTCCATTCCTGACTTGCATTCCATCCAAACCACCCAAGTTTCATATTATTCCGCTACGTTGGAGGCCTTTGTGCTCGCAAGTGGATTAGAGACGTTCGCAGAAATTGGGATCGCGTTCCGCCGTGTAATTATTCACCACGTGAGCATTCGAATACCTCCCTAACGGCCGATGGATGATTTCTACTCCCGCAATATTACATGGATCCTCGGGTAACTATCTTTAGGATCTGAAAAATCAAGTTTTTTTTTTCTTTAAATCAATTACTATATATTATCACTGACGATAATACGGATGTACAAAATCGTCAAAAAATGAGGCCAGACCATAATATAGTGATCAATAATTCGCTGCTTTTTAATCATTTTCTCAGAGACTCCTATCGGCCTCCGATCGATCAGGTGCTTTAGCGGACTTTATTGGGTCGCTTCTCCTTATTTTTCCCTTTACTTCGAAAAACAAAATCCCACTTCGTTGTGGTCGGCGACGGCGGTTTTAGAAATGGCATTTCACCGAAGCTTTGAACCCTTTACTCACGCTAGGCTGACGCTTCCTATCGGTACAGCACAAGGAAACTAGCTCGTAGGTATTAGTTTGCCAGCACGTCTCGTCGAAACGTTCGTGCTCGGCTTATCGATTCTCTATTGAGCCTATGAAGTTTACAATATCCACTCAGATGGACACCCGGTAAATCCATCTCATACGTGCTCTTCAAGTATAGAACCGAAGAGGAAATCACAGCTGTGCTGTACGGAATACATTTCTATCGAATGCAATACCTATCCAATGACATTTCTGTTGGCTAATCTGATGCGTTGAAAAATCAAACCAGTAGGTCAAAGCCATGCAATAATATTAACGAATATTAATAAGTTCAGCTAAAATTATTCCCTACTAATTTAGACGGTTTCTGTTAATTCAGGAGTTTCCCAAGGATCGTGAGTTGGTCCACTGTTGTTGATAGGTATAGGATGTTGATAGGTGCTCTCTCACTCCTGAAATTAATCAGGCGCTATCAACCCTTGCTCTTGGCAAAATCGCTGCCACAATAATAACTTTACAGCGATTAAAAAAAAAAAAAAATACCGGCTCAAGTTCCTCTCTCGGATATAAAAATTCTTTAGTATCATTCCAAACACCTTTGGGTCGAATAATTTTTCACCCAATTCCCAAAATTAACGTCGCGCCCTTGATGCTCGTGATGAGAAAGAACGAAAGGCCGTCCGTTTTCCAAATTCATACAGCGTGTAATTCGTTTGACCGCCTTCCACAAATGAAAAACTGCCTCCGCCCTCAGAGATGAAACTTCGAGGGTGCTGAACGAGGAAGCGAAGAAAAACTCAGCCCGCGGGGATTATATCTTCTATTGTACTCCTGGGATTCGTTTAGGTCTTTCCGCTTCACGCGTCCCGAGCTCATCCAGTCTCTACAGCACCAAATCCAATACAGATATTGTATCGGGATACAAGTCTTGCCGGAATTGTCGGGGAAATACCCGGCGTAGGTGCGATGTAATTCAAATTCCCTCGAGTGCAAGGATGAGCGAATTTATATGTGTCGGAAGGCTAGAACGTTGGAGCTTGACGTCCTTGAATTTTTTTATTAGGCGTCAGTGTACAGACTGTGAGGGAATCAAGTGTGCCACCGGCCAAGTATGGATTCTACAACTAATTTCCACTTCCTCCCCTTTTTTTGTTTCAATGATTTGTTCGTGCATTTAATTTCAATTTTGAATATTAATACATCGTTCGAAAAAGCGTTGAAGTTTCCCAATACTCGCTGTAAAACCGAAGTTTTACAAGCAGATACAATGGGGATGAAAATTTGTAGGAAAGCAGAAATCGACGAATCGCGGAAATCACGTTTTACTCGAATGCCTGCTGTGGCTATTATTCTTACATTTCCTATCCTGCTGTAGGCTCAAAAGTTGAATCAGGCACTCAGCTTTTTAGAGGTCCAGTCAAAAACACTGACTTGACGAATTCCTTCCCTCGACATCAACACACCTTATGATTATCAAACAGAAAAATGTCTCAAGCCCATAAACTTCGCCCACCGGGGATTTCGCCTACTGAACCCTTCGAACGTGCGTTTGCGTATTATTAATTATATTCTTGAACCACTGGAGACTTCGTATTGATAATCTTTGAAGATGCTTCTCGATAATTATTCGCGAAATTCTTGATGTATTACGATCAAGATTTTCGCTTACGAGAAGCAACAAGACACCCTCATATTTGCTCTTAGTCAATGAGAGCATACTCCACTCGAGGTTCACTGCTTCCTATGAAAGCAACGTGCGGAATTTCACCTTCCCGACCTCCTTACGCGCCGTTGAACCTCTGAAACCGTATTCAGGCCCTTCGTCGCAGCATTGTACTCACCTCGAACTGATGCGATAATTTCTGTTCCCAGCTGGCTGTAAATCATTTCTCGCCCCTCTTCTTGCGATAATTTCAATTCGAAGCTCCCGCTTCAGAAATCCGGTCGAAAAAATAATTTGGTCGCAGAGCGTGTTATGGAGGTTTGAACATCAACGGTGGTCAACTTATACGAATAGAGATGCCATAGTAAATTGCGAATAAAAAACCCTTAAGGTAAAGTAAATTTGAGTTTGAATGAAATATGAGGAGGAGGGGGTTAATGAAATCAGACAATCTAGATCTGTCTCAGCCTGATAAGCATTATTTAATCGCTCTACCACTTGCATTATTCAACTCTGATTTCCAAAATTGGAATTGTTTACCAAAATTGGAATTTCCTCTCACACAAGCGCCATTCCGTAGACAGGTGGTCAATGTATCGGTTTGACTTTTCATGGAAACTCGGGATATATTGCAGGGCAAACGAGAGGGCAGATTAGCGCACGCAGTCACGTACTCGAAATACGAGAACTCACGTCCGGCCGGGTCCATCCGACACTGAAGGAATAAGCAATGGAAAATCTACCTATGATTTATCACGCGATGTTCGATTCACATGCATGATCAGGAAAACTCGAACGTGTCAAGTGCGACAATTGAATCTTACGAGATTTTCGACCTTCGCTGCGTAATTCGATTCTACGTAGAATGGTTACTTTTTGCGATCTAGATTTTCTATTTTGCGACTTTCGCTGACGTACAGCATATGGAAATACTGCGGTGAGCAGAAATTCGGAAATGAATTTCGATAAGTTTTTTCCCACAAGCAAAAACCCTAATAGACAAATAGTCTGTCGTTTTTCGACAGCAATAAAAAATTCCTCGCGGAAAAAGGCCTTATTTTCGGTGAACGTATTTTCACCAGAAGTTCGTTGCGCCCTTTTTGGACATCGGGGGGTCATTTAGAAGCTTCTCTCATCCGTCTGTCATTCTCTTATCTCATTAAGCAGAGCTTAGGACTGGAAACTTGACGGGATTTTGAGAACAGTTGCGACCCTCGGCTTCACTAACACTGTAATGCGGATTAGCCTGAGTTCTTAATTCCAAGAAAACTATAAATTAGACAATTAAAAAATTATAACGTGACTAGTATTGAAATAAATAGACGCTACAAAAAAAAAACCCCGATTCATTCATATTTGGCGGGTGGAAAAAATGTCGCGCCCGAACTTATACAGAGTGATTTAAAACTTTCCCACTTCTCGAGGGCGAAAAGTCGAGATAATAATTTTTCCTCACTGCCGACTTCCAAACTTTTTGATTCAGATGAATTTCCCACCCTCTGAAAGCGTGCGAAGAGTTCCTACAATAACTTAGCGTGCAGTTGAAGTGCATTGAAAAATCTGTCGAGAAGAAAAATGTGGTAATTTTATTAGAGGTAGGCGAAAATGACGATTACTTCTTTACAACGATGAGCACGAATTATATTCAATGTGGTTATTGCAACAAACGCTTCGTAATTATTGTTCAGCGCATCCTAAGGAATTCGAATGATCAAATCATTTTCGAAATTTACCCTTTTTCACTATTGACTATTCATATCCCTTTACAATGGTACAACATAGTTTAATTTAGGGAGAAAAGTAATGTGATACAGCAGTAGTTGTTTCTTTTACAGTTTTTCTACCTGGAAAATTGTTCAGTTATTCTAGTTTCGCAGAATATTCAGTAAAATAGACTGTTTTTTTTTTTTTTTTTTAATTGCTTTTTTTAATAATTAAGACGAAAAATCATCATAAACTAGGCTGTTATAAAATGCATTAGTGCGCTGCAAAATTTAAAAAAAAATTAAAAATCATTATCTAAAACTAGACTATTATCAATGGCATTAATTTTAGCCATGAATAGGTAGATTATATGATTCGCAACATTTTTAAGTGATCTCTGTATCATGTAGGCGCACAGTAGACGTAATAAGTTCTAATTAGCCCCTCGTGCACATAATACGCAATATTAGAGACACTGTATCCCTGAAAGGGTAACCCTGTTGTTGAGTAAACTTACTCGTTTAGCGGCTCTCGGCCAAAAAACCGCATAACATGAAGCTGTCGTCGTCATTATTTATCGCTCCCTATATCCGCTAGATGAGTTATTACTGTACTATCTCCTATATTAACAATTATTAGGAAGGAGGAAACATCTTTCTTCATATAGGCCGGTTTATTGTTTTTCGATCACTTTGTCAAAGCATAATTTTTTACCTTCTCCAGGTGGTCGCATTACTTCCTGAAGGTTGAGGGGGAGAAAAACATAATTTTTTAGCATGAAAAATTGTCGTACCTTCGAATCCTGTATTTGAATATCGACTGCGTTCATATGATTTCCATCTCCAGTAATGACGTATTTTTCCGAGCTATATTTGCAGATGTGATAGCTGCCGTCTGGAAATCTCACGCACGGTCGCTGATTGTTGATTCTATCGATCATCTTACGAAAGCAGCCCGGCCATTTTTGGCTCCGAAGTGAAGAATAACAAGCTACCCTTGCGATATCGGAAACCGAAGAATCTTTCTTCGGAACATTATCTCCACAATAAATGGAGTGCGAATTCTCGTAACAGAAAATTCGCGGTATCATTAAACCAAACTCTCGTTATTGTAATTCCCCTGCGGAAATTCGCCTTAGACAAAAAAATAAAGACGATTAAATTTAAAAAATCAAAGGATTTCTCGTGGGCTTACATTTTCTAATTTTTGATAATTTTTTTAGAATTGATTCTCTAGGATTTACGCATTTATCGTTTATTTTTTTAAATTTATCGTTCTTTCTCAACACGGATAAGTACCGATTCGCATGCAATATGAAATATCGACTTTGAAGTGTAAAGAAACGGTTGCAAAGGCCTTTTTAAACCGACATCTGAAAAGAGCAGATTTTTTCGCACGAGACGCTCACAGAGCTCATTGGTGGCTTCGGTAAAAGGGTGATTTCAACCTCCATTCCCTATCCATTCTCTAGAGCGACTCGGCGTTGCTTTTAGAGCAGAGCAGGTGAGGCAATGCGACGAGCTCTCGAGTCGGAAACGATTCCGTCTTTTACTTCAATAGAAATTTCTGACGTTTCCACTCTCATTGGGTGTAGAAAATGTTCGCTCATGAACCGAAAGAATCCCATCGAATTATCGTGCTTAGAAATACGCTTTTCGTAAATTGGTAATACTTTAGACCGTTCAAAGGCCGATTCGAGATCGGTAGTTTACGGGATAGTGTTGTCATCAATTGAAAATTCGATTCATATTTTTTCCAATATTTTTCCTACCTCTACGGCAAAAATTAATTCGAAAATGTAACCTGACAGATGCATGGAATGCGACCGATTCCAATAAATATTTTGCGAATGACGTGAAGCGGGCGGAATGAAAATTCCAGAATGACATTCAGACGAAAGATTCTGGAGCGGAGAAGTCTTTAATTTTCGAGAAGGAACAATTGCCAAGTTTTTCTTTTTTCTCCCCTTCTCTTTCTCGAAAGAGGTTCATTACTCGCTACCATCGCCGAGAAGTTTGGCCCTTTTCCAACCTAACGTTTTCCTTCGGACGAAACCGACCATGAAACTGGCCAAAACGGAGTCTATGAGTTGGCCATTGAGCTGAACGATTTACTTCTTTGGCTCAGAGAGCATTGTGTACTATAATATTGTTCATGTTGACAACTTAAAAGCCGTCCAGTATCAAATATTTTTTATCTTAAAGAGGAAAAAATCTGAATTTTTTATCAATAGCTGTTATTTGTATTTTTTCACCTGATTTCCAATAATATTCCCAACCGATTATTCACCTGGAATTCACCAAGGTTCTCGGTAATCGGTAAATCTAGGTAATCGCTGTATTGATTCTGAAAATGGCCGAGACTCGCTGAGTCGATCCTTAATGCTTTCCATCGGTAGCATTGAAGTAAACCATTACACGAGGGGCTAGAAATTCTTTTCTAATCGCTACAAGGAGGATCCGATAATTGCCCCGCTGCCTTTTGTCACTCCTACAGTTACCTCTGAAAAGAGCTTGGCAAAGCGTGAATCAAACGGCGGAGAAAATAGTGCTAAAGACAGAGAGAGGGCAGATAATGGGTTGGATGTGTATGGCGATTCGAAAACCGGCGCAATTTATATAGAATAGCCAGTTATTATCAAAGGTTATTATCAGGTTGAATAGCCTACGCGGTATGGAAGATGTTATCTCCTCGGTAAAACGGGTTTGGACGCAATAGCGACGCTATACAATTGTCAAAGCCAGACATTGGCCCAAAGGACGATATGACAAATGACGTATTTCCCGCAGACGTACAATATAATAGAAAAAGCTTGAGCATTACGTCAGAAACGACGAACATCCTCGATTAAGTAAGAATCCACAATGAGAACAAATTTTTATCAAGTTTATCGCCGAGTTCGAAAACTACAGTGAATTGGAATTCAGTCTTCATGGAAATGCAATTTTTTGCGCTCCTTTTATTTAACTGGACCCTCTCCGACGATAGAGTTTGCGGCCGAATTTAAAACCGGAGAGAAAACAATAGGGATGTCACACGAAAAATTCCTCAAACGATTAAATAATCATAAAAGGCTAACGTGCAATGTATGTTTAAAAATTAGCGAATCAGCGACAGATGACAAGCTATTCTGGGAACAAGTCTTGCTATTTAATCTCTCCGCGCTTGTTTGACCGCAGGTCATCTCACTCCATTTCAATCCAACTCTGGACTGACGCCATTTGTTGAGTGGTCGAGCCGGCTTCAAGTTTACCCTCGGTCGAGTTCGTTTCGCCGATGTTTTGACGCTTTAATTAATTGACGCTCCCGTCGAGTTTGGATTGAGAAACAAATCCCCCTGCCGTTCGACGACGTTTCGAAACAGAGCGTACTCCAGGCTGAGTAATTTCAGGATCGATCCCCAGGACTTGTGTCTTTCCCATCAGCCCAGGGCAACGATACGACCTTCTCCTGCGACCACCTAATTAACGGCAAATACCGAACGTGCAAACACTTTCAACAACGGGCGCACACTCGAATCAACTTGCGCAGTTGTCAAACAAACCCTTTCGTCTCCACCAGCGGTCAAACTTGAACCGGTCAAATCAACGTCGACGCTGTGATTCCGAAGATAGCAACGTGTATCGACCCTACAGATAGCCCTCGGAGTGAGAATGAAAAACGCAAGTCGCTTTTTTCATCCTCCCTTCAATCCAAGGTTTGAATTATTTAATTTCAAATATACAAATTTCCCGGCATGATGTCACTCTTCAGGCGCTAGCAGTGTTGCTAGACGTATAGGAATTTTAGCCCAAGGATCGTTCAAGTTATCAATGTGATTGGTCAACTACGGAGGAAAACGCTTGAGCAATTGGTAGCAGAGTATGGAATGAACCTATAGCATTTATTAGACACAAACCAACTCAAGTATTCCGCTACTTAGGGTTGTTAAGGCTGGTTAGCTTTGGTTAGAGTTGGTTTGTGTAGGTTAGGGCTCGTTAGGGCTGGTTTGAGTTGGTTAGGGCTCGTTAGCGTTGGTTAAGGCTGGTTAGGGCTCACTTTTTACTTCTGAACTTTCCAAATTTTTGTGACTCTATTGTATTTAAATGCCATGAAATTAAATTGTCTGCTCGGAAAAAATAATTTCCATCTCAGTTACAGTACTAAGCTATTCTCTAAGAGGATTTTCCAGCCTACAACGTTCCTAAGCAAACTTTGAGGTTTAATGAGCCTCGGAAGGAGCATTAAATTACTCCGAGAGCTATCGGATGCTCCCTCGGATTTTCGACGAGGATCGACGATCAACTGGATTATGCGACGACGGAGTTCCCGGACGTTTCCATCTTCGTAGAGGTAACGAAATAACTGATTCCACAGCAACGAAGCTGAAGAGCATCTTCTGAGATTATTTTAATAACTAGTCTGTTTTTAATAAGTCGGCTTGGAACTGAAGGAAAACGTTTTCAACCGGGTTATTGGACGAATCTCTGTAAGATGAGTCGAGAGGGACGTGAAAACCCGTTATTTCAGTCTCGTTGCAAATAAGTTCAGCTATGAAGCGTAATCCAAACTCGGCACCAAATATCGGTCTCATGCAGCATTTGGATGTTCACTTTTCGCAACGGCTTTCTATTAGCAGCCAAGTCGTCTATATATATCGTAATGAATTGGAGCCTCGCCAAACATGAAGAATATAAGTTCAATGTGTTGTTAACGTTGATGAGGATGAAAAACGACTTGAATGAAACACGTTATCGATGGAGATAAATTAATTTTTTTTTTTTAATCATTCATAATTTTTGAAAAATTCACTTCGAACACAATGTTGTTAGGAGTTGTGCATACATTGAACTACACAATTATTATTAGCAATTATTGATCACAATAACGAATGCACGATTTTATCGCTAGGTTGAAATCCAACGATTGCGTTTCACGTCTGATTTATAACCTCCAATTAGGTACAATCGTTGGCAAAGGAATTAAAAGAGGCATTACCGAGAGTAGATTGAATGACTCGCTTGGAGAAGATGCGTGTAAGAGGGAACTAATCACAAGCGATGACATCCAGAAAGAGAAGACCTACGTGAGATGCGTGTTCACAATAGGACGTCAAACTATTGTTCTCTGACGCCATTGAGGCTTCACAAATAAGACGAAAGCGGGCGCTTGATAGGCAGCCACGTCCTTCGAGCTTTGAGCCCGATTCAGCTCGTGACAAACGCTTATTTGAACTCAACAAACGCCAACTCGAGTTTCGTCGCCTTTCGCGAAATAGCGGGAATTACAAACGGGAAGGTAGAACGGAATGATACAATATCATAATGGCGAACTTTAGTTGAAGGAAGACAAGCAATCTTTCGACAATACTTTGTAAAGATGAACAAGAAAACATAACGGATTGAAAGGCCCTAATTTTACTAAAAAGGCCCTAACAAGCGTAAGAAGTACGAAGGAGAATCTTCTGTATTCTTGAAAGATCTTGAAGGATCTTCGAATATATGGAGAAATTCGAAAGACTTGGAGGGCCTTGGACAATTTTGAAGGCTCTTGGAAGATTTTTGAGGATCTTGGAAGATTTTGATGAGTCTTGAAGGATATTGGAGAACCTTGGAAGACCTTGAAGGGTATTGTAAGATGACTTTGGAAGATCTTGAAGGTTCTTGTAATACCTTGTAAATTCTTGGAAGCCAAAAAGAAGCCAAGTTCATGCGTAGCTGATTGGTCCAGCATTCTGCTGGTTTTTATTAATATGTATACCTACTGCAAACTACTTCAATGCTCCAGGTAAAAATGCTCTCTTTTAACAACGTCCCAAGCTACGGCTTTATTTTTAAATGGAACACCGCCGAGGGGAATTTCCTACCTAATCCACGTCGGCTTAAAGAGTTGAAACATGAATTACCGTTTACATTTTTGCCCACTTAAGATTGCATGTCACTTATGACGAAGGTCTGGGCGTTTTTTGAATACGACCGTTTCTTCGCAATAGGCTTGAAAAATCGATAAAATATATTTTTTCCTCTGAAACCATTGAAGTCGTTGAGTGGCGGTTTCGATTTATTTTTACTAAACTATTTCGCCAAATAGTGATTCTTCGGTTTCTTCAATCGTATTCGCAGTTTATTCCTCAAGCAATAAACAGACATTTGGCTTCTCGATACAGGAAAATTTTAAAAGGAAAAGGGCGAAAGTACGATGGCGCAAATAAAAGAGATTCCCAGCTTAAGCAGGGATGATGATGTTAAATGCTCATGGTGTAGGAAAATCCCATTCTCCCGGGATATTACCGTTTATGTCTTGCAGTTGTTCCAGTAAATTTATTACCATCGGCGCGGCCTCAGTCTGAAAAAACCCGTGTAATGTCGAAAAAGCACCTTTCCAGATCAGGAGAGCACTACAAACATGCAAATGGGAGTTATTTCCGTGTTTTTCTTATAAAAGCGACAACGCCGTTGAATACGCGACGATTTTTTAAATTTTTCGCCCCTTGCCGTTTTTTGATTTTCAAATCGAATTAAGTCGAAATCCGAATGTTTTTTCAGTAACGATATTTCCGATAGATACTGTTTTTATTTTAATATCGGAATCTTTTATTCCAACCTCGGAACTGTACACTTGAAAATCGAAATTTGCATCAGTTTTCATTCGGTTCAGATTTCGCCGGCGAAATTTCCCGAGTTTACTCGTCTGGGATCCGATTAAGCGAGTAAATGGAAGGGAAAGCTAAATTACAATTATGTATTAACTGCCTCGCGATGAATGTACGTTAAACCGCTTGGGAAATTTGACGTAGGAAATAACAGCGGTCACCCCGGTGGTCTGATGATCGCCATACCATCCGAGAATCTCTTGAACCGCGGACGCTCTCAAATATAGTTTTTCAGCTCTCGTTGATTTTTCATACTTTCCCCCATTTTTCCAAAAATGTAACTGACCAACAAACAGATAGCCGGGTATACATTTTTTGGTCAAAACCGCATGATATTGCGTCGATCTCATACATGAGAATGCGGCAGCCTGCAATGCTATGAATACAGACACTGTGCCGCAGTAATTTCCACTTGACCCTATTGAACGTCACCTTATGCGACTCCTCGACGTACAATATAACTCGTCATGTATTATGTATTCGCGTTATATTCGGCTGATGGCCCACAAGACATTTAGGCCGCCTTTACAAGGGCGAAGTATAAAAAGATGGAAGGCTTTCTGCGAAGAATATTGAAGCGAGGTGAGGAAAGCTTATTCCCAAAAGTGGCGCTTTGCTGCGCTGGGGAATCTTTTTTTGGGAGTTCGCGTGGTCCAAGTAACCATTCATCACAGCCCTCAGCTGGCTCTCGTAATAACTCCGTCGTCAGTACGAATTCTCAACGAATTCGCTGAGTGATGACTGTCTTGTTGGACTCTTCAGCCGGTGATTTTGAGAGCGAAAATCCCCAAAACAATTGAACAGTTGACTGAAAAATGTTTTTTAAACTCTCAACTGCTCCAAGTCAATGAACGAGTATAAAATTAATTGTAAACATGGTTAATGATAAAAATTATTGTAAAGAACATAGTCCTGCTAACTTCCCCACCCTAAACGATTTATTGACTCCAGTTGCCATTACTGGCCATACAATTATGCTACCATTTTAAACGTCATCTCTCTCTCTTTCTCTTTCTCTCTCTACCTCATTCTCCCCCTTTGAAAGGAACTCAGCACCTTAGGGCGTTTACGAGTTTCCACGTGAAACGGTCATTCGAAAACTTGCTCTAATGGCTGCGCTATGGCACTTCTAATGTTACGAAGTATAGGAACGCAAGAATTTCCAACTCCAGCTCAACTTCCGGTTTTCCCTTTCCCGTCAAGGATATAACTCTCCCGCCGTCTATAACTTTCCTTATAACTAACTAACCCCCATCTCCAGTTCGAACCTCTCCGGTTTCCGTTTTCATGCCCGCCGACTAACCAAGAGCAGGCTTCGATTCGCTAGAAGGAGGAAATAAGAGAAAATACTATGCTCAGCATGTGGCCCATCTTTTTCCGAATAAAGTCGCTCGTTTCCACTCCAGTCGCGTTCGGCGGATACGATGATCAAGATAAGGTTTCGTATTTTTTCTACTCAAATATTCCACCGAGCTTTGAAATAGAAACGGACGAAGTTTCCGATACATTTTAACTATAGGAAAGAAACTATAAACGTGTAAATTTAAAATTGTGAACTAGTTCTACAAGAAGCTCCATGTAGTGTTAGCGCCATGTTTTGTTACACCAGTCGTCAGTTTTGCCCATCGTCCGTAGCGAAAACCAGCAGTCAAAATTTTGATCTCCACCAGTTGAAGGCACCATAAAAATATATCAGAACCAATCATAGTCATCAGTATGGATACCAGGTTCGTCTTAAGTCGGTTTTAGTCCAATTTAGATAGCCAGGAGTAACTAGTTTGATGACCACCACTTACCGGATTACAGCTTTTCAGTCACCACCAATCCTCATTATTGGCCATCATGGGTCACCAGTCTTAGCCGCCATATTCATTCCAGCAACATTCGCCAGCAAGTATTTTATTTTGAAAATGAACGCAACAGTAAACAGTAGCATTATTCTATTGCTTTTTATGCCCCGTAAGACTAGAATATTATGCAAGCATAAAAAAAATTGAAACTCCAACTCCCCGGTGGAAAATGGCTTGTAAATCACAGTTCGAACGCGACTTTGCATTCGAACGATCTTGGCGTACCCGGGGCAAACTAGTTCTCCAACTACTGACTGTCCTTTAAGGGCGGGTTGAGTAAAAACTTCAAAAACCCAAGACAACTCGACTGAAGAGCCTAATTAGAAAGTTTGCGGGAGGTGGAATTCAATTATGACTAGTCGCACAGCAGCGCTTCTTCAGACCGGCTAAAATTTACATGTAAATAATTGTTTCGGGAAAGATAAACCGTAGAAAAGCTGTCTCGAGTTTTCAACCCTTCCGAGCGCTGTCCGGTCTTCCGAATGAATAGGAAGCAGAATTGCGCCAAAAGTTTCGACCGGAGGCACGGCCATGAAACTTCACCCTTAGCGTGAGGGCATAAGCGAAAGCCTCCAGGGTACTCTATCTGGTTTCCTAACTTTTTGGCAATCAAGCTCGGCGAATTTCGGCCTCACATTCGAGAAAGCGTTTGGAAAACACGAACGCGAATCTTCCGCAAGCCATTGCGGCTGGCTTGGCGTTTTAAATTTTACGCAGTCACCGCAAACTCTGATGCGACTACAATTTGGAAGGGAAGGGCTGTTTGAAAAAGGGGTGTAAGGAAGTATATTGCAAGTTTCTCAAGTTTTGTTTGCAATGAAGTTGATTGCAAGGTTTGAGGTCAAAATTAGCAGACGCTTCTATGGTGACTGCTGAAGTCTGGTGACCACTGGTAATAGCAAATAGTGCTGATTATTTGATTTCCTTACTTTCCTCCTCCCAAAAGCCGTTCCTTTCTTTCTTTTTTCTTTCGTTCCTTCCTTCCTTCCTACCATCCTTCCTCCCTTCTTACCTTTCTTCCTTCCTTCCAACCTTTCTTCTTTCCTTCCAACCTTTCTTCCATACTTCTTCTTTCTATTCTTCGTACCTTTCCTTCCTTCATTTTTCCTGCCTTTCTCCCTTCCTTTCTTCCTTCTTCCTATCCAACCATCCATTCTCCCTTCCTGTCATCCTTCCTTCCTTTTTACCTTTCTTCCTTCCTTCCTTCCTACCACCCTTCCTTCCTTTTTACCTTTCTTCCTTCCTTCTTCTCTTCCAACCTCTCTACCTTCCTTCTTTCCTTCCAACCTTTCTTCCATCCTTCTTCTTTCTTTCCTTCGTACCTTCTCCTACCTTCATTTTTCCTGCCTTTCTTCCTCCCTTCCTTCTTCCCTTCCAACCTTCCCTTCTCCCTTCCTGTCATCCTTCCTTCCTTTTTACCTTTCTTTCTTCCTTCCTACCATCCTTCCTTAATTTTTACCTTTGTTCCTTCATTCTTCCCTTACAACCTGCCTTCCTTCCTGCCATCCTTCCTTCCGCCCTTCCTTCATCCTTCCCTTCTCCTTCCCTCCTACTTAATCAACACGCCACGTTCTCGAGGGCAAACATAGGTTAAGTTTATCCGAGCCTCGTACGACAGAATATCTTTCTCCAAGATCATCTTGCCATCTTCTCTGAACGTAAAAATAAGTTGACACAAGGCGCTTCCTGCTAGTACTACACTTCAATCATCTTTATTGGATTACACCATAAACTCGCAGAGGTCGTTTGAAGAGCACTTGCCCCAGCGTCGATAAACCAGCGGCATTACCGTTCGGGTCTCGTCTTATCAGGCTCAATACGTTATGATAATGTAGGAAAGTTCCTGGATTGTAGAAAACATTTCATAATATTTTCGATGCCTTGGGCTTGGAGTATACCCATTTTTAAATATTCAACTCCAGTGATACTTATTCTGAAGGATATTTTCCCCATCTTTCAACCCCTTAGGCAAAATGGAGGGTTTTATTTTCAAAGGGAAGCTTTTCATAGGAGATTTCGTGGAACGGCGGCTCAATTTCGCTTTTGTGATTCCGTCCCGACGAACTTCGCGCTTAATGAAGCACGGGAAAAGTTCGATACGTAGATTTTCACTATTCGTTGAACCGCAAAAAAAAATTTTTTTTTGGGGAAACGGAATACCGATTTGGTGCTCTATTTTAAATGCATGCATAAACTCAAAGCTACCGAGTTGACTTTGTGAATCTGATGGATAGTTCCGAGTGGAGAAATCCGACTATCATTCCGTAGCTCTTTTTATTTCGGTAATGCGAAACGAAGAGCGATTTTTTATAGGGTACACTCGATTTCTCATATTGCGGTCTCGCAGACGTCAAAGTGCTCGCCTGCGGCTTGGGAAATATGGAGGATTCACGGTGAGGACACGGTAGTACCCTTGGGAAATTTTCAGCCTTTCAACCAGTATTGGAAGCGCGCCACTACAGCATAATTAAGGTGAATCTGTGCGGAAACAGCCGGCTCGGGAATCACGAGTTAACTCACGAGTACAATTGCTGGCGAGATAATAAATCAGACGACCGTGGAAACGAATTGGTCTAGAAGCTTGAGCCGGTGATATTTTGAGAGTGATTCTACATATAGAATTTTTCCAGACTTTATCAGAACAATTTTGAGACAGGGGATCGGAAGAAGAAAAAATTAGGTAAAAAAGGAAGGATATGTAAAATACAAGAAGAAAAAAAACCGCATCAATAAGGATTTTTAGAAGTTAAAAAAAAATCAAAAAGTTTAATCCAAAAACCTATCTACATATATAGATAAATAATAATGAAATTTTCTTCTTTATAGCCCACTTCGAGTGTGAAAAACGCGTTCAAAAAAAGAAAATAATCGGGTTTATTCGTATTTCAAACACGGCTCTGGAGACGGAAAATACCTACTTGCCTAAACTAGTTATATCCAAATTCGAACGCTACTCCTAGGAGCTCGATTAACTGCCAAAGCTTCGCAGAAGACCATTAATAAAGAACCACAAGAACTCGGGAAAGTTTTGATAAATGATTGATATTGGAAGTTTCTCTGAATCCCTTTTAGGCGGTAGAGCTGCTGATTATGATGGAATCAAAATAAAATACCGCTTCAAATTTTCCTAAAATCTCCGAACAAATCACTTGATTTTATCTGATGTGAAAATACCGAGTTCGAATTTTCGGACGTTTCAAACTCGACTAAGTAATTCAAAAAGATGGCGTTTTCTGAAAAATCGGTCTTCTTTTCAGCGGTCGAACAGCAACGTTGATAATTCGTAAACTGGTTTTGCAGCAAAGGGTTTATTTTCGGGAGTGGCAAGCTCGAACCAATTTGCTTTCAAATATTGTCTTTCGCGTGACAAAATAATACCCGCCGAGTGAAATTATTCGAAATGACCTCGAAAACCGGCTTGCGAAACCAACGGACGAAACATGAGTCCGTTAGGATAATCCCTTCAAGACAAATCCGCCTTAGGATTTTAAGCTCGCTCTAGAAGATGTACGAAATACCCAAAGGGCTCAAGACTGGTGTCTCGTGGCTTACATTGTAAGCTTTGTCAGGTGTTAATTTTTTTTCAATGTTTCAGTGTTCAAAAAATGTTCTTGGCTTTCGCTTTAGATCTAGTGACGATTCTGTAGATAACCATCCTTGAAAATATGGTTTTGACGGAAACGAAGGAGGACTTACTCTTTTATTTGTAAATTAATTTGTTTTACAAATAAATTGTTCGGATAGGGAATTTTATGGTGGTTGCATTTTTTTCTTTAATTATGAGACCTCAGATCTTCATATATGCGCTCTTAATTGGAGAACTCTGGAACTAATTAAGACTTGTTTTATCGTAGATAAGTAGTTGTTTAATTTTCTTCCATAATATAGTTGTTTATTTGATTAGTATTAATTTTCATTCGAGAGGACTTCGATTTGGAGGATGTTTCTTTAATTTTTAACTAAATACGCGTACATACTAGTTACAAAAATAACTAGTTACAAAAATAACTAGTTACAAAAATAACTAGTTACAAAAATAACTAGTTACAAAAATAACTAGTTACAAAAATAACTAGTTACAAAGAATAACTAGTTACAAAAATAACTAGTTACAAAGAATAACTGGTTACAAAAATAACTGGTTACAAAAATAACTGGTTACAAAAATAACTGGTTACAAAAATAACTGGTTACAAAAATAACTGGTTACAAAAATAACTGGTTACAAAAATAACTGGTTACAAAAATAACTGGTTACGAAAATAACTGGTTACGAAAATAACTGGTTACGAAAATAACTGGTTACGAAAATAACTGGTTACGAAAATAACTGGTTACAAAAATAACTGGTTACAAAAATAACTGGTTACAAAAATAACTGGTTACAAAAATAACTGGTTACAAAAATAACTGGTTACAAAAATAACTGGTTACAAAAATAACTGGTTACAAAAATAACTGGTTACAAAAATAACTAGTTACAAAAATAACTGGTTACAAAAATAACTGGTTACAAAAATAACTGGTTACAAAAATAACTGGTTACAAAAATAACTGGTTACAAAAATAACTAGTTACAAAAATAACTAGTTACAAAAAATAACTAGTTACAAAAATAACTAGTTACAAAAATATAACTTGTTCTCCTTAGCGTTGCCCATTAGGGGAATGATTTTTCAATATTTCTTTTTTGGAATTATTTTTGTCCTGCCGTGAGAGAAATTATAATTTTTCTTTTCCTTGTAGTCGGATTTTTTTATGTCCAGGAGTTGCGAAGAGGAGAAAAACAGGTGACTCGTTCTCCGATTCTTTTTGCTAGCCGAGCACTTTCGCCCATTCGGGCATCCTCATAGCTTATAGATCGACGTCGCCCTAAGGATGCCCGAATGGGCAAAAGTGCTCGGCCAGCAAAAAAAGAATCGGAGAACGAGTCGCCTGCTTTTCTCCTCTTCGCAACTCCAGGGCATCAAAAAATGCGACGACAAGGAAAAGAAAAATTATCATTTATAATTACTCTTCAGTTTTTTCGGCGTTTCAACTTTCGAAACCTATAGACCATTGGAGCTTCGTTCGCCGGCTTCCAGTATGTCAAGGACTAGACGCATCTTCCCATTGAGAAGCAATAACGTATTAATAGCGGAACGTTTAGCTGTTCATCTTGTATCCTCGTGAAGAACGATGACGCAGATGGGAATTATGGAAATGCGATTTATCGAGTCAACACTTAAACCAAGGACCAGCGAATGAAGCAGGCATGCCAATATCAATCGAACCCAATGAACGTCGACTGCTCTCGAAATCATTCTATTTCAATTTTTATGAAAATATTCTAATTACTTAAAACACGATCATTTTCAAGCCGCTGAACATTTCCAACGCCCCGGGAGTTTCCCTTGTTATCCTGATAATGGATCAACTTCTTGGAAATACGCGAGGAAAATATAGAGCTACCTTTTAATTCAAGTCCACAAATTAAACGGTGCCCTGCTCGAGTCACGTCTGCTTCCGCGAATTACTTGGTATTCAGACTCCACGGCGAAGGGAGGAACAATGTTGTCAGGAAGGTAAGGCTGTGAATTTCCGAGTTGAAGATATCTAACAGCTACATTTGGATCCGAGAATCTTCCAACACTCGGCTTTGCAAAAACTAACTCAGTTACATTTTTTTGAAAAACGCTGCTGAACGTGAGCTGAACAATTTGTTGACGTTGTCTACGCTGAAGATTCCAGGAGACCATGAACGTTGGGAATTTCAATTACTGGCTGATACTTTCTATGACTCGAGGTGACCAAGGTTGATGACAAACACCAAATAGGATCTCAACTGAATACGAATAAATTAGAACCCTCAGTGACCATAAGCTCAAAACTGGTGTTGAATAATGCTGACGACTTGATGATCGCTATTGATCAGCGTGAAAGTGTTTCCAGGTTCTTCACTTTGTGCGGTTGCCTTAAAGTCATTTGCCATCAAATGGTTCAATACTATTATAGATGAATGAAAGAGACGCACAATTACTAGAAAACGTTATTATACCTGTTCTTAATATAAAACTCTTACGAATAAAATCCAAGCAAGTCAACGATGGAGTTATGGAAATTCGTTAAGGTCAGCGAATCAATACCTTTTTAGCTTGAACTCATAAATAAATCGACTTCAGCTCGCGTAGAAAACATTCGCTCTCAAAATATTGCCCAGTTTGACGTTGAATTGTTACCTTGACACTTCCCTCAGATTGATTAATAGCTATATATATGTACCTACATATATTTTCCCTTTGAATTAGCAAGGGACATTTATTATGGAACAGGGATTATGATATACTCTGCAATAATACTCGTATATATATGTCTGCCTGCCTTGGAAATTAATTAAATAAACCGGGGAAATGAACGAGCTTGTCGAGGTCTATTCAGGTTCTTCGGTTTACATTTCTAACCAGGAAATATCTACATTGTAGCTCATTGGATGCTTCTAAGAGCTGAAAAGCGTCAAAGGGCTTTTTGATTATTCCAAGATGTGGCTCAACTCTTCAACTTGAAGCTATTTCATCCCGTTTTCCAGCTGAGACGTCGTCAAACCCCTCATCTACGCCGTTTTCTCCAGCTTTCGATAAATATTAATACCGCAGCCTCTTCCCAGGACAACCTTTGGAGCTTGTGTCAAATATTTACGAAGAGATCAGTACTTTCCACGGGGTGTCCTTCGGAGCGTGTAACGGATAGTCTATGACAACTTGACAGCGGAAACAATAGAACCCAAAAAATTACTTATTTCTGTAAAAAAATTCACGCTTCCCAGGATTGTGAAATTTTAAAAAATATCAGGCCTATTACTGAAAACACTTTTCAACTATTCATTTTTCACTCCGCTTTTCGAATTTTCGGTTCTACTTTTCAACGCTAGTTTCTGAAAAGTTCAAAGTCACAGAGTGAAAAGTGAGGAGAGAAGGAGCAGAGTAAAGATCGTTTTTACTTCCATGTTTACGTAGTAAATGGAAGTATTGTGATCGTCCGAAAAGTCGAAATCGGAGCGGAGGTGAATTTGGACGAAATGTTCAAATTACTATACTCAGAAACACTTTCTAACGAGCTTCAGTGGGTCTGCGGTAAAAAATTACATAAATCATGATGAAACTCAAGTTGTCGGGTGAAAAAATCGTCTTTTTTTATTAGGCCTTCATTTTGGTTTTATTGCACTTCAAAATTTTATAACCCCCTTTTTTTGCAAATTTTGGCCTGTTTTTTGCGAATAACTTTTGAATCGACGACTTTTACATGAGTATATTACTCAGAGGCGAAAACCAAAAATAATCACTGCCCTTTTCTATTTTTAATCGATTCTAAATTAAATTTCCTCAATTTGCTTACCCGAAACCTATTTTTTCAAAATTCGCGAAGGTGATGAAAAAAAATGCTATAACTCCGAAAGTACGAAAATCGAAAAAATATTATTAATCATTAGAATTTGATTTTTTTACATCAAATTCACATTCTATGTCTAATTTCCTGTAATAATCATTGATTAATTAAAATTTAACAGTTCTATAAGCAACGAATTCCCAAGTTGAAAAACATAGGAGCAGCGTAGTACTAAAACTGGGAAAAACCAATAGTTGTCAACAAATTTCCGTCGTTTTGACGTCAAATTCGGATTCAACGTTAAATTTCCTATAAGAATAGCTTTCGAAAACGCTTAAAAATCAAAGTTTGATATCTCACCCTTACCGCTGCCAGCGGAGCTCGGAATATCGGCCAGTGGAGGAAAATAATTTCTGTGGCGCTGTTTAAATTTTTTTCACCCAATTTTTTGCTATGTACGTGTGTAAGACATTCATGTGAAGACTTCTGCATAATAAAACAATTGAATTACATAAATTTTGACACCAAAAATTACGGTTAAAGTCCAATTTTCGAGCTTTTGAAAACCTATTTTTTTGGACCACTTGCGGATTTTTCCGAGATTCGAAAAAAATCACAAAAATACATCTCAGTAAGACACAACTTTCCTGAAAATTTCAGATTTTTATCTGTATTGCGAGAGGAGAAAAAAATCGTTAACTGATCGGTTAAAAAAAATCGCAGGGGTACCCCTGGGATTTTTCGTGAAGAATTTTTTGTGATCGATTTTGCTCAAATTCAGCATAATGATAGTTGATGATGTGTATATCAATAATATATGCTTTATTCTTTGTTTCTTTTGCAATAAATAGATGAAAAGAACGTTTAAAGTTGAAAAATGTGGTGTTTTCGCGTATATTCCACTAATATTGTTGAATAACGCATAAACGGTTGAAAAATGGATAGGTACATTACATGGGGAAAATGTGGACAGTTAAATTACCTATCTTTTGGTATATTCAAACATCTGAATTGACGACTTTTTGTTACAGTTATCCACTGTGCAAGTGAAATATCTTGAAAAACGTAAAAGTTGGTGTGCCTATCTCGGCTAAAACTTTGCACAAGTTGAAAAACCCACTACTTTATTTTACAAAGTACATGAAAATGGCTCCACCTACGTACGAAATTATAGCAACTACTATAATAACTGTAGATTCCCACTCTCCATACACAAATAATAAACTAGGTACTATAATTAGTAGTGAAAAGGTTACTACCCCCTACAATTGTAAGGTACGGCAAGAGTGGCGAAGCCCCCGACAGGGGGTTGGGCTGCCTAGCCGCCAAGGGCCCTCAGCCCCTAGTCCAATGGCAAAATGGATGAAAAAGTTACCTTCCAAAACATTTTATTGCCAATTTTTTGTTTACTTTGCTTGTTTGAACGCTTCGAAATATTGTTAACCGTCCAATACAGTCCGGTTGATATTAAAGCTTTTACGAGAATTTTGAACCCATCCGAAACTTCGCTACATAGCAAGATGAATTTTAAAAGGAAGCTTAGCGTATTAAACGGTTATCTTTCGTTTGCTCGCCATTTTTAATTCGAAACCCTAATCGATTCAATTTCCTCCAACGCAAACTTCGGCGAGATGATGTTAAACGATCTTGCCCAACGACTATAGGGCACAGTTGCGCTTTAAATGAACGCGACGATCTTTTTAAAAATAGCTTACCCGCGCAGATTGCGGAGATGGCTGGACCGTAATTGATGAGGGTTGCAGCAGTTCAAACCCGGGCTGAGACTCCGACGTGATTTCCGCTATCTCGAATCAAACCTTGCTTGCGATAGCGCGTTTGGAAGTTTTCCGGTGAATTTTCTAAGAAAACAAAGCCCTATAGACACTTTCGAGCTTCGATTTTCCTCCGGATAGCTTCGAGAGTATTTTCCTCCGAGTTCATGAAGGATTGGAAAATAAATCCTTCGAAGGCACGAAATAAACGTAAGATAAATACCAATCGCCGCTGTCTGAAGATGGTTAAATGATTGAACCGTTGTAAATGATTCTACCCTTTTTTACATATTATTTCCATCGTTTTGTCGACTACAAGTTTCGACAGAACCCGAAGAGAAATGTTGCGTTATTAATACGCTGCTGAATTCACTGTTTTTATTAATACTGGGATGCTAAAGTCCGCCGAACACCGTTAATAGATTGGAAACTAGGAAAAAAGTTATTTTTCGACGGCCGCTCCAACTTTTTATCCCATGAATTTTTCGAACTCGGCGATTTATTTCGGCCATTACGTCTAATTCTGAGAGGAAAAAATTGATTCTCGAAAAGGGAGCTAGCGAGTATTGCTGAAAAGCCATGGCGACCTAGTGAATTTATAGCTCGCATAGACGGGGCATATTTTCATTAGTACATTAGTCCCATAAATATCAGCGGCTAACTACTATAACGATTCCCGAGCCGAGTGTGAATTTATCGCCGTGGGTAAACCTATTATACCTTTTTGGAGTCAGCATTTCGTCCACCTGTAGTAGCACGAGGGTTGTTTTCGCGCTTGAAAATCCTGTATCAACTTTTGCGGCGATGACAATAAAATAACCATGAGGAAATTCAACTTTATAGCCAAGAACGAATAATGTTCTTTTTGTTTGTCAATTATCTCTTGATACTGATTAAATTTCAATAATAATATTTTTTTTAAATCCGATTTTTCCTTTGAAATCCATTTTCGCCGGATTTCACAGATAAAATTCATTTTCAAGATCATTTAAGTTTATCCTGTTAAATAGTCAAACGCGTTTTTTAATTTTACTGGTATTAAATAAAGAAATTTAAAAAATAGAGAAAAAACTTTTTTAATTTTGCTCTTGAAGAATTGGTCTCTACAATGAACTGTCAGCCGAGCAAGTATGAAACGTACATAATAATCATCTTCAATTCCAACCCAAAGCCGAGCGATTGATTTTTTTCTTTTAACTTCTCGAAAAAACGTTTAATATGTCGGTTAAACCGTTGATAGGCTTAGGTTTTCTCAAAAACGTCAGGAACCGATCGGAAAAAACGCGGATGGAAAAGTATAGATTTTTTAACATACAGAACAGTGATTCCGAAACTTATTCCCACAAACAGCGAAGATGAAGCCGATAAAACTAGATTGCGGCAATGTTGCATTCATATGACTGGAATTCGGTTATCGACTTCCGTATTATTAGCCGAATTCGATGATACATGGGAAGTGTACAGTAAAGAGACCGCAGGGTGTCCTCCGCGTCTCGACGCATTTAATGAGCCGTTTGGAGGCCATTAATTGGAGGCAAATTGTGCGGAACAGCGTTCAGGGATGGGACGCGTTTTCCTCTGGACAGGGAAAACTTCGGTGCGACGCGCGGTTTCGAAATTACCTAAACCAGGACAGCAAGCGCTACAAAGGATCGAGCCGTAACTCGCGGTTTCCTCGTCGTTGCCTTTCCCGCCTGATGATGCGACAGCGATAATTTGAGGAGTGCAGGTCGTATTTGGAGATATTGGCTATTGCTTGTTCAAAGGTGAAGAAGGCAGTTAAGAGTACATAGAGGGATAGGTGAATTTATTATAATAAAAGGTTGGACTACAAAATGAAAAACGCTGCAAACGATTGTACAGTGGTTTATTATTCTTTTGTTTTAATAATGATTTAATAAGACTATCCATTTGTGATAGTAATTATCCCGAAAATTTTTGAACGTTCCCACCAAAAACAGATTGATAACTATGGGAGAAAACTCCGAAGCAACGATTGTAATTTCAATCATTTTTATTTTTCTTAATTCTACCCGATGCGCTTTGAGATTTCATGTAGAAATTCCGTCTCCCTCAAAAGCCCTCGAGCAAGTTAAGTTGGATTAAAAGCGCGCCGCAACAACCTTATCTTTTCGACGCGCTAATATTTCACCCATTTGAATACCTGTCTTTTTCCCCGCGAATTGCAAATAATTATTTCTGATAAATAACGCAGAATCGCCCTATTTTCAGTGATGTGCGGAGTCGGAGTCGACATCGCCGTTCACAGTCATGGAATCGGCTATTTTTACATGTGAGTAAATTTTTAAATGTGAGTAATGATTTTAAAAACAATAATGTAATCTGTATTATATATTAATTTGCACTCGATTCATATTTTTCTCTTCCAGGTTATGCTCTGGAATTGTATTCTTCCTTGAGATCACGTGGATAATCACACTATTTATACAAGTTTGCTCAAGGTGAGTCTAAACTAAAACTTCGAAAAATCCATATTAAACTATTCTCAAAGGCGACGGACCTTGAGCTAATGGGAATAATCCCAAAAGGTCGTGGCCAGGGTATAAACTCGGTCAACAGAGAAATACCGGGTCCGCGTGTTACGCTCGTTCGTGACACGGAAACTGAGTGCTCCATTTTGAAACAGCTCTAGCGCCAATTCCAATGGGTCGAATGTCAAAACCTAGGAGTTAATTTTGTTGGACATTTCGTCCACTTTAATTTCATATTAAGCAGTCATCATCGAAAACCGCTTAGTTAGTTAAATTTGGAAAAATTAAAACCTGGAAAATAATTAAAAACCCAAAAAACTGAGAAAATTCGAAATTGTCGTTTTTTGCTTCATCGCCCATTTCCCTAAAGATGCACGATTTTCAAAAAAAAAGTCTTGAAATGGAGTGGAAATTCAGCAGTTAATTTATAGAAATTAACGCTTCGATTTAGCAATAGCACAGCTAACCGATTTCAACTTGCGAAACTTTAAGCGTGTAGATTCCAGTCTACAGCCCATTTAATATTCTTAGGTTATTCTTCGCTTGCGATAATTCACGATTTGCAAGCTGGCTGGCCGTGAACTCTATGACAAACAACTGATAAAACAGTTGAAAGTTCCTTTCCTTCTACGTTGGGGAAATCGGTTGGAAAATGCCGACTTTCGGCCGTTAATTAGAAACTTTTTTAATACAGTGACTGGAAAGGCGTTTTTCTTTCGAGCGAAATCGAGTTGGATTTCCCGAAACAATAGCTGCCTTCGTCAAGCTGGGGAATTTATTTTCCCGGAATATTTTGAAAGGGAAAAAATATGAAAATGCTAATTAAATTGATCGGAAAAATGATAGACATTATTCATTTCCACGCCTAATCAAGAAGTTCAGAAATTTTATTTTTTCGTTCGTATTTTTACGTAGAAATGTTCATTAACAGAAGTTAATATCAGTTTTATAGACGCGAGCACTTCATTTGCATTTTTCAACGTCAACTTTCACCTTTAAATTCATTAATAAAAGAAAAATTACTTTTGGTGAAACATTGAAATCGCAATTTTCTAAAGCGTCTTCAGAGTGCCAATCGGGTTAGAAATATTTCTCATTCCGAAGACCATAAATTTCATCCTTGCCTACTTTAACCTACGTTATCAACTTTTTTTCGATTTAAATAGCCAAGAACATGAAGGAGTTTCCATAAGGTGAATTTTCCAAGAAAATGTCAAATCTTAGCTAATAGTCTGTGAGAGCATCTCGTATGCATCATAGCACGCGGACTCTATCAGTTGCTACTTCTCAGTAACGGTCTGATAGCGAACGAAGCCGTGCAAGGGATCACGAAGTTTTGACTTTCTGAACAACTTCGTCTCCCAAGAGTGCACTCCGGAAACTGTTCTCGAAGTCGTACGACCACGTAAAACCGAGTCGAAACCGAAGGACCGAATTTATTGCACTCTGCAATGGAACAACGAATTTTTCGCCCAAACGAAGTAGTCTCTGAGTAAGTACCTATTTAAAGAAACCGAGATCGAAACAACGAGCGTGTAAAAAAAAATTCAACGAAAAAATTGGAGAAAAAATTAGTGGGATCTAAAATTGAAAATTTAACCGGAGAATTGAAAAGAGAAAAAAATAAAGAAAAATTATTCTATAAAGAATTTTCACTTTCCTTTCATTTCTCAGGCTACATAAATATAGCTGCGGCCTATATCGCACGAATAGAGCTGAATTATGCGTGGATTTCGCATAAACCGAAATCCCCCCTAAATTTTCCAAACCGAACTATTCTGCTAAACGAATCGTATATTCGAATAAAGTTATGACATCGCCTCCAGTCGGCTTATTCGCATTGTAAAGCAGGCGGGATAACACGTTAATTAACCATGCGATAGAGTTAATCCTCGGCCATGTTTTGAGCGAGGTTAATTCTGAACGTAATCCCTGGGCTTGAGTGGGAGGAAATTTTTCTCATTCATGCGGCCTCGGAAGAATCAGAAACCGGTTGCCGCGGCAATTTATCGGTTTCAAACGCACGAAAACGTGACACACAAGTATTCAAGTATTGGCTGGTTACTGTTCGTTTACAGAAAAGCATTCAAGGAGAAGAGGAACACACACATTCTAATTTAAAAAAAATTAATCATTAATTTACAAAATAATATAAAGAATTTATACATTTTTTATTATTATTTTTTATTTTTTTAAAAATTATCTTTAAAATAATTTATTTAAAAAAATGTAAATTTTTTAAACATTCATAAAAATTTTATTTAAAAAAAAACTTATACGGCAGATAAATAAATATATAGATTTTTAAATAATTTTATACAGGAGGTAATTTTTTCAAACACAAAATTAACATTTCGTGTTAATAATAACGTCATTTTCATTAATCAATTAGTATGGTGGCTTCTTTGGACTTTTCGCCCGGTGTTCCAACAATTTCCCGAAGAAATTAAATATTTTTGAAAATCAGCTCACTCACGTTACCTCAGTAATTCTAACGGTGTTGAGAACAGAAGATGCATCCCGAACTCGAACGGTTTTCTCGACGGACGTTGAAATTCGCTCAGACGCTAATTACCTCCAGATTTGGCGACCGGCATTAACGACCGTCCTAGAGCCTTTGATTTCCGTTGAGAGCCGGAAGTTTTCTTAGTCTTCCTATCACCACCGCTTTCCCCTTAATGTTCAGCTTTGAAATCCTTTAATCTAACTTAGCGTATCTCCTTTCAGCTCAGGCTTCCAACGGGAAGTCTGATAGTGAAGGATGGCAAATAAGCAATGACGAGTTGCTTTCCTCTAAAGAGTCCACCCTCTGAAATTTTGTACAGGAGAATTTTATTTGTTTTTTCTTTCAGAAACGAATTCGGCCCATGTATGCATTGTTGGAGCAATGTACTTTGGTTCCGGCTCTGGAAAAAATCGCTGCTTTACACTATATTTGCGAGCATTTTATTCCTGAGGCCTCACCGCCTATGGTTGTCAGTGGTCGCAGGTATGTACAATCCTAGAGGAAATGCAATTCGTTCTTATACGGCAAAGAATTTTTCCTCGCTTGCTCAACAACTTTTGTACGTTAATTTATTAAAACCACGAATAAAAGCACACGAGAAAAAAATAGACGCATGAGAAAAAGGCCTAGAAATTACTTCAAATTATCTCATGCCCTTGAAAAATATCCTTTTGGGTTTATTAAATAGAGTAACGTGAGTGGTCTGATGCCACACCAATTTTTGTCGAGAGTGAGAGAGAGAAACGGAAATGCTCCTAGCCACTAAGCCCTTGAGGTCAATTTTGACGAAAGAAAAGACATCACTCCTAACACCAATATCCTAAAAACGATACGTTGTCAATCTGGAACCGTTCTTTTTGCTCAACAGGTCTTCAATTGCTGCTATTGGCCGGGCTTTATCTCGTTCTAACGTACAGATCGATCCAGCAAAGAAAAGTGATACCGTCGCCGAGGTTGCTCAACAACAGCAATTCTCCAAGCCAAGATGACAACAATGAAAAGTACGTGGCAGTGATATTCACTCATCGTTGGTAGAATTTGGTGTTTTAGCGATTTTTTATTTTTTCCCCCGATTCGTTAGTCCCTCTGAAATACGAAATGGAAAAACTTTGGTGAAAATCAAAATATAGTTGCTAGGGAAATAAGGCTCGCCCGGCAGAGGAAACGGCAATCCTGAATGGGCCAGTTTTGCCAGGCCACAAGCGGAGAATAGGGAGAAACCTCAACTGATAAAAGGGGAAAATGGTTGTTTTTTTTTAATTAAAAAAGGGGGAAATATACAGGGCCCCACTTTTTCCCATTCCTTTTTTTAATACGCATATTCAATTATTTTGCGACTTCAACAAGGTAATCTTTGACTCAGTTTAGCGAAATTTCCAGAGAGGCACTTGGCAACATTGGGCCTACCCATGGGTCAAATTTTACCATACCATATTCTGCCCTGTTCTCTGATACCGCCAATTATCTGAATGTTTGCAATGAATTTCCAACCCAACGGCTGATTCGATGCACGAATCAATTTCATAATTACAATTCCAACCCACTTTTACAGGTACGACGACATCACCGACGTCCTGGACGACGGACTTCCAGCGCCATTGCTGAATGACAATCTCTCAGAGCTAGATCAAGACACTATATTGGAAATGTAGTCGTTTGATGGCGTCGCGCTGTGAAAATGCGACATGTTCACGTTTGACCTGACTGAAGCTCTGAATGGAGACGATAGCAGCGGTTGATTTCGCCGAATACATTGAGTAACTAACTCCAAAAGTCATGAAACTCTGAGTGAAGGCCTCAGGCCTAGTGATCTCAAGCAGAAAATTATCAACCTCTTCGTAAAGCCTGTTGAGAAGACGTTTTGCAATTTTCCTGTCAACTCTAATTACCAAAAATATACTGAACTTCTTTCTTCGCTAATATCATTTACAGATCTCCGATCAATGAAGTACGAGCTTATATTCCATTGATAGCTCAACCTCTTTTTGATGGCCATGAAGTTACCATGAATCGTGCTCATAATGAGTTTTTTCTATCTGTATAATCAGCTCCTCTGTATATAAATGGACGATCTGTTTTATAGTTTTGTAAGCGCTCGTTCCAAGTTAATACTAGAAACAATAACGCGTTTTTGTACTGATCCCGTCTAATGAATTGTAGAATAACAAGTGGTGTATTCTGTACATAATGAGAATATAGTACACTGGACGATAAGTGTCTACCGGTGAGGATTTATCAATCCTCAACAATTGAAACTGTATTAAAAATAGCCTGATGAAGCACTGTCTGATCAAATATATATTATAATATATAATCATGCTATCGTGTCGATGAGATCGAGAGTCGACAATCTATCGATCAGCTTCAAGTCAAACCCACTCGTCTTCGATTTCTGCCGACATTACCACCAAACTCGCCCGTTCACTTGAAGGCAATAACGTTTCAATACCCCCTACAATTGTTTGAAAACCAGCTCAAAGCTGGCTACCATAAATGTCCTGTCCAGGTACTACTGTATTAGTGTGTCATTCGATTAGAGCATCAAATTCACCTCCTACAATGTTACCCTCTAGTTAGACTTTACCTATTTATAAATGTGATATTTGTGTACAGATTTTTGATTGTAAAATATAGTTTATTAAAATACTTCTTGGAAAGAAAAAATTGTTAACCACGCACCCACAATTCAAACTACCAGCATCTCCTTATAGAGGATTTTTTCTGACCTTTTTGGTGCTAGAAAACCATGTTGAATATATGTTCTACAAATTGTAAAAGGTTTTTAATCTATAATCCACGTACGAGATCGAAAACTCTAAAAAAGACCACAAATAATGAAATTGGCTCATCTTCATGTTATTTTTTCAACGAGAGACGCTTATTCAATCTACTAAGGTGTAATGCTCACAAAGGTCAATGTGTATGGGTACAAAAAAACATAATTTAATCCTTCGACAGAGATATGAGACAAAAATTATATCAAAGGACGTTGAAAATACTTGAACACTCATTCATTTACCAATAGAACGAGACTATGTACAAATCGAAAGGCAGCCGAGCTCATTGGGAATCGCTGGACGAGCTGCTGCTCGAATCGCTCGACATGACTTCGACGTCTTCGTTGTCTTTTGTATGGTTTCTCGTATCCATAGGAACGGAGCCTTGTCCGACAGCCATATGTATCTCGCCGGACGGATGCCACGCAAACTGGTTTTGCTGAGAAGCAGGAGGTTCTGTAACAAATTTACCAGCTGGAGCAAAAAGTCGAATAATCTCAGCCGGATTCACTGAGAGATTTTCACTTTCAGCCATAACATCAAGAAACATTCTAGTTCACCGAGGATGCTCACTAGCGCAGTCTGCGGATCACTTTTTTTAGTATTTCACGCATGACATGTTTTCTCATTTTTTGTAATTAAAAAATGTATTAATTTATTTCATCTAGGATTCAGTTTTATACATATTTGTTATTACGCATTTATTTATTATTACATATTACTCATATTTTATTATTATTGATTATTGTTTATTATTTCAACTTTTTTATTGTTCCCAGGTATTAAAACTCATTTGTTCATATTTTCCCCTCAAGTGAAAATAAGAAGGATTTGTCGCCTCTCTCTTGCAGAAAATTGTCGAAAACGAGCAATAAAAACTCATTGTGAATGGGAAGAGAAAATTGTTCAAAAAATCATTGTCACCAGTACAAACGTCCGGCGATTTTGCTCATCACGCCAATAATTGTTGGCCATAACGACCCTTTTTTTGTAATATCCGAAGCAGGGAAACAATTATAAGTCTATTTTCTTATGCAGTGGCATAAGGGTGCAAAAATTAAGCACATAATTTTGGGATTGGTAAATAGAACAATAGAGAAAGATAAATACCTTGATGGTGTCCAGATCTATGCATATCGCCAAGCTGGGACGTTTGCTGGAGCATGTGTCCATTAAGAGGTAGGTCGCCGGCTGTATGGCTGAGCCGGCCGAGAAAGCCGAGTCTCATTTCCAAATCTGAAAACCAGATAATTCTTTCAAATAAAGGGCTTCAGCTATCATAAAATACCATTTTCAAATATATCAAAAGCATCAACGGATTCAAGTTCAATGAGGTGTTTGTATGGTTCAGAAAATCGACATTTTTCAATACTTGTAGAAGATTATGATGTCGAATTGAAGGAATTGAAGGGTTATGGCGTCGAATCGACATTTTTAATGCTTATAGAAGACTATGGTCCAACACAAGAAAATTACCTTAATTTACCTGTTATTCAACGCACATGGTGGAAAAAACGAAAAAAAAAATGGAAGAGGCGGGCGTTTTTTGGTAAACTGTTTATATTAACATGTTGACAAGAAAAAAAACGAACAATTACTATACCGTTTGCACAAGAATATGAGACCAAGAGATTGCTACTGATGCTGGCCTAAACGGGGGAATTGATTTTACAAATAAAGCATTTAAAATTAGAGGAATTCCAAACTATATTTTTGTCTCGTATTCTTGTGAAATGGGATTCCACAATCTCAGCGCAAGTGATTTAGTATGAAAAAATATAAATAAAAGTAAATAGCACCATTTGCAGATTATCAGTTAAATAAAAACTGAACAATTTCCAGTGAGGAGAGTGGGTTCCCTACATTTTGGCTTATTTCTAAGAGACAACCTTCATACTTGAACGTTATAGTTCAAAAACATTTTAAATTTAATACAAACCTGTGGGATAAGGGCGTCGAGGGTCGCCAGGTTGCCACGTCAATGGAGCGCAGACAGCATTTGACGCGCTGATACGGTGAGCGAATTTGATAAGGTCTTCCGACGGTACGGGCCTTTTATTAGATCTATTCACAGACTGCAGTTTTTGCTTAGCTTGGTATATAGCAGTCGCCTGAAATAAATCGCAAAGGTAAGTAGATTATGTTCGAACATTAACATTTTCCCATTTCGAGTATATTAGTACTCACCAAAATCTGCTCGGCCTCTTTTAACTGCCGTTGAAGATGCTGAATATCCTGGTCGAGCTTTTCAACTTCGGCTCGCAAGAGGTCCATTTTCTGGTTGATTTTCGCTTGTTCGGCCGCCACTTTCAACGTCTCTTTCAACTGGTTGTCCTTTGCGATGAGGAGGTCCGTCAGTTGAATTTGCTCGGGGCCGCATAATTTCTGATGTTTCATCGCAATTATATTGTCGGTGATTTCCCTGCAAAAAAAAACAATTTTGGGTTGAAACTGTCACAAGAATTTTGGTAAGTATAATAAGAATCAAATATGATTGAAGCGAAGGAATAATAAAGCGCTGTAAATTTTGCTGCGTTATCAAGCTGAAATTCACTATTCCGCCGTGAGAAGCGGATTCAAAGTTTTCGAAAGTTATTAGAAGAAAAATCTGAGAAGAAAATTTACAATTATGACGGGAAGCTTTCCGTTCTTTCAATGTTCAAGGAGTATTCTTAAGCTGGAAGTACTTATTCTCGCGAATGTAGTAGGACATTGATAAAAATGCCAACCTACTCAAACCTTTATCATGCTCAATCGAACATCTTTAGACGATTGCGGGGAACGATGGCGTGATTGAACTGTAAAGTGCGAATCAAGAAATTGTTCTACATTCTCTTCCTCTTCTACGAAAAAATATCAGCGCCTCCGTTGTAGAACATGCGCCATTCAATATTGGCCACGCAATTATAACTTCCGCCTAATTAGCATTGAGAACTTACTTCGAAATCAACGTTATGTCGTCGATTATGGAGAGCAATTGCTCGCCAGTGCTGACACTGCTCGACGTCCGTGCCATTATGTGAATATAGAATTGACCAAAATTGTCGAATTTTCAACAAACTTAGGCGGAACGCAAATGCGAACGAGCTGACGCTGTAAGTACCGCTACTGGTTGCATTTCTAGAGAACGTTCGTGGAAATAAATCGAAAAACCGCTGGGAAATTTTCGCTTCTGAAAAAGCGTTAATTTATAGTAAATAAAAGATTGATTCGAGCAAATAACAGCGACCGTAATTGAATAAAACCCATAACAAAACTGGAAATGAAATGAAGCGGTTTAGGTTAACCATTAAGAAGGTTAGAATGTGGAAGGTTAGCAGCAAAGAGTATGAAAGAAGTTCTGGTACCGCTCAGCGGTTTGTGGGAGGAGCCAACGAGGAAACTTGGTCACGCCTTTAAGGCTCTTTTCATCCGCCATTAAGAGCTCCCGATTCGAAGCGAGAATTTGGTCGAATTCGACTAAGGTGGAATCGTTGGAGAGGGAAATCGTTCGCTTTAATTTTTTGCTGAAAGCAGAAATTCAATTTTGCAAGCAGCAGTTTTATTCGCAGTTCACAAAAAAAAATTCCTTTGATCTCAAAACCTATTCGTGATGTGATACGACGTAATATTTAGTGGGCGCCTGAAGAACCAGTGAGTGACAGATAACTTCGCCTGATATTTCCTTTCTGCATTTACTTACTGCAGAAACTAGAGAATCAAAGAAAAGGCCACAACGAACTTTTGACTCAAAATGCTTTTAGAAGGAAGATGCTTACAAAATTATGACGATTATTGTCATTTAAAGGAATATCTACCATATTGCCAATATCATTCTAATATAGTCATCTACCGTTCCGTACCGGTCTAAATTGACACGTAAATCATGCTTATATCCAAATTAAACCTAGAGTTATCATCACTTTATATCCAAATAAGATAAATAATAAAATTAAGAATTCGCCAAAGGGAAGCAGCTAAGTAAGAGAGAATAATAACTTACTCGGCTTCAAAAAGAACTGTCAACATACTCATACTGAAGGTAAAAACCTTTAAAAAAAAACTTTTAAAAAAATTATTATATTATACAAGAAGTCAACTAATAATCTGCACCAAGCACCCATAGACAGCATGGCGAGCGTAACTTCATTTCCACCTGCTTGACAATCCTCCATATCCAAATTTTCTGATCCTGATCTTCGGTTCCCCAGAATGATAGCTGGTCAGAATTTCCCCATCTCCAGGTGCCGTTTGAAAAACTAGGAGGAGCTTCAAAGGGTGAGAAAAAGAGTTCATTCTTGTTCTTTTATTTCATTTAGAACTGCCTCTGGCATATTGCCGCCTGCACATTCTCTCCAGCAGCGTCAATTAGCTTTTCTCATAATGAAAACCATGCAATTCAGGACCATTGCAAAACTATTGCAATCGGTTTGCGAATTGCTTCCAGTTGAAATGGACTTTTTCACCTGAAAATGTCACAGAGACGTGGAACCTTGAATCCCCTTAAAGGCTCTTTGACGCTGGTTTGTAGGTTGGAAGAAACGGGATGTATTGGGCGCATTTTATCCTGGAAGAAAATAATAGATAAACTGAGATGGAACATTTAGACAAATTAAGTCACATATTGTTATGTTGGCAACACTGGCCAGAATTAAAATTCACTATTCAACCAAAAAAAAATTAATGAAAATAAAAAAACTACAAGACAAATGGGGCAACAGCAGTGTTACCAAAACTTAAGATTTTTCTGATATTTAAGGCATTTTCATGGAGTCTATAGAAAAACGGAAAACCTTAAGACTAATTAATTAATTAAATTGAATTTTACAGACATTTCTACTGATTTTTAGAAAACGTTCATGGAATTTTGAATAAATCTATTGAAATTATTTGGATGTCTCCGGAAAACCCACAATTCTCTGGTAACACTGGGCAATCGATCAATCCTCAATCCTCTTTGCTGTTGCTTAGCAATAGAGGTTGTTTAGAGGTTATGACAGTGCAAGTTCTTGACTATCGATTATGATTCCATCCAGTGAGTCTTATTTCTTAAATGCAAGTGCAACAGTGACACAGAATTATGAACAATGAAAATTTTTACGAACCGTCGTAAGAGTCCCATGCCAATCGGGAAATCATATGTGCTTCTCTCATACGGCCCTTCCACCACTTCTGAATCCAGTTCCATCTGGTTCTTCCATTTTGTAATACCTCGCTCTTCATCCGTACCTAGAATAAAATCTACATTAAGACCATTTATTCTTAAAGAAAATCAAAGCATATTATTAAATATAGACCTGGAATCACGTTGTCTAAGAAACAGCCCAAAAAGCCCCCCACAAGGATGCTAGTGCTTAAAAGCACTGTAAGCACGCTGTCGGCAATTTCGTTTCCAGTTTGTATCGCGTTTGGATTCGCCTCCATCCATTTAGGCAGCACCTGAAAACATAGAACTCTAAATAGAAACACAATCATAAAAACTAAAGGAACTCTTAAATAAAATCAAGTGCTGAAATCCGCTCACCAATGAGAAAAACATTGAAAACCCAAGGATGTAGAGGTTTCTGGAGCTGTTCAAGTCGACATATTGAAGCGCTGATAAACCTTTAAACAAAGATGAACCTTCAAAACTGATACCTACTTGTAATCGTGAACATTTTCCTGATATTTGATTGTCTTACCAAAAGCTGCAATCATTCCAAACATAACGCAAAATATTCCACCCACGACCGGTTGGGGTATGACTATGAAAAAGGCGCCAAATTTGTTTATAACACCTTGCAATATCATCAAAAGACACGCGTATTGGATTACACGACGGCTTCCAACCTAGAGGAAATGTGATCATTCAAAATAATTTCGTAATAAGATAGAACCATTCGGCTAAAATTGGATGACTGTGAAGACGAACTTTGGTGACGCCTATGGCTCCCACGTTTTCTCCAAACGTGTTCGTTCCATTACCGCTGCCCCATAGTCCCGCCAAGACTGTCCCCAGACCTTCAATTCCGATGCCTCGGTTGATAGCATGAACTGGTGGAGGTGGTGCAGCTGCAATGAAGAAAGCACGTTTAAAGTTCCTGAGATTATTGTTTAATACTCCAAAACTAGTAGGGATGAGATTTTTATACGTATTCAAGCCTAATCAATCAATACGAGGCTTACCACACATTTTTGCCACAGTTGGGTAGTAGCTGATTGATTCAACAGTACAGGCCAAAACCCCAGCCAACATTCCCAGTACGCCTGCAGCGCTAACTGTCGGAAGACCCCATTGCCCTGAAAAATTACCAATGACTTTAATTCTACTCTCAATTACATCAAGTGTATACTGCACAAGCGTTGAAAAAATTTACCTGGATACGGAACTCTGAACCAATCAGATTGCTCCAAGATTTTGATTTTGACGTCGGTTCGCCCTGGGTGTCCTGGTGGTAGAACGTCGGTCACAGTCAAGATGAGACTAATCCCCCACATTATGGCGATAGTAAGTAATACCTGCAACCACAGTTGTAAGCACAATGAGCAAAAATGGTATTGAGGCGTCAAAATTACAAATGCTGGCTGTTATTGCAATGAAAACAGTAATTCCTTTTTGCACATCCTGCAGACTCAATTTTAAGTTGCCAGAGTCAGCGATCTGTAAGTCTGCAGAGTTGTCTTTGGAGTCGCATTTTTCCATAAGAGGCACACATCTCAATTGAAGCATAAAAATACTATTTTTGTCTCATGGATTGTTGCTGGCAAACTTCTAATCAGACCTGCCGGATCCAGACCCACTGGCATACATCAGGGTGCTCCTCAATCAACATTGATGACATCATTGCCTTTCACTTCAGTTAGAAAGCTCAAATTCAAGAATCACCGCCTGACAGGAAACTCACCGGGAACAGCTTGAACAAGTTGAACCAAATGACATGGAATCCTTTTAGTGAACTGTATGTCACACTAGGTACTTTCACTTCGGTTAGGATTTGAGAGAAAATTGTCAACAGCGCGATGGTCCTGGGAATGAAAAAATAAACTATCACATCTCCCATGGGAAAATATTTTATTACTATAAGAATTATAAGAGAGAAGTTAGATTAGTTACCCGACTGCAATACCCCAGTGTGTAGATGCAGCGTCGGCTGCATTGGTAAATAGTGAAAGGCCAACAAGCGAGACAGTGGGGACTATTGTAAGGGGAGTTATCACTTTGAGAATCACCCCCATAATACCTTCGAAAGATACTCAAATGACAAAAGGCACAACATTACATCAAAAGGTAAATAAAGACATCTGGAATTGGTAACTATTGCAGTAGTTGGCAGAGCATTTACCACAGAATCCGATGACCACTTGCACCAGAGCGGAGACTGCGATCGCCCCTGAGAGCTCTCTCATTCGAACCTGCCACACTTCAGTTCTGTTTTCTTGCGACATGCTCTCTAGAACGCTAGGCTCAGGACATCTCCACGTTGGTAAATTGAGGATGGCCAACGTCGGAACCAGGAACGATATTGTTCCTCCTTGAACGATCGGCAACCTTCAAAGGTAATAGGTTAGATTTACAAAATAGTTCAACTCTTGATTTTATAGTATCGACATTGCTGGCACGGTCTAGAGGTTACCTGCAACCAAACGTTACTTGCACATATGTGACAATTCCAGTGACGAAAATCATTGTTGAAATTATGTGACCTCGGGCCGGATCGTCGTCAGCCATGCATAATGCTGGAGTCAATATGAACGGAATTGACACTATGGCACCAATCATTGTGAGGTAATGCTGGAAGTAATTTCAAAATTGAGAAATTTAAAAACGGGCGTACAATTGAGAATCGCATGAATTAATGCATTTGGTGCATTCCCATGTTTACAGGACCACTCCCCACTCATTCCTCATTAACATAAAAAATATCCCCTACCCACAATCCTCTCATTCTCCACTCTCTCCTTCCTTTCACCAACCTTTCACTCTCTCCTACTGATCACCAATCCCTTTCACTTTCTCCACCAACCCATATATCTTTCTCTCCTTCCTATTCCCAACCCCGTTCACTCTCTCCTTCCTTTCACCAACCCCTTTCACTTTCTCCCCTGTTCACCAACCCCTTTCACTTTCTCCCCTGTTCACCAACCCGTTCACTCTTGCGTCCCGCTCACTAACTTTCACTATCTCCTTCCATTCCCAACCCTTTTCACTCTCTCCCCCTTTCCCCTATCACTCCACTCCTTAACCAATCTCACACTCTTTTCACCATCTCTCTTCTTCACTACTCCCGTACGTTCACGCTAACCTGAAGAGCCATGAAGATGCTGAGGTACCATGGTGGAGCATCGTCAATCCCGTACGTGATTCTCATAGCAGTGTCATCTTGCACAACTGCGTCTCCGTTATTAGGTTTCTTTTCAACCTGCTCATCAACCACATCAGTCATTTCGACAACCTGGAAGTCGAATCGAAATTCATACACCTTTTCAAATCGAAGCTGATTCTTGTCATTTTTCGACAAGGGTAATATAATTTAATATCACTTATTTCTCAGCGACTATTCGATGTGACTTAGACTGAATCGAAAGCGGAAATTTATCACCCGTGCATCGAGTGAACTCTCGTTTTCCAATGTGAACGTCCTTGTATCATTTCGGTTCTTCGTTATTTTCCGTCCGATAAACAGAACGACGTTATCTCTCGAATGAGCCATTTTAAGAGCCGAGGCCTAATTGTTGTCTTTCATCAGGTTTTATGGATACGAATGATTCCGACATGACAGATGGGATGAGTACGTAATGTAATTGCCGGAAAGGTGTTTACATCAACGTGAAAGAGAATCCGTCTGTTTGACGTCTGTTTCGAGGTTCGTTCAACATTTAAAATGCGATGGAATAATTAAAAAAAAGAAACGACGGCAATTTTTAGTACATGCAGGTAATCCTTGGATTAATTCTAATACTACAAAGTTAATGTTCGAGCGCAGATTAATTTAACGAAAGAGTTGCAATTACAATTAAACATCGCTCTAGATTCAAATTTATTTTATTTGCAAGTTTTTTCGCATTACATTAAAACGGTAAATCGGTCGAGCGTTTCAAACGTCAAAACACGGCTATTCTCAATCGTAATCCTTCGGTTTGAAATTTTTTTCCACTTGTTACCTAATTGATTTCCCACGCTTTCACGAAAATCGACCTTCAACCGGACAAACATTTTAATGAGACTTCATTAGTTGAGTATGCGTCTGTTCAACGTGCGGATTGGGTGGTGTGTGAAGGATGTTATGTCTGAAACTATAAAATGTAATGTTGATGATTGGAATGTATCCTGTAGAAGAGGATCCGTTCAGAAAAAATTAGTTGCCTCGAAAAAATACTATAATAGAAAATAGTAAAGAGATTTTTTTTTAAATTGAGAAAATACAAACTTTTTTCGTAAAGAATTATTTTTTCGTACGCAAATTATTCGTCCACTCGAATTTTTGTTTAAAATGATGCAGGTTTCATTTATATGTGTCTTGTGAATCGGATAATACTACTTGCGATTCGACGAACAAAAATTATCGAAATTAATGAAATGCGGTTAATTTCCGTTTACCCGGTTCTAGTGGGACGATCGTTAATTTTTATTAAGGCGAGTGACATTGTTGAGCCTAAGAAAATATTGACTTTGCAAGGAACCAATAAAGATTATTGAAGGGTCGATGGATGAGACGAACGAGACGTCACTCGTGATGACAAAGCAATGGGTAATTTTCTAAATGAAAAGTCAGTAGCTAACGTTAAAATATTTTTTTCGACTAGAGCGATAAAATAATTTCAAAAAATGTTTTGAACAATTGGACATTTAATACCGCAAGTAGATTTTTATTGAATTGTGAGCGCTTCATTCAGATTTCCATCAGCATATCACGATTCCTAACCACGGAATACCAAAATGTCAAAATTATCGCTTTTCCAATTGATCTACATTGTCGTTTATTATTTTTCATTTTTTTTCAAAAGAGCTTTTGCAAGAATTGTAGGCTGAGCAGGTATAAGATGCCGAGCAGGTAGAACAGAACCTGCAAAGACGTTGTGGGAGCGAAAAGAGTATTTTTACATCCACACGCATCACTGAGAGGAGAGGAAAAATAAAATTTTTAACGTCAACGTAATCCTGAAAAAATGAAATACTTATCAAACTTGGTTTGCTGACATTTTCACGAGTCTATTGTAAAGAATAAGTCTTCCGTATAGAAAGATATTAAAAAAAAAAAATTAACAGCCCTTGTATCAGATAAAGTAAGATGCATCTATAGGACCGACTGTATAAAAGCGTACAATGATTCTATTTAAAATTCGAATAAATAAATTGACGCTAGAAATCAATTGGTGCGATTCTACTGGGCCACTTACGCTAGTTCCCTCTTCGGCTCCTTCTACCATTTCGGTTGAGTTGCGAGCGACTACTAATTCGAAGAACCGCCGTCGCCGACTGAGCCGCCTCAGTCTTGGAGACAGATGGGGCGTTTCTTTTCTACACTCCTTTATTAGAGGGGGAAAATTGTCGAGGCGAACTGTGAAAATTGATCACTCGCAAACGCCGTTGAAAACGATATCCCGGGCGTTTTATCGATGAAAAACAGATAATTCAGCATATTGAAGAATTCCATCAAACTTAACCCGTCTTCTACATTGCAGTATTTTCTTCAAAAAATATTTTCCAGGTGAAGAACAAATTTTGCATCAGTAGCTGGATGAATTGGGAAACACATTTCGCATTTATATATTAAAAACAAAAAAATTTCTCCAATTCCAATAGATTTTATTAACCTCGAAAGCATTACCGCTCTCACGATGACTCGTTTGAGTCGGGATTCGAGTCTACAATAATTTACTACGTGAGATCGTCGATATAACAGACAACAATTCTCGCTCAGTTGAAAGTTAAACGAAATCATAGTCGGTCTACTCGTCAACGAAAAATTTAATTGTGAAAATCGGACCATTTTTCCCCCTTAGGAAGACTCGAAAACGAAATGTTCATAAAATGGACTGTATGTGACACTAACAATTAATATCCTCCGTAAGAAACAAACTAATGCCTTGGCTATTCAAATATTGATCGTTACAGACTGTAAAAATCAAAAAATAGAGAAAAAAAAACCCGCTTGAAATTTATTATAACTCGAAATTACGGTGTGCCAATCGATAAATATCAACTGTCCGTCTTACTTGCCACTATTTCAAGACCGTGATCGCTCAAATATTGATTCTTTGGTTGATTGAAATTAAAATAAAAACGCTGCAAATTATCGCACAGTGGTTTATTATTCCTTTGCTTCAATTAGGATTCAAGAACCGTCCATTAGTTAAGGTAACTATTCCGAACATTGGTAAACGTTTCCACCTTACAACAGGTTGGATACTATAAGGGAAAACTCCTTAGAACTATAGCAATTTTAATAATTTATATTTTTATTAATTTTCAAATTGAAAGTTAGATTATTAGCCTAACGGTACAGCTGAAGAAAGTGTTTGACGACCATTCGAAAAGTACTGAACGATTTTTTAATAGCGTGCGAAATTTCTTACAATCGCAAAAATTCTATAGGAAAGCTGCGAGAACATGGAATCTATTTAAGCTATCAACGCCATGGTCTCATTCGATCCAGCGTCCTAAAATCTATAGAAATTTAGAGCAAATACAACTTTGTCTGAAAAGCGTAGGAAAATATTAATTTTCTACCCATCTAAACCCATAAAAAATACCCTTGAAATTAAAGCAGCGATTTAATTAAAGAAATAGCAATTTCCAGATCAAGATCAATTTTTGGAGGAAATTTCAAGAATTTAGCAATTATATTTTCCTCGGAAAATTGTTGACGGCGGACAGCTGACGGACAGAATTTTATTAATTTTATATTCGGATTCTAGACGCCTTGAATGGTAAACATCATAATTTGAGGGGGTAGAAATTTTTTTCTTGCACGATTACAATGTTTTATTGTTGAATAATGATCCAAAATTAGGAAGTGCTCGTATCGTGATTGATTAACCAGTGCTCCGATTGGTATTTTCATAGTGCACTAGAGATGAATCGAGCAATTGGATTCGAGTGATCGAATTGTTACATAAGACCCTCATCGGCCGCAGCTGCTTCTGTTTCAGTTCCTTAAGTATCTTCTCAGTATCTTCACACAATATCGTCGAATATGATGACGCTTTTTACCCGAGTTGAACTGTATTTCCGCAGTGTTAGAACCGATCGACCCGCATGGTAAAAATGCATTGCACGATTGCAGACCCGATAAGTTAAGAAAATGCTTTCAAACTAGCATCGGCCATTCACCCGACTCGAATTGAACATAACCCATAGTGCACATAGTATCCTTATAAGAGTCGCAAATTCATTCATTGGTGAGTCGCATTCATTGGTTGGTCGGTGTGAGGCAAACGAATTGAAGTTGATTACGGAAAATGTGCTATCGTGACCTTCTCTAGATCGACGTCTCCTCATCTTCACTCGCACTTCTTCGATGGACAGGCGATTGCTAGGGTGTCTTCCTTCAAGGATCTCGGCGTTATATTCGACACGCAGCTGGCGTTCTTCTCTCACATGGACGACGCTTGCTCTGGAGGCATGCGTGCTTTAGGCTTTTTGAGGCGTCACACGCGGGGCTTCACCGACATCGATGCTCTGGTCGTGCTGTTCAATGCGTTGGTCCGCTCGATCCTTGAATACGGATCTATCGTTTGGTCCCCGTTTTACGCGAATGCCTCGGATCGTATCGAGCACGTTCAGCGTAAATTTCTTCGCTATGTCGCTTTTAGCCAGGGAGTGAACTGGACAGACTTCGATCCCGTCGCTACTATGGCTCTTTGCAATTTGAATCCCCTCAGTCACCGTCGCCGTGTTGCCGATTGCGCCTTCGTAATAAGCTACTGAAGTCATCGGTCGACTGTCCTGCTTTGCTGGAGCTGATCACCTTTCTTATCCCTCAATATCGCACCCGTTCTACCAGTATATTTCACATTCAGACTACACCTACTAGCTACCTCTACAATAACCCCCTTCTTCGTGCACTTAGAGCATTAGATGCTGCTCTCTCCGACAGTGACCAGGATATTTTCTCAACCTCTTACAGACAACTGATCGCTATTCTATGACATTTTTTCTTCAGAGACCGAGCAACGCTGTTTATCAATTAATTTTAAGTTTTCATTTTCATTTATTTTCTTGTGAGTAGGACTATTATTTATGTTACGTAATTTTGGGCTCTCGAGCCCGTATCAATCTAAATAAATAAATCATTGGGTACGCAGATCTTTAACACGTATATTATACAACTAATTTGCAACGAAAACTATCATATAACATTTTTGCCATCCTAGAAAATTCTAGTATGTGAATAATGGAAAAAATACACAGTTCTGCAGCACGGTCTGTGACTTATTCAGGAAGCAAGGGACTCTTGATTCGCCTCGGAAAAAATTAATAGGTTTCTTAAAAAGTTGAGAATTTTGATAAAATTTCTATAAAATAAAAAAAGTAAAGTTCTCGAAAGATTTCTAATCGCTAATTTCGCTGAAATGTTTTAGAAAAAGTTCTCACAGTAAACCTGTGTGTACACACAATACTTCCAGGATATAAGTGTTCAACGTTTTTTCAATTTTGATCTTTAAAGCCGTATGATTCAATATTTTAGGACGGTTAATGTCTTGGTTTTTTTATTGATTTTTTTTATGCCAAGCGGATGACGCATAATTTTTTATCAATTGGCTCACCCATCGTACTTTCACGTTATGAGCTTTTTTTGGCTATTCCTGACTAGTGGTTATCCCTTATTTTAATTTCTGCCGGCCGCAAAAAGAAAAAAAAGTATATTTGAACGACTGAGGTTTTGAAATGTTTATTATGTAGAGTGGACTTCACTCGATTTTATCGTCAGTTTCATAGACAGTACTTCCGCGTATTCAATCCATTTTGTGCTTGTTTTTGGGTCTGTGACTAGTTTTTCAGTAACGATATTCTACTGTACTAACGTTGCAGCGATTGAATGAGATTTCGATTTCCAAACATGGATTTACGCGTGATCTATTGCATACAACTAGTAACAATTACAACTCTTTTCTTTCGTCGATTAATCATTTCAATTCTGGACTTATCTTTTGAATGTTTTCTTTGATTTAGCTCCGCCTGCTTCCCTATATATTGTGCGGACCTGAAAAGGGCCGTTGATATGATTTAGAAGTGGGAGACCCAGCGATTTCCTCCTCCATGGAACCGACTTCAACTACACTTTCCCTTTATACGGGTACTCAGATACGTATGAACGACCGCTTGCTGACTTCCCAACGTTTGCACTCTAGAAGATGATTTATTCCAGGCGGTGATTTCGATCACGGCAAAGCCGAAGGCAAACGTCATTTCCAAAACTGAGAAAGTGAAAGGTTCGAACGTTGTGAGAGGCTCTTGGTTTTTATCTGAAGAGAATCAGGTTTGAAGTATGCGGTCTATCGGTGGAGGGGCACGCGAGAGTTCAAGTTGACTCATAGTCCGCTCAGCGCCGCGAGCCTTCAGTTGTATGCGCCTCGTTCCAGACAAACGGTTCTTCCAACAATCTGTGTCACGCCTTCCACATCCGCAAACATGCCCAACTGTCCGAAGTGCCAGAAACCCGTCTATTTCGGTAATTTATATCAGTTGTTAACGCTAAAACGATATTTTAAAAAATAAATAAAAAATACGATATTACGGCTTGTGCGTATTTAGAAAAATTATCCTGACGCTTGTCAAGATTCGCGCTTATTTTCGAGCTTAAATTGTTCACGAAGGGGATTGAACGCTACGTTCATTCAAACTACGCTACCGTATATGCGCGCCTTTATGAAGAACAGACTCTTTTCTTTTTTTTTAATACACACTAGTTCATTATTGACTTTTTATATTGAAGGAGAATTACCTAATTATGCTAGATTATTGATTGAATATTTCACAATCCTACACGCAGTTTACCCTTGATTAAAAAACTCGGCTATAGAATGGCTCTTCAATTGCAGTATTAGAAAAATGTACACCAAAACATTGCAAATTATACTGTTAGTATACGCGACGAGTGGGCCTTAATTGAATACCATAACATTGTGATTGACTCAGGCTCTTTGTAACACTTAAAAAATATAAATAAATAAATAAACATTGCCTGGAGTTCGGAAAAAGGGTTTATTTCATTTCGAGATGACCTTTGAATAAATTTATCTGACTCGAATTTTTCGGTTACGTTCAACAGCTGTTCAAACGGCCATTCATAGATAAGCAGGAATGAATGAAATATCTCATATTTCGAGGTTCAATTCACCCGGTTCGGTTGCCGGTAACAATTACTGATGAATCAAACGACTTTCTTTTAACGTGTTTCTTTCGTTTATTATCCCATACACAGAAAGTTAATCAATTATTTAAAAGTCCAGTCCTTCCTTTTTTTGCAAAATTGTTCCGAATATTTTTTTTTATCATTATTATTATTATTATTATTATTTTTTTTTTTTTTTTTGAAAAATGAACCGATGTAGTTTTTGATGAAGGGAAAATTATTTCCGACTGGAGGGCGATGAGAAAATGATGAAAACTGTTCGGCTTGTCACTACTAGCAAAGATGAAGCGGCAGCGGGAAAATTGCTTGCTACGCCCGGCTATTCTCGGATGTGAAATAAGCGATAAAGCGAACGCTCGCTCGCCGTTTAATTGGAAATTTGTCGTCCAAGGTCAGCAATTAGCCTATCAATGACATTAGCATAAGGCGAAACGTGTGCATTTGAAACTCGGTCAGTCACGTAGCGCGGACGAATAACCGAGTTTTTCATATTTTTATTGCCGTATAAAACATCTCAGTCACCAGGGCGGCCAGGATTTTAATTTTTACCTACCTTCCGTATTTATGATGAAATTTATGTAACGCATAAAAATGTTGATGAATAATTTATAACGCATAATAAATCAATTTTCAACGATAAAAGGAATATTTGATTATAAAATCTAGTACAACAGTTTCAATAAGTTCTCCCAACGGAGCTCGAATAATTCTATACACGAAAACTTCGGTTCTCGATTGTAATTTGACGAAGTAAAGCTGCTTCGCCCTTTATAGTGATCTATTTCGGTTTTAATGCGGGTGAAAATTTTCTTGATCGACCAAGACGGCCTCGGTAAAGTAGAGCACATTCTTCTCAAGGGTCAAAGCCATTGAAGCCGAGAAACGGCCAACTGGGCATATTTTTGCGGTTACATCACCGGTGATCTCAGGTTCTTGAAATAATCTTTCGGGTCAACCCAAGGATTGGTTCAATTAAATGTTTACACTATCCATCAAATTTGGACTTACTGAACATTTACGTTTACTACAACTCTGCTACCAGGTCTACTTACGCGTTGAAGCAACAAATTAAATAATAAAATATTTTAAAATCAGTATTAGGCTATGATAAAAACCGGAAAAATAGATTCAAAGATGTTTCTTTTTATTTAATGGTTTCTCATAATTTAATCGGTTCGATTAATATTTAGGGTAACTAATTAACCGCAAGTAACTCAAATACTATAGCTCGAGCTGAAGATTTGCTCTTTCTATAGTGAAGGTTTAGGCGAACCCGTAGAATCAAATACCTGTACGTACATAAAATACTTAGTCACGTCGGAACATTGCTCAATAACAGGAAAACGATGTGCAACAACACTATCCTACCTATAATTTAAAATGTATTCCCACTTTGCCTATTAAACTTCGGGGCTTTTTTAATTCATCAAAAAAATTATGGTAGGTAACTAATAATATAAATTTTCGTTTTTATTCATCGCTCAAACTTGGCTGAATTACTTCGACGTTCGCCAGCAAATGTAGTTAATATTGCGGTTTACGGTTAAGACTGAAAGGACGTCGGGTTGAGATTGTCGTAGGTTGAAAGCGATTCTCGCTGGGAACTGCTAATTAACGCTGCATGAAAAGAAAACACGCCGTTGTAGCAATTGGACCCCGTCTGAATAGGAAGATGCCGTCGAATGAGGAAATCCCCTTCAAATGATTCGCAGATTATAAATAGGTCTCGAGAGAAGGCTTTGGAGGGCTTGTAGTTGCGTCTATAGGTAAGGAAAATAGGATGGTTGGTGTTAATAAGAGCTACAACGGGTGGAAGCGCTGCTGAAGGTGAAGATCAAAGTTATTCGCTACGGTGGTAAACCCGAGGTAAGATACTAATTACAACTATATACCGCGGAATGCCTAAGAAAAGGGATGATGGAAAAGGGAGTTTACGACCGGGATGTTTACACTCGCGTAAATCCGCGTGACAAAGAAACTTCAGCGACGAGACGGCCGGGTAATTATGCTAGATAGGCCTCACCCTTCGTCCTTGTATGATCCTCCGTGTCTGCCACGTCTTCAGCTACGGGCTTCGGTGTGATTAGCTAATGGTACCTTGTCGAAAGCAACACGTGCACACGTCTCAACATGTTCGCGAGCGGAGCTACTTTTGTTCATTTCCGCGCCGTCGTGATAATGTTCCGCTATAGCGGCTCTCAAATCACTTCCTTCGCCTTGCAGAGACAGAGGAACGCACACATTGCTTTCGTAGATGTGTGCGAAGGTGTCGTTCTCTTAATGAAAAGGCGACTCCGGACGAAAAAAGAGCCAAAAGCAAGCCGGAAGGTCCAACGATGAAGGGGAAAGGTTTTGATGTCAGAGATGAGAGAAATACTGCGACTGTCTCAAAAGCTTTTCAAAAGCACTGAAATCAGAATAGCTCCCCCGTCGTCAGACAAGTTTTATCCTAACTACGATGAAAATGTCGAACTACAACTATGCATTTTCCCAATGTCTTTTGTGGAACTCGAGAAAAATCGCGCCCCACCAGAGGAACACTGAAATGTAGCGTTCTCATTAAGAAGTACAATTTAAGCTAATTCGAAACCTACAGCTGTTCATGAAGTGGAGACCTTTTCTCCTTGAATTCTTCAGGGTTGTAATCTGGCTCCTCTCCTGCTGATCAATGAGTTGAGGCTTCACTGAATCACTCTGCTCTGCAAGGTGCAATACGTCTGATAGAGTGGTGATGTAATGCAATGTATCGCCTACCTCTTCCTAAGTTATAAACAAATACAGCAACTGACATTCTCTGGCCGCGTTCTGGGCCCAAAGAAGTTCCACCGCCTGAATCCATCCCTATATAGTCCCGCAATGCAGTTATTCACGTCTGGTTTAGCATTTATTTCATTCAGGACACAGCGATGAATTTTCCAAGACTAACCAGAGTTCCGACCATAACTAGAGCATCTTCCACAATTGATCGTTCATTAATTATTATTAATTTTTTTTTCAACTTATCATTATAATCAGAAATTCGTAAAATTTAAACAGCCGTTAATGGGTGGAGCGATAAAGGTTTATACTAAGGAAAGAATTTATATTGAAAATTTTTAAAAAAAATTCAAATATATTTATCATCTCTTCATTCTTTGTTCGCAGCTGAGAGGAAAACTTCGCTCGGCAAGGACTGGCACGGAGCTTGCCTCAGGTGCGAAAAATGCAACAAAACTCTAACACCTGGAAGCCACGCAGAACACGATGGCAAGCCATACTGCACACAACCGTGCTACAACGCTCTATTCGGGCCCGGAGGTCAGATAATTATTCTTATCAATTTAATATCAAATTGGAGAACCATTGCACCAGTAGAATTCACTGAATAATCGAATAAAAAAATCTTTCATGAAAATTGTGCGAAATAAAGAAAAAAAGAAGACTCCAATTTAAAAAAAATCAAAATCTCTTTAATAAGTAAAAAAATTAAATCAAAAATTGGTTTCTATAAATAGAAATTATTTCGTCGGTATATAAATTACGCTTTTAGCATAGAATTTGCGTCATTAACTAACGCTTGCCAATTTTTCTTTTCAGGTTTCGGACGAGGCGGATCCGAAAGCTACGTCTATAAATAGTCCGACGACCAAAAATCCACATTCTGAACAAAATTGCTTCCTTCTCGTCAATTTTCTCGACTGAAACAATTTGGCGCATCTAAGATCTACATTCCTATTATTCACTCCATTCGCATCCATTCCGGCGTGTTAATTCATTCTATTAATAAAGACTCTTATTATTACTCTAGTCGCTTGTTATCTCATTTTCACTCCGAACGTGACAAGTCATCAAGTATGAGGCTGATTTAGTACGTACTTGAAATTACCTAAAATCTATCTCTACTCAACACTACTAAGGACACCATACGTTCATATCTACCTATACTCGAATTCAAGTTCCCATAGCTCGTACTTCTATGACTCGAAAAAATTAGACGCCCGGGCCACCGCTTCTGCAAATAGATCAAACGGAAGAACCGATTAATTTTCAGATATTTGCAAATTAGTCGCAATGCGTGCCGGAACGACCGTAGCCCGCTCAAACGATTCAGCTACACATGAAACTACGGTTGGAACAACAGCTTTTCCGCCTTGCTACTGCACGGCCTGTCAATACAATACCTACCAACTATTTCCCTGTTGTTGTAACCGGACGGTAAGCGAACCTTTTGCTTTTATCTCCGCATTTAGTCGTTTACCGTCAAATTGTTGATGTTGTGCGTGCGCCGGAAGGCAAAGCGGACCTTGTTCCGCGTTCTACGGAGAACCAAACTAAACAAAAACGTTTTCGAACGCGAGCTGACCTGTTTTCGCGCGCTCTGTTTTCCCGAATTAACTCGCGAATCCTTGAAAGGGCGCACTATCCGTAGCCCGCCAACAATGAAATAATAACGAGGTAATTCCTGCGGTGCTGAGCTGAGCCAACCTCTGAGCTCTCAGTTGCGCGTAATTACCAGACCTGGCGCCCTGTTTGTAACATGGGGTTTGTAATTACTTGGATTAAGCTCGCTAGTCGAGGAACAACACTCGAGGATCGAGCAGTTCGGGTTTGAAGTCACCGTTTCCAACGAATTGAGAGGCGCGAGGAAAACGATAATTCTGCAATGAAATACGAATCCGACACGGTTTCATTTCTGGATAAAATTATTATGCAGCAATGGTTTATTATTCCTTTGCTTTAATTATGATTTAAGGCGACCATCTACTATTAATAGTAATTATCCTGAACATAATATGTGAACGTTTTCACCTAACATAGGTAACTAAGGGGAAGCTCGTAAGAAACTGTCGTAATTATAATGATTATTTATCTTAATCATATATTTAAAGGTTGAATTATTCGCCCAACGATACAGTAAAAGGGAGTGTTCTAAGAGTACTCAAGTAAGTATAGAACGGTTTTAATAGCTCCATAAACTCTCTAGTTATACCATTACGGAAAATTGTTCAAATTACCACATAAACGATAGCCTCGAAAGCCACTATTAAAGCCATCGACCCCGATATGGGCTCATTCGATTCAGCGTCAAAAAATCTATTCAAATCGATATTAAACACGACCATTCTTCAGAAACGAAGGAAAATACGAAAAACATCAGTCCTTGAAAATACCCTTGAAATTGAGGTAACGAATTGAGCCATTTTTTGGCCATGGATGTTTTTTGGTGAAAATTGCAAATAAATTTTTTTAAATTGGATGTTCGAATTTTAATTTTCAACAAAAATTTTGTGCCAGAATTTCCTCCTTTCGGTTTTCAGTCACCACGTTTTTCAGACTCGTGCGATCGAATGGGGTAAGAGAAATTCAGTTTAGGTGACGATTACTCTCGGACTATAGACCGATCTGACAAGCTTTCCTCATCAATTTTACATTCGTGCCCTATGTCGACGTCAAAATCGAGCAGAAGTGAAGTAGGGGGTCTTATAAGGACGACGTGAACATCAAAGGAATCAGCCTGATCTCCACAAACAGGAGGGTGGGCTAGCTAGATGGATGATGAAGTGAGGCGGAGGCTATTTAAATTGCAGAACAACCCAGGCCCAGGCCAGCTTCTTTTCCACCGCTATTTCCAAGTTTCCAATCGTACTACAAAAACATTCATGTACGAAGACAAATGTACTTCACCTGTGTAATCAAGCAGGGTTCTGTTTTGCAACAAGCCTGGTCAAAATTGTTTCCGCAAAGAATCCACTGTCGGCGAATCTCATCTTCATCACTTCTGTATCGAAGATTTTTGAGTAGGAAGCATAAAATACAGGCCACACAAGAAGAAGCTCAATGATGATGCTTTAATATTTTGCAATTTTTTTTTAAGTATTATTTATTTTATTCTTTTTTTAGTCATTTTATAATTATTATATTATTTATTATTTTATTGAACGACTCGTCCACTGCCTTTATGATAGTAGCATACACACAGGAGTTTTCCCGCTAAAACGACGTTCCAGTGTTGCCAATAGCATATATTATTTGTTGAATCAAATTGGGAATCATGAAACCTTTCTGCTGCTAAACTCGAAAAAATGATGGCATTTGTAAGAAACGTGAAACGTTTTCTCAAAAACCGATTTCGCCTTGCTGCCAGCATTTTGTTCTGAGTTCCTTTACGTTTCAGCAGGACAAGGGACCGATTGAGTTGCCTTGAGCTTGAACAAATAAGCTTCGTGGTTCACGTGTTCGCTCCATAAAACCTCCCACGTAATTACCTATCGTGAGAGGTTTTTCTCGTTAACTCGTGCAATTTTATTCGGCCACCAAAGGCTTTGGTATCAATTTTCTATCAACCGAACAACTCTTTATTGGACGGTCTTTATTGGGATCTTCTAAGCGAGAGTTCGTTCGATACTAAAGAAACGTTTGTCCAACGGTTGCCCTAAGAATGAGAAACAACGACTGTCAAAGGATAAAGTAGCCGTTCAGGGGAGAGGACGTTTATTTTTGGAAAACCCTCTCGCACTGAACTGGGTTTTCATTCTATGATTACTTCTTTTCTCAGTCGTCTCATTTCTAACTGACGCTGTAGATCAATTGATTGTGTAGGCTTTGTTTGTACGAGAAAAATATACAGCTTGGCTCTAAAAGCTTTCAAGGTTTTCAATACGGTCAATAAAAACGGCGTAAGTATATAGTAATGATTCGGTGTATTCATGGTTCGAATAATTCAGTGAAGAATAACTGACAACCATATCAAGCTCGAATAATTAAGAATAGCTGAGAGTATGAGACTACAATTGAATGTGCTAGCGGGGGTAGGAGAAAGAATATTATAACAGGGCTTCTCAGTTTTTTAGTCTATAGCGCTGTGTACTTTTTCGGGTTGACATTTGAACACTGGGCTCCGCTTTATCGAGGTCAAGACACATTTACATTGGGTGTCCATGATAACCAAAGTTAACACCATAACAATGACCATAAATATTGTCAATTGGGGTTTGTTACATGATATCACGAGTTTGGGAACCTCAATTCAGAACATGGCTCCTTGTGCTCATTTTAACTCTAAGTGAGGCGATGAGGAAATTCGTAGCGTCGACGTTAATTCGCCCATCGGTTGATAGAGGTGCCCTCACCGCTGGCGCATTAATATTTAAAACGGCTTATCCGAGGAAAAGGGAAGCGGGCAAAAAATTGGGTAGTTCAGACAAAAAGGAGAGATTTTTTCAAAATCGGCAAACACTTAATTTCACATGGCAGCTCCGGAGATGGGGGTCTTCTCAAACAGAGCGCACCAGGGTCTAATTTGCTCGGGAAAATGAGCGGGAGGGCCGTGGTGGGTGAAAAATAGCACCGTGCCTCCACAATATCCTCATGTTTTAACTGGGGGTGGAATTGGACCCGGAGGGAACTGAGGAAACGTGGGACGAGTTCAAAGGGAAAATTCCACCCCCGTTGAGCTCGCCGGCGAAGGGTTCTTGCTAATTAATGGCAGAATCGCTTAGCAGCCTAACGCTTAGGAGCCAAGCAACCGACCACCCCCCACTTCTCGCATACAGTGTTGCTTCCGAATTCTTCTTTCCGTTTCGTTTTGAAATTTCCCCGTTCACCCGGCCTTTTACAGGAAAAAAACCTTTCCTCCCAATTTTTTTCTTTTTTTGCCAATAAGAAAAACAAATATTGGTTCTAGAGACCGGAGCGAAAGAGGAAACTCTTTCAACCGTTTGAAACCGTTGCTTCGGTTGCCAAGTAAATCGTCGCTTCACCCTCTAAGCATTTAGGCGAAAAAAATTTCCAACGACGTGTGTTTCAAGTCCCCCAGTCGCGTAGGTGCTCGTATAAAAAAATTCCTTCCTTGATTTAGCTATCTGTATTTTTTTTTACGGACAACTTCGAATGGTGGAAGTTTTTTCTACATATTTGTACATGAACAATGTTTACTAGCTCAGTCATGCTTCGTATGCTCACATTACAAGCAGTTGATTATAGCTAGGACGTGTTTGACGAGTTATCCAGCGATGAGGAATTGAGGAAATAAATATAGCGCCAGAGTTGAGAAATACGGACCTTTCCGATGTATTTCACTTAATTTATGTTCGGGGGCTAATTAGCCCCAAAATCCTCGCTTTTCCATTTAAATATAAAAATAAAATAAATGGTCTTCGATGAAGTGCAATGTTTTCATTTTGTACGGAAGAAACTGAAAGAGTGTTCACTAAAGCTTTCAATAAGTTTACCAGCTGAATTTGTCATGACATAATCGCTGTAGAGTTTATATCAAGACACTCACGAAAATTGTTTTTCTTGTAGAGGCGATTCTCTTATTGATTTGTGGAAAAATGGTGAAATAAAGCGAGTAATTTTCTTCATTTTTAACGCCACTGTCCAAGCACTTTCGCCATCCTTACGTTGCAGGCTCGTAGGTTACTTTTTAGCTTATTCTCTTAATTTCTCGATACGCCGAAATTTCACGTATTTTACACAAAACGTTTACTTAAAGATTGAAAATTTTCTCGGATTAATATATATTTTACGCAAAAAATATCAGCTTCTATGCTTGGCGATTATGCAAAAAAAGAGCGCGAAAAACGCGTCGAAAGGCGCGAAAGCTGGACCGTACGAGGTTGAGCGTGTGTAGTGGAGAAAAAGAATAAGGAAGGGTGGGCGAGAGGCGGAGCGAGACGGAAGCTGCATCTTCCGAAGCGTACGAGCGAGATAGAGACCGCCTTGCGAGGATGAACTGCCGGGAGGGCATCGTTCGTTCGAGATCGGCTAAGTTCGGCTTCGGCTGCCATTATCGGCAGGCGGACCGCTGGGAGGTCACCGTCGAGAAGGCGTCCCATTGGTCGACGCCCGCGCGGCGGGATTTTGTCGGTGGAACTACTTCTTCCTCCGCGTTCATAGTCCGCGCTTCCCGTCTTCACCCTCCTCTGCCTCTGCCTGCACAGCGCGCGCTCTAGCAGTTCAGTATTCAACAAGGAGCGTTACAGGATGGGAGTCTTCGCGACGTGTTCTCCGTTCATCGTTCACCGGTCGTCGCAACTGTAAAACGTTTTCTCGCAGACGACTCGAAAATATTTCAGTTCCTCTTCCAAATCCTGCGCGAAATTGTAACCGCGAATCGTTTAAAAAATCCTCGTCGTCCGGTCGTCGTTTTTTTTTCTTTCCGGTTTGTTTCGTACGGTGCGCGACGTGGGCGTTTATTTTCGTTGACGACCGAGAAAAATTTCCGCTGCTATGTGATCTAGGCTGACAGGGGGTGGTGCGCGTGTGCGTTCTATCTAAAATGCCGCATGTGAGCAGCGGGAGCGGCGGTGATGATCTCGGAAGTACTGACGAAGTTAAAGTGTTTAAAGACGAAGGCGAAGATGAGAAACGGAGCTCTGAAAATCTGACTGAAGAAAAGAGCAGTCTCATAGATCTCACCGAATCAGAGGTAATTTGCATTCCAATTGTTAACCCGTTAATTGGACACGATATTACGTGACGCCGTCTGATAACTCTTATCAGTGATTTGCTCCCCTCCCGTGCGCATCATTATTGCCACCGTTCACCTACGCAGGAACAAGAAACGGCTGAGGCATAACCTGTGTTTACATTCGGCCTAAGGATTTAATGCGGGTTTTTACTATCGACGAGAGAATAGTCCGAAAAGCGATAAAACGCATTTGCAAATGAAAACAATGAAAACGCTCGGGGGATTTCTTCGCTCAGTATCGCAAGGTGGAAAAAATTCTAGTCTCTATTGTTGAAGTTAGGACTAGATCGAAATCTCTGCACTTTGAACGAACCAAATTCGGATTTTTGAAATCTCAGCAAAGCGTTGAATAATAGGTACTTCTCGTTTGTAGGTTTCGCCTAGACTTAAATTGAAGCCAAACATTTCCATGTTGAATTTATATATCTGATGTCGGACGGTTCAACCAAATTCACCCTTAGGCTGAAAATTTTTGCGAACACTATTGAAACGCCGATTCAATTACTCGTTTTGATGAGAACAAAATCTCTTATCTTCTATAATTTTTTTCGAAACGTAACTTCATCAGAATCAGACTACCTAAAATTCTTCATTCGTTTGCGCTACTTCTACCATAAAATGCGAGGGAATTCTTGGAATTGACACAATTAGAATTATTTCCCAGCTAACGAGCCGAAAGTTTTAAAATAGTATTCTCGCCATCTGATGTGACTTCAATAAGGCACGCCACTGCAAGTTTTTTCAATCCCAGTAAATAATTCAAGAGGCCCTAATGGGCTTAAGCGCTAAATGAACTCAAGAATATTAACTGAAGTCCCATTATAACTTATAAAAAATTTTCTGGTACGTCGTTTTTAACCTGACGGTCTCACGCATTTGCCAGGCTGCAGGCATGTAATTGTTGTCTTACAGAGGCATGATAATAAACGTTTGAAAAACCATCATTTTCAAAATTTCATAAAATTCGCTTTTTGTACTGATTCTTTGTCAATCTAATGTAAAAAAAAAATTTGGTTTGGCACTTGAAATATTGGAAATTTAACGCTCTTTCCAACAATATCATCAGATTAGAATTTGCAGTGAAATTATGGAAGATTGCGGTTTTGGTGTCGTATGGTCAAAACGCTATAAAATCTTAAACTTGAAAAAAGGGGAAAATCTTGCGGTTGAAAAAACGTTTATAGGTTCGAGAATTCGACTTTAAAGTACTACACACCTGTGCACCCTGTATAACCCCTGAAACAGTCAATGGAATAGCGTGTCCAATTACCAAACTACTAAATACGTTCTAACTAATTAATTTTACCGCTTTAATTTGACGTTCGATTTGTCTTTTACCTTTGGATGGGCAGATACCTGTCCAAAGGTCAAAGAATCCTCTTTCAATTTGGATTGAGTTGGATTTCTATGCGATGTACTGTTGAAAAGTAGTGAGTGACGAAACAAAACAATCTTGCTTTCACGTTCCATCTCAGGACGTGTATTTTAGGGCCTTAGGATATTATATCACGGTGTTCTCAAACAATACTAATGATTCTGCATGTACAGTTGATCCGGGTTTTGAAATTTTCCTCCGTACTGAATCGTTCTACGGTCTACGTTTTAATTGTGAATGTAAGCTAAGAAGAGCGGCCTGAAGCGAATGACGAATAATCTCGGTTATCCGATTGGTTGCAAAACTGGGATAATTTAAACACAATTTCGACAAATACAGACCAATTGATCCCCCGAAAAATAATGTCCCGAATAATCTCCCGATTATTTTAAATTTTATTAAGTTTTTTTTAGGCCTTCGTCTTTGAATAAATTAAAGTATACGATTTTTCATCATTTTTATCATTTATATTGTATTTTCGTGAATAGAATAATAGTGTGATTGGCCTACATTTTTAGTTGATCCCTATCATTTCTCAAAAATGTATTGATTTGAACTCCAATATTTACCTACGATTGATTTCGTAGGCTTGACATGCATTCTACCGAGTTTAGAGCAATTTTTCTAGCTTAGAGCGTTTCAAGCTTTATACACGAATTATTTGACACCTTTCATATGTAATGAATATTTATTTAACAGTGATTACAATTACAGAAAAAATTGAATATGAACAATTAAAATGTGCAAAAAGTTAGCTGCAAGATTTTCAGAATATTTTTTTTTACGGAGATTAAAGCCAGAAATTCGCGCTTTTTTAAAATTTAGTTTTGTAATACTTTTTTACTGGGTGATGGAAAAATAGTTGGTACTTTTGTAGCTCTTATAGACGATGTCAGGTCGGCCTAATGCCGACCTGCTCGTAGCCGTACCGATTCCCAAAAACATTCCTCCTCTCTATTTTTCTTTCGAAATTAAATTATTCCGAATCTCGCTGTGAATTGATTTTCAAAACGTTTTCGAACACATTTTTCTACAAAACGACGAGGTTGACGGACTGTGATTTTGGAAGGTTTTTGATGGAGAAAAAATCGCTCGCCGCAATTTCATACTCGACAGGGTTCCAGTAAAGTATAGGTGCTCTACTGCTGTTTTTTTAGAAGGGAAAAAAGGCTGTAAATCGCTGAAAACGGCGGTGTATTTGTCGACCGCTATGAGATGGCAGTAACAAGTGGGAAGCAGTGCAATTTGGAGGCTCGCCTGAATTAGATACGGCCCGAGCGGCTAGTTCAGTTTACCGACAGATTTCCCGGCTTGTGTCCGTGTAAAATAAGTACGAACTACTAGGTCGTGAAAGCAGCAACAGGCTGATTGCTGAAGTGTTTCCCCTGTTAAATAGAAAAAAAGCAATGAAAAACAATTTGCATGGATAAAGGAATCGGGGGAAGAATAGGATATATTTTTGAACGTCGGACAACCTTAAATTTTCAACTATTGCATTTTTCAGTCATTATCAGTAGACATGTTCAACAAATATTTAATTCTTTTTGTGCGACGATTGACATTTTCTATCCCATTAGGCTCCTAGTCTTCGTAATTTTTGACAATAACTATCGACAGTAAAATGAATTATTTTTTCCAACTGTTTCTGGAGGGAAAATAATTTTTTTCATCGAATTATCGGTTCATCCGGTCAAAAAAGGAAATCTAATAAGACGGGTGCCAATTTGTGTTTAAATTGTCATCCAGTCACTTGCAAAAGTGGAAGTTGTTTGAATTGTTGACTTGATTCTTGTTTTCATGGCTAGTAGAATAAACAAATAATCAATCGTTGCCCAATAAATCACGACATTGCGTCTGTATAGTGCCATCAGTACTAACAACATGAGTATAGCCCAAGAAAAGCGCAAAAAGTTGCCAAATTCTTCTTTCAATTGAAAATCTAATTTTAGAAAAAAAATTAATCAGTTCTCCGCGCTTTGGCTTTGCTCTCGAATAAAACGTTGTCCTTGAAATACTGTCGTCTCGAATTTTTCGATCAACGACGTCAGTTGCAGATCGTCCCTCTAGCCCTGACAGCGATGCGTTACTAGTATTTTAAGTGGACAACATTGAATGGACGAAGTGAACAAATTGCCCTCCCAATGGCAGTCATCCCGGCGCTCGGAATAAGAGCAATTTGTGTTGACATATGATAGCGGTTTATCTGGTCAAACAATGAGCAATCTAATAAGGCGGGTGCCAATTTTGTGTTTAAGTTGTCATCCAGTCACTTGCAAAAGCGGACGTCGTTTGAAACGAATATTGTCAACATCGAATAGTTAATTGACTTTCAATGTTGATGTTCGACCGATTGAGCCGGCGAATAAATAAGTGGTGAATAAATAAGTGTTAGAATTTTCCATTGCGGAAATAAAGCGAGCTTTTGGAAACTGCTTATTCAAAGTTGCCAGAGGGAGATTTAGGTTGAACGAATAGTAATTTAGATTATTATCGATAGCACGTTCGAATATTATACTGCCGGAAGTGGAAAAGCAGCTCTTTTTTTCATTAAATCCTTAGCGAGTGAAATATTAAAAAACGGTATTTCATCAATGGCGGACTAACGAGTTTCTCGCTGAACTTGATTTTGCACAAACCGTTATTTATTGAAACGTTATGAAAGGGTGGAGTAGTAGAGTGGAATGTTGACAGGTATGGTAATACATTTTTGTTTCCTCTAGATTTCCCTTTGAATGGAGTCCAGTGTTTTTTTTTTATGATAGATTTTCATACAAATTTCTGTAAACTTGATTGCTTTGTCACCATTCCGCAGTCTGTAATAATTCCTTTCTTTTGTTTCAGGAAAAAGTTGTTTCTGGTCAAAGTTATTCATCTAGTAAAAATGCGACAAGGAACGATATCAGTCCTGTTTTTGGTAAGCAAAGCGATTTTTTTCATATAAATTTAAAAGTAATGTAAGAAATATTTATCAGCGAAAGTTCAATGTGAAAGCTTCCTCTACACTACCATTTCACTTTTACTTAGCTTCCACATTACTCCAACTTCACTTCCACTTAATCTCCATTTCACTTCCACCTTTTTTCCACGTCATCTCCACTTTACTTCCGTCTTGTTTCCTATTCATCCCTACTTTACTTCCGGCTTGTTTCCACTTCATCTCCACTTTACTTCCGTCTTGTTTCCACTTCATCTCTACTTTACTTCCGTCTTGTTTCCACTTCATACTCACTTTACTTCCGCCTTGTTTCCGCTTCATCTCCACTTTACTTCCGTCTTGTTTTCACTCCCTTCCACTTCACTTCAATTTCAATTCCACATCGCTTCCACTTCATCGTAAACACGCTGTTGTTTCCTTTGTTAAATCATTGCATTCCCTCGTGTGTCAGCAATAATTCGACTTCGTCCAGTTCGCTCCGTACGCTACTTAAGCCTTCACGGTCGTTATTGAATAGAATGGTTTTGAAGATAAAGGCCACAATTAGAGTATACTCCCTTAGAGTTCCTAATCGAAGGTTTTGACGTGAAGGGTAGACGTTGCTCTTTTTCCGCCACTAAACCTGCCAAACTGTGTACATAAAGGGGCACCGAATGGGCTCCGTTGTGGGTGTGGCAACCCAGACGGTTCAACCAACTTTGGAGCCGATCATCCTGTCTTTTGCCAATGGTCGATGAACCTAATGAGGTCCGAAGGTTTTTCAATTTTTATACTGCTCCCCTTTTCGCCTGGTTAGTAATTTTTACCTAATTCCTCTCCGATTGACAGTTTTTCTGGCTATTTTTAGTTCTCTTCTTGTTTGGATATTTATTACCTACCTCACGGAAGTGGTTTTAAAAATTGGGATGAATTTTTACGCGTTTTCTTCGGGTAACAGCCAATTTCACCTAAACGGTTTAGTCGATATTTAAATTGAAGTCGAAGCGCGTGGTTATCTGCTGTTAAAAATGAAAACTGTTTCACCTAATGAAGAAATACATTTTTGACTTGACTTCAATCTTTGGCCAAGATTTTATCTCTCTAGTTGGACACGATCTGTCATTGTCTTCGCTTTCGCTGTAATTATTTTTTTGTCGGCCGACGTGTAAATCGTTTTGCATAGGTATACGCATCCGGTAGCTTCAAATTGGAGACTTAATCATCCTCGGTTTCCTCCTGTTGAATGCGATTCCCAGTCGAGAGACGAAGTTTTGATCTTAAGTAACGAGAAGACGCTTATCGGGATCGAAATGTCGTCGAGCGTGTGCGCACAGCGATGTGCCGACGGAAAGGGAAGATCATTATGCCGTAGTTAGTATGTAGTTATGTGAAGGCGGCTCTCCTTCGAGGATGAAAATGTTTTCTAGACGGTTAGTAGGCAAAGGAACTCCATCCGGCCCTGTGTTGAGTGTGGAGCTGTTTTAAAACTACTCCCGTGTGCGCGTACCGGTCGGTCGGTATACGTATTAGCTATAAGGTGAACCGAGCGGGCGGGGCCCTCCACACGAGCTAACAAGCGACGAAGGTGCCCTATCACCCTTGAAAATCTGAGCCGCTCCAGCTCCTCTTCGATTCTCTTTGCCTATCCGATTTACGATCCTGAAAATTCATTTCTCCGCGTCAATTACGCAGCAGTCGGTTGTCCATTTTTCCACTCTATTGACCCCCGAATTTGACAAAAATCGATATCGTAAATAATGATAAGACCAAAAGTTGTGAGAAAAAAAGAAGAAAAAAAAACTGAAAAAAACTAACTTTAAAAAAAAAATGACTGAAAGAAAAACTAAAAATAAAATATTTTATTCCATTTCCGCCCTTTCAAACTCGCTGTTTTCGAACCTAATTTAGCGCGCTATAATCCGAAGGTGCGAACGTCGTGAAAATCACGTAAATCGTTAAGCGAGAAAAAACACGTCGGTTAATGTTTGAATACCCTCGGGCGTAGAAACAACGACCGGTTAAAATAGAAACAAAAAACACCCGTAGACTGTTATAAGGTGGAAAATAAAAAACGACGAAAAGAAAGGGGCAGAAGAGAGTGGACGAGAGGGGAAAAAACGAGAGTGGAACAGAAAAAAAGTTCCGAGAAGAACGTGTTGTAACAATAAAGAAGGTTCCTGAAGAGGAGTCGGATGGTCCGAGGATTCGAGGTTTTGATAGATAGGAAGCGAGTCTATATAATTATACGGTGTAAGACGTGGCCTTAGCCCCTCGGGTAACTCCCTGCCTATCAACACGGCATCAACTTGCCAAATACCCGCACCTATAAAATGAACCGAGACGAATTATTATTTTTTCTCTCCCCCTTTTTAAAATATACATCGACCGAACGACCGTAACGCTATTATCGTATTTTCGTTACCTCATCGATTACGATTAGCGATGCGCAAATGTGTGCTGTTATAACTTAATTTTTTTTAACCTCATTTTTCCTTCGGGTGGCTCGATCTTCTGACTGGTTTTATCTGATTTTTATTTAGACTGGAATTCAAGGCGGATTAAAAAAACTGAGGGGATACGTCCATTCGGAATTGCTGTGGTTTTACCCTCGTAAAAGTTAGCTGAAAGTTCCTCTAAGTGCGAGATTTTTTGGCTACATCTATAGAAGACATGTCATTATGTCTTCGGAAACCGTACTTGTGGAATATGGGCGAATTCCACAGTTCCCTGCTTCCACAATGTTTCTAGTGCCTTCACACTGCTGTCACTCTCTTCTTTCTCCATTTTTATCTGGACAAGCCACAAGAAAAAATTGGCATATTTCTCGAGCATCTATTGAGAAAATAGCACGTTAAATCGATTAACATGACTATTGAACCGAAATGGTTCACCAAATTTATCAAAGTGGCCATTTTGATTACGCTTAAGAAGCGAATTACCAGGAGAGAAGTATTAGTCAAATCCATTCGTACGCTTCGATTCGCATCCTTCGCCGCTCAAGGATCCTCAACTCTCCTATTTGGTCCGTTTATGGTTCCCCATACCTGCTTATGCCTTCGTATGCGTGTTGCGTTTTATTAAACGAGCCACGAGTGGCGAGAAACAAGGTTTTAACATTTCCAACGGCGGCTCAGCGGTCAGTATCTTTTTCAACTGAATATATTTCCTCGCGGTTTCTTATTCTCGATCCGCGAGCACCTCGTCTAATGTCTGAGGTCGTTACCTAGTTTAGGTAGAACGTGCCCTGTTCATCCGCTTTAACCATAGCGGTAACAAGTTGATGACTTATAGGCATCAGACCTTAAGAGTCGGGATTTCTTCAGATTGTCGGTACCTATAGATTTCCCCCCCCTAGATACATAGTGCGTAAGGTTCTGTCGGTTTGATTTTACTCCAAAATCACTTGTCAGATTACATTATTCGATTGTGAGCGAACTGTATTAAATTTCGATACCTATTTTTCTCGTAATAAGTTCCAAGTTTTATGGCGAATCCGACGTTCGATTCTGTTGGACGTAATTTCGTAGGTACCCGGAATGATGGATATAAAACGAATCGACCGAACGGTTTTATCGTTTTGTGCTCCCATTAAAAGAAGCAATAACAATAAATTTACCATCAACGCGAAACAGATACGTTCGTATCTCGTATTAGGTGAAGGAACCGGTGTCTATTTTATCACTAACGATATTCTCTCTATTCCGTTGCAAAATACGATGAACAATATACGCGATAAAACTAAATAACTTAATAGACGAACACTGAGTGCGATGTATCCCAGTTTCCTAACTAGATTAACACTCTCTTATAGGTTTATGAAAGGTTCTCAGAAATAATAAATTAGCTCTAAATATGTCTAAAATTAATATAAATGTATTATAAAAATTATCGAATTTCAAATCGATGCGTACATTTCTCACGACAGCGTGAAGTTTTTTTCTTTTTGTTATTTATTTGATTAAATTTTCCCATTCTCTTTCTCCGTATGGGTGCACATCGCCCCCGTAGGTTCAATGTCTGTTTGAACCGCCGAATCCCGCGCACGATACGACCGATGACCTAACGACCTTTTAATTGGCCGATGAACCATTTATTGCACTATTTTCTATTTTTCTCATCATAATGAACGCTAAATTTTTAGTTGAGTAGCAGGGGAACTTTAGCAATTTCCTGACGTAAATTGACTTTACCTATTAATGAATATAACTACCTACAAAAACATTGAAAAATTATTAGAAAATTTCGTGTTTTATTTTTTTTGTCAAGAAATTCCTGAAAATGTTGAGTATGAAAAAATCAGATTTTCGGCAGCGCGGGAACGATTTTGCTGTCAAAATTTATCGCTCAAGTTTCGTCTACTGTTTATCATTTAGATTACTATCGGAATCGTAATGTAACGCGCGATTTGGACAATGGTCCGATGTTCGTTTCTGCCATTGTCGCATCACCTTTGGGCTCCTTCTCACCTTCAGATTCCAAATTAGTATGCAACGAATTCGCTCGCCCGCCGTTGCTGAATTTGCAATGAAGTTTCCCTTGTTCGGTGGCCGATCTTTGCGAGAAAGCGCCTTTTGAGAAATCAAGTTTCTTCTGAAAACGATGTTATTTCGTTTGTTTATTTTTTACCCGCTTGTTCTCCCCTCATTTCCAAGAAAAATTCAGAAAATTTCCCAGTATTGAATATGATACTAAATTAGTTTTGTGTCTTCGAACTTTTCGTCTGGCCGAGTCCGAGTTCTAATCGGATTTTTTTTACTTCCTCCTTGTTGTTCTAAAATATCGAAGATCTTTCAGCTGCCCAAAACCGAGGAACTCGGAATTCGTTCTCGAGTCCGCGCTGTTTCGCCTGGCCGCACTCCCGTAACTGATTAACCAGCTACTGAATTAACGTGCCCTTATTATTCCTTCCTTTTGCCAGGTCGGGCCTACCTCGGCGAATATAATTCATGTTATCAGGATTGTTCATCCCGTCTTAAATATGTACATGACGTTTACCGCCTTGAAAATTGAATCCGCGACCTAGTATAATTATGAGGCGGGTTTCATTTTTCCTACTCACGATGAGTTCCGTCAGTCTTCATTCATAGAATTATATTCTAACTCGTATTTGCCTGGATTTTTAACCGACCGAGAAGAAAATTATTCAAGTATACTTGCAGGTTTTTTTCTGTATTTGTTGTCCGCTGGCATCCTTCCAGTAATCGAGGCCCCTGATCGCAGAAATGCCAGAAAACGTTATTTTCAGCTTGACTTTGCGAGCTTATTAATTCTAGAAAAATTGCACGATTTTATTGTTTGGACGTGATTTTATTTATAATTTATCTGCCTATGAGGGTGTATAGCTCAAATTTTATTTAGGATTTCAGATATAGCTTGTAGTGAAGAAGTATTACGAAAAACGTGATACAGATTTTCAACGTTTTGAGGATTTTCGAGCACCGTTCCCAAGAAAAAAATATTACCTTTCTTGCAATTAAAAGTACTTAACAAGAGCTTTTAAACGATACTATACAATTTTTTCTTTGTTATGATAATGAGGGAACAATGCACGTTTTAAACTGAACGTGACGTTTTGTTAAAAATCATTTGAAATTTATTAAACAACACACATAGGTTGAGTTATATTTATTTTACATTTTTGCGTAAATTTCTCTCGTTGTTTTTTAATTTAATTAAATTTTCCCATTCTCTTGCCACGCATGGGTGCACATAAATCGCCCCTATAGGTTCAACGCCGATTTGAACCGCCGAATCCTGCGAACGATGCGGCCGATGATCTTTTGGCCTCTTAATGAGCTGAAGAACCATTTATTGCACTATCATTCCGTATAGAATATCATCGTTTCCCTGAATAGGTATTATCTTATCGTCGATCGTTCTTTATAGCTTTGTCGAATTTTTTCATATGGTTCGGGTCGAATTCCAATTCGTGGCATCACAGGTTGATGGTGTGATTCGCTCGGAAAGCACTCGTGGCAGTTGATTTGGTTGTTTCTTCGCACGATTTCCTTGTGATTGTACTCGGGAAAATTGCATGGTTACGAAAGAAACTGCCCACAGTTCTATACCTTCGGGTATAAAATGCTTTTTCCAAAAATGGTCCACATTTAATTGCATCGGTTTTCTGCTTTGTTTTCGGAGGATTCTGTATTCCACGGACTCATTGTTGTTTTGTCTTGATGCGGCGTTGAGTGGTCAGTAAAGCGTCCTGTCCTAGCGTTGAGCCGAGGCCAAGGATGCTTCCTAATCAGCATTTCCTTATCAATCCTACGCGCGTGGGAGTCTTTGTCTCTCGCGCCTTCTTGTACTACGTCCACTCAACTTAATTTCTCATTTTACCATCGTCAACTTTCGGTCATTTCGCTTCTATAATCAATTTTTTCTCGAGAAAAAAAAATTATTTTTTTCTTTGAGAATAAATTCCACTTGCTCATTTGCCCGATTTTAATCTATTTTCGCCCGATTCTTCGACCGTTTTCATTCATTGCTTTCTCAACTACGTCGATCAGGAGTTATTTTTTGTTTCTTTCTTGCCTTATTGAAATTGCTAATATTGCAAATTGTTGTGCATATTGCTAATTGTAGCTTGATAAAAATTCGCCCACAATATTTTTTTATCTCGCTCAGTAGCAATGGTTCTTTCCGAAAAAATGATCGAAATGATGAATATTTCGGCTCCTGCATGAATCGGCGGCAGAAAACAATGAATTGTTTCTTCCCATCGCCCGTTGAACAATTTTAATTAAGAAATTATCGAGCCGCGATTATTCCTGACATTGGTTCTGTTGCTTGACTAGTCGTAAATCATTTTTAATTTTACCGCCGGCATTTCAACTCATGTTTTACTTAATATATTACCGACTGACGCGATTCTCCGAATGCAAATGAATCTTTTCTGGAAAAAATCCGCCTTAGACGCGTCCAATTACGGGAGGAGCTTTGAGTTTTGCATAGTGGAACGATCGAGGTTTTTCGAAACCAGTAAATAATGGAAAGTAATGCAGTAGCTCTTACATCGGGTTTGCAATTTTCTCCAAATAACCAACACAAGCTTCCGATCTGATTCGAAGTTACTGCGCTCGAACCGGCGTTTTCAAGAGCGCGTATATTTTTACATCTCTTCACAGCTTGTTGACTTTTTCTTTTCAGACTTCTAAAGGTCAATGGGTTCAGTTGGAACCAATTTCGGTCTTCGGGGATGAGTCGGCTAATTGTGGAGCTGTCGCAGGCTCTGCCCTTGCCTATCAACGCCATCCTAATTGAAATTGACACAATTTTTTTCAATCTAAAGTCCACCGAGTGTATTCAAATTGAATTCCACTACTTTCGTCACTAATCGACTCCGTTCAAATACGAACTTGCAATTTTTAAAAGCATTTTAGTACTGACTATTTATAATTTTGTGCCTTATTGAGGAACTTCTGATTGAGGAGTGGAATAATTTTTATCGCTCTGTAGATGCTTCTAAAAATGGAAATAGTCAACATTTGAGGTTTTCAGTTTTTTTATTTTTCGCTCCGCGTCGTCTATTTTTCAATCATTGAGAAAACCGTCTCGTTAAAAACGGCTTATTATTTCCCGTTCGTCGAAGAAACGTTTCTGGCTGCTGTTAGTTGACTAGAATTGATGCCGAGATGATAGAATTTCTCTAATGTTGAGATTCCTTGTAAACGATGTTGAAAAAACGCCTTGATCCGTCCACCCGTCCAAGAAAATTGAGCTGTGAGGGAAACAAAAACTTGAAAATGCCATTCGAAAAGCGAACCCCAAGAATTGTTGTGCGGTTATAAATTCAATTAAGATGCTCTAGCCTGTGGAGCTGTGACAGGTCGATGGGAATATTTTCTGAAATATTTTGCTTCTTTCTAAACTTGATAAAATATGAGACGGCGAGAAGCTGCGTTGCGGAGGACTTTCATAAAAAGTCTTTCCTATTTTACTAATTCGCACTTCATTTTTGGAATTTTTTCCTGAATTTATTCAGTTGCTTGGAATGATATTCTATCCTGTATGGGTAGGTTTTTTCGTGTTTTACACTCAATAAGCCAATTATTTTTAGTCCAACGATTTTTTTCGTTTTTGTAATAGGTATATTTTTTCCTCATCAAACGTTTGTAACTCACGCGTTTTATCGTCTCTTGAATTCCAAATGTAGTTTCAGGTTTGAAGTTCCTATTGCTCCATTGCATTCTATTTCCCCCACTTCCCTGAATCTTTTGATCGAAAACGAGCGTGAAAAAATCTTGCTTCCCTTTTTTTATTTTAGTTCGTTCTGGGTGTGATCTGTCTCGAGGGCGAACGCTTGCTAGATTTTTCTAATCAGTTCATTCGGAAAAAGTTGACATCACCGAGGGGAAGGTGTTTCTCGAGGAACGAGTTTTGAGTGAGGGCAGGGCTTATGTCAACAAGAATTAGTGTGTAACTCTAAACCACCAATTCGTTTGTCGGATGGGGTCGTCAGGTATCGGGGCACCTGAGCCTTCAGGGCCACCGAACCTACCACATTGTCGCCTTGACATCTGGCCGGTTTCACGTTTGTTAAGCCACATCGTCAACAACGGTTGATTTTACTTAGAAAAGAGGTGAAAATCAGTGTAAATTTAATGTCTTAAAATGTACCTTTTTCAATAAAAAAAAAATCTTATTTTTATTAGAGAATATTATTTTCTTTCATTTTACGTAGGTTCCTATTATTGCGATGCTTGCTAAAATTTATGAAGTCGAATATCATTATATTCGACTCACGAAGATATTTTCGTTGCTAAATGTGAAATTTAATTCCCCAAACATAACATGAAAAAGTACATCTAAACGCAATTTCCAAACTTTCCATCCTGGCTGAATTAATAGCAGTTTAATTGTTAACTATAAATCAACGACTAGGTGAATCCATTTTATTTTACGTATCTATTTTACGTGAGGGGGAGAAATACCTGACAACTCGTACTCCATTTATTTCATTTTCGCAGAGCACTTTCGCCCCTTCGGACCTCATCAGGGCTTTGAAGTACCATTTCGCCGACGGCCTTTTTTTCTGAGGCTATTTATTTTGTGCCAAGATTTATAATGATTTGATTTGTATTTTATTTAGTCGGGGTACTATCTTTGACAGGGCTCGAATGAGGTTTAACGGCCGTCGAGTCGAATCCTGTTTACGTGGTGGTGAGGGGCAAAAAAATAAATAAACCTTATACCCACATTTGGTGTCGCAGTAGAATGGTTCGGTTGGGACACATTGTGACTTGTGCTGCCTACCTGAAAACCGGTGCCTAGTTCATAATGATCGGATACGAGAGGTTCACTGGTGTGGAAGTGCGCCTGAAGTTGGCCCTCAGGTTCTTCGTCTGCTGTCCTAAATCTGATCCAACAACTGACGAAAAATCGCTTCCACGCACCTCTGATACAGAATTGAGATTTCCTCGAGCGACATAATCAACTGGAATGCGGCTCTTGTTCGTCTCCCTGACTCTCGTTTGGAGTTTGTTAATCTAAGAGTGGCATATTCCGGACTGGTAGCTCGAGTTGGCTCTTTGAAATTCGGAGAAATAGTGGATTCTTATATCTATAAGTATAGAATCGTTATTATGGTATTTTTAATATTTCCATATGCTCGATTTATCTCCCGTTGAAACAGGTGATTGGGAAATAGGCGCAGTGTATCATGAAAATTTGTCTGTGCGCGTTTTTTATTTTTTTTATTAGCAGACGCTTAACCGGCTAAATGATTTCCGCACACGCCTTTGAGTGAGAGTATGATGAGTGTCTAAATAATTGCCTAGTCCTTCAATAGAAACGCACTGATACGCGATTTCGTGATCCTTCCCAAATCACGTTTCGGATTGGACCCGTGAACTTTTATTGTTTTGTTGCCCACGAGATTCTTCCACTCGAAGTTAACTCGAGTAGAAAATTTTTAAGGTTCCCACAGGTGAGAGAGGGCGTTCCATGTTCTGTGGCACTGAAGAAAAACGAGCCTTAGCTCTCAGCTGAGGTCGTGATACAGTAATTACGTCGTAGACGTACCGAGAGACCCTGTTTGATATCAGTTCCCTCCTAGCACCTTCTGTCTTTTTAATCGAGTTTCAGATGCTTAAGCAAGACCGAAAAGGTGTATTTTCAACACCGGATCTCGTATTCGATTTTGAAAGATGGTTCCTTCCTCCGCTGTAGATTCACCAGGTCGATTAAAACTATTGAAGATGAGGGTTATATTTTCAATTTTTTCCGAATTCATCAAATGTAAAATAAATTATTATTTCATTTATCTTAAATTATTATTATTATTTTATTTTTTGTATTTGAAAGCACCTATAATGGAAACTAATAACAATAATAAACCTGTAATAAACTTGGAGGCCGAAAACCTTATTTCGATCTTGTTATTTTATGCTCATCACTCATAAACTCTCCATCGTACCATAAATTCTTCTACATAGTAAATTAAAAAAGACAAAAGTTCCTAAAAAAAAATTTTTTTTTTTTAAATCCAAAATAGTCTAATATTAAGTTTTTGAGTTATAAGTATAAAGCTGGAACGAGTCCCGACATTTTCGAAACTTTTCGGCCACTATAAGTTTAGCACAGACTCCACATGGTCACTAACTTAGATTTGACATCAGGAAACAACAATATCCTAAAATTGCAAGTACTTATGAATTTTTCGGAGCTCTAACTATTTCTAGCCTGGGCTAAATATATATTTTTTTTTATAGATTCTACTCGCAATCAATTATTTATTAATTGCCGCCGATAAATTCCCTCATATTAGTACAATAATCCGTTTTTAAAACGAAATATACCATTGAAAATGTGCTCTCCGACATGAAGAATCATCTCACCCATTGTCGAGCCCTCTGTATTATTTTTGGATCCCTAGCACATAAAGTTCCTCCCTTTGAAATCAAGTTTCACAGTTTACAAGCTTGCGCGTTAGCCGTTGCAAAACATTTGCCGAGTTTTAAATCCGCTATAAATGGAAAACGTTTGGCGAAGGGGGATATAGCAGAGAGTAAAGGACATTGCGGCGGAGTGAGGAGATGAAGCGAAAATAAAGAGATGGCATTTATTGGACAGGGTTTGTCGCGCGTAACCGAGGCATAATCTTTTATTTTAACCCATCAATACACCTTCTGCCCTTTTACGAGTGCGCTCGCCGAGTTTTCAACGTGATCAATTCGACCCAACGTTAAACCCGAGTGCGTTTGATTGTTTGGACGGGAGTTTTTTTTTTTCAAATGAAGTACGCGAGTTTATCGATACCTACGACATTTATTTTTATTGTATTGTCATACCATGTATAACATAGTCGGAGTTGTCTGAAAAAACAAAGGGTCGAGTGGAGAAAAAAATCAAAACGCTAATCGGTTTTGTCGACTTGAAATCGAACGGTGTAAAGACTTTATATGTTCGCTTTTGATAATTTCTATTTTAAACCATCATTCGTATTAGGCGAGTTATTGCGAGGGATTTGGGATTCAATTATGGAACGATTCGAGTGGTGAGTAATGAATTTCCTTCAAGATCAAGTCGAATATATAAGAATAATTTGTTTTTCAAAAAGGCAAAAATAAAAAAAATTGCGGTCTTCAAAAGTTGTTTTGGAAAAAATTCTGAATTCTCGTCCTCGCTGATTGAATCAATAATGCCAATTCCCCGCCACCTCGATTCACTGTCGTATAGCGAATGTTGGCTCAACTATGCCCTGATGAAAATGACACATCATAAAACGTCCCTAACCTCTAATCAAGCTCGCTTCTGAGGGTAAAAGCATTCTTCATTCTAACGAGGTCTCTCAAGAGCCAGCCAGGCGGAGTACAGGGCGAAAACCGGATCCTGCGTACAAAATCACATCAGTGAGGGCCAAGCAGGTCCAATGTGATGGGAGCATAGCCCGCATTACCACTAATGACCGTGCGTGTCTACTTTGCTTGGACCATGGGCCAAGGCGGAAATTAAACTCTTTTGTTGGCAAATTTTTTCGCCTCGCGTCAAAAAAGTACGGGCTTCGAAAAAATCCTCTTTTCTTTATTCAATTCGTCGACCCATTGTGCTGAGTCGATTCTATTAAATCCCGATTGGCCCCTTTTGCCATGTATCGATAAATTATTACCTTCGGAACGTCTCGATTGACTTAACAAAGAGAAACGCAGGCAACTGTTTTCGGAAATTACGGGGTACTTGTTGCAAATTTGAATATTTTCAATAAAGAACGATTTTCGATTGTACACGAATAGAATTTAGCCACTGATCACCTTAAGAGAATTAGCTGTCTGTTTCTTTTACTTTTATTCTTATTTATTGATTTTTCTTATTGTTGCAGGAAAATCCGATCCAACGCCTCATAGTTCTGCGTTCAACATGGGTTATCTCGTCTCGCCGTACCCTTACCACAATGGGACACCTCCAACGATTCCAGTGTCTATGGTAAGTTTGAATATTTATCGTTTTATGGGCATAAATATTTTTCTCTCTGCTCTTAATGTTAGAAAATTACTTGTTGAAAAAAAATCGTTTTTCTTGACGTTTTCTGTTGCCGAAAACGTTTTATACAAAATTCGCCCGGATACCAGATTTCACCATGAGAAATTCAAAATTTCGCAACCGAATCTCAAACTAGTTGTTAGTAAATGCTCAACGATTAGCCGATTACCATGTGCAAAGTCACATTTCGTTTATCGCTGGTGCGGTTTCCTTTCGGCTGCACAATCTGCCCTCAGTTGCCTTGCGTTCTGGTCAATGAATACGGAATTCGGGAAGCGTGACACGAGTTGTTCCCAGGCTGCCCACCTACCGAAATATCTCGCGTCTCGTTAACAGGCCTGAAGATTACGCCGACCGCCTTGTTAAACATTTGACACACCTTCCCAGACATCTAATGAGATTCAATTTCCTTATACTTGCACCGCTTGGATGCTTTTTCTCTCTTTCCCGTCTCTTATCGGAAAATCGATTTTTTCCCTCTCTTCCTAGTCACCTTTTTGCGGTTAACTTTAGTTAAGTACTTTCTCATTTCATAGGTGCTTTTTTAAATTTTTTTTTTAGCGAGGCTCGAAATCGGGGTTTTGCGTGTTTAATTTTTGTCTTTCGATGACTCCATTTTAACCACGTTTCTGACAGATTCATTTTCTGACGTTTCTGATGAGCCCTTGGTTCGGAAATTTCTGATATTTAATCGTAAGGTACAGATCCTTCAATATCGAGCCGAGTCTCATTCTCCGTTTTACTTTACTTTTCTTGGCAGACACCCAAGAATCCTACCACCTGCCGATATTCAAAGTTCATTTAATCTTGCAGATTGTTCCCTCGACCACAGCCCTGAATCTTCCCCACAATTTTAATTCCTATTGGTAGTTTTTTAAATTCAAAACGTTCCCCTCTTCGCAGACTCGCTCATTCGATTTTCAAATCTTTTCGAGATGAGAGTGAATCTCGTTAATAATAATTCGAATAGCCAGTCGGTTGGCGATTTTGAAAGCCAATTAATGAGCATTTCTCAGCTCCGTAGGTGAAATTTATTTGGCAATCAAATTTAGGGACGGTCGTGCGCGAGGGGAAGCCGATGCCGGACATTAATGCGCGGCTGGAACGAGGCGGAGAATCTGGGCTCGATGGGAAGACGAGTCAAATACGAGGAGGAACGGCTGTAAATAATTACTCGTATCGAGGCTGTAAATAATACGTTAGGCGTGAAAACGGTTTGGAGAGAACCAAGGGCTAGGAGGACCGAGTGTGAGCGATGCAAGGTGGAGGACGAAGACGGACGAAACGAACGACAAGGAGCGAGAGCAGGACGAAATAGCGGGGGCGGGGAAGGGGCCAGTTAGACGCGCAGGTAACAAACACTGATTCATTACTGGACTAAGGAGTCTGTCAGAGGCAGAAGAAGGTAAACGACGACGAGACCGGTACGAGGAGTGAGGATGGTGGGACTGCTTGGCATGGAATGCCTGGAGGGCGCGAAATTTTGCGCCGACCAGTCAGCTGTGTTGACAATGCTCGCCATAGTGATGAAATTGGAGAGCAACGTGTAAAACTTTATCATCCGATTGTTTTTCTGAGTTAAATTCGCGATTCATGAACTTTCACTGCGGGTCTTAGTGATCAGATGTTCCCGAAACGGCCTAGCTCGGACTTCGACCTTAGATTTTTTATATTGACAACATTTTCTGAAGCGTCTTGTTAAACACTAGAAAATCTTTCTGCCAGACTTCCTGACCAACCTGCGTTGGAAAGGTGCAGCAGAGGCTATTAATGGGCCTTGCTATGTCAGTGGCTATTCCAGACCCTAAATTGCCAATACAGCTCATATTTTGCCTCAACTTGGCAACTCTAGGCAATCAACTTGCTGAGAAATGAATCCCCTTCTACCTCAGCTTTTGCTCCACTCCTTAATCTAGACTCATACTCTTGCACCTTGAGACACTGCACTTGAGTTGTGTGCCAATTCCTATTAGGTATTCCTCACAATATTTCTCCTCTGATTTGTCTTGGACGAGTGGCCACTTATCGCTCCTTACTTTTGCAGTACTCCTCAAAAAGCGAAAATCAATGGACTGCTCACGTAACTTAGGGAAACACCTTTAAAATCCACAGAGAGCCTTTATAATCTATAAATAGAATCTTATTATCTTTAGAAATACACTTGTATACTCTTGAATCGTATTCTTTTTACATACTCATTGTATTCTAATTGTCTCCTTTTCTTTCATTTTCTGGGAGTTATAATCGTGCGGAAACCAAAGTGTTATGAAGACAATAGCTGACAGAGGTCTACTGACGGTTAAATTTAATCGGTCGTTGATTGATTAGTCAAATTTCTAAATTTTTTTCTTAACGTTTTGTCCGAATAATTTACTCATCTCCTATCTACCAGCGATACTCTTGCTTAAAAGAACTTTCTCGAGAGAATGAGCTCAGCCCGTAGCATGCTTCATGCGTTCCATCGGCTAAGCCTGAAACCGCTTTCAGAATCCATACTCACATACCTGAATGGTCACTCGTCTTATTTTGTTTACTTTAGAGGTACAATATGTTGCGGGATATAGTTGGATTTATCATTTCGAGGTGCGGCAACGTCGGGGGTATACCTCTGGGCGTCCTGTCATCCTCCTTAGGCTCCGCAGCTGGCAACGCTGGCCCTATACCTGGAGCCCTCTCTACCTCCAGGGGCCCCCTTCCTTGTTTCCACAAGCTCCCGTCGTGGTGAAGTGGAGTGGGGATCCTGGTAGGATGACTGGGGTCCCAGGGGATGGGGTCCAAGGTATCCAAACATCCACAGGACATTCAACCCGATTCCACACATCCCCCACACACATTCAAGGACCCTTGTTGGGAAGAAAAAACCTCTTCGTCATGGGGGATTTTTTTGTTTGCCTTCAACTCGAATGAAAAGCTCGTTTTTTCTTATATGATTTGATTTTTATAGCAGGCAAGTAAAGAAGAGAAGGATGTAGGCGCCTTGAAATATCAGACACTTGTTACCTTATGATGGAATCCGCTGATTTCGAGTTGTGTGCCTCATCGGAATTTTAAGTGGTTACCATCATGTTTGGAAAGGCATGCGTGTTCAGTATGCCAAGTAAGGTCTTCCCTCGAGTAGAACAAATACAGAATGACTACTTTTTTTTATTGATGAAAAGCGTCGACTTCTCGAAATTGGAAATACTAATTTGGCGATCCTTAACTAGTTTGATGATTTGTGGTCCTGGTGTCAGTTGTGAATGTTTTAAGTTGGTTGAACGTTCTAAAGCGAGGAATACATTCAGCTTTGAGGAATGTCTCTTCAGTGGCTTGTTTTTCCTTGTTACTATAATTTCTTCGAGCAGTTAAGCCCAATTGGGTGTGAAAGTCTGAATGAACCTTTGAATCTCCTCTACCTGCTGCAACTGTGGCGCCGAAAATCCCCTGCTTGAGGCGTCTAGCCACTACTCAACCCTACAGGCCGTTCCCACATAGTTACCAACGATTATCCCGTTCGGTTTGAAATGGGCATGGTTAAAAAGCGTGGAGCTGCTTTATTTTTTACTTACTCTTTGAAAATTGAGCCCAGCGTGAAACTCGTTGAAGAAAATGATGCTTCTTAAGTGGAACAATTATGCAAACGAAGAGCAGGGGTGTCCTTTTCTACCACCTTATTTAGTTTTTACGGTTGGTGATGAAAAAAAAAACAACTTAGTTGCACGAGCGTTAATTTCTTTATTTCAACAGCTGACAAAAGGTAGCCGGAGTTGTTAGCGGGGCAATTTGACTGAAATAATTAAGAGATAAGGAGCGTTTTAATGTGTTTTTACGAGACGCGTCGATCTTACATCCTTGACGAGGTTGGACATTGTCTTCTTACCAATTATCCCAAGGATATGATTTTTATTTTAATTATGAAAGACTAGCATCAATTGCTGTTTAACTTCCAAAATTGATGGTCCAAATGGGACACAAAATTATCTGATAATATCAACAGATTGTTCACCTGCTCTAATATCCTTGCGAGTCAGAATATTACCGAAATTGCTATGTGACGCCTTGAACTACGAGTGGACAGGCCGTAGGAGTGCTTTCGACTAATCAGTTCCAGTAATTACCGTTTCGAAGATGGGAAAATTTGCCGTGTAAACACCAACAACAGGTACTGTACGAATGTTTAGATTCAAAGGAAAGCGACAGGACGGTCGTCAGTCGCAGGACGAAATGGAGAAAAAGGGAAAAAGAAACCAGCCGCACATGAAGAGTGGAAGGAAAGGGAGACGTTGAAGAAAAATAGAGGTAGTGGGTTTTTGCTTGTCTTGTCCATTCGTCTCTCGAGCCTGCGTCGGATCGTTCTGTCTTTTTTCATTCTGTCCTTCTCGCTCCCGGAGATCTTCGGCAGTTCACCATCTTCCTTCGACATCTCGACGGCTGTTTACTGTCTCTCTCCTCTCCTAGTCTGTTCCTCTTGTTCGTTCGTCTTTCGCCTTTGGGTTAGTTCTGGCCACTCTACCCAATCTTCACGCTCCTCCCCATACGTCATTATCTCACTGACAAGGTACACTCCGCTCTCCAACAAACTACCCACCACATTCCCGTCGAAAGATTTTCGGTCTTCGAGAGCGAGAGATATGGTTTTCGAATGTTGCAGCGCGTGTAAATGAATCGAATCTGTGCAATGTTTTGTTTCACTGGTCGAGCATAATTCCAATAAAGGATTAATTCAGGCTTCCCATGGGCGATATTAGACGTGACCTGAGCTTACTCATCGCCGAAGCCGTTTCCGCCTCTTCCTGACAAACATCAATTATCTATTCACCCTCAATTACAGGATACGATCGCGTACAGCAGTTCGGAAAATGATGACCAAAGAAATGGCAACGTTATTTTTTACCTAACCGAAGTTGTTCAATAGTGCCGTCGAAACATTCGAGGAACAAAGAGTAGAATCGGTGCCAAAGCGTGCTCTTGAGGAACTCCAGAGTAGAAATGATGACTCTAGTCTCCGTTTTGATTCTATTTTTCAGAAATTCTTCCAATTAGTCTGTTTTGCTGCTCGAAAAGCTGGCATAGTTTACCCATTTCTCGCGTTAAATGAGTGGTATGAAAATCGACACGTTCCTACCTTCGAGTGTTATTATAATTTAGATTATACGACACTTATAGTGTGATGGGACCACCAGCACGGGCTTTAGGAGGTACCAGGAACAACTAGTAGCATTTTAGTGGGCATGATCTTTAAGTGCTCATTATGTGCGGGCTCCATTTCGATCATGAACAGGAGCAATCAAAATATCTCCTGTAGTTTATGGCAAATCTAATTTCGAACCAAATGGCCGTGAAACGTTAAAATAACTACCAGTTGACGTTAAATGGGCAAAGTTCCTATTGCGTTATCCCGTTATTGTCAATGATCGATGAAAACTGTATTTTATGCCATCATAAATACTAATCAACGGATAGAACTGTTTGCTTCCATTAAATAATAAGCTAGCGATCAAGGAGCAGAAGGTTTTTTTTCGTTTTGTCAGCCGTAGAAACTTTCCAAGACGATTCATTACCGCCCACCACGTCGGGTATAAAATATCCGTATACTACCTGCGGTGGACCTTCTTCACAGCTTCTCTATTGTATGTGTTGTGTCGTCCAAGATTTACGCCATGGAAATGACCATCGTACAATAGTCGGCTGTAGAATAGGACGACCTTCGTTACCGATGGGGGTCGACGAATAAACATGTGCTTTTGTGAATCTGTGATTTAAGTGCATTTATCATAAATTAAATAGACCTTTTTTCCACGGAAAGAGATGTTTCTACGAATTATGAATAAGCTGGAAGATGAGGACGAGCACGCCTGCTTGTTGGAGTTTTATTTCGAGTTTCTCATGGGCGTAGGAAGCATGTTTGTCTATGATCAGTATTGGTATTTTTTTTTTTATATTCAGCATTAATAATCTAATAATCAAATGGAAATCTTTAAACGCGTTATTTTATTTATTTCTACATCCGATGGTCTATTTTTAATTTTAATTTAAATTTTAATAATTTATAAATCCAACCTTCTATTTTATTTATTCATAAATCCGATCTTCTATTTACTTTTTCTCAATTATAATTTTAATGCTTTATTTCAATCATTCATAAATATAAATTTATATTTTTAATTTAATTTTAATTTTGACGCTTCATTTTATCCATTAATATAGCCGACCGTTCTTTTTTTAATTTAATTTGAACACTTAAATGTAGTCTCTTACATGTTCGTCTTTCTATTTTTTAATTTGATTGTAATGCTCCATTTTATTCATTTAGAAATCCGACTTTTTCTTTTAAATTTAATTTATATTTTCAAACTTATTGAGAAACTACTTATTTTTCTCAAATACCTGGTCCATTTCAAATATAGAAAATTCTTCGCGAGCTTTATCCTCTTTCTTTTATGAGGAAAGCTATTTTAATAGTGATATAACATCAGCACCGCGCAGAAGCTGTGGCTGCCTTGTTGAGCACGTCCTAACGTTGTGGTTAACTTGAATGCCATCTCTTCACTATTCACGCTTGAGAACTAGTGTGGTTTTACGGTCAGCTCGCCTCTTGCACGATTAGTATAGCTTGAACTGGGTCAATTATCTGATTTCCAGCCACATACCTTATTCAGTGTACTGCAAACATTTTCTCTTCGCCGTTTAATTATTTACCATCGTTACATCCCTTTTCAATCCCTCGAATCATAAAAACGATTCGAATAAATATCTGTAGCCAAGCGCGAATGAAAAATCCGAATTTGCGATTAGACGTAAAAGGATGAGAAATATTCGATTCAACCCTGTATCAAAAAAGTTGCCCTCGTCGGTTTATTCAATTTTTTCTCTCACTCGTGTTTTCTTTTTGAATCGAAATCCTGCCGGATCGTATTTAACGCCGGACATCGGATCGACTTCTTGCCCCTCCGGTTCTCATGTGTAGGAAAAAAGTCGAAGTATAAAATGACTAATGAAATGCGGGAATGCCGCCCCTCTTAACAGGGAAACAACCCGAAATCTCGAGCGATAAACAAGCACACGGCTACTGTTGAGCCCTAATTAAAACAAAACTGCCCATGAATTAATCACGTCGAAAAGAGGGTGCTCTGTAAAGACTTCTGTCTTCCTTGGCTCCGAAGATTCTCGTTTTTTCGAACTCACACTTTATCTCCTGTACCTTTGGTCGGAGTTTTTCTTTACGGCCCAACTTCGAAGACGCGAAATGGTGGCTAGTATTTGATCAATAAAAAAGAATCTTTCTGAGGCGATTTTTTCTTACGTTCATCTGTTTGGACAACTCGACCAATTTTTCTTCGAGTTTCGCTCTTGGGCTCTCATGAAAAAATGAACAAAATTTCGGACGAAATCAGTGGTTTATTCGTAATTCAATAAATGTTTGTTGATTTTTCACTATTTTATTCAGGTGTACCAATATTCTTCGATTTATCGATTTTCGTCTCCTGTCGTCGTTTTCTCCTCACCTTATATTCCTTGAGATAGCAAAAGTTCATTCCTCGCATGATAGCATTTCGTGTTTGTGAAGATAACAGAGCTGATACGGTGGATTGACAGTTGGGATATTTACAACTCAAAGCCACGCCCGTTATCAACACCTTGCTCTTCAGCATGGTCTGGGAACGGTTTCGCTGTAAACCCTCGTCAGGTCATCTCGACTGTAAATGGACTGACAAACATATGTTGAAAAAATGTGTATTTTACCCGCAGACGGAGGATTCTTCGGCGATAAGAAGCAACTCGTTGGACGCTCTATCGCTCGTGTTAATACTGCCTATTGACTGTGCCATAAATTAGGATTGTTTGGGCGGCAGCTGAAGCTCGAAGGCGAATAAGCTTTTAATTCATTTTCGTCAATTCTGCTATTCGATACTACGACTCTGATTTTCGTCGGTATCGACAAGGCGTTGTTGTAAAACCTGTCGTTTAATTGCGACAGATTATAAATTGACTAATTCCTATTTCATCTTGGGGCGATCTAATCTCGGCGGATTTTCGTGAGGTTTAAAAATGAATTACAATAGTGCGCAAAGCCTTTTGTAGGTGTTCTTGGTATTTTCCCTGACGTCAGTATTATTTTTAAAGCGTTTTTCTTTTTTTTTCAGGTGAGTACCCTCAGCTTTTGTTTGCTACTGGTAAGAGATTTGTTCGTAATTTTATTATCGTACATATGCACGACACCATAGAATAGCTTCAAGTTAGTTAAAATAGGTTGGGCGTGGGGAGAAATTGGTTTAATTGTTTGATACAATTTTTTCATAGATCCTAATCAACCCGATTTTTTATCATTCGATTCGCTGTAATCGTTTTCTCAGCTCTCCTTGTAATCTTCAATATAATTTGTCATCGGTCCTCCATGATACTGATCCTCCTCATTCTTTTTCATCATGTTCTCATTTCTCCGAAATTATTCCTCTATATTAATCCTGATCAGTCTAATTCAAAATACCATTCAATTCTCCATATTTTTATTTTGTCCTGGCCGACTACTTTCTCCCCTTCAGGCATCCTGAGATCGATAAGAACCATTCACTACGGACCAAATGTACTGTAAATCCTTTGAACTGTCCTGTCTCATATTGAGAAACGTTCGGGCGAAATTACATCTTTTCAGTGTTAAACTTGTTGACAATAGCACTTTTTCGTCGAAACCCCTTTTCCTGCGTCGGAGGGATTTTGTTATAAACTTGTTATGGCTGTTTCGTGCTCTGTCGCCCGACGAGAGTTCCGAATCTTTTTCGAAGGCGCGTTGCCGTATTCAAACAACAGAAACGAAGACCAGACATAGGAACCTCGTCGCATCTGGGCCCACGTTGCCGTGTAGAAAGCGTCTTCACGTATCCCGCCGACTCTTTTACAGCCGGAGCCAATAAAATTTTTTCCATTCCCTTCGCAGCAGTCTCCGTTTCCCTTTCCGAAACGCTCACTTCGCTCTATTCTCTTCTGGTCAACCGTTTTTGACCCTTGGGCAAAATTCGTTTTTTTTTGTCTCTCTCTCTTTCCAATTTTATTGGTGATTATGTTTTTGAACGGCTCCTCCTTCGCAGCGCTTTTTCGACCTCTGTTCCTTTTGGCATATTCCCAATCCTTTGCTCGGCCCTTTCATTTAGTCGACAGACGACTTTTATTCGGTCGACTCTGCCAAGTCATTACAGTTATTTTTATATTTCATTAAACGCTTCGTTGTATCTGCTGTTCACCTTCCGAGACGCGAACTCCCAGACGGGAAAACCTTTTCCCGCTTGTACTAACAACGTCTTGTGCGGGCCGTTTTTCTTACAAAATCTCTCCTCCTTCCTTCTATTATCTGATATCCGATATCGCAAGATTACCCCTCGCTCTTCACTTTGTCTTTACGTTTGCGTGTCTATTGCCAAACGAATCTCGTAATAAACGCGGCCCGTAAATTAATTCGGCTTTATTTTGGACTCGCGTCAGAAAAAACGTCATTTATATTCCGCTCGACAATAAGCGCGACGCGGAGAAGCTTGAGAAGTAGACGAGCCTAATTTATATACGAAGTTTTCGACTTAACGTTGAGTTCGAATCGGTAGTTTTATTTGTGTTTCGGATATTTCAGTGTCAACTGTCGTGAAGCGGGCAAAGTCACTCGTTATCTCCATTGTTTGATCGCTCGAGCTCTGCCGGGCGATTGGCTATGACTATCTTTCAATCTGATACTTATCTTTGGCTGGTTGTGATTCTTGAGCTTCTGCGTCTCGTCAATGGACTCGCTAGTACCCGCGGTTACAATTCCCGCGATTCGAATTCCTCCCTGTTTAAGCTCGTTAGATCCCCAAAGGCTTTTCAGATTTTATTATCCTCTTTAGTGGAATTTAACGCGCCGAATTTGCTTCGGAATGTTTCAACACGGTACGAAAATTGCATGTTTATCACGTGTCACGCTCGGAATTTTTCTTCTGAATCTCAAAAACCGATTTTAAAAAACCGAAGCAAATTTTTTGTTACAAATGTTTTCAACAAGCCCACAAACGTTTTCACCAGTTCACCTATTTTGACCAGAACCTCTCACTAGTTTATATACGTTTTTATATTTTTAATCGCAAATTTTTTTAATATAAATACGCACTAAAACTCGCGATCGGTTATGTTTAGTTGAGGTAGTCAATTTTATAACCGTTCAATGCTGAAATTTTCATTCCTCACAGATGCTGCTGCAATTTAATTTCCTCCGATATTTCACATTTTTTATGCTATCATAATTCGTTCTAGATTCGCCATAAAATTCAACTCTGCGAAGGAATCCAATGAGCTAAAAAAACATTACCGAGCTTTGAGTATGCTCAATAAAGTGGATGCCCCAGATCGAAAAGTTGCTCTATAACTTCGGTAGCAAGGTCTTCTAGTCTAGGCAAATATCGCCAAGTTTCAAACGTTGCCTTTTTGCTCAGTTTGAGAACATTCAACCGTACAATAAAACGCCTATAAAAATTAAACGACGCAACGTTTCTTTTTATTCTTCCGCTTACCGGCTCAGAGATTGAAGTCGCTTCAGGAGGTCGAATCTGCAACGTTTATGTCGGTTTTTCTTTTTCGGAATAGTGAAAAAATTAATCGATTCTTCTTCTATGGAATCTTGACCATTGTCACCATTATACTTCTCGGGTATCATTTATCTTTTTAAATTTTCCTTTCATTGATTTCTTACCTTCGATTCACCGGCCAATTACTGTTTTCAACCGGTCCCAGCATTTTATGTTTGTACTACAGCCGAAGACCGATGTGTACATACTACGCAGTTCTACAGAAGGAGAGCCAAGTTTCCACGTAGTTCAAGAGCATATAGGCTTGCATATAAATAAGGAAGGGAGGGTTCTCGGTCTGCTCGCCCTCGGGAACCGTGTCGGGAATGCAATGTCCTTTGAAGAGGCAATAGATGGCAACGAGGACGACGAGCACGAGGTAGGATGCTCAGGTTCGAAGCTCAAGCTGAGCAGTCGTGTGTTTATTGTTCGGTGGTGGGACCCAATCAGGCTTTGGTGAGGGTAATGTACACAGCCGCCTCTGGGCCACCTACCGCGAGGTTCATCAGTCAAACAAAGGCGATACATCAAGATCCTCCGGTGACGTTAGCTTCGGACGTGCCACTTCCTCCAACGCTGTTTTAATAGTTTTCAAGTTCCATAAAATGTACGGGTTTTTTTATGCCCTCACTAAACGTCAAGAAGTGTAAGATTGTCTTGGGTATTTGACGTGTTGAAAATTCATTATTGATGGCGAGTTTTGTGTTTGGCGTCAAGTAAAAACGCTTTTGTGATTTCGTAAGCGTTTTGCGACTTCTATGAGTATAATCTGATAAACCACTTTATAAGGCAGTTAAAACCGTTCCGTACTGAAATAAACATTAGTCAAACCCTCTATAAATATCAAAAATGGAAGATCAAAAATCAAATTGAGTCGTTTTGCGAAGATCGAAGTATTTGAAAGTTTGGATATCCGCGAAGGAGTTGTCAGTTGAACACCTCGAACGCTAATCGAAGCTAAGGCAAAAATTAATGAACCTCTTATCATTAACGTACTGGTTTTTTCGTCTTTTCTCTTCTACGTTCGTTCTAACAGCTAGCTTCGATGTTTCATCAAATTTCCAGCCGAAACGCGATTCCAGACTGAGTTTCCTGCGCCTTAAAAAGGTACCGAGGTGCGTAAAGAATTCGTCGAAGAGCCTTTGAGAAACGAGGAGTATGAAATCGAGTCATGGGGCGAAAGAAGAGATAGGGATCTCTTGCTCAAAGAACCCGGAGTAGGAGTAGATTCCATCCACCGCTGAAATATCTTAACCGGTATTTTGATAGATGGCAGTTCAGTTCGGGCTCAGGTAGGAGAAGGCGGAACTATTAACATTTCTTATGTCCGGTAGCCCCTCTTCGTCCAACTTTGTTTTCTTCCATCCTCCCGTGATAGCTCTCGAACTCTCAGCCGTAATAAATAGTCCTCGCGAGACAACTTCATCCTGGACTTCGTTCCAATCTCCGCCTTCGGAAGGAACAATGACGTACTGCCGGCTGTCATAACCGTTCAATAGTCGCATTCATTAGTCTGCTCCACATTCGTTTCTCGATGAATACTCGATTGAGGAAGATGAAAAATGTCCGACTGTTCTATTAAATTAGTCCGCTGCGAGCGTATTTATCTGACATGTCGTCTACGTCCGTTCATCTTTAAATTCGTTGGAGACATTTTCGGTTGTGTTCAACTGGGGAAGTATTATGGTTTAGAATTGAAAGAAGAATCTAGCATCTTATTGGAAGGATTATGTCGAAATTCGTTGTATAACAGTGTTGAAGTCGGTCGATAACCTAACGCAAAATAATAAGAAAAAATCGCTTTCTTAGGGCTCTTGAAAAACTTGATATTTTTTAAAATCAAAAATAATTTTTTTTAATTAAAATTATTTTCCGTTATTATCATTATTTTTTTACTCTCACCAGATTTTATGTAATTTATTTCAACTCTCTCATTCAATTGTTTCATCCAGGCGACGCTTTATCTCCTCGCTTTATTTACGCCCTCAAATTTCGGCGGCACGACGAGTTTTAAAGTGTATATCTCGAATCATAAGCGGTAGAGATGCAGAAGTCGCATTAATTATTCCCACGAGTGGATGATCGTTGAGCAAACCTCGTAAACTTCCCTCGTCAAAAGCGCGTGGGCGACGGAGCCCGTCAGAGCCGGTTATTAGCAAGCCATTCATCACGGATTAGTTGTGTACTAGGTTGAAGTACGAGTATAATTTCCATTAGTCGCAGTTAGTTCGATTTCATTGTCCGATGTGCATGAATAGGTTTGAGCGTACTCTTGGTCGTAATAAAGAGTATCAATCTTCTATTGCTACTTGATCGTGTGGGCAAGAGCATGCCAGTTGCTATGTACATTCACTGGTCGTATATTATCTTTTTACCATTGTCGAACGCGATGAGGATGCGAACAAGATGGAAAGACCGAGAGGGAGCGAGTAACCAGTTAATTTCCATCATAAAGACTCCGAGGTAGGAACGACCATTTGAATCGTTTTTCATGAATATTCCGTAAGAAACGGGCCATAAGTTATAGCCTGTGTTTTGAAGTCAATTACCCCCTCTCGTCCCGAGTAGCTTCGTGTAATTAATTTATAACTGTTACTTACGATCATATCTCCTGTGAAATGTATTCGTTTCGATTCGTGATTCCCGTCCCTCTGCGGTGGAACGAGAGGGGAATAGCTTCTTGAAACGTAAGAGAAACTTAATTTATTCGCCTTCCGAGCCTCGTCTAGCAGCTGTGGGTATAAGCCAAGATTTACGTTGACGGATCGGAGGCAATCAAAATATAATCCCGTTTAATTATCGTATTGTGCCTCTCTTAAATGGTCCATTATTTAAACGCCCGACGTCGTAAACTAGTCCGGCATTGAACGATATTTCCTGGCTCTCGTCCTCGTCCCTATTGAATCCTGAATGATTCCATCCTGATATCTCTGTTGTTTACTACGCGAACTGATCCCCGTCAAATTGTTTCGAATTTATATAAACCGGTTTCCGATATTTAAATCATCGTTGATTGAGTTTCGGTTATTTCCCTAAAGCGCTTATATAAACTTTTTTTGTCAGCCGGGGAAAAAAATATTTTCACCCAGTGAGGATAAACAAATCAAAGGTTGATTGGAATTGAGGAACGCACAGTATTTCTAAACTAAAAACCTTCAAAAATTTTTAAATATTTTTTTTAGAGCACAATTGACATTTTTGATCGCTCGTTGTCTTGAAATTTTTATTTCGGAGTGTAAATATCTGGTTTTCTCTGTCACGCACGTCATTTTTTTCGCGCCTTCCCCTCATTATGAGTTAACCGGCTCAAAGAATGGCCCAATTTTCAGTTTTATCCTCAAAACAGTTAAGTATTTTAGTGAAACGTTTTAGATTGAATGATAACTGAGCTATTTCAGCCAGACAATCTTGCCTTGGAGTAGAATTGCTGCTATCGTAAAGAGAAGCAGCCAATTATCTTGCCGTGCGCTGACCATCGATTCAACAAGCCGTGAAACCGCGCGAACACTGACTGACCCTTTCTACGACCCGAAACTGAATCGAATCGCTATTTTATCTTCATAGATAGATAACTGGAGCTGCTTTCTAACAACGAAATCCGTACGTTGCTCGGTTAATCGGCTTCTCGAAGTTCTAATAAGTTTTCCGCAGTATTTTAATAAATGTTGAGGAATTAAAAAAAAAAAAAAATTTCACATTTCTGTCTTCGAAACTATAATTTTGGCTCTAACATCAATCTCAATTCACTAGATTTTGTTTGCGACGGCTCTTGGTGTGTTCAACAGGCGACAGAATCCTTTGGAATTCATCTGGCTTGCAAATTTCTCACCAATCCGCCTAAATTCGTCGTCGTATCTGTCTTAAGGTCGGCCCTGCAGCCGAAAAATATTCGATGTCTCTCGATCATTTCTTGTCGAGGAAGTTTTTCGATGCCCTTGAGATTGTTATTAATGTTTTAAGACCCTCGGCCTTCTCATCGGGCTGATCATAAATCAAAACTAAAGGGACCCTCCTTCCCATATTCTCTGAATTGTTTAGCGTTGCGATCTTATCTTCAACGAATTCATCCTTCTACCTTCGTATACCTCATCTTCTTTTCCCGAATGCTTCAACCTGCCCGTCTACTTTGAAAGGTCATGTTTCGTGTTGCTCGTGGGTTTCGACGTGTTGTTCTTCACTGGAAATCTATTTTGGTAAAGGAATTCTTCCCAATGTAGGTATATTGTCTTGGAAATGTGTTTTTTTTCATAGTCTCCTATCCAATTAGCTTTCCTCAACTGTATATCTTGAAAATATTTGCTAGAAGGCTTCACCATACTCTTAGATGAACGCGATTTTGAGTCCTGGAGTTTTTATGCTATTACATTGGTCTTCAATTAATGAAACATGATTACATTATTTTCCAATGTATTCCCGGCTTCGAAACTTGACCAACTATATAGTTCTGCTATTCAGAAAATATGCCCCTACCAATACCTTCATTAGCCGAGTTCTCCCGCCAAAATAGCGAATCCGCTGGATAGACGAGACAGTTTTTTCGCGAGCTGCAGTACCTCTTTCGAGATTGGCTGGTTGGACGGTGAAAATTTCCGCCCTCTCCCTTAAGAGGACAATAAAGGCAGACGTCTCCTCGGTAGACGGTGAAAAATGGCAGAAGCGCGGTCCGGCCTTGCATAGCTAAGTGCATATTGATTTTGGCGGTGCATTGTGCAAGAGAGGACTAATTGCTGAACAAGACAAAAGACGGGAAAGGACGCGATGGCTGGAGGATGTCTAGTGGCACTTCACCCCTAGACGAGAGGGCGTCTTGCGGCTCTCAGGCTACCGGCTGGCACGCCTACTATACAGTCTACACCCGACGTGGACTAGCGGGGCAATTACCGCATCGCTACGATATGCTAAGAGCGATGTTGTCGCGAGAGTGCGAAGGACGACGATATGGAGCTTCAAAGTGTGAGCATCTGCGAGAAAGAGAAAAAGAAACGACTTCTTTCCCTACCACTTAGCGCACCATGGGCGACTTCTCGGCTGCAAAGTACGATATAGGAACAAACCTGGAGTGTCGGACGAGGGAGCTCTCGGAAAGTGGACGAGCGAGAGAGAAACTAAGGTTTCCTAATGTACGCCCCTCTTTGTTTCTTCGAGATCCACAGCCGCCTCAATCGCTAATGTACTCGCCGCTGACGCGATCGACGCACTCAGTTCGAGCCTGATTGATCGGAAGTGTTCCGGCGCCTTTTTGCCTCGCTAACGAAACTCGAGAATAAAAAGTGTGAAACTTTCGACACTCGAAGAGCACTTGAACCGAGAAAGAAACACTTTGAATGAAAAACACGCCGCGCAAAAATGGCGTTAGAGTCGAAATATTGCAGCCGGTAGCCCATTAACATGAGAGTTATTTTCGAAAAAGAAGGTGAAGTGGAGGTGAATAAATTTTGCACTCGTAAGAAATCTACTATAGCGTGTAGAAGACGCTTTATTTCATCGGTAGGGTCACACAACGTACTTCCGCGTTATGCTAAGAACTTTGTCCATTTTTAAAATATTTTTCCTCTCGATTTTCTCCATTTTCCTGTCCGATTTTCTCTCGCTTTTTTGGCGCGTCAAAAGTAACAAAATCATCTATCGTAGGTGGTGGTCGTACTGTTTGTAATTCAGGTTCAAGTGCCGTGCTCCTTTGAACTGGAATCTCCTAACGTCAAGGGTAGGGTCACGTTGTTCGGGAAGTCCCGCGCCGTGCGACACGAACGTTGGCTGTCCGAGCTCAGCGCCTCCTCAGTTCAGCACGAGTTGAATGGTCGGTAATTAATAGCAACTCTTCACGACGCGAGCCTTGTTCTTCTACTTCTTTTCTCCTTTTCTTCGGAAGCGATGCATAATTTAAAACGGCCCACAATCCCGCCAGGTCTGTTCTGTCGCTGGTAAAGCCACCTCAATTCATTGTCGAGACATGTCCCTTGTAAATACGTTCATGCTCCTTGAAACGCAGAACAGAAAATGGAACAGAAGCTGCACAGAAAGGCTTTTCCTCTCTGCTCGTTCGCTTTATACCTATTCATGACTTCGTGCTTGGCTCTTCAATTCTTGAAACCGTCTTCGGGATCAAGTACGTGGATTGTCTAATTTCTGAAAGAAACGGCGTCTCACAATTTTTGTAAAAGGATAAAAAAAAGTGTTCTTTTAAAAATGTATTTTTACGTAATCCTGTAAATTTATCGCTCTACATTTTATTGAGCAACTCGTGGAATTGTTCGCGGTTCTTTTGTCGTGCTAACGCCTCCTGTTCGCGGTTCCCTCAAGATAGCCAATTGAATTTAACTATTCCCGTCCATCTTGACAGTCCGTCTAACAGGTCGCCTTTCGCGGTCAATTTCACTCGGCTGACATCAGATTATCCCTGCGGGGGCGCAAGATTCCCTTCTCTCCCACGATATTTGCCAGAGTAAATCCCCCATGGGAACTTGCGTTCGATGGACGTACGTAAAAAAGAGCCGTTTCTAGTACCGGTAGCTCCGGCGTTGGAAGTTGGCGTGTCTAATGGTAGCAAACAGCCCCTCCTTCGTTCCATCTCGGTTGTTTTCTCGTCCTTACCCGAACCTACCCTCGCTGGACATAGGATTTCTTATAAATGGAGGGTTCTCTTCAAGGTCTCCGCAATCCTGGCCGAATAGATGAGGGAGGGGTGTTTGGTCAACGCCTGGGCCACTTGTTACTTGAGCAAACACTCGCCCCATTGTAAGGCGTCCCTCTGGTTCCTGTTGGCCTTCCTAAGCCGCCTTACCTCCCGAACGATATATTACAATATATCTCTTTCACTCGACCCCCGTTGAACTTATCTGTACTACCTTCGAAGGATATATCGCCACAATAGTCTGTCCAGAGTCGAGCCCTTTGAACCGTAATAATCGCTATTTACCTCGATCCTTATTCTCGAAGAAAAGCTCTAATCCTCAATCTCTTCACGCAATGTCACAATTGTTAGGCATTTTTATATTTGAACCCCTCAAGCTTGAGCTTTTTTTGTTACTTTAACCTCAACCTTAGGTACTAGTTTGACTTGTTTTGATCGGTGTTCATGACAGCGCGAAATTACCTTTATTTTCCACATTGGTTCCACTTGCATTCCGGGGCTAGTACCTCGCCTATTATGCAGGCATGAAAGCATTGGAAAAAAATATTTATTTCGTTGAAGTGTTTTATTGCGGTATACCAATTCCATTTTGTAATTCATATGCCAGTCTTGTATTTGACCATGATCACTACAAAAAGAAAAAAAAAGGAAGAAGATAACATGTTATTAAAAATATTAACTATTGAAAACTAACTAATATTAACTATCTCGTTACACTTTCAACACAAAAACGATTCTTTGTCAGCTATTATATCATCGCGTTTTTATTTATTTAATTATTATTTATATATTTATTATGTATAATATATTATTGTTATCATTATTTTGTTATAATAATCTTGGATATCGAAAATACTTACTTTCAACGAGTTTCGAAATAGCTTCTTTTTTCGTACTGAGCGTTGAATCTTTTCAGAAATAAAACCAGCAGAAATTCATTCATTTTACAAATCGTGAAAATCAGCGTGGAAAACGATAATCATCAGTAAATGTTACAATTCGGAGAAAATTGCGTCGTCGAGCCGGGTCGATACCTAAACAGATCGCTTCTCCGTGCCGTGCCGACGTTCCTAATAGTCTCCACAGTCACGCTAACCTGTTACACCTATTTTCTGCCCTGCGGTTCCTCCCACTAATAAAAAGACCAATTGATCTTCTTCCCCTCCCGCAACCGGTTACTCCCTTATTTGATTGTAGTTCGCTTCCTTCGGCTACAAAAGTTTCCCTTATTTTCCGTAATTGAACTAAAGTGATTTTTCTAACCGTATCATCCTCTTAACTCCCCTTATTGATTCGCTTATTCGGTTTGGTTTTCCTCGATACCGGCTCTTATTGTCTTTCGTCGCGCTTAACTTGGAGCGAGATTTTATTCGTTTCTATTTACCCGCTTGTATCGGAATTGCGATAAAGAAGAAATAACGAGACGCTCCTCGTGATTCAATCTATTTTCGGTCAAATTCCCCCGTCAAACGAGTTGTCAGACCGTGTAACATGAACTTGCATACGTTTTTGTTGACCCTCGTGACTCCTCTGCAGTTCACGCCTCAACGCACTGTATCGCGGTTTTTTCCTCGCTCACCTTGCGTTCGGTGGCCTCAGGCGATCAGCTATGATTCGTCTTCGCGAGTTTGCACAATATACCCGACAAAGGTTGGTTGCATTCCGCCTCATACATATTCAAATGGCGAGGAACACTCGCGAACAATGAAATTATGTACTTAGGTGCTGCACTAGGTTTCGCGCGAATTAAAATGTGTGGAACTTGATTCACTCGTCGTTTGGCTCATTCGCGTTTTCCATTAATTTTTCATACGTTTCATCACAAGGGTGTGGGAACTACACTGGGTACTTTCAAGTTTTCACTTTGAATATTAATTACTATAAGTTGCCCTCGCTTTAGAAATTATTTCGTGTGATAAAAACTCGTGGTAATTAAATTTCGAATCGATCAGAAGCGAAAAATCGTACATAAATGTCTCAGTTCTAGGGCTAAATGTAGTTCGAATCTAGACGAACAACTTCTTACGAAAATCGTAGACTGGCTAAATATTTGGGCTAACGTTTGTTCCAAAAATAATTCCGTACTGCAAGTTTTCCTTATTCTGAAATTAGATACTAGAAAAATGTTTGTGTAATGTTAGAAATATTTTCGATCATTCGTTTGTTTTTTAATCATAAACCAAATTATTATTAATCAAATACTAAAAGGGTCGACAAGATAATTATTTAAAGATGTGTGGCAAAATCGCGGGCCTCTAACGGACGTGCACAGTGACCGTTTTAATAAAATTGACCGAAAGTCGTGTATATAAAAGTGCTACGCCTCATCTTAACACGCGATACGCTTGGGAAAATGCTTATCGCTAATCGTTGGATGTCGATAGACGTGACTTCACTGAAACCGCATTTCTACTGCCTCCTGTATGATCGATATCTCTGCGTGTGTTTGTATTGGCTGGGAGATCTCGGTTTTACCGATACGTGAACGATAACGTCTCGGGCCAGTCAGCGTAACGCGTTATCTTAATTATCGCACCGCTGCTTAGTCTGAAAGTTCTTACAAGTATCAACGTTTTCAATCGGCTGATTAATCACAAGTCGATTCGACGTGTTGGCACTGTAATCTCGTCTACAGCTATCGCTCCCTAAGGATTCGCTTACTCGACTCACGATCCCATTCGAATGATTGGCAGGCGACTTTCGGACCTCAACCTTGTGAAGAGATCTTGATACTGTTTGACATTTAAATTCACGCTGCGCCTTCGTTTATACGATTGCCCTATACGAGGCTCTGCGAGATGATTAAACGCGTTCGGACACGATGACGGATGGTGATACGAGGCTTGAAGATTACTCTCGGCTCCTAGACCGCATAGCTCCGACTGTTTCAATGCCTCATATTCAAGAGACGCATCACAAGCCGTCCTTAATGAGCGTCTATTACTTCAATGTTATTCCTCCTCGTCCGTTCAACTTACAACGGGCTCCCTTCGAAAGTTAAATGTCCCCGAAAGTGTCCATTTGGTGTTTTCAATTACTCGACACTCGTTCTAATGGTTTGATGAACCGGCTACTTGTTCCTTCCAAGTTAATATCGACGTCAGTTTCGATTCAACCGAAGACTTAACAGATGTTTATATTTTGAGGAAATTCGACTCTGAAAAATACGCGGGAGAGATATTTTCGAGAAGAAACTTGGGTCGATTCACGTCTTGCTACGAGGATTTGTCGTTCAAGGGCTAGTTTTTGTTAACTTTCTTGTTTGGAGGTGAATTTGGACATTTTCCTTAGTGATATATTCACAAACACTTTCTGAACAAGTTTCTGTGGTAAAGAAAAGTTATAAAATTCTTTATATCTCTGTGACAAATATATCGAGCTCGGTACAATTTTCAGAAAAAGGTGCATAAGTAGCTGTTATTTAATTGTAGATAGCACTCAGTATTTCCGAGATATAATCTTTCAACGTTTTTTTCTATTTTGATTTTTACAGGCCGTGAACATATATTTTTTTAAACATTTTAGGTTTTAGAATGTTCGTTATGGCAAGTCAGTAACGTTTGGTTTTTAATTACGTGGCAATGAACTTATTTTCCTGTTTTTGATCTCCGGGTTTGAAAAAGGGCGATTTTTTCACTTTTCTATCTCGAAAATTCCATTTCATCTCCTTGTGAACTTATTAGCTTTGTCATCGTCACACTTTGTATCTTAAAGTCTTCTTTCTATCCAAAAAACGCCAACATCCCTGTTTACAAATCCCGCTGTTCCCTCTTGAATTTATATCGCCCTGTAAACTTCGGCTTTTCGGCACGAACGCTCGCACTTGTCGATGTTTAAGTAGTCGAGTCGTATAGCAATAAACGTTGCCACTGCCATTTGGCCGATGTTTTATGGCGCCTCCTTCAAATGTCCCAGTTTCTCCGCACATCTGTTTGTCGGTACTTAAACCCAACTCATATTAACCGGTCTTGCATCGGATTGCATCATCTTGCGTAACAAGTGACTAATCAGTTGGAAAACACATCTTCAAACATCTGGTCCATTTGGTGCCTTGGGAGGAATTTCGAACCGCTCTTTTGAGCGATCGTATATTTTCCCACTTATCAGAAGTCGAAATTCTTGCGGGCGAGTTTGTTAGCATTCAAGTTCTATCTAGTCCCATTCTTTGTATCGGTGTCTTTCAACATCTGAGGCGAGATAGAATCAACGTTCTTCTCTGAGGTGTAAAACTGTCGAGTTTACGCAGATTTGGGAATCTCTAAGGGTACAAAGTGGAATAAAATACGCTCTAGATTGTAGGAAGTAGAGGTATTGTAGATTTTTTGAAAATGACTCATTTTTCAACACACTCTTCTATTTTTTTTTAATTATTATTTTCTTGTACGTGTGTGTTTTAAAATATTTTTTATTGTCATTTCTTGTACGTGTGGGTTTTTTTTTATTCAAAATGATGTGACTTTCGGACATTTTTGTTCTTAAAATGTACCAGGACTTGTCTCGGAACTGTTGGACACAGTTGACTGTGTTCGCTTTAGGCCGTCCGCACACTGGAGCCGACTAGGCGCGACTGCGACTACGCACGACCAAGGTCGTCCGCACACTGGAACCGACTAGGCGCGACTGCGACTACGCACGACAGTCGTGCGTTCAGGTTGTACGCGTCCCTCGCACACTGAAGCCGACTGATCGCATAAAAATTCAGATTTTATTCTATTTGCACTCAGAAAACGCAAAAATCGCATGCGACCTGCGACAAAATCCAAACAAGTTTGGATCGAGTAGTAAGTCGGATATGAACGCACGAGATAAGAACGCACGACTGAGTCGGTTGCAGTGGGCGAGGTTCCATTTAATTGTTGCTGTTAGGATCTCTAGAACGAAGTCGTACGACTCCGAGTCGGACGTAGTCGGCTCCAGCGTGCGGACGGCCTTAGGTTCGTTGGGCAGTTTCATTCTTGCGTATACCTGTGACGATTGATCGTTGGACGCGTAAAAGCTTCTGCCGCTCCTGTCTCAACTGATAGGATCAACCGGTTGACGCTTTTCTGGATTCTCGTCGTATCTGATGATAAGTGAATTAGTTCGTTGTGACTCAGTGCTTCGGAATGTGGTGCTCGCGGCTTTATGTGTGAGATGATAATTTCCATAATTTCCAGGGTGTATTTTCGACCGGTTTGCGCCGTCTAAATTTCAATTTCGTCCCTCCGTATTTCGTGAAATCGCCGACTGACGAATTCTGAGACTGTTTGGAATTTTCCAGGTATTTTTACGGTTTTATCTCGCATAAAGAGGATTTCATTTTAAATTCAAACTCGTATCTTCTAGGAAGCTCTTCGATAATTTTACAGAGCCTTTCTCACTGAATTTTTTTTCAACCAATTTTAGCAGATATGTTATTGTACGGGAAGAGCGTCTCGAAATTTCCCCAACTTGATTAGTTGTGTGACCACAAAAATTACAGTTGTTGGGAAACATGATAATTTTTCAAACAATTCTTCCAAACATTGGCTACATAAATCACCTTTGGAAGCCCGATTACTATATAATATTTTAAACAATATAAATTGTTATATACCTATTAATTTAATGTCTATAAATTTATTTTCATTTAATTAAAATATTTTTAATTTACATCATATAAATAAATTTACGTTTAATTATATTAATTTTAATTTACATCATATAAATAAATTTAAGTTTAATTAACTTCATTACAATTGAATTAAAATTAATATTTTTTAATCACCCTTAGTCTGTTAACGTGTGTGAAATTGAATGGAAAAATCATAAAATTGGTTGCAAAAGTATGGATTTCACTAAAAAAAAAAAAAAAAAGAACCGCTATACTGTCTTAAGACCTAGAGACAAATTGGAATTTACCCCAAAACGACCCTTGTTGTATCACGTTTTCGGAAGCGGCCAATCCTCGATGGCTGTGGCAGGTGGAAGACTAGCAAGTCGGATAGAACTGAAGGAACCCCGCTGGTTTCTGTGGAAGAATTCCGGCGTCGCCTGACCACCTTCCTCCGTGTGGCGACTAACTCAAACGAACTTGACCCTCATCATCATTGTTAAAAGATAAAGCCCTCGTCCCAGCGCCATGCGCGAGCGAGAAATGTTTGTTCTCTGTTAGCTTCGTCATGGTGTGAAACACGGAATCATTTGTGCCCCGGCAGAAGATACAGCTCACGAGTTCGGCATTCAAACGCTTCTTCGGCGCAAGACAAATACGAATCTTCGGGGCGAACATGTACATTTTTCAACAAAGTCACGAACGTCCCGTATTTGGCGATTGTTGAGGGGAAATTGCCGATTCACATTATTTTAAACGGTTTCGAAACTTGATTGTACTCATGTGCACAGTTATTAATTTAATTTAACGCAGTCGCAAAAAGCGATGATTCTTCATTTATTTTTCGAATCTTATTAATTTCATTGTCAAGCAATTTCGCTTCTTTCGGTGTATTAAATTTTTTATAATTTATTGATTAAAATAATAATATTTCTAAACGATTTGAGGTACGATAGTTTATTAATTGAAAATATAATCCTCCCAATGATATAAAGTCGGGATCAACGAATAATCTGTCTCCACTGATCTTCGACCTTTGGGTCGATTTGATACTAATTATATTCATCAGAGTTCTGAACTCTGTTCAATACGCCTACGTTATTTGCCATCAACCATCATGCCTCTATTACATACTAATTCTGCCTCACATTTACTCCTATTGGCCATTTCAACTTCTAACGCTCACTTGAAGTAATATAATTTAATTAATACCGATCTTTATCCTGTTTATTTCAACATTGTTCTCTCTTTTGTTCCAGGTATGTTCCCTTTCTGCTTTGATTATTTTGAATTCGTAAGTAAACCATTCAAGTTGGTAAGTCATTTAGCAACAATGGAACTACTTTTAGGCCTTCTTAACTTTCATCTGACGATTATTTTTTTCCTGGTCCATTTACTTTTTGAGGTCGAATTCGCTCAAAAGGTCTTCTTTAGTTCTTGCATATTCCCAGACGTCGAGGGTGCGGTTACGGGCGCCGAAACGACCGCAGTCGCCGCAACACTATGTTTCTTGTAAGCAATCTACGTACCTTATCGGTTGACGCGATCTGTCTGTCTGTCATAGCCGAACCCACGGTATACCTGGCCCTAATTTCGACCTATTTAGTGCTTCTTTTTTGTTTACCTCTTTTGTTTCCTTATCTTCGAAGTTTTTCCATTAGCCTCCGCCGTCGATTTAAAAACATGCTGTTCGACAATTGGAGAGCAGCCGTAAATTAAATGTGAAAAAGGCGCCTTCTTTAGTTTTTTTAAAGTGACTTTTCCTGCATTTTTCGCTCGGTTTACTTCTACTTGATACAATCGATTCTTCTTTTTCGAAGCGAGTGTCTAAATTCTCACAGTTCAGCGGGGGTAATTGCCCAAAAATTATTGGACCAGTGATTTCAAGTCAAAATAGTCGAAAGACTGGAACGAGTCAGTGCAAGGGGTAGGATAACTCGAATAGATGACGCTTGTTTTTATTTGAAAGTTCCGATTGAGTGTATTTTCGTTATAAATCGTTTCCTTCGGTGTGTTATTTATGAGGACTTTGTTGGGAGAAAATTTCCACCTCGAGTGATATGGAATCAAGTGGTTGTAAATTTGAGGGGAGAAGAGAGTGTAAAGAACCGTTTCCCTAAAAACCGCAGGGGGCGACTCTAAATTTCCACCCCTGCCGGTTTTGCACGATAATTCTCACTCAATGCCATAAGGTTTTTCTCGGAAGGTTCTGGTTCTTCTTTGCATCGAACAGAAAATGTTTTTGCCCTAGGGTCGTCCCTCTTGGGTGGCCTTGAGAGACCTGTCGTTTGGCTCCTGTTGGATGACCTGCGTGGTTAAACACTGATGGCGTCAAGATACGCTTCTTCTCATCCTCACAAGAAAAGCAGCTGTTTCCTGAGCAGAAGCCCGGCGTGAACGCGGAAAAATTAAATCCTGCATTTTTCCATTAACGAGGGTTTTCTTCAGGTTTTTAACTTTATTTCAAAATATTACAATCATGATGGTGTTTAAAGGTATAGGACTAAAAGTTTAACCGATATCAAAAACGGTTACTCAAGTTGGCTCGCTGGGTTTTTGTTTCTTAGTGTATAAAGCGCGAATATTCTGCTAATTGAAGACCCTTCTATGACAATTGGTCCTGTAAACGTCAACTTTAATCCGAATGAGTCGGTCGGAGAGTCTTAAATTAGTCCGAAAGGGATAAAACGCCTTAAGACGGAAATCCGTGGCATTAGAAAAGAAAAACATTCGTCCGACGAGCTGAATATCGAGAACGAAAGGAAATAGTAATATAAAGGGAACAGGAGCTGAGACATGTGGCATCGCTTTCTGGATTGAAATAGACGCGCCCTTCTTGCTCCATCGTTTTCACGTTCAAAGGTTCGACTTCGCTCTGATTGGCACCAATTTCGAGGAATAGGTCTCATTTTACGCGTACAATTTTTTCTAACGAGAGCCCCTTTGTTGCAAAATTCTTAGGTTTTCGTATTTACATACAGAAGTTTTTACAAATCTTAAAAAAAGGGGGGCCAGATGTAAATCGAATTGTTATTTGGTGTAATAGGAAGGATTAAACTTTTAGCAATTTCTTTGGGAAGTATTATTAAAAATTAATTTCAATGTTTTTTTTCTCAAGGATTATTATTCAATTCTTTTGAACCTCGCTTTTCACTAGCTTCCAAACTACAAAATGTTTTCTTTAATACTCCCGATTTTTGATTTTTTCCAAATTTTGACTTTATCGCTCGATAAAATTGGCAATTCTGCATAACGAACTAGCAGTTGAGGCAGTTTCGTTTGAAAATCGTCCTTTCTCTCAATTAAATCTCACCAACTTCAGAGTAATGGATTCGTTAAACCGGTTAATCGATATTCCGCGCGATCCGCCAATTTTGGCGAATAAACGACTCTCCAATTGGCGGTTTCTAATGGAATTCCGCGAAAGGAGTAGCGAGTGCGCGATTGTTTCTGTCGTTTTAACGAGGGCGAAATATTATTCATGCAGAAGAATAACAATGACGACGGGAGACTGTCGTGCGCGAATGTATGCGAGCTGTCCTTACTCGTTGCCGAATAAATTTCCTCGTTACGGAATAATCTTCTTGTTACGGAATAAATGCTAATAATCCGACTAAATCGTCCCTTTCGTAGGTTGCCATTGCTGAAGGGAACCTATGGCCCTTTCGAGACTGTTTCGTCCCGAGGCAAAAGTTCGTGCCGACTCGGCCTCGTTACGAACCCTTACGCGGGTAAATTTAATCAATTATTAACCGTCGTCAAGTGCCCGAACGGGAGCCGTTTGCAAGGCCCTCCCGCGTTCCGAAGCTAATTTGGTGATTGCCTCTCGTTATACGGTCCGGGCGTTGGGTAGATCGTTTTAACCAGTTCAGAAGCAAAATCCTCTTCGCACACTGGACAATTATGAACATTTTTCGCCGATTAGCCCGAATTCGGCCGGTTCAAAAATATAGATGCAAATGTGGCCGCGTTTAGGGAAATTCTCTCTATCGGATGCCTATTAGATGACGCGATTGCCAATAATGACTACTCGCTAGAAATGTTGGAATCATCTTTTGAATTCGTCGATTTTTCTTCTGTTCAAAATGTTTTCGACGATCGGTTTTTTCGGCGACCAAGTTAAAACTTGAGAAAATCGAGTGTGTTGCAGCGTTTTTGTAGGAATCCTCAAAATTTCCACAGGGAGTTCTCTGGAAATATCCTTATTGAATTCATGAATAGGAATGATTCTATGAGGATTTATTCAAGGTTTGAGTGCTCAAGAAAATTTGAAAGAGCTCAGATAGTGGAAAATTGGCGAAAGAAAACTTTCGGTTTCTCCGCTAGGAGGAAAATAACAGAAAATCGTCGTCCGGCGATTTTGTCGAATGCTCGTCCAAAAAGAGCTGAGAATTGCTTCCGACCTTGGAGAGACCTTTTACACTCGCTACTGTTTGGACAAAGTGAAAACGAAAAAAGCCGGACGGGAAGGTAAAAAAAAAATGTCGTTTTTCTTCCAGCTTGTCATCTAGTTATCTCGCGAAGGAGCGACGTCTGGAATTAGCTGACGTATTACGGTTGGAAATGGAGGTAAAATGAAGGATTACGAAAAGTGGTCGACGGAATGAGAGTCGAACTGGTCTGAGGTCCGGGAGCTCTTTTTAAAGGCTTATTTGTCAACCGACACCGTCCGAGACCACTGAACAACGTTGAGTCGAACTCACCGATCGCCGGAGGTCGTTACAAGAGCAGTCTCCGATTGCAATTGGACGAACTGAGACGGCTTGAGCTTAGGAATGTAGTTCTGCTTAATCATTGCCTCTCGTTTCCTCCGGTGAGGCCTTGTAGACCAGTGAATAGTCGAACCGAATGCGAATAAAAAGCAACGTCGATAGTACTAACAGCGTGGGACGCAGGTGCTTGGAAGCGAACAATTTTATGTCAATCTCTGAAGAAAGTTAATACGTTTTCTTATCTTAAAAGTCGAGGCAGTAGAATTGATTACTTCCAAGCAGAAACTACGGCTTCATAACGTCGGCGAACAATACCGGTCGCATGTTTATTGCGGTTTTCTGAACCCTTCGAGTTATTCCTTTAGTGTATCCAGTAACCTCTAGCGGCCCTGCTCTCTTCAGGGATGGATTCTCTCACAAGCCGCTAGGATCATTCGCCATGAATTTTGGTCTCGAAGCTCCCGTCGGGAACTCATGAGGGCCTCATTGACTGCAGTTGCGATGCGTAAATTTTAGCTCGGTTGAACTTGAGTGTTGGTGGATTTCAACTCTGGGCATAAGTTTCGGTTTATTGCTAACCCGAAGAATAGACGAAAATGCTTTTTGCCGCTCCGATTTTGCCTCCTTGGATCGTGGAAGAACTGATCCCCAGATTTTAATCCCTGTTCGATCTAGGTATCAAGCGCTAAATCTCATGGATTGAAGCGTGAGGTTGTTGTTGCTGTGAGTGGATTCCAAAGTCAAATCCTCCTACTTCTAGATATTCATTTTCTCCTTCCAAATCATGGCGTCGGTTTTTGGTTGTTCTTCAGAAATGATCCATATTAATCGCCCAAAAAAATTTTTTTTCTTACCCTCCTCAAAATTTTACGTTTTAAAGTATGTAGAATCCGAATATCGAATAAAAAATTCTGCCTGTCAACATTTTTCTGAGAAAACTTATCAACGTACTTGAAATTTTCAGCGCAAATAATCATTGCCCTGACAATGGCTCATTTCTTTAGCCAATTCCTTATAGTGGAGATATATAGTAAGAAAATTATTGTCATAAAATACTAAATTTTTATTTCCTAGCCAATTTTCACACCGTTCCAATATATTCAGGTCTCCACTTTTTTCCACGTGATATTTCAACTTCGATTCTTCAGATCGAACGGCGTGCGGCTTTTATTCGTAGCATTGTGTATTCTTGAAAAGCTCCGGCAAAGCTCTAATGCGGTGCGAATCGGGTGAAATGTTTGAAAATTAGTCATCACACACCCTAGCAGCGCACAAATCAACCGCTATAAAACCCCCTGTGAAGTTATTCGGTGCGAGAGAACTCTTTGATCTATTTTAATCCTTCACAAACATCGGCGCTTTTAGGAAGTCCCGCTCAGTCAGTTTACAAGATCTCTTGGCTAGCCTGCTGTACTAGCGCAGTTTCGGTAAATCGTCGTCGTTTACACGGATTTCCTTTTCAACGTTCGAACCGTGTGGTTTTCTGGCCGTTTTTACGGTTGACATTTATCGCCTTGTCGTTGAGTCCGAACAGAAACGGGAAACAAGAATTCCGAACCGCCCGTGGATCTTCGACTGTGTCTTGCCCCCTGCGGGGTCTCGTATCAGGTTCCCCGCTGAGACGTGAAGTTCATTATCGCCATGTTTTGGGCGATAGTTGGCATTTTCAGATAGTAGTCTTGATCCCCACTCGCGAGGTTTGAATCGCGTTGACCGATGGAAGATGATTGAGGACAGTGACACCGATGTCCATGATGGTGCACAATAATAAACCAAGTTATTAGTCTAGTAAGCAGAGCAACTTCCTGTCTTCCTGGGGTCATTTCTGCAAAAGTGGTAGTAGATTTTATTATTTTAAATGGTCTATTCGGGTTCAAATAACATGGGATTGAAGGGTTCTTACAAAATTTATCCCGGCACAACTTTTAAGCACCAAGAAACTTGGAAGTTAAACAAAAATTTTTAATTGAAACTCGAAAACGGTCTATGGTTCTTGAAATAGAATTTTTTTGTAAATAATATTTATTTTTAAACTATATATATTTGAACTCGTCCTGAAGGCATTGCCAGTGCAGAAGGTCTGATTCATTTACCGAACTGATGCAATTTTCAGTTTACTGGAATGACACGATTTCTTATGTTCAGGAAAAATCTTGTTACCTCTTACATACAATTGATTTCCTTCGCTTGCAACTAGGCTATTCGTCAACTTTGGACACTGAGAATCGATTTGAAATCTAGGAAGCGGTCAACTATGGTGCAATTCTGCCTTTGAAGGGCTCTTTCTTTCGACTGCACTACTATTTTGCCTAGTATTCATGCGATATTTAGTCGAGCTTGTCATCTTCTCATTTGGAAAATGTTCTCGTTTAATCCAAGTTAAATCACCATGTAACGACGCGCGATGCTCAAGGGGTTGGAATAAAAGGCGTTTTTCATCTACGGAAAGTGGGAAGTTTTTAATCTGCGTGAAGTCCTTTCTCGCTCTTTCTCGCTTTCTCCTGAAGCATCTTCGTGTTATTCGTCCCACCCTGCCTCGCGTATACGTAGAAGACTCCTCGTGACGCCGTGAGGCCCTTTCGAGACAAAGCCCAGGCCCAGCTCGTCCTATTCCCATTACGCTGAGCAACACCAAGGCCGAGGAAGCAGACACGAAGAAGGGGACTCCAAGGCTTCTCTTTGGTCCTTAGGCACCTAACCTTCTGGGCCTTCTTTGGTTTCAAGCTACCGTTGTGTTAGGCTCTGATTTCATACCAGAGCATTTCTCGCTTTTTTTGTGCATCTTTTTGTTTTCCGTTTCTCCTATTCCAGTTCATCTCGTCCTGTTCTGGTTTTGTTCTCCGGATTAATCCGCCGTTGTCAGAGAAAAATTCGTGTTATTATAAAAGAATCCAAGAGTGGTTTAAAAAGCTTCGGAAAATAGCGATCGACTATTAAGAATGCTCTGTGAATCGTTTCTGGAGAATGTAGAACGGTTATTGATTGCTTCTAGTCCGTTGCTTTGATCGTTCCAATTGGCAATACTCTGATTCTGATAGTGCTTAGAACGAAGAATTATTCCCTCTGCTCGAAAAAATATTCCCGTGGTCAAAATATTCTCGTTCAGCTTTTCTCTGTCTCTCGCTCATATTCATAGTTTTGATTCTGAAGATATGTGAAGTACTTTCTCGAGGAAAATTGATACAAGCTCTTTCGCCCGTGGAGTAACGTCTTCAAGTGACGTCTGCAGAGTTGTATCGTTTTGGGGACAAGTGCAAAGTATTTTATCGATAGCTTGATGTCAGCCGTCTCGTTTCTTTCACTTTAATCCTTTTGATTAACTCACTTGCGCTAAAGCAAGTTCGATTTGTCAAGATTTGTGCGGTCAAATATGCATCCAGTCGAGCGGTTCGGTGATTTTTAAAAGATCATTCGGTCTTCAATTTCAGAACTCATTCGAATCCGAAATCTCACATTCGAACGGACTTAGTGGAAGAAATTTACCGTCCGAGAGGAGGAAAATAAACGCAGCTAGGCGTGGTAACCGAATGAAAATCAGAACTTACTTTCTTTACTCGGACGATCAAAAAACGAGCCGACCATTGTTTATTCAAGCGGGCAAAAGAAGAGAACTCAAGGCCTATTGAGAAATTTTTGATGATCTATGGAGAGTTTCCATTTTTCCCCCGGTTTTTCGCTCTTTCGACCGACGAATTCGGCTCAATGGTTCCGTCGGATACTTTGAAATATCAAAATGCTCGATTAAACCGAAAGGACGAGTTTGAGGATTCAGCGATTGGAAAATTTACTAGCAGTGGCGAGAGGAACTTTGATAGAATATTATAAACTCGAGGAAAAACTGGACACGTAGTATGGGCGAGGTCATATTCCTTACAAGACAGTAAAAGAATCAACTTCTCGCATGCGTGGAAAATTCCCTGGTATAGCTCATCTTTATACAAACAAGATAATATTACCGAAAACATTGTTAAAAAATAAAAACCTTCAGAAAAACACGAAAATATACCTATTTTCTTATTACTCAGTTTCTTGCCATTATTTTATAAAAACTCTAAAAAGTCTACTACTTGACTCCCTCAATTAACTTCTTTTATAATCTGAACGTAACTCGAGATCTGGGTCATTAATTAATTCGTTTTCAAAGTCCTCATTTTTCTACCGCCTTCGGGACGAGATTCCCTATTTTTCTTTTCGCTCATCTTCTAATCCACTTAACTTAATACGGGAAGCAGTTGTGTTTTTATTCTGATCGCGTTATGAAACTCAAATATGGAAGCGTTGACGGTTTGAATATTGCATTAATTGGAGCATCGCTCGGCGACCGGTTCTCGTCCGAAAGGAGAGAATTCGAAACAAAATTAAAACCCCTGGGGAAAATGTACGACGTAAAGAGGTGTTCATTAATGAGGAAAAGGAGCTTAGTAGAAGCTTTTTAAGCCTGTTAATCCGATCGATCTGTTTATAATAATTTGAATCGCTAACGAGCCCTCAGGGCCATCTTGAAGCTCAAGCCTTCGCCTCTCCGCGCTAACGATGTTTCTTAAAATAATGCGATCGTTGAAATATTTACCGCGAACGAAAAATTTCATTTATCTTCTTTCAAATTCGCCCCTGGAATCCAAAGCGAAAATTTCCCGCTTTTGATAATTTCACTCGCCCGATTACTCGTTGTTAATTTATCCGACGGTGGAAAATTCTTAAACGTTCATTTTTCAGTTTAATATTAATCCAGCAGGCGTGTGAGGAGTTTTAAATAGATTAATGAGGTCCTTTGGCGTGTACGGAATATGAGAACCACTTTTAATGGTGATTAATTCTCTTTCTCGCTTGTCGCGTTCTTCAGTTTGTAATCGCAGTAATTAGTAATACCAACTACCGCAACATGATCTCTCCGCTAATACACGCGATTCGCATTATTTAATTTTCAATTATTTTACTCAAAGTCGCCCGGTCGTGACTGTTTTCTTAGTGGCGAATATTCCCTGGCTTGTCTGAGTACAGTTCGCTTTGAGAGCATTTTTCAGCAATCGTCGTAAGATATAAATAGATTTGAAGAAAATAAAAATAGCATAATCGAACCTGTTGGTCTTTTCTTAAAATGTAGTTATCACCTGGGTAAAAAAAGTCGCGTTTCGAAAATTATTTTACTTGTTAACGCGATTCGACCTGTTGAACCACGTGCGAGTTGCGAAGGAGTTAATGCCATGTGACGACCATCGTTTATACGAGTAACCTCTTCGGCTTTTGTCGCCGACTGTAACCCGTCTGGCTACTTTGGGATCCCATGGAAGGTTTTTCGTCCTTTTTCACGTGGGCAGGCCTCTTGTAATGGTCGGGCTGAGCCTCTTCCTCGTCTACAGGCCACGGGCATTATTTTTAAATTGCCTCGTAGAAAGAGAAGATGTTTATACGGGCTAACTTATGTGGAAAGGGATTCGGTTTGGATTCCAACAAGGGACCATTAGCGTTTTAGGGATGTCCAAACTTATCAATTAACTAAATAGTGTGAAGTCTTCGGAGGTAGAGAAATGCGGGTTGAGTATGATGTCTTTTTCGAACCCCATCGTCTCTTTATGGCCGCTGGAATTTTCTGTTCTTGTATTCAATTTTCTGCTCGTTTCTATCTACAATTCTTGGACGACGCAGTATGCGTCAATTTTTGCAGTTCGAAAACCGCGAAGTTCGTACATTTTGTCCCCATTTCGTTTTATTGTCTTCGGCTATTTCTACCATGCGCTTTCATCCCTTCAAGCCTCTTATAAGCTTCGTTGAATTTCCGAAGTTCTTTGTCACTGGAGACACAGAGGAGCGTTTAGTCTCATAACTAATCTGCCCGCATTTAACCTGATCATCCGTGCGTCATAGGAGGCGGCTCCTTCATCGCCTTGGTCATCGACGCTTCAGCAGCAATAGCGTTCACGCTACCGGGTACTCCTTGATCACTGATCCTCTTCGCTCACTGAAGGTGTTAACGTTATCGTGCGCTTGTGACCCTTCCAAGTGTAGCTTCCACGCACGGACGGCCGCGCTCCACGTACTGAGGAGCCCAACACATGATGAGACAGAGAAATACATTTACGACGCACACGCGAACACGAAAGGCAATCCGCTAAACTAAATGCTTCCCTCTGTCTCTATACACGCGAATTAACGCCTTCGTCTGTGTTGCTCTCTCGCTCTCTCTCACTTCGAATGTTGATCCCCCAGTTCTCGAGCCGGTTGTCTATGTGGAGACCGGAAGGACTTTGAGGATTAGATTATAACATTGACAATTGACTACCTGGTCTGCGCTAGCGGCCTGGAAACACTGTGATCCTTTAAATGCACACATCCTCGAGTATTCGCTCGACTGAGCGTAAATTCCGGTCACTTGATCATTTCGGCCATTGCCGAATAGTAGGGCAAAAATGGGAAATTCCCTCTCTTCAAATGTAATCGCTCCCAATTATTCTGTGAATTTAATTCTATACTGTTGCCCGTATTAAACTAATTAAAAAGGGAAGAAACGCTACTAATGATCGATATAGTAATTTATTGTTTCTTTATTGCAACAAGTATAGTATGATTTTTATAGCTATATATTTCAAAGTTAAGCTGAGTTTTCGAAAACTCAGCTTCTGATCTCGAAAACTGCTGACAAAGGTGCGTTAGCTCAACAATAAATTATTAAAACCACAACCTTATTGTCATTTCGTTCTACTCAGCGTTCAAAATTCGGTTAAAATTGATACCAAACATGCTCATATTTTAATACCATTTAATTATGTGATTTTTTAAAACTAAATCACTCTTGCTGAGATGGTGTACATTTTACAAGAATTGGGGACGAAGAGATAGTCTCGAATACCACTAAATCACAAAATAACCAATATTATAACTATAACCACACAATATCAAAAAACAACTCATTTTAGCTCTCGCGAATTTTTTCTTGCTATAAACCCAACAAAAAATTCCCTTTGTCTCTGTAGCAACTCATTTTTTACATAGGCTTCTTCGTTGAAGAAAATAGAACCATAAGACCATTGATTTCGACTAGCCACTTATAGCATCTCATGGTCAGAATTTTACGATCTGCAATTTCCACTCGATTCGACTTCCACAAATCGATCCTTCCAGTTTCCTTTAACTGTTTCTCAATAACCGGCTGTGGCTCAGTTCAATACATTTAATAGCCTTCTTGAATCAAAGGCCTCCGTCTGGCGAGCGTTTAATTTTAACACTCATCGCATCCATTTCAGTTCCAGTGGCTTGCTATTTTTAAATATCAAACTGAACCGAGGCATAGATTAATGGTTTTACCTCAGAAATTTTCCTTTTCTTCTTGGCTCGGAAACGAGACGTATCAAATGGTCCTTTTTGGACAAATTGGAGCGCAGAGAAATTTTTCTTTTAGGATTCAAGTGAGAAGGGAATTTTTTTGTTAAATTGAATTACAAAATAAAATAAATTGAACCATAGTGCTAGAGATAAATACATACCACTGTTTTATTTCTTGTCAGTTCGGTGTAAAAATTGAAAATGAGAAGAATGTTTATTTTCAATCTAACGTCAAAAACGTCGTTACTAATCAATTTGCAGATCGCGTGCATGTCATTTTTACCGCATCTAATCCCCACCTTGTAATCACATGTTGCATTGTTATACCAACGTTGACTAATCAGATGCAAATGCGGCTCAACAGCACGCTTCTGTAACCCCTGCTTGCCCTTTAACGATGATATATTTAAAAGACGAGAATGTTGCACTCGCCTGCCAGGTTATAATTAGCTTTGTCAGCAGTAACATGACAATTAGAGCGGGTTATGTTAACTAGATAGCCCTCAGTTCGCTTCCCACCCTCTTGAACATTTCCATCCTCAGTGGCAGTGCTGTAACCGAACGTTGCCGTACTTTGACGGGCCTTTGAGACCGATGGGGCCGTTGAAGGGACCGGGCGGAGCTGCAAGCTGCCCTTTGTAGTTCGCCTTGTCTCCGCCAGAACACGCCTCGGGCGAACTTTTCAAACTAATTACGTAGATACCGTATTAAACCCCGTTGGATTTATTTGACCATCAGGTTCAGGTCGGCTTCAACGCAGCCGCCTGTAGTTGATCAAACTCGCGTTTACCTCGTCTCCTAACTGCGTCAATATATTCCCCCGATGTCGACCATTTCTTGCTGCAAGGCAACAAATTGAATTTCGAAATTTCTTATTTAGATGAGACAGAATTTATAGCAGAATAATTGTTTAAGCTGGCAACTTTTGCATAAGATCACTTCAACGTTGCAATATTTGCGTCGGTTATGGCACCGATAGTAAATTCATAAAAGGGAATATGTCTCTGATTTTGAACAGGAACTAATGCTTACTATACGGCTCGAAAACCTTCGGTTATACAAAGCCCTTAGGAAGCTTCTCTTGTGGAATAGACGACTGCTTGGAATAATTTGTGCGAATATTTGCGTCGTTTTATCAATTTCCTTTTGGCAAAACAAAAGCTGAGCGTTCAGCACGTTAACCAAATACTACCCTGGATTGTGCTAGTGTGTTGCTTATCTACTGTGATCGGTAGGAATACTAGGCGACCATTACTCTTCACAAACTATAGCATCCCGAGGTACTAATGGGTCTAAATTACAATCGTTCGACCCGTTCCTCACCATTCTTGCACCCTGGTGAATATGATAATCTCCGTGGAAGGGACGTAAAGATTCAACGACGGTAAGAAAACCGGATCCATCGTGCGAGGAAAGGGCCCTTTTTAAAGCCCTGCACCTCCCATTGTTCCTAATGACGAGTGGTGCAATTGTTTTTAAATTGTAGGTGTGGGCACATGGTTTATGGAGGTGAGATGTGTAGTAATAGACGTGTCGGACGTGGTTGAATGAGGACGGGGAACGGGGCGGTTGTCAGTTTCATTGGAGTATGAAGGGGCCAGGGGGCTACGTTCCGCGGCTATAATCGCTCAGCTTCGCCCCCGAGCTCTGCCCAACAGCTAGCACACCTGAAACATTACGCTTCGCTTCCTTCCATCAACCGGCGACCCGATGGGGATGTAAAAAAAGAGGAAAAAATAAAATAACCCAGAGAGGAGGTTGAGAGGATGAAAAAATTGATTAGCCACTCCTCCTCGCCTGTTCGGGTTACGGACGAATTTTTAACGCTGCCTTATTAATATCTGGTTTATTATCTACTGCCGTTCCGTATCGATGAATAGGCCGATAATTTTGCGGTTGGCTATCGTACCCTAGAAGCGCTAATGATAGGCTTCGCTTGGCCCTTGGTGTCTTCGTTGTTTAGTTTAGCCATGGTATTCTTCGAGGTGTGTTAACTCCGATTACTTTTCTACGTTGAATTATTCAGAGGCTATCGATACTTTTTTTTTTTCTCGAAAACGCCCAGCAATGAAATGACATCGGTTTGTCGTTTAATAAGTCGAGTGTTGGTAATTCAAATTTTACGTTTATATGAGAATAGGTTTTAAGCTCAAAAAGTAGACATTGAAACGAGGAATTATTTCAAAATTTGAAAAAAGAGAAGTATGAGGGGCAAATGAAGAGTAGTCTTTGACTTTGTATTGATCAACCTACATTGCCCTATTTTGGATCGTATTTTTGAGTTTGAAAAAGTATTGTTTTTAGCGAATTTTCGCAGAAAATGATGGATGATAGGAATTTAGGGTATGGAAATTCGTGTATTAAATCGAGACAATAGCCGTGTCGGTATCATGAGCGGTTATCGAGTTATTGAAGTTTTGTAGAGATTTTTGAGTTTTGGAAGACGCATATGTAACGGTTATATTACTCAAGCCTTTACAATTAGCTTTCTATATTCGTTATAATGTGCTTCTATAATAATGTTCCGAAATTCGCTCGTAAAGCCACCAGCTTTATCTCCTGCTAGCTAACTCGTTGTCGGAAACTCTAGGACTCCTATGATTCATCGCAGATTAATCGTTGGTAAAAGATAACAACCGAGAAACCTGTCTGATAACCTGAGAAGACCTCGGAATTCCGCGATCGCTCCTCGAACATTTGAAAAACCTGTCCCATTATCCTGCTAGTAATCGGAGTACGAATTACCCTAGTATGATGGACAATGTCGGTGATTAGGATGCCTTTATTGTAGGAATTTCCTGTCAACGAGTGCACGCGTGTGCGCCCACGATTTCTCTGGAAGGTGTTCCATTCGACAAGACGTGTCGTGGCGCGAGAGCGGAGATATTAGAAAGCCCCCTCTCGTCCCTTGTTGGGTCTGCGGCATAGCAGTCAAGCTCAAGGACTCCTCTATCCATTCCATCGAATCCACCTTACCGTACCCGAAGGCGAGCTGGGCTGGAGTAAGGCCATTAGCCGCCCGTTGACCCCTCGTAACTCTTCATCAAATCCTTCAGACTCTTCAAGTACCAACCGAACTGCCTTCCTCTCGTTTCCTCTGCAACGTCGTTTTTTCCCAACGCGTTTCCATCCCAGAGTTTCGATTCGATATCCGCATAGTGAATCATGTTGTTTCATTGCTTAATATTTCTTCCCCAGCTTTCAATACGAATGAACTCACGTAGCTGCTAGATGATATTCTTTGACTTGTAGTCGTAAAATTGTAAACCTTAGAGATGGAGCAAGAGCTCGGAAGCTATTGACGCTTTCGAATTAAATGCGCTCAGGCTAGAGGCTGCGCTTTGGAATCAAGTTTTTCATTGGTGTTTTCTCGCATGACAGCCTATCTGCTGTTGAAAGATTCAAATCGCTCTTTATGATGTGTCCTTTCATCACTTTAATGTGAATTCAGGATCTGTGAAGGAAAGGTTGTAAACCAATTGGAAAAATATAACCCGGTTGACTCTTTTATTTACTTGCATTTTAACGTGTGATCGTTCGAATAGTCAATTTCAGAACTGAGGTGAACTCGGAAGGAATTTCCATAGTACTATACTTGAAACAACTTTCCAAACCAGTGTTTGTGTGTCAAAAGGTGACAAAAGTTGCCATGTCTCTGTGAAAAATGAATGAAATTCAACGAAATGTTCAGAATACGTCCCCCGAGTGAATGTGCAACATTAGCAGTTTCTGGATTGTGTATCAGACACAGTACTTCCTCGATATACACGTTCAAAGTGTTTTCTGTTTTGATCATTACACGCGTTAAGAATCAATTTTTTCGAATGGTTGAAGTCTTGAAATATTTGTTATGACACCTGATTTTTATAGACTGAGCCGTGCACTGTACTTCCACTTTATTCGCATATTGAGTGAACTTTGATTTTTACAAACCGCAAAAATTATTATATTTGAAACTCAAAGTCGTGAACTTTTTTTTACGGCGAGTGAATGATGTTTGATTTTCATTATCAGTGTCGCACAACGTGATTCCACGATTTAACCTATTTCTAGCGTTTTTCGGTCCATTGGCTAAATTTTGTATCGTTTTTGCGGTCTTTGATCGAGTTTCTCGATTTCATAATTGGTTATACCTGACTGCCGAATGTAATTTTCTTGTATTTTGAATTGATTAGTCTACTTTTCACTCCTTGACACCATAACTGGGCAACTCAGGTGACTCATCCTCAGAGCTATTGGTTTCTAGACGTGCCCTTTTGCCCCTTCGGGTAATCAGTTTTTTACGAGCACTTGATTTTTCCAAATGTTTTCCCCCTGTTCCAATTTTTCTCTAATGAAATCCTACCAATAACTGTGTCTAAAGAAAACGAAATATGCATAAAAAAAGTCGCTTTCTTTCCAAAAAATAAAAAAAATTCGTGGCTTTGCGGACTCAAAATCTTTAAGAAATTGAACAATTTCCGTGTTCCTGGCGACACTGCACCATCTTGACTGCGAAAAGAGACAACCTTAATCCGCCCTGCCGATTGGCAATATGGCCATATTAGTAATGTGTTTCGAAAAGCGTGTTGCCGATTTTTCAAACTCCCGAATCAAACCCGGTTCGAAGTCGCTGCTCTAAACCGCAACAAGGCTGAACTCCTCTCATTCGGCACGCAATGTCTTAATGGCAACCAGAAGTCTCTCGAAGAAATTTAATTTCATCCCAGCCGTAAATTATGTTGAATGGCGTTCCAAAGGCGCCCAATGCCTTGAAAGTTTCGCTCGTTCCATTTAGCGCGGATTCTATTCAGGAAGCCCTAATGCGTAGCAAATGAGCGCTCCTTCATTTCAATGCATTAACCGCTTAGATATTTTTACGCTTCTCTTTCTGCACTACCGACAATAACTGGCATTTGAGCTGGGAAGCCTCGATCCAGTCTTGTCCCCAAAAGGAACCACCTTAGCGCTGCATTCTTTATCCTATTCATTTGTATTAAAGGCATTAGTGGTCTCTTGGACAAATGTAGGCTTCCCCGAGCATTAACGTGCCATCAATCAACGTAGATTGTCTATCTTTAATTGCTGAACCGGAATGAATCGAAAATGAAGCGAAGTTGGAGCTTAGTTCACTCTCACGTTTCACCATCGGTCTTGTTGATTGGCTTCTGTCTTGAACGCGTGCAGTGCGTTCAATCACTCTAGGTAATGTTTGGCATCCGTTGATGCGTCTTGGCTCGGCGCCATTATCATTTTTCATTCCTCCGCTAATTTTTTTATTCTTCAAGTCTGATGGTCCTTTTTTGCCAATTTCATTCGATTGGACTATTTTATCAGAGGTCCAGAGTTTATTTATTAACTGATGTGCACTTGCAATAGTCATCTACTTGGCGTTGTCCTGTTATAAATAGGCGAATTTCACCCGTACACGACAACGGAGTGGTCGATACGTCGTTTTTACCTCTTGCTAGATTAGAACCCTTCATCCTCTCAACATTCAAGAGCCTCTTTCCCATGCACTTATGCTGCTGCCTATCGAGATAATTAGACCTTATATCTTACTGGTCTCAGCTAGAGCGAAACTCTTATCTCTTCTGTTTCTAGAAGAGCGAGGACAGATATATCTTTCTTGTCAATTTCAACAGGCCATTTCTCCCAAATTACTGTCTCGAATTTCGCCCTTTCTTTCCCATCGGCGATTAGTAGACATTCCCCTTTCCAGGCTTTTCCACTTAGAAAATCACGGCTCGTGAAAACGTGAGTTGAGACCGCAAGGAAAAAAAGTTCCTTTTTTTAAAATAGTGACTTGTCGTATACACCAGTAGCTCTCCATTCCCTAGGTTTTCTCACTTGACTTGAGTGGGGTTGGAGTAAATGGTTGGTGTTTTCGGTTTTTTTTAAAAATTAGATGTAGTGCAGGACTGAACATTTCGCTCAAGTAGCCGAGTTCGGAGTTGAAGAGGATTAAATTCTGCGTCAAATGAGCCCAGACGCTTTCTTTCTGCATCGTTCAACCGGTACACAAAATTGGTACAATTTCCCACACAAACGATAATGTTTCATTTGACCCCAATTCTTTGTTATTGTAAATTAATCTAAACCCCACCTTAATGCTCAACAATTTTATTCAGGTCACTATTAAAAAGTTTACTCACTGGTTTTTTAAAAGAAGTTATTTTAAAAACTGGCGTCAAATAAAAAATTTTTGTTTTTGTGAGAAGTTGGGTCTGGGCTCATTTGGTGCCCAATTTAATGCTCTTCAATTTTGAATTGGTCTATTTAAAGCAAAATTTCCAGTCTTGTAGGATTTACCCCTCCCAAGTTACGCATCACTCCTCCGAGGAAATCCTTGGATAAGCATATTGAAGTACATATTTCCTGAAGACATTCCAACAATAATTTTTTTACCCATTTATTTAATGCTTCTGGCTTAGTACGGGAGGGGATTCGACATGGGATGAACTAATGCTTCGCTACTGATAATAAATCATATCAATCTCAGCGTTCCTAGTTGTTCCCAAGGTCTTTTTTATAACAAGCTACCGAAATTGATTTCGACGGTTCGAAATGGGCGTGCCACGAAAGCATCGAGGACTTCAATGAGGCCCATTAGTACGGTTAATTTCACGTTCCTCATTTCGGGGCGAGTTCCTCGGTTGAATGAGACGAAGGAGCAGAGAATGCGTCATTGTACGAAACGAGGGAGTCCGGAGGGGTACCCGTGAGGTCGGACTTTTCGACGAGACTGTACTCTACGAAGGAGCGTAAAGGCTGGTTCTAAGTTCAAGGACAGCCGCGAGGAGGCTCGTTATCCAACAAACCAGGCGGTTCGGACGAGGCAGTGGGTCAACCTCCGAGGTTGGGATACGCCCGACGAGCTTTTCGAACACTGCAGCAGCATTCTTCCATCCTCTTCTGAACTTATGCCTTCCTATCTTTTCCTTCGTGTCTTCCCATTGCAGTTCAAACTGCGTGACGTCGTTAAGACAGGAATTCTCAGTCGTATCGCAATATACTAACTTCCGCGTGGGCCTACTCGTAGTTGGGTGAATAGTATGTTAATAATTGCCTTGCGTAGCTGTTGGTACACTCTCAATTAATTTATTCGACGCTGGTGTTAACAGAAAACCACTTTCACCTACTGTTGACGGATCTTGAACGGATTTAACGGCTTAAAGGATTACGTATTTGGGTTGACGGGGAGAATTACCAGGTGACTCGTTCTTCATTTTGTTTGTTTAGCACGGAGCACTTTCGCTTCTTTGGGCCTCATCAGGATTTTGTAGAACTATTTGGTCAACGGTCACATTGATGTATCAATTTATTCTATTAGTATACTCGTTTCAATGACTTGTTTAGCGGTCATATGTTTGTGACATGAACGAGCGTATTTTTTATTATCTTACACTCTTTATTGAAATGAGTCATACCGTAACAAAACTGTAAAATATGAATTAAAACTAGAGTTTTCTATTTTGGCTCCATCTCGAGCTGCGTACTCTACCGAGAGCGAACGAACCGCTTTGTCCTTCATGGATGCGTCTTGGGCTTGCTAGGACCCCTGCCAACCAAATCTCTATAAAAACCGATTCTAGCTGAGAGGCCTAATTGAAGCCCTCTCCCTCTCTAACTGCAACAACCTCCGAAAGTAGTCTTATAATGCGGCGATTTTTTCATTAGCCCTAGTATTCCACCATTTGATTTCTCTTTGAATAACTGCAATTGCCAGGAGAGTCAATTAGATGTTTATGATTTAAATACTGATAGCGTATTATCTTCTATGGGTAGTCAAGTATTAATTGAGTCACATATATCACTGTCACTTTTTTCTTGAATGCGCTGCCCTCGGAAAATTTCAAAGCTGTCGAGTCAGAAATAACGGTGGAAGAAAGTCATCTCACTCTCGCTGACAAATATTCGAAGAGTAGGCGAGGAACGTCTATGCAAAATATCTTGCAAATTTATTCACGAGGCTCGTAAATAAGAGACGATTACACTCCGTTGATGTATTCCCGTTTATCTTTCTACCTGTTCAGCAACCAATCGGTAGGTTAAGGTATATGATGTGCGGAATTTATTTCAAACGGATGCACACTCGGTCTAAACGCTTCTCACGTTTTGTTAGTTAACTTAAGAAACTGTATAATCAACCGGTGTTGAAGGTGAACCGAACAAAAACCGACCTTCGCTATTTGGGATGTTGGAAATGAGCCAATCAGTACATCAGCCGACAGAGAAGTGTGCATCAAAATTCCGAGTGTTGCACGGATTCGCATTACAATGAACGGAACCGCATTCCACGTTCGTTTCAAAACTGCATATTACGACTGAACAACGTTAATGTTGAATGTTCTCCGTTGGTGTTCCTCTCTGTGATTTTTAAGTATTTGTTCCAAGTATATTATCTTTTTTAACGTCGATATTTTCTTCCATTCATACAATGCTATTTCCCCATCGTCTATTTCCTGTACAAACTTGTCTTACTAGCTATGAAACGATCCTGCAATTTTTCACCTCTTTCTTCTACAGTCGATTTTCTTCCAGTACGAAGGACACTATGATGGTTACAATTTCCAATAACTCTATTACTCGAAAACATTGTTCCATTGCTTGTAATTATATTTAAAAAACTTCTTGATACTAATTCTTGACAATTATATTTTTCCAGGTGAGTCCCTGTTGAGAAATTCGTAAGTCGTTGGTTATTACACATCATAAAAAACTACCATTATCGATTAATGCTTTTCGAAATGCATAAAATCGCACGAGATCATATCTGTCGTTATGAACCTAGTAAACCCCGAATTACGCCATATTCCTATAGCCAATTGGATTTCTTCTTACCATTATCCTTTTACTCGGTGAATGGTGGAATTAACATTTAATCGCCCTTCGGTCCGAGGGCTCGGACGTTATTTTAATTGCTCACGACTTAACCGCTTGAGGCCTCAGTAATTATTACGTCCCCTACCTCGGGCTCGAGTTAATAATCCGGAAGCTTTTCTTTTGACTCGTAAACTGTCACTTAAGCTCAAAAATGAAGGCTACCGTTTTACAAAAGGACGTTGGAAATTATTGTGTCTTCGCCGGATGTTGATATTCATCATTGCCTTCGGGTAATTTACTCTTGAATTATTTATCAGCTTTCGAAGGCCCTAATTCAATAAAAATTGTCTTCAATAACACGAAAACACTAAGTTCGCTCGGTCGATTAACAGTTTTACAGCGTCAAGTGGATTTTCGTAAATTAGAATATGAATAATAGATTGCTAACGGATCTTTTCTCGTTCGTGCGATTCAATGTGTTTCAGTGAAACAATGCCAGTTAAACATTGCCAAGTTATTAAAGGGAAGGAGATGTGATCATTATCAAGCGTCATATTTTCAAATTAAATATCGGACGGACGTTTTATATCTAATTTTTTTTTTTTTTTTGGTATTAATGTAAATTGCACAGAGCACGTAATCGTCGATTGATGCTTAATAATTATCATAATCCATCTCGTTGAGCTCTGCTCACCGTAGATATTTGGTTATACCCTCGTGTGGTTATTTACCTTTGGACTATTATTCAAAAATATATCAATATTGAAAAACGTGAGAATCATTGGCATATAAAAACAATTACTTTTGCTTTTGCCGAAAAATTAATCGAAATCATCATTCATTCGGGTTTCTCACCGATTAGGCGAAATCGAAACAAAGTTGTAAATTAATAAATTGGCGAAATTATAATCCAGCAGCTGCTGTTCTACCGCTGGGATATCCATTATACCCTGACTATGGTTTTCCGGCTTATTTATTTTTTTTATCCATCGGAAATTCTACGTAAATAAAATTGGAGATTAATTTTCAAGGAAAATCCATTCATCTTGCCGTAGACTGGGTGATTTATTGATCGAGAGTATTCGGAGCCTTTCGATTCGTGGTACTGCCTTACGTATCATCCCGCTCGCTCATTTCGCCTTCTCTTTCTATCCAATTAACATAATTAATGGTAGCTCGTCGTCGCCACTCGCTTTCCTTTTGTTTCGTCAGTACAGTCCTCGTTGCCCAGTCCTATCAATTACCCGTTGTAATTATAGGCCTTTAAGAACAGGGACGCTGTATTTTATTTTCACATTCGAATTAGCGTCTCTCCCCACGCATCTTGTGTATTCTTATTTCAACTCTTATGTCCCGAGCTCCTGTACGCGAAGCTTTCATCGCATTAAAACCGAATATTGCCGGCGGAGAAAATTTGTGGAGAAATTAAGTCTATTATACCAGTTAGAGGTGGCTCGTAATTTTTTTTCCAATTATGAACACCTTTCGAAATCTTTCAAATATTTTTATTATTTCATTAAAAACCATAGACTCAAATAAAAAAGTTTCAATACTTCATTATATAATTTCATCGCTCTAAACGATTCATCAAATTCTGATTATTATTCTCCCATTCAGCCTTTCGTGTCGTCTTCGTTTCTATACATTTCCACTTGATCGGCGCGAAACTAGGTAGTTGTCCTAGGTCTGTGAAAAACGCAGCTTCGCGCAACTCGAGAAACTGTCAAGAACCGGTCCGTGTTACAACGAGCCGCTAATTATATTACCTTCAATTTGTTCGTAAGATCCGCGGCTCTTCGTTTTTCTGTTTCAAACGTTACGTTTCACGCTTCACCACTTCTGTTTTTGTTTTGCTCTTCACTTTTCCCTCGGTTTTCGAGAAATTTAATTCAGGAGAAGGCATTTTCCCGTCGGTTTTAATTTTTTTATTGTCCTTTTTTCTTTCAGGTTTTTTATTTGTAGTCGTGTTCCTTCAGTTGAGAAGAGGTCAGTGGCTTAGTTTTTTTCGGTTCTTGGAGCTTCGGCGTTTTTGTTTGTACAGGTATTTACCGCCCCGTTGCCTGTTGTGCATCCACCAGAATTTTCACCCTCAGGTTTGGACATATCACACGTGAACATCTTGGAAGAAAGGCACGCTTATGATAAATACATGTAGCGCACTCATCCTAAACGTCTTGGGGAAAAAAGCCAATCGTGTTCCCGACCGCCCATGATCGTTTTATTCGAAATAATTACTGTATCGTCCGTTCAACACACTTGGTAAACGGAAAGTTTCGACTCTTTATTTTCTTTAACCGAGATAAAATTTAGTAGTATCAACGATGTTGGAAAATCACCCTCGCTGATTCGATTGGAAACATTCATATTGTTGATTGTGCTTTTTACTAAGCCGAAGACAATTTTCGATGATCTTATTCGACGGAAGCTATAAGAATAGAAAATATTGTTCCGTTATAAAAATGAGACCTCCACTTTGTAATCTTGGAAAATTTAAAAAATAATTCTCTTCCGTTGGTTTGAACTTGTAGTCGCATTTTCGTATCGAATTTCGATCATCTTAATCATCGTAGTAGTTCGTCCACAATGCCACGATCAAGTGCATTAGCAGCGGTTTGACGTGAATTTGATCGCTAATAACACAACGGGTTAGTTAACTCGCGGTGTGAGGGTCTGGCCTATTACCGGTTTCCTACTCGATTATTACCTGTCCACAACACTGCTTCAGCTAATCGGCCTTCTGTGTCGCAAACCGGCAATATTGTTCAGCTCATTGTGAGGCGGAAGATCAAAACACGGAGTTGGCCGGATCACGTTAGAACAGTTCAACAGATAAATTGGAATTTAACAGTTTGTTGAATTCTTTCGTCGAAACACTCCCGAGTCGAATAATGTTAGCTTTGCAAAAGCTTTTACAATCTTTGTGTACAGTAGAGTAAAAACTATTTTTTTTTTTTTTTTTTTTTTTTTTTTGAAACTCTGTTGAAAGTTCCCTTTCGGTTATATACCTGAGAACGGTCATATTTCTCCTAGTGACTGGTGAAAATCGTCTAGTCACTTTCCAGTCTCTTCTTTCCATCTCGTCCAACGACAGGCAAAGTTAGGCGAGGGAGTAGGCGCCTTGGCCATTAGACAACTCGGACGGTCGTCTCGTCAACTTCTCCCACCTGAACTTCCACAACCCGCACAATATACCTCATTAGAGCACAGTTACCTTTTTACTTTTGGACCCTCGGAGGAAGCCATCTCTAATTTAAATTGTCGAGCCCATTTTCAAAACTGAGGATAATTGTCTTGGTTTCGTCTCGTCACTGACAATGGGTAATCACCGGGAAGGTGCAAGGAGACGGCGGAAAAAATGTAACGCCCTCTATATTCCCCACCTCTGTTTGTTCAGGCTCGGCTATTATTGTCACTCCTTGGAATTTTCGTCTCCTCAGACTCTGTAATCGGTGAATCGTTGAGATAAACAATACCCCATGTTTGGAGTTTATTTTAAATGTTTTTGTTCAGCTATATTTTCCATACAATAACTTACATTTTCTACTCTTGAAACTTATATGTTCTCCTAGCTGTTCAAAAAACGCTGCAAATTATTGTGCAATGGTTCGTTGTTCGTTTTATTGGAAAATACAAACCCTCCCCTTCTCAAAACTACCTTAACATTGAAGTTGCGATTTGGCTCAAGGGTTAATCAGTTTTCAGATCAAAAATAATTTTTGTTGAAAGCTTCAATTATTTAGATATTTTAGTTTCCTCAGAAAAGTGTTGTCGGCGTACGGTAAGATTTAAAAAAAAAAAAAATCTTTTATTCGGATTCTACATGCCGTGAAACATCAAATTTTGAGGGGTTGAACATTTTTTCTTGAGCTGTTATAGTTTTTTATTATAGGATAAAATAAACCAATAGTAGGTTCTATAATATTTAAAGTTCTATAGATTTATCCCAGAACTTTCACCTTTCGTCAGAGTTCTTCTCCTCCATAGGTTCGTCGTTACATGAAAGGAAGTATACTTTATTGCTCTATTAGTTTATTCATTGCTCAATTAGTGCCGATAACAGAACTTTTTTGATGTTACGCACTTACACGTCAACGAAATCTTAGCGATGTATTAGAAAATGACCTCCGTTAGCGCAATAAAGAGAACCCGTGTTAGTTTAAATTGAGCATTACCGCGAGGTACGCATTTCATGCAGAACAACCGTCGAGCAGAAAGAAATCGGTTAAATTAGGCTCCCTCGTCTTGATTTACGCGATAAGTTTTTTCCCCACCGAATTTCACTCCCTTTCCACAAATTAAGCGAATAATTTTTTCCCTCGAACGTAGGAGTGAGGTTCGTGGTCGGCGGACATTACCGGTCAGATGTCGTGAATTACAGGGGCAGCGCGAAACACCTCTGGCACACGCTAGCAATCGAGTGAAACAGCGTTGCACACAAACGAGGCGATGAAAATCGAATTAATGAAGAAACAAAGTTCGAAAGTAGAAATTAAAGTCGCCGAATAATAAAATTATGTGTATAATCGAAAGTTTGACACCTTGTAAAAATCAATTTTACCACTCTCGCATTTTTCTTCAAATTTATACCATGGCGAAGATTCACGCGCGAGATTATTCGAAATCGCGTGCTGTTTTACATGAATATTATCTAAATTTCACTGCGACGTATGGAAATGGGAATGTAGTGGAAGGATTTCTAGTTCATTGGTGTGCCGCTGTTTCATGAATCAAATAGCCTATACTTCTTTGTTCGAAATTTTTTTGAACTATTAACGTGAATATTTTCGACCCAAAAAGGCAACACTGATTTTTTTGCACACTTTTTTATAACACAATTTTTATACCCTCCCTTATATACGAATTCGAGCCACAATCATTTTCTAGTCTAACGTGACAAAACAAATTGGTTTTCCGAAGAGAGGCTCCTTCATACATTTCACCGCATTAGTGTCCACGTTACTAGCACTATCTATTCACCTGTCTCGCCGTTTCCGAACATTTCAAGTTCGATAGTCCCAAACAACGGAGCTATTAGCGTGGAAAATGGTGCCGACCAAAACAACTCCGACGATTAACGTAAGTATAATGGATTTTTCATGTTTGCAGATGACCCTGTTATCGGAAAGCCGGCAGAACGATACGGATCCACTTGTCACGGTTAAAATTAGTCGCCTCAGTAGGTCTTTTCTCCTTTTGTCGGAAACGGTTGGTTGTCACTTCTGCGAAAGGGGCGCATTCCGTCGATTCCTGATCATTTTTGAATCATCAGAGACGAACGAATCTATATTGCTATTTACAGTTGTTTTTATAGCTAGAGAACGTCTCAATATTATTTCCACAGTTAGATACTGTTTGAAGTACAAGAAACTGGCATTTCTCGAAAATCGATTTTTTTTACGGCACTCTGATTTTTAAAACGCTGCTAAAGATTGTTCAGGGGTTTCAATGCTTCAATTGCGATTTACGAATTTTAACCGTAACGTATTTTTTCCTGGCTAATCAATTTTCCATCAAAGTTCTCTTTCCCTTCGTCTTTCTCCTTTTGCCAATTTTATTTATATACGCAGATATTTTTCAAAAATCGTTCGACTTTTATAGTTTTATGGTAGAGCGTCTATCGTGAAGATATCATGAAAGAAGAGTGAAGAAAGGAAAGAAGGTGGAGGAAATGAGAAACTATTAAACGGACCAAAGGTTATGTTAATGACTGGGCGATCAGAAACCTTGGTAAGTATTATAATCGACGAAAAGCGGGGCGTGCACGTGTGCAAGTGAAACGGAACGATGAGAGCGAGCCGGTCCATTAAATTAGGCGCCCCCAGAGGACAACTCTAATAACAGGCTGCTCAGGGCTTTCTACTCGCCTCCACTCCCTGTATCGCATTTCGTGCTGCAATCAATCTCATATTATAAATACCCAGAGGTAAACACTTTCCGTGATGGCGACTTCTCGCTTGATTTTTGTGTATTTTAAGCCTCCCACTTAATTCAATAGGTTTAGCGAGTTGACAATCTGTCGAATCGTAGCAATCGAGGCCGTTAGGGAAAATTCGACGGTTTGGAATTTCGAATCGGGCCTAAAACACGTTTTAATTTGAGGAAAATTGCGGGCCGAAATCGTTCGTAATCGCGTCACAGTCTAAACGGGTTGTGTTAGGTTGAGTTTTCCTCGTTTATTCAATTTATTGCACGTTTACGAAGCTAATGGAAGTTATCGCCGTCGTAGTTACCGCAAATATATCCACGGACGTATGAAATTCGACGAGCCTTTGCTCGCGGAAGGTTTCACGGGTATTCGATTTCAAAAATCATAAGTCTGCTAACCATACTAAACCGTTTATACGTTAAGGTTGACTATTTGGCATTATCCTTAGAAAAGCCTGAACGCTCGTTGATGAATTTTTTTTCAATACATTATCCATACAAAAATCGAACCGGCCGTGAATACCCTCACTTTAATTTTTACTCTATAAATTGATAGCTGCTACTTCTACAAACCTGACATTCTTCACTATAACAATAATATTGAGTGTCGTATAATTGCAAGAGCGCTCCCTTTCCATAAGATGGCAGCCGTAGAACGTTAAGCGTCCCTTTGCCGAATTTCCCTGCTCGGTGCAACGATTTCCATCGCATTTTCTAACCTGGTAGCCCCAACCCTCGGCCGAGACCAAATTACACCTTCTCAAAGAGACCAATTAAACTTCCTAACCCCTTCTGAGCCGTTCGTACCTCCTCGTCAACTGTTGCCCACTTCGAAGCTTCAGCCTAAATTATCCCCGCTTCCCTTTCCCTGTGAAACGTTACTAACTTCATCTCGGCCCCTCCCGGTTCGTTTTTCTTCCAACTCTTTTATCATATTAAACAGAAATTACGGGGACTTTTGACTCTTTGCTTGACATTTTTCTCCCTTAATTTCTCTATTCGCCGCATAACTCCTTCTCATCTTTTCGCACCATTTTGTTTCCGGACGGACACCTTCATAATCTCGACGATCTCCATAGATTGACGCTGACTCGACTTATGAGTCTTTGCGAACGCCAATTTTCTAATTTCCGCGCCGTTTATTGGTCTTGGGTTTTTCTCAAGGCCTGAATACCCTAGGACGGCAAAATTGCTAATGATTCACGCCTCTCAATATCCCTTTGTTGCCTTTTCTCTGGCGAAAATATTGATTAAAATTAATTAATCAACTTTTACTCGGACGACCTCTTTCGATATTGGGCTTTCCATTGAACGGTTGGATTGATTCGTCTTTACGTCGCAGCTTCAAACGCTTCGATGCTTGAATTGTGGAGGCCGATAACGTATTATTACTATCTATTTCTACTATCGTTTTTTACATTCTCTGAAATGTGCGATATTTACTAAGACTCGAGTCAAATAACAAAGTAGGGGTTTTAAATTGAAATACGCTACAAATTATTGTTCCTTTGCTTCAATCATGATTTGAAAATACCCTACACTTGTAAACATTCTTGAAAGAAGTTCCATCTAACAACATGTTGGTAACTAAGGGCAAACTCCTTGGCGAAAATCGAAGGGATCGAGGGTATCGTTTTAATTACTTAATTTAAAGTAAAATTAATTTCCCAATGATACAGCTAAAGAGAGAGTTTAACGAGCATCGCAACGAGTATTGAACCATTTTCATAGTGCCAAAAATCCTGGAGTTTTACTCTCACTCCAACTTTCTCAAAATCTCGAAAAATCCTCACAAAAGCTGAAATAACTCGAAAACCGTCAAAGCTATTGACTTGAGCTATTGGACAGAATTTTTTTAATTTGATATTCGAATTCTTCATGCCTTGAAACGTAGTACATAAATTTTTGAGAGGGTTTAAAATTTTTTTTGGTGGTTGTTTCAATTTTCACAGGTTTTGCCTCAAAACGTTTAATTGTATGCGTTTTTTCCTAATAGTTATTTTATTCCCAAGTGACTCATTCGCCGATTCTTTATTTATTGGACGAGCACTTTCGCCAGTTTGGGCATCAAATAAAGAATCGGAGAATGAGTCGCCTGATTTTTCCCCTCGCACCCCCTGGACATCAAAAAATGCGACGACAAGGAAAATAAGTTCTTTTTATTATTCTTTTTTTCTGTCAACGCTTTCCACGTGTACTTTTACCGGCCCTCAGCTGCCATTAGGATATAGACGATAAAGTATGTCGACCTGACGGTTTTACCTGTCGGAAGAACGAAGTGGCACCGGATAGGAAAAGGTCGTTGGGAAAAAAGAAACGAACAGTTCGGAAATACTGAATAAATCGCGGCCTTTCCCTTTGGAGCCAAGGGGAAATTCAAGAGCGCAGCTTGGGGCAAAAACGGCGAAACGTGAAACGCCTTTCGGTTGAACGAGAGGGCCGCAACGGCGACGTTGCGCACAAAGGTTTTTGAAGCCGGCCGGTCCTGCATGTTTCATCGGAAACGTTGCGCTGGTGCTGTTACTGTTGGGAGTAATGGGAGCATGGAAGTTGGCAAGGGTGGTTTCTCCGGGGGCGGGAGGGTTCGCCGGGTCTGTATTAATATTCAGGAGCCGGAGCTCACCCCTTCGCATCCGCTGTCCGCCTCCATCTCGCCCTCCATCCCCGTCGTTCGAGAGCAAACGGAATTGTTAATGCTGCCCCCGTCCGCGGCTATGCGATGTATGGAAGGCTTCCCCTTTCAGCCCAAACCAAATACAACTACATTGCAGCCACCGCAAAAACTTTATAGCCTTTCCGTAGCGCTTTCTTAAACTCCATCTTCCCCGCTCCGAGTTTGCTCCTTTTTCACACTCTACCATTCTAATTTCATCAGTCCTCGCACCCGTTTATGATTTCACTGCTTAATTCCTCAAGGCTCGTTTTCACTGCGGAATTCGAATTATTTAAATATAAATGTCAGACGTACATTCCGGATATTCTACGGGGATACGTAATTATACCGAGAACTTCGTCGAAGCCGAGTTGAGCGGACCGTATCCGGCTCTTTCAACTATGCTCTTGACGCAAAAGGGTATGGTTAACATTATTATTGTGTAAACTGGAGTTAAAATGGGCATCCGTCCCGCACTCTTAGCTGAAAAATTAACAAATTATTTCGTCCCAAATAATTCGTTCGAAAGTATGCCGTTTAGCCTCCATTATCAACACCATATTCTGCGGAACTGTACAACCGTTTTTTTACTCCTAATAATATCATTTATAGGTGTTGAAAATATTTTGAGGCATTTTTGTATTTAATTATTTATTTATTTATTTGTAGTTGTTTCTATTTTTTCAGCTAGCTATTTTGTATACCCACCTGCTTATTTATTTTAACATGTATTTATTTCATCTTTATTAAGGGATTGTTGTGCTAATTTAGTTTTATATTTATAGGTATATATTTCTAAGTTTATTATATTCTAGTTATTAGTATGTTAATCAAATGTGCCGGAAACACGATCGAAAAAATTGAAAAGCTAAGCGGAGAAAGCAGCAAATCTAGAGAAAGTTCTGGATATTCTTTCGGTAATTATTTTTTTTATTTTCGATACGAATTAATTTTCTATCCGAACCTTTTTTCTAATACATTTTCGGTATTTGTGTACGATAATTGCGGCGCTTATTGTTGTCATATTCGCACGACGAGCTTTTGTAACGAGGAAAATCAATTTATCTTCACGCGTCAATTGCTTCGCGTTTCCGGAAAAGCCAGCCTCCCTGGAAGTTTTCAAATCGCCGTTATCTCTTTTTGAAAAGGACGTGTATAGGCTACAAAGGCGACTTAGTTGATTAGCACGTTTGAGAAAAATCGTTTCGCTTTTGAATTCTAGATAGCGTTGCGAGTTTAACGTTGATTGATGTTCTTCTAATCGTATAACGTCGTTTGAATGCAGCATGTTATTTTATACAGGTTCGCTCGGAAATGCCAGCTAATCGCTTACAGTAAAGAGGTTGATTTGATATGTTCACCCGCTTTTCCGTCGAATCGTTCTTCGATGAATTTGTCGCTAACTACGGGCGGATTTCATTCCATGAATACATTCCATTACAAATAGATACCTCGCAGATAAATTTCCGTAAACGTGCGACCACTTTACTATCGGGAGTATTTTCATATTAATAACTATTCGAATGTGGATTTTTGAAATTGACTGTGCGTCCAAAATATTATTATTCCGTCAGTGCTGAATTGGAAATAGCTTGGAATCGAATACGAAATTTGGTTTCCTTTCGCTGGCGCAAACGAATCGATTTTCCCTGTCTCGAGTCCAATCGTAGACCTACCTAAAGGTGGAAAAGATAAGTGGAAAAAAGTTGAGCTCTCAATCAGTTTGACATTAGTTGCGTGAAACCCGTGAAATAATTACGGAGCGCCGTTAGCGGAAGAATTCCCAGCAAAATCATTATTTTGCTTATTGCGTGACGAGCTTCTTTTGCCCATTGATATCTCGTATTGGTCGCACTGTTTCTCGTTGATAATGCATTGTTTCTTTCTGCGAAGCCTTCTTAAGTTCCACTGCTGTACCTAATGAGCTCCAATTATAATAATTAATCGCGTGAATTCAATAGAGGCAATTCAGTTATATTTATTTAGACTTGATATTTCGCATTTTTATTCGTATAGAAGACTTTTAAAAATATTAATAGTACTGGACCATTATTATCGTATTAATTTACTATTCAATTGTTATCGCATTACATCGGTTAGTGTCATTGTGTATTATTACTATTGAAAATTCTCTGAAAATTCGATTTTTCAATAACTCTCCCCGATGAATGTTATCGAATTTGCCGATGCAGGTGGAGTGGAAAAAAGTTATCCGTCTGCGAGTGCGGAGCTGTGACCGAAGCGCTCTCGCGGACGATTCCTGTTTGTTTTCAGTTTATTGCCTAAACTAATAAACCTGACGAGCAAATAGACAACCACTCACCTGCGCGAGAGCGGATTTATTTTTCAGTTTTTTTTCCTTCTTTTATTTCTATATTGTGTATTTTTTTATGGGAATCGGACCGGCAGATTGAACAAAGAACCTGTACAATGAAAGGGGAGTCTTTTTTCCTTTGCTTTTGCCAACACAATCAGCGCAGAGCTTTGAGCGCTTCGAATGAGGTAAATATGCGTTGAGAATGCTATGCAAACGAGCATTGTCGCGCTTGACGATGCAAATAAATCATTAGGCGAACGGTGGAAATTTATTTTCACCCTTCGCTATCCCATGTTAGTTTTCAAAAATCCTCCCCTTTCATCACGCAAGTCGAATCGGTTTGATTTTTCGCCTTCGCTGAAGACGAAGTAAAAACATCTTATCGCCTTTGAAGTCAATTCATGAAATATTGTGTCAATTTTTTGCTCTGCTGTCGGTTGTTTGCTCATGGGTGAACGTGGGAGTCTAGTGCGTTTTAATATTCTTCTTGTGAATATATGTTAAAGATACTAACGGTAAATGCAATTTGGTTAGATTTCAAATATTATTTTCGCTATTTGCAAAAAAAAATTGATTTGTGCTCAAAAAACGTCCAGAAAACAGGTCGAACAACGTGTTAAGTGTCTAACTATCTCCCTGCCTTCTAACTTCGTGGCTGCGGTTATTTGAAAATTACTGTTGACTTGTGAGATCGGGTTCTAATTAGGATGACAGTTCTCGGTTTGTCACGCTACTCGTTGCCATTTCTCTGTTCTCTGGTTGACTACACCTTGTCAAAGTCCTTGGCGAAGAGGTCTTTACCGGTTTCGTGACTCAGGGCGGAAGTTGTCGCACGTGGTACTACGTCCCCTTTTCATCTTCCGACGAAACGCGTAGCGAATTGCCACACGCATTCGAACTTCATGTGAACCGATTTTAAAGGTGTCGGTTTAAAAATATAACGTCGAGAATATCCGAGTTTAAATAGTTCGGCCGGTGATAGGAGGTTTTTTCCTGCTTGATTTTTTCAAAATGAGCTTGTTCGAGTCTGAAGTGCGTATAGTGGTCCAAATTGCAGAATGGCGTGCAATAAAAGGAAAGCTTGTAGTTTTTCGGCCTGAGAGTAATGAAATCTCTTTATCACTGTGTGTGATCAAAAATTTGATACGATTTTTTTTTTTTTTTTTTTTCAAAGAAATGAGTGCAAATTCAAGGAATTTGAATTCGTTATTGATATCATGCGAACCAATAGGTTCCATTACTTTATTTTATTTTTATATATTTGAGGTTAGTTTTTTTCTATTCCGTTGTTTCCCTCCGCTGATCATCCTCAATAATATTCCACCACCGACGCGTTGCTATTTCAAGGTTGTCTGCGGGTTGGTAAATTTTTTCCCATATTCCAATCTCATAAGGTATTGAAAAGATTGTGCTCATTGATCCACCGTTTCGCCTTAGTGAACGTCTTTTGTGGGAAGGTGTGTTGTTCAATGGCACCTACAGGTACCGTCCGTACAAAAGTACCCCGAGCCGAACAATTATATTGACAAGTGGATTTTACGGAGCGGAAACCGCTCTCAGTTTTTTTCAAGCCCTATTTCGTCTGAGAAAAAATTCTTCTTTTTCAAACGGAGACCCTTTTCTTGGAAGTTCTTTCGTCTCTTGCTTCGCTTCACACCGATCCTATTACCAAGGGTATGAAGTCTTGTCACAACAGCGATATCAATCGTATGAGTCTACGAGATTCAGCATTCGCAGACGAATAGTGCGATAGTCTCGGTATTGTTGAGCTTAATTTACAAAAAATGTCGATTTTATTTTTCGGGGGTTTTCTGTGGTTTACGAGTATGAAGTAACGTTCTTTAGTTTTCTAAGAAATTAAACAGCCTAAAGAATAATGCCTACTTTTTTAGATGCGTGCTAAATTTTTTTCAAGCTTAATAGATTGTTTTGTTAATAGTATTCCCATCACAATTGTCAATATTTAATCGTTCTCTTTCTATAAATTGCACAGTCACGTATTTTTATTCATTTATAGATAAACTTCTTTTTTTTTTAAATTGGGGCTTATATTGTGTTTACCTGTTATTCTACTCTCGAAATCGAAAGGGAGACTAGCTACAAATTTTCTTCGCGTGTGCGTATTGTGTGTGATTTTAAACGAAGAGAGGGTGGTAAATTTTCGAGTTGTCGCTTCGGTCAAAACACGTCAACCGAGTCATGAAAGGTATTCCCATCACCATTGACTTGGGAGCTTGTTGTAAATCTGTCTAGATTGGAGACGTGTTGGACGTTTTGAGTTATTTGTCTACCATCCTTGGAGTATTCACGCTGCTTTTTCAATTCGAGGGTTGTTGTATTCAAGTTTCGAAAGAGTGCCAATACATGGCATTTCTAATTTTCCTCCTTTTCGTCAGATTTTTGGAATTGTCGGGGAAAAAAGTCCGAGCGAAATAACCAAAATGAACCGAGGTGACGTATAATTTGTTTCGAAGGAACGAAACCGCTTTGAAACGCGAGTTAGAATCTTGTCACCACAGCGAGACGATGACATGGAATTCCTTTTTGGCGGTTTAAATACTTGAAGAGCATCGAGTGGCGTCAGTCGAACGTCGCTGTTCACTGACCCGGTGAGCGAATTCTTCCTAGTTTCTTTCCAACTTGAACCGCTCCAATAGAAAAAATCGTTCAAGGGGATTTAATAGTCGTAGGAAAAATTAATTGCTGCAGGCCCTCAGTAAAACTACAGCACGTAACATTGACCAGTGATATTCTATTTCTATTAAATTATAATAATATAACTGATACAGTAATTTTCTATTACTATTAGATGCTATCTGAATTCGACTTTGATTCCGATTTTCGAGCGGAAACGTGTACAGCTTTAGTCGTTGCATTTTACTTGGAATGTACAGTTGTTTGAAAACCGTAAGGTGTGATTTGGTCGCGTGTTAATAAACCGTCAGTCTAATACGGCACCTGTGTGTTGCGATCCGAATTACGGCGACACCTCAGTCCCTCATTTCGAATTACACAAACCGCCCACGAATAGTTTCCAGCGATTTTTCATGTTCTCGAGATAGTATACAAATCACACCTTTCGCTCCCTCGGTTTTTCATGTTCTCGGCGGAGTGAATTAACTGTAATTGTACGGAGGCGACGGCGAATTTGCCTACTGTTTTGTTTTAATATTGGGTTGAATCCTTGGGAATTCTGGAAACAATGAAAAACACACGAACGCATTTCTTGATATGAAACGCTAGGTTTCGTGCGGAATAGAATCCGCTACTTTTGATTGCGTTCGGAATAGGCGATTTGAATTATGAATTTTTCTCGGATCCAGGTCGCGATAAGTTTTTACCGAGCTGCGTCATAGTTTTTTTCGTGGAGGTTTTTCGAAATTAAATTCCCCTCTAATATCTGTCCTTGAGATCTGATAAATTTTCTCGGCGCCTAATTATTTGCAGACTGTCGGCACGAGAAATTTATCGCTTTTCTTTGACATTTTAACTCGGTATTTTTATCGCCGAAGCTATCATGATCTCGAGGTTCGACCGTTTGCGCGAAGGTGAACGAGATAATTTATAATTGATAGTCTCCGTGCCGCTAATAGATGAAATACGCTATGCTCCTGCAATAACTATACTAATGGTCAATAAGAAAATTGAACAAGAACCGCGGAATGATCAGTAGCGGCGTGTGCTCTGACAAGTGAAGGAAAAGCGGGCCAATTAGAATCGACTCGATCCTTTGAGCTAACTTGTGTTCGTCAAAGCAACAACGGCAACCAGTTATTAGTTTTAATTAAATGATAGCCGGAAACCATAGGCGAGAATAGTTTTCAAGTTGACTTGAAGCTATTCTATAGTCGGTCTTAAATATTATAGCTGCTCCGGACTATTACATTGCTTATTGTCCTGGTTCGGATTTGAACGGAATTTGCTTTGTCGTTGTAAATACAATGCGATAAGTTATTGTAGAATGAATTGAGAGAATACATACATTAGCTACACTCGCCTTTCATCTACGCATTTAATTTTCCTTTGACAATCTTCTCGAACCGAATTAAGGTAATTTGTTCGGCTGCCTAAGACCAAATAGTTTCGGTTTTGCGGGGTCCAGTTTTTATCATTTCTAACCTACTCTCATCATTCGTATCGGTTCATTTCGTTTGGCCGGAACGTTCCAGGACGTTGAGCTCGGTTAACTTGCAGACGTCACTCTATTGTCCGAACATCCACTTTTGGATGAAATCAGGTATCATTTCGGGAAATTTCATTCGCTTCCCGCGGTCCGTGTGCTATTTTTTGCCTTCGTGAAAAAAGAACCCCCAGACAAGATAATTCCTCCTTATTACTCTATAATGCATCGTCGAAACCGCCGGGCGATTCGGAAACGTCATACAACGGTTGTATGATTGCGAGGAATGGAAAAACCTCCGGTGTTGAAAATCGTAAATCTTCCATAGCGGCTTCGTTTCAATTAATTCTTATTACTGTAGCTGTATCCCGTCTCGATGAATTCGCTATATTTTTCCGAGGTGTCATATTTTTTTTTTAAATAAAAAATTAAAATAATAAGTTACATTAAAATAATTTTTTTGTTCTTTATTCAATATTTTTTTAACTACTCGCGAAATTTTTTTTTGACCCCCTCAAAGGTAGGTTTCAAGGTCCGTAGAATCTGAGCATGTAATAAATTAAAAAATCTGCCCGTTCGCGGTCAACACTTTTCTGAAGATGTAATAAAGCTTAATTTTTAAAATTTTCACCAAAAATAATTTGGGTCATTGTTTTAACCAAATTTCTTGCTCAATTGAATTTTTGAGGTTTTCGAGAGGGATATTTCCAATGTTTTTGAAATAGAGTGCGTTTGGCATCAATTTCATTCGATTTTTAGCGCTGTATCGAATGAGACTCTAACGGGGTTCATGGTTCTCGAGTTATCTCTGCTTTTGTCTGGAATCGTTGAGGTTAAGTCAACTTTTTACGATGGCACATATTTATGATGGTAAATTTATACGACTAGAATTTGTGGAGCCTTATAAACCGATCCATACTCTTTGGAATGCACTCTTTTGATCTGTATCTTTGTCTATATTAAACTATCACAAATGTTTGGAATAGTTTTCATCACAATCGGAGCTCAAGAATACATAAAAGAACGTATAATCATGCGGCGTTATAGAATTATAAAACGTCAATTTTTCGAAAGAGGTAAGATCAATTAGCTCTCTGTCGCTTTCCAAGTCAAACAATTCCCATGCTCTTCGGCGCATATATTTTCAAAAGAACGACTACTTGAAATCTCATCGAAATTGCAAAAGGCTTTCCACCGATCGATTGCTTTTCTTATCGCCTTCCTATCGCCGTTGAATAATTCAGAGCCGGTCGGAGGGCTCTTTGCGACGTGTGAATGGATCAACTGATCCTTTTCGAAGCACTTGAGTCACTTGTATGGACTGGAGTTGGATGGCAGGTGATGTGGAAACGTATCGAAGTTATGGCGTTCTGCTCCCGCCCGTGACGACATTTGCTCGGCGACAATTTTATGTCTGGATCGTCTTCTTCAACCGCTCAGTTTCTTTTGTCGTCTCGTCAGTATTACCGAGGTGCAGTTTACTAGTTACGACGAAACTCCGGCTCATTCGTGCGTGATGCAATATTCTGCTTCGAGCTGAAAGCATTTTTAGCTTTCTAATATCGACGTAATTTCAGAAATCCCTAATTTTTCGGGAATTGAGATTGAAGGACTGAATGGACTGGATATGAAAGCGTGGGACTTTGGCTGCCGTCTTATCTTCCTTTGAAATCAGGCCTCTACAATCTAATTAATTTTTTTTAATCTTGATTTTTTTACATAATCCGGTTGATCTATAATCTAATCGATCTATTCAGTTCTTCGCACAGCAATGTCGGGTAACATTGTCGAGCTTTTGGAACATCTTTTCACGTCAATTGGCCCAAAATGTGTTTAGAGTCCTTCCCAAATGAAGCATAGTTGTATTGCGAGATAAGCTTCGAGACTAATGCAGGAATTTAAAGTCGAAGGTAAAAACAAAAGGGGGACGACTGTTGTTGGAGGGTGATGACGTGAAGTGGAAGGCATGCCGGAAATAAAAACCCTGTTGGAATAAAGATGAGACGGTGTTGAATTAGAGATGTGAGCGAACCAAGAAGAGGCTGAAGGAAAAGGGCTCCCTCGTGGTCTTATGTTCTTTGGCTGGTGGGCATAGTATAGCAACCCCTTGCTCGTTCTCCGTCTCTCTTCAATAATTTCTTTTTCGAATCGTGCCCTCTCGCTTTCGCTCAGATACTTCGTTCTTGATTCAACCCCTACACATACAGCACACGTAGGCAGCCTATTGTGTCCTTGTGTTTACTCGGCTTCACTCCAGTGCTCCCAATATCCGCGAACGAAACAATACTCCTTAGCAGAGTCTACCCGTTTTCCTCCCGCCTCACCGCGCATTCTGCTTCGAACATTACTTTCGCCTTTACCTTCGAACCTATACGTCCCTTAACCTGCCCTGAAAACCTTTGTAATTCAATCCCCTGATTAATTTAACGCAATTTCTAAACTCGAGTCGCTTTCGCGGTCAGAGGGAAATTCTTTGTCTCGATTGCGTAAACCTGAAATATCGTAATTCTTTTTGTATTGGGAAAAGAGTATGAATTGCAGAGGAAAAGTCGCTGTTTATTTATCGAGAAATGTCTAATGAGTGTTGACTTATCGTAGTCAATGTCACGTGTGACAAACACGTTAATTCTTTAATTTATATTCCAAGTCTTCAGCTAGTACGAGCTTTGAGTGTGGATTTCGTGACTCGACTTCATTTAGATTTTTTCCGAAGACAAAAAATCAATCGAATCGAAATTTTATGACAGAAAATACTCATTTTTCCATGAAAATGTTTAGTGCCTGCGATATAAATTGACTAGGTACATATTTCCTCTGCATCCGTTGCTCCTATTCGTTTGTGAAATATAACGCTTAATCTGTATTGATCTGTAGTTGGAAAATTTCCCTACGTCGAATGAGCCTGCGTAGCTCTATTCGCACCATTGGAACCGACTTGAATTGATAATTGCCATGCCATTGTCATGCTCGGCCTTTTCTGAGAATAAGCCATCTGGAAAGTTAATTGCGGGAGTCGCGATGGATTCGATTGATGGTAAATCGCATCTAGCTCGGGTTAATCGGTGCGAAAGACACGAGAGTCCATTTCATGGGAGCAAGTACGTGTGAACATTGAGGTCACACAGGTAAATACAGTGAGTCCAGAACTCACTTAATGGGGGGCATTTCTAATAATAACTTACTGCTTTAATGGGTAAGATTGAGTAATTTAATTAGTTGAAATGATTCACTACCGATATTCCGATGTGTTTCACTATTGGTCACCAGAAACTATTTTTTTCCATTGGTTTCATTCTACAAAAGAGTAATTGCTATTGTTCTTCAATCCAAGCAATCCGAGATCGATCACTCTGTCGATCTCACTGAAACCTTCCTCACGTTCATGGTTTTTTCATCTTTTTCACCCACTTGTTCCACTAGTCGCGCAGTTGAAAGACTGACAAGCGAGGCAGGGCATTAACTTTTGCCCACAATCAGTCACTGCTCGCTTGTAAAATGCGGGAAGGCCGAGACGCTTGACTGCAGAAAATGCCCACACTTGTCCGCGTGTATTTCCGATTAAGAAAACGTCCGTCGTCAATTGCCATTTACAGCTGTGTAGAAATACCTTCGTCTCTGAGAAAAGCAGGGATTCGTTTTTACGTTCAAGCGCGTTTTCTGGACTCGTCCGTTTTTTGTAATGGTTAATCAACCGTGGGTACTAATTCCACCGTGTTCTTCCTCACACTTTCATGACCGTCGTACGTTTTGTCTTCGGTTTTCTTCCCGTGCACTAGCAACGTATAACTGGCTTAAATGGAAGCCTGATTGCCCAGTCCGGTGCAACTAATGAATGTTCGCTCGAGATCTCATCCATCATTCTTCATCGTCTTCGCCTAAGCTAGTTGTATAGTTCGAACGGGTGGTTAATTTAGCTCAATATCCCTTCAACGGCTCCGGGCGGAAGTGGGAGTGAAATATTGTGTACTTTCTCGAACAATAGTAAATTGTGTGAAAACGCGAAATTATCGAGAAATTTAAAAATAGAGTTTTCAGGGTTCGAAATAGTTGTTGGGACGAAAAATGTAAAATCAACCCCTGGGATGTTGATGAATGGAGTTAATTGGTTTTAAATTATTTTATAAACAGTGGAATCGATCAATCAGATTAATTTTTAGCGCCTTAGCTTCAAAAATTCTTCATTTTCTCAATTTTGCCTTCAGTTCCTATGTATTTGTTCCTACGAATAGCTCAACTCCTCTTGCGTTCGTTAGTCTTAGCTCTGTAAAATTCACACTTCCCGATGGGGAAATATTTGCATACGTTATCGCATCTTCGATATCTTAGGCTCGTTTATTATTCAGACGCCGCGTAGTTCCAACTATGTAATTCGCACTTAGAAGTCGCCAGAGGTGAACCGGATAGATGTAGGTGCTAATCGACGAATTAATCATGTCAACACGCCAATGTGACATCACAACCTTTCATCGTATAGCCAGCGACTCCTTCACTCTCTCATCATTTCTGCTTCCACTTGGCTACGCGCGATAGGTAATTACAGAGCTTTTCGCCTTCTCTCGTCGCTGTGTCGCGCTGCTCGACTGCGATGCGAACTTTCGATTGAGAACACGCGATGTTTTTTCTGTAATTTTTTTCACGGTTGTTTATATTTTCGAGTTTTCTCTATTTGATTGGAGAGCCGTTTTCGGTTATGCGGTTTCCTGATGGCTGTTGTAAAATGAGCAGTGTTGTCGAATTTTTATTCCGGTTGAATTTTTCATTTCATTGACTTTGTTATCCTGTTGTTCGTCCTTTTTGAACTTTTCCCCAATTCTTGCATTCTTTTCTCAGAAGTGCAATTTATGGAACTTGAATAATTTCCCCATTCTCACTTACAGTAGTCGAAAGTGACTGATTTTCTAGAGCTTTTATCTGCTTTTTTGCGCCGAACGTTGTTTTAAATATGAAAAAAAATATTTCGGAGTTTATTCAATATTCTAAATTAATTATTTTTCGCATTTAAATAATGAAAATATTGCTAACGACTCGGAATTCGACAGACGCTTTTTTATATCTGCAGAGCTTAAAAAGGTTGCAGACAATGCCATAAGGGCACAGCCCTGATTACGGATTTGTCTTCCTAACCCAGCGGGGATACCATTGATTGACAGATGAGCTGGTAAATCGAAAAGTGTGTGTTCGGGTCGTATTATGTGGGGAGTAAAGAAGCCGTGATGGCATCATCGTTAAAATCCTTTTATCTGTATAATTTTGACCGCATTAGACGATCCTTCAGCAGTAATCCTCTAAATCGTCTCCCCTACAGAAGTGATTATTGGAGAGCAATGCTTCCCTCATCTTTTTATCCCCGTTAAAAAACTTGTAGAAGAGCGTTTGCAATTTTTTTTCTTGATACTTCGCCAATGTATGAATTTTTGTGGTTTGTAGAAGTTTATTCGATTTTTAACATTTTCTCTAATAAGTTATTTTCGAAATTTAATGGATTCTCGACGTTCTATAACGCGTTCGAGGTTTCTAAACATAAACAACGGCGGGATTTGGTTACACTAGAAGCGGAAAAATCACTGTTTCCCGGTTTTAAATATTCTGAGCACTTTCTCCTACAGTGGCTTCGTATTAAAAAATAATCCACAAAGTACGTACACGTTTTTTAATTTTTTTTATACACCTCGTTGTTCCTATTTTCGTTAGAAGTCATAATCGGAGGCAAAATTATGATTAGTGAACGTCACAAGAATGGAATAATATTTCGATTAAAAAAAATTTGCCTTAAGTTTGCTCACGTTGGTTTTGGAAGGTTCCTTTAAAAATTTTCCACGTACGGATTTCTCCTGTGGAATTCCCCCACCTTTCAAAATATAGGGAATACGAATCGTATAATTTTCTCTCATTTTTAACATCAAAGGGAAAGAAATTATCGTATTAGTTCAAAAGATTTATAACTGAGCCAACGAGTTTCATAATGGTCAAAAGGAGGCTTCTCAAATTCGTAGGAAGGGCCAAAATGCTCGCTAACGGCTGAGCGGTCGTGAAATTAATCAAGTTGACAAGCTCTGTTGGTTTTCTTTGTGGATGGAAAAACAAGACGGGAAAATGTCTAAAATGCGTTCACACCTTTTTTTAAATAGCTCCATCGTCCAAACGTTCCCCGTTCGGTTGGCCGGATTCGGTCGGATTTGAAATCGCTTACGATTACGAATTTCGAATCCCTCGTTCCGGACGGAGATCAACGGAATCTGAGAGTGGAAAATCAACGTGAGACAAGAGCTGTGAGAGCGGCATAAAAACTAATGAATAAAAGATAAATATTTCTCTCCGTCGAAATTTTCCAGTTGGGAACGGCAATATTTTCTTAATTAAAAAAATGGTAGAAGGAAACTGCGTAGGAATACCGTCCTGCTCCTAATCCAGAGCATTGCCATTAGTGAGACGGGAATGATGCGCTCGATTCGACGCAGGTGTTCACGGAAAAATTGCCGAGTCACCTTCACTAATCTACTCGCCGTCATGGATTTGGAGCATAAATACTCAGGGGAAAAATACCTGTAATCCTCATTTGGCCTCCTTGAATTTCTCCTTTGTTCCGAAATTCGCCGAGGTTTCAATAAATCAAAACGAGACGGCTGAATAGAGAATCGAACTGCGAGACATCAGATCAGTTATTCAACAGACTGAACTTGAAAATTATTTGTTTTGAATTATCCTCATATTTCCACATGGTGTTTTTCAATCTCCTCTGCTTATTCTGTTTTGTATAATATTCTGTTCTTCTGTAGTGATGTATATACATCCCATCTATATCTCCGTTCGACGGCATTGATATTCGTAAAGGTCGCGATCCGTTATTGTCCTGTGGATACTCGTAATTTTGAAACATTCGACGGAGAGGCGGATGCAATAAAAATAACGCGCGAGGACACCTTGAAAACCACATCGACAAATTAGCTTCAAGAAGGATGTTTAAAACAAAAAGTGATTTAGATGAATTTACGTATTGAATGTTAGACAAGCTACTTGGGGGCACGTAGGGGAAACGGATCATTAGTATGCACAGCTGATCGCTGTCGGACAACTTGGTAGTTGGGGAGAAAAACAGGTTTGACGCTAGGAATATTCATCGCATCGTTTTCCGTGTCCTCGTCAACAATTACAGAGACAGGAGAGGCTTAGTGTAAGAAGCCGATTGAATTTATACGAAAAACGTTCAATTAAAGGTTTGCTACGTTTGAGTAGTAATCTTGGTCATTAATGAGGAATCAAAGGTTTACTTGATGGACTTATAAACAAGTAGTATCTATTAGTTCTAAAAAAAAGGTCGATTAACAATAATGAACCGGGCAAATGAAGAGTTGATATTGAAAATAAATATACGATTCTTGATAATTTTTTAGCCGGTTTTTAAATCGTTTTTCGTCTAACTTTAATTGAATTTTAATGAAATGGCTTTCACTTCTCAATGAATTTTGTGAGCGTTCTTTTTGAAAACAGTTTGACCTTTTATTCGGCGGATTTCCTTCGATTTGTTCGATTTTAAACGGTCAATGGGTTGGAATATTTTTCAATATCGTATGGGGCCTTGCGCTTGGAAACAATGCCGTGTGTAACAGTTCGTCGCGCGTACATTTGCATGATGGTTTCCCCTCTCGGATGATTAGCTGTATTATCACATAATAAGGGACGAAAGAGTCGAAACGTTCTCCCTACGCATTACGTTTCGAAAATTGCTCGGTGACAATGCGGTCTCGAAACAATGACACTCGTTCCAATAAAATATGAATTATTTAAAACTAAACTTCGAAACGGAGATCTAGCTCAGGGGAAGGCGGCATTTACATAAAAGTCAGGTATTGTCCGCACCTCGATTCTTACGCGGTCGTACGTCACATGGCAATTAGCTCTGACTTAGCTCCGGTTCGCTCTGAATTGACTTGTGGCATTCCTACTTGCACGAGCAGTACTTAATAGTTGCCAAAATTATTTTTCCAACGAAAATGCTCTTGAAGTTACCTATGGAATTCACACCCACGAAGGCTTAGGGGGTTCAAAATGATAACTAACAGTTGGTTGACAAGTACTTGTGAGATTTGTAAATTAAAATGGTCTTCACCGTGATGAATTGTTCCGAAAAAATTTTCCATTGTGAAATAAAAATTTGGTATGAAGATAGTACAAAATAGAACTAACTCTGAGCTGTGTAGAGAAGGAATTTTTGTAACGTACTCGTATAATACTCGCATCATTGATAGGAAATGATTTCATGAGTTGGTTACTATTTCGAAAATCGCTCTTCGAATAATCCAAACCAAATCGATCTATTGTATGGATCGCTACGGATAAAAGAAAGTAAATAACCGCGTAAGTAGCGTTAACACTGTTGAAGAAAGTCTTTGAACCTTGAAGAGCTGGAAAGAGGAAAGGTCACGGCGGAGACTTGCCTTGAGGAGAGCGGGGAGGAAAAATATTTCATAAAGGGATATAATGAATCTAAAAGGTTGTCTCAAGAGTCAACAAAGAGTTGGGGCCCTTTGTAGTCTGGGCAAAGTGGAGGGGGTCTGAAAAAGGTGTAACGAGGGGCAAGGAAGGAGCAACAAGTGATGAAGACCAACCTAATAATTACGCTTAGACTGGAGTAAGTTTTCGGTCTTGGAGAGCCAGGAGACAGTCACGAGACGAAAGTTGAAATAATTTTTTCATAACTCCATTGACAATACGGTTATTCAAAAACTCAAAAACTAAAACTCTCAGGAATGGGGAATTTGTATCGGTACTATTCAGAACAGTTTTTCTGATACGTACATGCCTCAAAGTTAACCGAATGATGGCTCAAAATTCTGAAATATCATCCGTCAAAATCAGGATTTCTTGTAAAGTTACCGATTTGAAAAATGCCTTCACGAAGGGAGCTACCTCGTTGTCTACATCAGCAATTCTCCTCAGTTTCGCACTAATTTTCGATCGCATTGCTCTCTAAACAATTCCTTCTTTTTTTTCTTTTTTTTTAAAGGATTTTCATGTTGTTAAGAAAATATGCCATTATGATGACAGTTCCTTTATTTTTCGCTGAAGATCTCTTTAAGCTTGATGATTAAAAAATTCACAATGCAATCCATAAAATAAACGTTTTATCTGCATCTTTTCCACAATGCAGGTTAACGATATTTGCTCAACTTAATTTTTCCTCGACGCTTTCGGTTGGCCGCATAGTCGGTATAAATGGCTCGACCGTTTCAAACGTGTGGACGAATTGGAGGGCATGGTTTTTGAAATAGGTTGGGCGAAATAGCGGCAAAGTGACAATTTGCGTCCGTCTTGTATCGAGCTAATTGTCATTACCGGGTTGTTCACACTCGCCATTTATCGCGTCGTTGGATGCCGGGTCGTTGAAAAGCGCCTAGAATCGAGCCAGGGAGCGCAAGGTTTCAGCACTTAACCCTTTCGCACTAGCAGTACCTGCACTCTGCCAACGTTGCCTTTAAAGGGTCTCAATTTACTTGAAACTTCCCTTTAATTATGAAGCCAGTCGGAGGCATTACACGTTGAAACTGCGGGGTCCAATGGGAAAGAGAAGATGGTTGAAAGGCTAATGTGAAGTTAGTGACGTGCGATCTGCGGTCGGCCGAGTTTTCTGAAGGTGCGAGGGCTTTAATCGAAAGCGTGGTTATTTTCCAATTTGTCTTCTCGAGCGAGGAAAATAACGGTAGCGATAAATTGGTGCGACCGGAGTTCTCCCGATTTATTCAGTTTTTTCTATCGATTTCGTGCCTGATCTATAGAAACTAGCTGGTAAATGTTTTCTGAAATGGTCAAAATGCGGCTCAACCTCAACCAGAACTATGAATAATTCCTATAAGCGAACCATAATCGTTAAACTAGGCATAGCATTGCTCAATAAATTCTTGAAAAATAATTTCGAAAATTAATGTTACTTTTGCCCGATTATGGTTCGACCGATTGCCCCTTTTCCGGTCGCCTTTTGACCTCCTTAATTTCCGATCTGATCCAGCGCGATGGAAAATCATAATAAGCCGCTCGAATCACTTGGTAATTGTCTACGTCCTTTCGGTTATTTCCACTCCGATAGATCAGTCATTCCACTTGCTCGACTGATTCGTTTATTGCGCCGATTTATTCAAAAAATTCCATCATCTTTATTTTGGAGTCGTCAAATTCGAGAAGGCAATATCCCATGCCCGTTATCCCGTTTTACGATTGATGACCGTATATCACGTTAATTTACGATCAAAAACGACGTCGAAGCGATGGACCCGTTCGAAGCAATAGCCTCTCGTTTCAGAAATAGCTTTACGGCTTCCGGCTGTTTTGATTTACAACACGAGTAACTCCTCAGTCTCCTCTCTTTCAGAGACAGTCTTGGATGAAGAAAATTAATTGCTAATCCATAGCGTTTTGAAGGATTGGAAACGTTTTATAACGATGCAGGAATGTTTGGTATGGTAATTTTTTCTGATGGTACAGCGGCGTAAATGGTCACCTTTTTCACGCGGGTATCGACGAGTTGAGCGATCTCTGGGCAATTTCATTCCAATCTTCCTACGATCTTTCTTCGATTCTTAGCGAGAAGAGCATTTTCTATCTTATTTCGCGCTTCGTCCGTAAATTCATCTTCAGCCTCCAACTCAACCTCCATTAACTCCAACATTCATCATTCTATTTATCAGAAGGTCTGTATTTTGACTTCATTTGAGTGAAACCTCTCGCTAGGCACTTTTACTCTGTGAATAGACAATTTTCGAACCCCTTTTCCTTCTCTATGAAAGCCTGCACTGGGAAGCATAAATAGTATCGCCGAGTGTTTAATATTAATTTTCCCCGCCCTTCATTTTCATAAAGCGCTGCTAATGGCTCCGCTGCTAATGAGGCGCCACTTGGTATTCGAAAATGTCCATTTATTAACCACCTTGTGCTTTGTTGAACTGAATTGTTCCAAATCGTTGTCCGTTCGTCGACAGCCATCAGAACATCTGTCGTTCCAATCAACACCTCTGAATCGCCTCCGGCTTTAATCCAAGTGAGTCGAATGAGATGCCCTTCTCGAATGTTGTTTCGGGACGCATTGAATATTCGGGCCCATGTAATGAGAACGGGCGAGATATTAAGCAGCGAGAAAATGAATAAAATGTACGGCGGTCGTCAGAATTGCCACTGTAATCGTCCCGTTCCAACAGGTGGAGCGTTGTAAATAGTTGAATATTTAGTATCTCGACAGATGGACGAAAATCATTTGATGGACAATCTTCAATTCCTCAGCGACAGTCTGACGTGAAAAAATACAAATGGATGTCCGTTCGACTTCGTTTTGAAACATTTTTGCGAATCATGCGCTCAATCAACTTATACAACATTTCATACAATTTTTTCTTGTCAAATTAATAATTAATCTCCATTTTATAGCCAGAGTGGGCTGAAAAAGTGCTGAGATTGCCGAGCCAAGAAAATCCTTAGTTTGCATCAGCAGAAAATAATTGGAGTGATAACAACATATGCAAAAGACATGGTAGACATATGGCACTTAGCGAAAAATTAGTCAGCTTCTATCGGAGCACGATTTGGAGATAAATATCTAGAACATTATTGGGGATAAGGGTGACCCTTGCACTACTCCTGAATTTGCTTCGCTTTATCTCCCGAAGTTTTTAAACCGCTCTCCAGAAACGAGTTATTCTCGTTACAATTGTAGATTTGTATCGAAAACGTGTTTACCTTTACTCGCCGACGGAGATTTTTCCCTAGCTGTGAGAGGATTATGAAAGCTCGTTTATACCTCTCTCGTCATTCTCCAAACGAATTCTATTTGCCTTCTGATTCACACCTTGTATTCCGGCACCAGTGAAAACTCCTTTTGGAACGGAAATCCTTTGTTTGCCGATTTCTATTTCTGACGCTCTCCGTTTAATCCTTCCGCGGCATATTTGCCCGCGTAGTACGGCGTTTAACACATCCTGTCACGAATTCACAGATTAGGCGCAATAAGTGTCGACGTTTTTATGATAAATTACCTAAGAAATCGTTTCCCCGCAATTATTCTCATCTTGGTCGCTTCTTCGGGTCGAATTCATTTGAAAATTTCGGTGACAGCGCTAGATAAAATTACCATCTTACAAGTACAAGACCTTGAAACCGTGGAGCGAGTCTTGTTCTTATGTCGAGTTCTTTATGGTTTCTTCTTCTCCTTTTCCTGCTCCTTCCAGACATCGAGGGGCTCTTTTCAACCGGTGTCCGCATGTGAAATTCAAATCCGCTCCCGAATTCCATTAGAGTCCCCCGCGGTGAGACGGGATATACGGGATCCGTGGGGAAAAAATAGCCGATCCCCCCGGACTCCCTGCGCGTTCCTCTTCTCGGCAGTCGCGATTAAAATTTGCCCATTGTTCACCTGTCTACATAAATAGCAAGGTTTTTCTCGTTTCCTAGAGTTATTTAAGAAAGGGGTATCCAGCGTTTTTTCTCCTTCTGCGCCTCTTGAGTTTTTTCTCTTGTTTTCTGATTCCAACTCCCTCTCCGCTCGTTCTCTGCTTTGCTACCCCAGTCCCATTCATCAACCATCATTCCGTTAGTTTCTTTGTCGTGGGCGTCTTCGAACTTGGAAGCCTGGCTCAGAATCCTGGAAATATTTTCGCGCTGAAATCGGTCCGTTCTTGGAAAGAATGTTTTCGCAAATGCTAGTTGGAAGGCCGTCTCAACGGTCTTGCCCGTTGAGTTGATAATCTTTAAAAAATACTACTTTTTCAAAAAAAAAAAAAAGAATATTCATCTCTCGAGGTAGCTTGGTTCTTGCTTCAACCTTTTCTTATCAGCAATACCTGCTGGATAGTCGGAAGATTTAAATTACAAGCGTTTCATAAGCGTGAATCTGAACTAATCCTGGAATTTTTGTCGATTCGTTGAATTTCTCTCCGTTGGAAATGATTCGGGCTAGGTATCACCTCTCTCTTAACTGAGCGTAGCTATAATCGTTATTCAGTCATTCAATTGTGGTACTAATTCATTAATCGCAAATATAAAACTTTTTATTTTTATTATTTTCGTATAATTTATTTTATTTATTTATTTATTTATTTCCAACTTATTATGTTACACAGCGCTATGAACATCTTATTCGTTATACTGGATTGATCCTCTATATGGGCATGCCCGTGTTAGAGGATGAGTCCCACAAATCCGAGCATTATAGTGGTTTACATAAATATAAAAAAACTCAAATTTTCTTAATAATAAACATAAACGAAACAAGAGCTATCTGCCAAATACATCTTAATAAATCACAAATACATTAGAAAGTTAGGTTAAGCAAGACAAATTGAAACATAGTGACTCTTTATTATAGATTTAACTTTATTAATATTTAAGATATTGTCTAAAATTCCTGATCTTTCACTAACTGAAAATGTATTAAAGGTATTTATGCCTTGGAAAATGAAGAAATGTTGTGCTGTTGAAGTAGAGAGTCTAGGTAGTTCAATGTAATTTCCTCGTCCGAATCTTGTGTCTAGAGAATGCTGGGGCAATGAAAATTTAGAAATTCTAATGAGCTGAAGAACAGCGGTTCTGCTATATAACTGACTGAGATTCAGTAGTTTTAATTGTTTAAATAACGGCCCAGTATGCTCGCGAAAGCCAACACGTGCAATGATTCTTACGAAGTATTTCTGTAAAATGACAATCCTATGTAGGTAATGCTGTTTTGCAAGCACTCCCCCAAAAAGGAAGTCCATACAACAGCAATGACTGTACGAGGGCGCAGTAAGTTTGTCGTAAAAGGGATGTGGAAAAAATGTTTCGGATAGAAGAGAAAATATATACTGCTTTACGGAGCTTTTTGGTCAACAATTCAATATGGTCCTCCCACTTGAGTCGTGAATCGATAACTATTCCCAAATAATTAGTACTGTATTTACGAACAAGATTTGGACAGACACACTTCTGCGACCGGCTGCATTTGTGTACAGTTATCTTAAAATCATCATGGGGCAAACCTTTGGTAGTTAATGAGAAGGGTAAAAATACAGATTTGTCAACATTAATTGACAGTTTATTACGTGTTAGCCAATCATAGATAACCACCAAAACCTGTTCAGCGAGGACGAGAGACTCACCCCAGTCCCGACCAGAAACCACAATAGCCGTATCGTCCGCAAACATCGTAATATCAGCATTTATTCCCACCTTAAATAGATCATTAACATATAGTATAAAGCACAAACATAATTTATTGAATGTTTTTGTGAAATGATTTCTATAAGTCGGAACTATTTTGACTTTTAAACAGAACTTTCCTCGTCGTCAGCACAATATCACGCGGTTCACCGAAGTTGTCTCCTTTGTAACGCTTTTGATGCTAAGGTATCGACTTCTTACAAAAACTTCTTAACGTTTTTCTCTTCGTCTTTCTTTCAATATTGGCTCGCCGAATGTCTTCCTGTTCTTTCAATCTGAAAAGAAAACGGGTTTGCGAATATATTGTTCGAAATTGCTCGGAGATTGCAATGGCATAATACCTACAGGTTTCGCCGATATTACGTATCCATTCGTCGAACCAATAAAAGGAATTTTCCTCCCGGATGTATTGAAAAGTAAGGGAAGGGTTGTAGGCTAGCTTAGCCCTCGGAGAGCCAATGTCGATAAGAAAACTGTCCAGCGCAAGCGCTCAGGACGGACCAACCCTTACAAACTACACATGTAATTGAATCTCCAGCCTCTCAGCTTCTCTCGACCCTCCGACTCCACCCTCGGCACGAACAACCCTTATTCTGCCCTCCAATTTTCCCTACCTTCCCTCTTGACCCTATGGGTTCCATCTCATATGAGAAAATGCCGGCCGTATTCCCTTCGGATCCTTGAATTCTTTGCCGGATGAAATTTTCTCATTCAAGCGTTCGAAATATAAGCGAGGAATTCGTTTAATGAATTTTTTCTTTCTCCGAGTCAACGATGTTCTTGTGTTTTTCGAGGCGGAAGTGTCCGTATTTGTTGGCTCGATTTTTTCTCCATGTATGCTGTCCAAGAAGTCGCAAAACTATTGCAGCCCTGACCAAAATGGTATTATTTTTTATTAATTTCCCCCTTCCTCTAAAAATAATTTTTTTTTACCAGTATTCTCTTGATTTATGTGTCTGCCTCCTTTTTATCGCTCATTTGGCTTCATACCAAATTCTCTTCGTATACAACTGTGGACAATATTTTTCGATGTAATTTAAATTGAGTGTCTTCTGTTATTTCCGATTTTCTCATTTTTCTCATTGCTACTGTCTTTTTGTTCCAGGTGAGTGACTATTTTATTCATGCCGACCTTTCTTTTTACCTGAGCGATGCCGTGAGTGCTTTTTAATTTTATTCATTTTCATCGCGAAACGTAAAGTTCACAATATGAACTTTGCTTCTCGATTTGAATCGTTCATTGTGTTAATGATAATTTTAATGTAAATAATAGCATGTATCATATTTCCCCGGCCTCTGTCAACAGTTGTTCCTACATAAAGAAGATCAATTATTGAAAAATAGAGCTGTTTTCTCAGCCCAAAAATTCGTTAACATTGATGGTGAAACTTTTGACCTAAGATAGAGTTTCTAAGAGGAATTTCCACCCACATTTTTTTGCGTGGCAGAGCATGGTTTTAAGGATTTAAATAAATGCAATTACTTCGTTGAAATCAAACTAGCAAAATCACTCGTTCATTATGAAATTTAATCATATTTGAATGACTAGGTACTAAACTCGTATAGTGAAGTGCTAAAAACGATTATAATATATATTCTTAATTTTATGATTCGAAAAGAGATGCAGAAAACCTCATTGTGTTGAACTCAGAAACGCAGGGTTCATGTTGAGGGTCCGTTTCCTATACAAGGGGACCCTTTTTAGTGAACTATCCCATGATCGCCCTTTAGCTCTGGAGCAGTCGTTTTTTACCCAACGATCGTGTACATAAGCGTGCTCGCTGTGTCCTTGTTTGTTCAGAAGGGCACTGATTCCACCCGCCTCTTCAACAATGACAGGATCGGACTTAGGTAGAAAGTAAAATAATTAAAAAAAGGGAGATTAGCATCAGTATGAGGCCCCTGGGGGAAGCCGTACGGTACAATGGGGGCTCAACGTTGGCAATTGGTAATCTCTTCTTACCCTTTTACCCTTTCGATTGTCATCTGTCGGGTTCATCATTCTCTTGTGTGGGAGCCCTCCAGTGAATGAGTAATTTGCTCGGTGATAGTTCTATTCGTTTTCCTTCATTGCTAGCTCTTCACTTGGGAAACATTGTGATTTTGAACAGAAGAAAATCACTTTTGTAATACTAATCAGAACAAATAAAAACTTGTTAGCTAATTTTTTCCGGAAGAATTGGTTCTCAGTTGCGTTTTTTTCTTTCTTTTTTTTCGCTCTGTAAAATATGTATTACGGCAAATCATGGATTCATCCGCCAGAACTCATGGATTCTAATAATTGTTCCTCTCAATTGGATGATTAATATTTGGTTAGAATTCTTACGTTGATATGCAAGATTGTATTCTGCAATCCCAATAAATTAATTTTCACTGCTTTATAGTTTTATCGCAGTACTGGGAAATTGAAACCAGAGGGCTTCTGGTTGCAGAGCGTGATATCTGAATAAGCGGAAGAGTTACAAACGGCCCTTGTTTATTGGGCGATTGTTGGTGCAATCAAGTTTGAAATGGGAGCTCAATCGCAGGAAGGGTTGTATTACTTGTGTGCTTTCCATCGAGCTGAAGGTGAAGATGACGAGCGATCTCTGAACAAACATCGAAAGCGATCATCCGAGTGAGCTCGAGAGACGTTCAGCTCTGAACTGGGCAAAGCTACACTTTCCTATCTGTAGATAAGTTTGATTCAGACAAACGGAACGAGCTTCCCTTTCCTTCGCCTCAACTCACAAATACAACTATCCAGATACAAATTATCAAGTGTTTGCTCGGGAGCGTTCGTGTTTGTCCGTGTATGGGGAAGGGTCGAGCTGTGCATTGAACGGGGGTTGAGCGGTTGTTGAGTCTCTGGGAAACGTAAACATGTTACCAGCGCGTGCCTTCCAGCCTTCCCTAGATTCATCCTTCGTACAGATAATCTTACATTTCTGTAGGAGTCGACCGCTTCAACTTGCGTTGTAAGTAGTTAAAGTACCAGTTACGCCAAACATTCGATTACTTTCGAGAAAAAATTCGGACTTACATGGAGAAGTCTGTTCACTGTCACTGACTTTAAAGTTCTAACTTTTCTTCGAAAGTACGATTTCGTATACAACGGTGTCAGCATAGTAACGCTATCAATAATTCTACGACTAATGTGTGGAATCGATTTTTAAATAATTATGAATAATTTCCGCCGCTGCTTCGATTCTTCTCATTTTTTATTGGCTCGGAGATCGTCTCCGAATTCGTCCCTTTTGTTGCCTAAAGTGGCTTCACTTTCAGTCGAAAAAAATACTGTTCTGCTGCCGACCCTTGCGGAATATCGAGTAATTCACCTAGACCGGATCCCCTTAGCGATTCGGAGAACGTGAATGGTGAATTAGACGGTTGAAACGGTTCGGTCCTTACGAACGAGCGGATCTCGCATTTTTCCGTATAACCCGACGCTTGTTAAATCCATCTGCTTGAAGACACTCTTCTTAGATGACCAGCGAGTCAAAAGATTTTAATGAAATCTTGCCGTCTCCTTTCTTCGGCGAGTAGCGAGCAAAAAGTCTTGTTCGGGTGCAAAAAATGGAAGCGCTTCCCCGAGGTATCGGCGTTATCGGCCGGGTAATTGGCGACGAGACGAGCCCCCATTTCTGCCGCTTCACTTCCGACCATTGAGTGCTATAGAAAATACGAAGGGAGTGATGCCAACTTGTAACCAGATACTTCAACACTTCTTTCTACCGTCAAATTATTATCCCATGAGCACAATTGTAATGAGACCAAGGGTTCGTGTCGTAGCCCCTGCGGTAGCTCTCTATAGATCTATTATATTCTATTGCCCAAGGCCCCCTTAAACTTCTCTTCACCCCTGATATCCGTCGGTTTGGGCGCTATGATAATAATAATAATTCATATTTCACGGACAACTCGCTCTCCGAAGGGGTGTAACCCATCTCGGCTCGCTTGTTGACTCCGCCTTCTCAAAAGCCCATTGTTGTGGTATTTTCACTTACTTGACTCCTGACAATTGTCGATTGCTAACAAACCGTCTTCGTCGATATTGAACTGCTCATCCTGATAATACCGGCAGTATTTTTCCCCCGAACGTCGAACATCTTTTTATTACTCCGTTCGAATGAAGTCAATCTATTTGCCCAGTGAATAGGGCGATAAACAGCAACTCCTAATCTAATTCTTATAAGCTGATTGGAATTGAATGGAGTTGAATAGAGAATATTATAGGATAAAAAACGTTTCTTACGTTGTAATACGTTATGTATTTTTTAATTATTTTTTTCTTGTTTATTATTCATTAAGTTTCTAAGTTATTTCATTAGTTTCTGCTTATTCTTCTTCATTATTCCGTTTGTAATCTAATAATTTTCAAGATTTATTTTTTTTTAAATATATTGAAGATATTGGTACAACACATATAATATTATTTTCTCAATTTTTCTGATTATTTTCAAACGTTCAAAAATAATACTAACCCGTTGGGTATAATATTAAGCGAATCCAAATTGCCCAGAGCTCATTCAAATTTCCGGTCTTCCCACCCCGCAATGCTGGGATTCTGCGGCTGACGTTCTCCCTTTGAACGACTGTCTCAGCCCGCAAAACAATCGGTGACACGAACTCTATGCGACATCGCCGTATTGAAAGCTCGGCGAGCCGCAGGATCATTAGCAAGAGAAAAATCCGGGTCTCAATAACGTTCAGGGCGATGAAATAATGGGACACGTGGAGCGGATGGGGCTGAGGACACGTGGCTCGCCTCGAGGGCTGTCATCGAATCGCGTGCGCCAGGACCTTTTGCCAAGTTAGCGCCGCCTTCGCTTTTATTTTCGCTGCCGCCCCCCTCGTCGGTTTCTATAGGCAACTCGATTTTCAAGTCTCATTAGGAATTTTTACCATTCCAATGCGCTGTCGAGAGTTTTCGAAAATTTCTCAAACTAATTGCCTACCCTCGATGTCCTTATCGGATTGAACCTCGATTCTATGGAAAATATCGCGAAGGTTCTCAAGCCCGCACGAGGCTTCAAGGTTAAAGTCGCTTCTCAATATTGGTTCATTATTCGATCGTTAACAGTTGTGATCGACCGTGAAACAATTTTTGAACTCCTGGCTCAAAATTTACTATTTTTCCGCTTATTTTTCTTGACGAAATTGTTCGCTGTCGGCAAATAACAATTTTCCGCAGCTATTGCTCCTGTTAACAATTACAATTCGCTCGACTGAAAATTCGAGTGCCTCTTCCAGCCGATATTATAATCATGCTCAAGCGTTTTCGACATGACAACTGTTCGGGCTTATGTTGAAAAAATTTGAAGGGAGAGGGTCAAGTGGCTTGACAAGAGGGCTCCCATACTATTCTCGGGGATTAGTCGGCTCGCATCAGCTGCACGGCCGTTGACTCCACATGTCTCATCTCATCACTGTCCTCTCCATCATCTCTCTCTCTCTTTTCAATACCCCGTTCTCTATTTCAGCGCATGTCTGATTCTGCTTTTTCCTGCGCCACCCGGCTTAGTACAGAGTAAGGATCGTTTTCATTTTCGTCCCGGTTCACTCAGCTATTGTCGTTGCGGTTAATTTCCTCTCGAATCTCGTACGACAATAGTCGCGTTTTTTCTCCTATGTGTATCAACATTTATGAAAAGATGCCCCCTTGGAAAGATTAAAAATAAATATAATAATATTTAATAAAATTTCCATTCTTTGTGCCTCTTTTTTGAGTGATTAAAATGGTTTATAATTGAATATTAAACCAAAACCAAATAACATACCCACGTAATGTCAAATTTCTTCCCTGCATGTTTCAATCCAGCCGTGGTAAATCAGTCGATTCACGCGGAAAAACCGGGCCAAGTGCTTTATCGCGATTCCTTTTCTAAGGGCGGAATGAGTTTGAAGCAAAAAGATCCCGCCAAGGTTGGACGAGTTTCGCCTGGCGGGCGGAGGAAACGCAAAAAAGGAGGAACTCTGTTACACAGTTCATTACGCGATTCATCAGCGGAGCTTGGCAAGAGGTGAGCGCTAACGCTTTACAGCTTCTTCTAACGTCGAATCGCTGAACCCGCAAAAGCTAGATAAAGCAGCGCACGCGCTAAATTTCGACCGAAACGCCTATCTTTCTGCGGAGAAAATGGTAGCAGAGAATGTAACGGAGAGTAAACGATCTCAATTGCGGCCGCAATGGGGAAGTATACTGAAAATAAATCCTGACGGTTTCCACCTGATGGTTTTCACGTAACGAACGAATATGGTTCAAAATGAAATTGGTATTGTCTACTCTTTTTGCATTAAGAGTTAGAAGATATTCTCCGCGCCTAATTAATGACGTGTTATTGCTCATTCTGAACGCCAAAAGATGGCGATTCTGAAGCTCTCGGAGATTATTCTTTGAGCGAAAAAATAAAAACTTGAGAGAACCGAGGTGAAGGAGCGGCGGGAAAGTCTACATTACTTTCCATGCCTATAAAGATGAAATGAGGGAGGAAAAACCTGCGAGTTAAGACGAAGATGGGAACAGCGAGAGAGGATTACAGGCTTTGTCTATTATCTTGCCTGTCAGTGGCACACATCCTGAGGCTAATTCCCTCTTCCATCTCAGACTATCTCGACGCTCTCAGCAGTATCGCCTCCTCAAAGAACAGGCCAAGCTCGCTAACTATCCGTGGAGTTTCGGCCGAACTTCGCAAGATAGCAACTCCGACTTTGATTTGGGTCTTGAGAAACATCATAACGGCCGATCTAGTAACTGGTTGAGAAAAGATGAGGAACGTGAGCTTTACGAATTTGTAATGTTCACAAATTACCGTCCTAGGGAGAACGATTTGGTTATTTTACTCCAGATGATCACCGATCTCCTTTGAAAATGATTATAGATGAACAACTATACCATTCCAAAAGCATGATGAATTTTCACGAACGCATTGGTCGAAAACTGTTCTGCTAGCTCTATTTTTCTAATGAATATTGAAAATTGACTACTTTTGGAATGTCATCCAATAATTAACCAATCTTACATTTAATGAAAAAATCCCACCTCTCTCTAAACATTAGAAGTACTTCATTCCATGGTGTATATAATATCAGAAGAAAGCTCAATTCTTCCTCCAAATCTATGACTGAACTTTATCTAATTTTTTATGTTTTTCAAGAACCAAAATATCGAGCTTATCTAAATGGACACGAGGTTAATATTGTAATTTTTAAAGCGTTTACTTGACTTGTGGATGGAATGGTTTTTTGGAACTTTAATAGAACGTCTTTCTTGAAACGGTGAAGATAGATCATCTGGGAAACGGCGATTCAGCCCTAGCTGGTTGCCATGGCCATTGTATTGATCGAGTTGGTAGTAGTTCGCGGAAAAGCGGAGCAGGATCGGACTGAAAACCTTCCCGATGCTAATTAGGAGGCAAAGGACCGGCGGAAGGAAAAGAGGTAAGTCGTCCGGTATTACACGCGTTGGGGAAACGAGGGTCCTTTATCCTTAGAATAACAAGGCAGGTGCCGTGCAAAGTCGGCCATTTACTCTCCACCATGGCCGATATCCAGCTCTGACACAACGCCCTGGGGAGCCAAAACAGGGAACCCGGGGTATATAACAGTCCTCTCAAGCCTTCGTACGTCACCATGAGCGGATGGCTGAAGGCTAATCCCTTCGCTCGGCTCGCATGCTCAGGGCGTGTACGAGGGCGCAAATTACAGTAGCACCAGCCGCAGCCAGTGAGGATTAACAGGCCGCAAGGGCCATTTCCTTAATGAACCGCAGCCCTCCCTCCTTCTCGTACACATGCGTACTCTTGCACAAGTACGTCTCTCCATTCTCTCTCGCTCTCTTGACTAGGCCTTTTTAACACTTAAATACCGTAGGACCATTACTCGCCAAGAGAGCCTTTGTAGCCCTCGGGAATAGCGACCGAGCGGCCAGATTAGCACTCAGGAGGAACTTCAACCGAGGCGCTCCCTTTTCCAGCATATTTTCTCCGACTAATAGCACATTTTTCAAGGTTTGTATCGGTTTCGTCTCATGTGTCGCAAGGGTATCTCGTGTATAAACGTGGCGAAAAAAAAACGAAAAGAGAAGATGAAACGAAAGCTGCAAAAATTATTGTTAATGGGTTCATATTTTTCGACTGTATATATTATATATTTTGATCAAATTATTGGCAATATATTGAAATGATAAATTGGAAAATATCATATTTGGATACTGATGTATTTATTTTAGGGTAATGCTTTTGGAATAATATTGGATAATATCATTTCTACTTGGGTAAAGGATATAGTGGATACTGGAAATATTAAAGCTATTGAAATGGTGGAGAATGTTATCGAGAAAATGTATCAGATATTGGATAATATCATGGGAATAATACACTGAATATAATTCGAATAATATATCGTATAGTATCGTGGTCTTCTCTCGTGATAGCTGGTTAACGAAGGCCTCGAATACGTAGACTTTGTCAACCGTGGAACCCATTATTTATCATAATTGAAGTAAAACAGCGGATCCGTAATGATGGAGTACATGACGGAGGACAAGATGCCACTGCAAAGAGCCTGATATCTTGAGGAAGAAGGAAAACGGCAAATGGGTAGGACAGGAGTTCTAAACATTATTATTGTCGTCCGTTCGAGCATGTCCAATTACGTCAAAAAGAGAAACCCGCTGACGAAGAGGAAAAGACGACCTTAGGAAATAAGGGAAGGCTTGCACTAGGGAGCCACTGCGGAGACCCCTAGGGAAGACTTCCTTCCTTTTCGAGATGCGGAATTATTCGTGTAAACATAATTCGGGAACCTTCCGAGTTCGCCGCTTCAGCCATTGTAGAAGTCGGCCATATAATGAACTCTCTCGTCCTCGCGGTTCGAACCGAGGCCCTTGGAGCTCTTCGAACAGTTTTTCGCTCTCCGTCGCTCGCTGCTCGAAACGTTCGCGATGGAAACCTTCAACATTATCGTTTCCTCCGTTGAAACTTCCTCTTCTCAGAAGGTTTGAAAGGGAAACGTCGAAAAGCTGCAGGTTCCGTAGACGTCTGCTTTTTGCTCATTAAGCACCAATTATATGAGCGTTTTGTCAAAACGGGATATTCCCAACGGGGAACCGTCGCGTTGAAAATGGGGATGATACTACGTTCATCGTTAGGCTGTCAATTGCGATAATTTCGGATATTATCTTCATATAGGGTGCTTACTCGTATAAATAAACGATTTACATTTTACAAAATTTCTTTAATGGATTAAAATAATGAACCGCTGACTCGAATCGTTGCATTTTCGCCTCCTTCCATTTATCATTTTTTCAATATTTTTTCCTCCGCGGTTTGAACGTTTTACAATGATGTATAAGTTTCTCGAAGTTGAAACCAAGCCTGTTTCCGTTATTTATAGCTTCCTGAACAAGTGAAATTCCTAAGGCTGGCATGCTAGGGTGTTTCTACTATTGACAAAAGATTCGGTGAACCGTCCGAGAGGCTAACGCACCCTGACAGCTGGATGCCAGGCCAATCTGTACCTGCTTTGAGAGGGAAACAAAAACGTCCACGGACCGACAAATAGTTGAGTTTCGAGCACGTGTAACTTATTTTTCCCTAAAACTGCCTCAGTGTGCGTGTTATGGTGCAAAGCGAGGTGGATCAACTTTGCAGAATTTCCTGGAAGTTCAGCGTCCGGTTGTCGGGCTCAGTGAAAGTTCAAATGTACCAAATATTAGTAATTTCCGCTCAGCAAAAAGTAACGACTCGTCGAAGACAAAATATGAGACGGTCTAAACGCGAGTGGAATTTTAATTACGGATAAATTTGCGGTTAAATATAATTTTTCGGCGACTTGCTCTCTACGTTTCGTCCTTGTTGTTTCTCCGAGCGTTCTCATGTGATATAAATTATCGCGAACTGTTATCGGAAATAGCTGACTAACACGGAAGACTTATAAACAATGCGTGTTTCGAGCGGATAAGAAGGCGGACGATTCGTATTACTCATAATGAGGAACGCCAGAAAAGACCCTCTTTCCATCTCATCACGGCGGTTCAAAGAAAAACGTCTAAACGATGTCGTGAAGACCTCCCTCGTCGTTTCTGCCGGTCGGAATTGATTTCCAGGAAATTTCATAACGAGAGCTGACTGAGTAAAAAAGAGCCTTCGGAGCCGAGAAAAAGGAAGACACCGAACGCCCTTGTTGAAAGGTTGGAAGGCTAAGTTCGATGTAGTTGGGTTGGGTTTCCAACTCTGGAGGCGGATATGGGCGGAAGCTGGCGATATAAAGGATTATGTTGGGCCCCACCTGAGCCTCTGTCTCTTCAGATGCCTCTAAGTTGTTCTTAACGAAAGCCGCTGTTTGACCGGAGCTCGTACGCAAAAATATATTAGAGATTTTTTTCTTGATTTTTCCGCTTGCATTTAAGATAAAAATTGTTCTACGAGTATACTAGTCTGGATGCTCTTCAGACCGTCTTCTACTATGTAGCCGTATTATTTATTCGATCTCGAGTCGATAAATAATTAGGATATTGCTAAGTTTCGTAGAATTAATTAACTTAAATTAAGAATTCACTTCAAGAATAGTTAAACATTCTAATATATATATACACAATACGTAATTAATAATTAATCCCAATGTTCTATCCATTTTCCTAATTCGAAATGACAAATACGTCCAAATTTTCAGTTTTTCTTCTTCATTTTTATTTTTTATTTTTTGCTCTAGAAAATATTAATTTCGCATATTTTTAATTTTTCTGGAGCCAATAAGTAAGACATGGGCTGTTCCCAGTCGAATCCAGCACCGTCGGCCAACTAGAAGCGCAGAAGGGCCCGGGCAAGCGCTCGTTGTACCAGCCCAAGCTGGAGAACACTATAATTACGCCGGCGACGTAACAACCTGCCAAACACCGTCCTTCCCTCTAATCGCCACTGAACAAACATTCGCTCGTTGAGGTCCTCCTCGCCGCCATTTCGAACATCTAGTTGTGGGTTTTACCTGGCGCATTTTTACAATTCACGGAACCGAGCTCGCGTGCTGGTTCGTTTCTAAATATTTTAATATATACCGTGCAAAAATTACAAGAACACGTAGAGGTCTTTTTTCAAAATGGTGCATCACCTTTTATTGGACTAGCATATTCTACTGTAGTTGCCAGGTAAGTTAATTATTTAATTATATTGTTTTATGACTTTCTTGGTTGACTTTTGGTTTCTTCAAGGTTTGAACGTTTCATTTGTTGTTACTCTTCACAATTTCTGTACTCCATTTAGCTTTCTGCCTGATAGTTTGTTAAAGCTAGGAAGACGCTTAAATAATTAATCGTTTTGCTTAATGCACGTTAATACAAGCAATGCGATCATTTTTACGCTCGTTTTTACAATCTATCTTCAATTTTACAATACGATGATTTTTACAAGCAATGCGATCTAGTTGAACTAGTACTGAGTACTCTTGTAGAAAGATGTCCGCCTCCCCAGTATGAAACTAATGGGCTGTCTATCTATAAAGTACTTACCCGCCGCTAAAAGCCTAGTCCTCTTAATAACGCCGGTATTATATCATAATCCGTTCAAACAACAAATATTTATGAGGCTTAGGTTTTATTTGGGATAAGCTTGCGTGAGGGAGGAGGCCAAAAAGATGCGGAAAGGTCGAAAACGTCCCCTCGACTTCAGACCCTTCTGGGTCCATTTACTACCCCGGTACTTACATGGATAACATCTAGTCGTCCCCATACAACTGGAGTGACTGAGTGCTTGTGCTTTCTAATCTGAACATTATCATTTGTCGATCATATCACGATGGAACGAGGGGCTCGGTGATATTATATGATATCGGAGGGAGAGATGTAGTGAACGGTACATAATATAATCCTTGAAAAGCTTCGAGTGGACTCAACGAACGGGGGGAGCTTCGATTGAATGGAGACCGAAACGCGAGGGCTCGAATAGAGCGATTTGCTTAGGGGACGCTTTTGTCAAAGAATACGCACTGCTGGAGCAAAAAAATCCACAGCCGAAAAAATATACTGCCTTATAATGACATCGGTGTTCCGGACTGCTCATTAAGACGAAAACCCTGTACAGAGATCCAGGCCTTTTACCGGTTCACCTGAAATGGCGGTTTTGCCTCGGAACGTTTCACAGTTTTCCGACGGATTAATGCTCGAGGCGAGTCCTTTTCGAGCCTTTTCTTTCACCAAAAACGGCCGAACTTGTGGAATTCTATTCGGAAGGGAGAAATTCGGCTTTGAAAGCTTGCTTTAAATAATTTACACCGAGAAGGAAAGAGCCGTTCCGGTAATCGTTGGACTAAAAATAAAATAACCATGGTTGCACCAGTGGTGCTGCTAAGGTTTTTGAATTATTTGTTTAAAATAATTGAAATTTCAAACAGCGTTTCGTCGTTTTGTGTTTTGTCGAATTATACCTGAGGATTTTCAACGACAGAAAATATATCAAGAAATAAACTTTGATGCTGTGATTAAGATAAAAAATGATCGATGGTGTTCTCAAGATTTTCCCGTTGAAAAAAAAAACAAGTCCCTTTAATTTCAATTCGTGTTAATCGTTTTTATAACATTAATCATAGTCGCGATTTGCTTTTCATGGACCGCTATATTTTCAATTAAAAGCCGATTCCCAACTCGCTGTAATTCTATTGAATAAATTTATTAAAGCGAATGTCTATAATGGAATCGAATTTTCCGTTAACGCCGATTAAAGTGTCCTGAAGAGAAGCTACAATCGCGGTATTGGTTTTTGCCGGCGACGGCGATATTTGAAAAAAAAAAATTGGCCGCTTCTGAGTCGCACACTAATACCTCTAAGCTTCCTCCTTTTTCCATTACAGAAATTGGGGTTTTACATGGGGAAAAAGGAATAGAGAAAAGAAATAACGACAGAACAAAATGAGAGGAAAGAGCGGGATGGCGGAAGCAATACTTACAAGATTGAAGAGGAAAGTTCAATCTTCCTTCCGCCTAATGCATTGTCCATTTCAATGGCTCCATTCTTCGGATTCCTTGCAAATCCATTCGTGCAAAAAACCCTCCCGTACCCTTCACAATGTTCATCACTCAAGTGCAGTTTTCATTCCTTTATGGCGAAAGTTCCATCCTCTTTCCCCTCTCTCGTTTCGGTCTTTATTCTTTCCCGTCCTCCATTTTCTTCATGCTCTCGTTTGCTTCTTGTTGCCCCTTCACGACAAAAAGTAAAAATAAATATTCCACGGGGAGAGGGTATTTCACGTGTGACTTCATCGGAAGAATCCCCTTTTCAGCAATCTCTTTTCCCATTTTCCGCACTGAAAACTTGTCCGAGTGATTGCTCTTTTATTGGATTTTATTCGCAAGTGATCTTAGTTTGTCCTGAGTGTATCCGTTTCCGTGATGGTTGTTTCAATACGTATATATTATTCTGTCGCAAAGTGACGTCTCTATAAATTGTACGGTGAAAGGATATTCAAGGATATGATTTTAACTGGAAGAATTCTAGCGGCCTATTTTTGAAAGTAATTTTCAACACTTCTCTTTTCAAATTGGGAAATGTGGAAAGTGAAAGTAATTTTGTTTTAGTAACCATTGACTGGCAAAGTTTTCTGTTGTTCAAAGTCTGGTCTTCTTTCCGCTCTTCAACTCACTATTCTGTTTTTCAACAGTAGTTTCGGAAAAGTGCGGAGCTGTTGTGTGAAATTGACATAAAGAATTTCGTGCGAAGTAGTCAGGACTGTTTTTCACTTGTTTTTCTGTATTTTTCGCTTTTCAACAATGTCACTTTTCACCTTTTACTTTTCCATAGTTCGGTTTCAAAAACACGCACGAGCTGGAAAGTGCAGGAAAGGAAGATTAAAAATTACTTTTAAAAAACATTAATAAATAAAAGGCCCTAGTCAATTATTATAACCCAATGAAATCGGATGGCAAATTGAAATCACCTGTATAGTTTTCGTCGAGCGTGTAAACCACGCAGGCTTCCCGATGCTCAGACCCTCAATTACTTGCTCCACTTGTCCAAATCATGACCGCTCTTAATTCGCTATCAATTAGTCGTCTCGCCTGCTACTCACCGGGTCGTTATCGCGATGAAAAACGTCCCTTTTTATCCCTCGACGTCTTTATTCCATTCGACGCCGAGATTATAATTTTTGAAATACCGGAGAACAATACTTTCCAAACCGGGAAATTGGTTTACTAAATTTTTTTTTTTTTTTTTGATAAGTTTTTTCTTTTGAGTTTACATTTGAAAATTTCTAATTCGCTGTGGCTGTTGATGAAAACTAATGTACTGCTCGACCCTCTCTCGTTTGACCGTAGTTTGACAAAATTCGCCGTTTCTAACGTCGTTGTCCCGTGGCCCACGAGTCGACCACCTCGGTATGCGTTTTGGAACGATACGAGTTACTCTGAAAGTCAAGATGGGCCAAACTTCCTTGCTTCCCCGGCAGCTTTTGCGCCTTCTCGTCTTTGTAAACAAATCGCTAACTTAGTTCGTCACTCCATCGCCTTCAAGACTTCCTTTGTCCTTAGACATTTTGATTGCTTTACCTAGGCTTCTCGTTCCTTACGGTCGCCCTCTCCGCAACGCGCACTACATTATAATTTATTGTAAGGAAGTTATGAAACTGCTACCGCGGAAATAGCAACCCTTGTTTCGTTGTAATGTAGTCTACTTCGCTACCCGTGAAAGACGTCGAGTCAACTTGTGTACGTTGGTTTATTGGGAATGATTTTTCGTCCAAACTGGAAGAATTGTAACTTCGAAAAAAATCTATATGCGTTAGAAATGGGTACTAGTTATTCTTCTTTTAAATATCGAACCATTATCTTGAAAATAATTTTATCTTTAAATCCATATATAGGTCCTATAATAAATACTGTATTTTTTCTCTTATTTTATTTTCTTCAATATTAGTCACATTTTTTTTTTATTTATTTATTTATTTATTTTTTTTTTTGAAATAACAGCATCTGTATGATTAAACATTGAAATTCTTCTCTACTTCAACGAATTTCTCGTTCAAATTTTTCTGTCACAAGTAACTTCAAGTCGTAATTATGATAAGAACTTCCCTCATCATTTTCGGTCATCATGTTTCCGCCATCTTGATGTCAATCAGATCAAAGAGTTTGGATGTTGACTAATGGAGATCGTCGGAAGGTGCCGGGCACCTCGTTAACGCTCCTACGTCCTATGTCCGAAATACGGTCCGTTTTGTGTCACCCGATATCGAACTCAATTAGATATTCCCTCTTCATCTTCTTTCTTTTGTTTAATTATTCGCCCCTTTGTCCGAGACGTCGGAGGTTATTTTCAAAGCTTACCCAAAATTCCTTTCTTTTGATTTAGCAAACGCGAGAGAAACGGCGAGGACCCTTTTTTCGTCGTGCTAAATGATACGAGGCTATTCTTCGTGTTGGCCCTTCAGGGAGATTATTTTCCCATTAGCGAGAGTTCGATCGAGGTTTTCGTATCAAAGAAATCCCTCGCTCGCGGATTCGTCCCAACTTAAAATAGTGAATTTTTTCATTTAAAATACCCGAAATTGATGAGGCGCTACTGAAAGCGTATCTTAGTTGTCGAGATTTTTCCGGAGGAAAATATTTCTAGCTAGCCCGGAAATATTTTTAGTCTACAGATTTGTATCTTGTACTTATCTCTTCAATTTTCCGCCCTCGCTTAAGTCTTGTGCGAATTTCTGTCCGATGATATATGCACGGGTAAATGCGGCATTGTGATGCTCATTATGTTCAATCCAATCAACAAGCTGCGCACCGGAGCGCGATGTGTAATCGTTCAAGCGACTCTGGGGAGTTCCGGATTAACAAGTAGCCGTACAGTTCGAGGGGTTCGCTCTTTCTGCGAATGCAACAAAGCATGAACAGAAGCGGAATGATTCTGTTGCGAGATAGATCTTCAGCCGGCGACTTCCTCCCTCGCGTTCTATAGTGACTCCGTTGAAACTGTACAGGTGCACGGTTGCTCAGAAAGGCTTCTCTTGGCAGATTTTTTTGTCAAAGGCTTAATCCCATTTGGAACGGTTTCATCGGGTTCGGAGATGACTCAGTAAGAGGACAGTGTCGAAGATGTCTCATGGATGAAGGAAATATTCGTTGAATAAAAAATCGTTTTCGTGGCCATGTTTGGTTTAATTCAATAAAAACAAAGATTGTGATCGCCCGAAAAAATTGTCTAACCTCCTGTTCTTCCCTCGTTTTTTTTTTTTTTTTTCTTTATTATCTAGGTTCTGGAAATTGTCACCAAAAATCATTCTTGGTCTGACAATAGCTAAATACTTCAGACAAATTGTTGTCTCAATTTAAACGGTATTTAAGGGGAGTTTTGAGGGCGCAAATATTCTTATTTTCTAAAGTTTTTGAATCATAGGTGTGGTGTGTTTGATCTAACTTTATATACATTTATTTACGCTTAATCGTATGAGACCATAACGTCTATAGCTTTATTGGTTCACAAGTTATTGCAGCTTTTGAGTGGCATTGTCGAGATTTTGATAAATTAGCTACGATGGTATAACTTTAGAATTTATGGTGCTATAAAATTTGTTTGTGACGTGTTGGAATGGTCGTTAAATTCTCTTATGCTGTATCGACGAATAATTTAACTTTTAATTAGATAATTAAGAAAAATGTATAAAACTTGCGATGGTTCTCAAGGAGCCCTTGAGTTACCAACCTTTTGTTAGGGGGGAACGTTCAGAAATTTTCGGGATAGTTACTATCATAAGTGGACGGTAGTTTTTAATTTTAATCGAAGTAAAGGAATAATACACCACTGTCCTATCATTTGCAGCGTTTCTAATTTCACCATAATTAGGTAGTATTACATTTTAAATAGGCGAAATCTTCATTTCTATTTTGTTGCTCCAAAAAAAAAATGTTTCAAGCCATATACTGTCGTCTATCAGCATTTATTTCATCCAATATCGTATGGCAATATCGTAGTAGTGCTCTCTTTACGTAAACGAGTCAACAATTTTTTTTAGGTATTTTACGTCCGTCGAATTGACGTTGGCAACTGTGCGAAGAAAGGTGCAGCGAAACAGATTGTAGTCGCCGCGCGTGCGCTGTATTCGTAAAGGGTTCATTATCATAACTGAATAGACGGAGAAAATGACAAGAGGGCGGGATAAAATAGCCGAGCAGTTGATAGATCTTATCTTTGGGCGACAGCTGGCTTCACTCGGCTCAGGGGTGTGTATCTGTGTCTAAATTGACTCTTCCTATATTAAATATCATCCTTTCGTAACGTGTTCTGTCGAGCTTAGCTTTAGAAAAGCAGATCCGTTGCGGCCCATTGTACGGTCCACTTTCGGAGTTATCTAAAAACTGTCCCTCTCCGTCATACGAGTGGAGAACAAACGTATTTCAGCTGATTATCTCCTTCGGCCTGCTTGTACATTTATAGAATACTTTACACCTTATCGTCGATCTTGTTTCTGCCCGGGGTCGCTAATAACCCGTGAAAGAAATCTCTGCTTTTACCAGATGCCTTAAATTCGCTTTTAGCTTCATATTCGAACTGTAAATATGACTCGGTTTATGCCGACGTTGAAAATCGTCGTCGACAGCAGCTGTGACGAATAGTTTACAGGAAGAAATTCATATTCTGGGCATTAAGTTGGAAAATTCCTAAGAGACTAATTTTTTATCTTTTTTGTCGAATGATTTTACGTATATTTTACATTGTTAGTATATTATCATGGAAAATACCGACTGCACCTATTTTGTAATCATCCGTGATGAGTGTCATTGATTGAAATTGTTGAACTTCAAAAATTTAACCTATCCCTCAAAGTGAACTGGACTTAGAAAAGCCTCATGTATTGTAAATCAAGTTCGGCTTTTCACTTGTTAAACTGAAGTTTAAGTAGAAAATTACGATCTTGTTGGAGTATCGATTTCTTCCGAGTAAAAGGGTTATCGTATCCCATTGTTTCAAGAACGTTTTTCCCTTCGCGTTCAAGAATTTCATAGGGCAAAATGTGAAGCATGAAATAGGGGAAAACGAGCCTGTAGCTGACATGTCATTAATGAGTTCTCAAGCCTCCCGTCCCTCCTCCCGCCTCTCGGCGTTTCCTCTCGATTATTATGATTAAATATTGAAAAGATCAAAAGGTCGGCGGGCGAAGAGAGCGGTAAAAGAAGGCCGAAGGAACTAGGTATGGATGCGGCTCGGGCTGCCAACTTGAAGTTTAATTATCCTGAAACCGCTTTGCCCTTTTTCAGATTTTCGTTGCTTTTCCACCGAACCCGGTGTTTTCAGATTGGAAACAACGCGTTAGCCGATACAGCTTGCGTTGATATAACGGTTGAGGACGAGGTGACTTCAAAAATGTTCAACGATTGTTCCAAGAAATTGTTTTTAGTTTTAGCTTTTTTCAACAGCACAAAAATTTATTTTCTAACATTTATAAAAATTCTGACGTGTTGCTCAATTATAAAGTGGTGATTCGAGTAACCGGAAAGGGTTATGAAGAAATCGTCGGTAATCGGCTCGATTACAATGCGGAGAATTATCCAAATTGCGCGTATTTTTATTCATCTTGACGTTTCGCTGCACGAGCGGTGCTCTCTTCAGCTCACCTCCAAGACCCTTGTAATATTCGAGACTATATATCGCTCTTTCGGAACGAGTGGACGTTTCAATATAAATCATTTCCGCTTTATATCGCAAAACGTTTTTTTCGCCACCGGAAGGGGAACGAATTTTCAAACGAATTTCACAAACAATTTCAAACGGAGAAAAAGCCTTCCTTGATATCGTGATTGGAATGTTTTTCTTTCTCTTTCCGAGCGAAAAAGAAGACGCCGGAGGTTGATGATTACCCCACCACTGAATTTCCGCAGGATTTTAATCTAGTGGGCGCACCCTCAATCTCTCCGCCCTCATCGAGCTGTCTCCTCTTTCCACCCGCGTTTTCATTCTTTTTCTTTTCCTCTAATAATTCCACCAGCTCATCAAGTAAGCATACAATAATCCGGGGCCCGAGCTGAGGAAGCTTGCGGAAAAGGAAGGCTAATATTGTATTTGAAATAAAAAAACCTGAAGGGACGAGATGGAAGAGCATTGAGCAGAAAGAGGGGAGGAAATGAAGTATAACGACGGGGAAAAAATAACCATCCCTCCACTTCCAGTCTTCTGCTTTATGCAATCCACTCACTTGCTACTCCTGGGTCGGGAAAATGACAAAAAATTTGCATCCTTAACGCCTTCCCTTCCGAGTACACGCTCGAGCGAAAACGGCGAAATGAGAAAGAACTCATTCCACGGGTAACGGCTAAAAAAACCGAACACGGTCCTCGGGTAGCTCGTCGTGCCAGTCGGAAAGGAGGCCAGCGAGAGAGGAACTTGAGAGGGCGAAAAAGAGGAAAAACGAGGGAAAAAACTCTTTTAAATGGAAATTTCTCATCCTCTCAAGCGCCTAGGGCTGGGCGGATGGCGAAGGACCACTCCGGATGGACGAGTGAGTGCAAGGATGGGAGCGGGTAAAAAAAGCCGACCGAGAAAGGAGGGGTTTGTTTTCACTGGGAAATGTGCCGGAGGAAAACTCCAAGGAAATTACTGGGAAAACATTGGACAAGAAAGATGAACCTCGCGTTCGAGAAAGGGGCCTTAGTTCAAGGGTAGATGCTACAATAAATATATACTATTCATTTAATAATGATGAGTAGAATTTCCCGTAAGAAATTCGTTTAATTTATGTGCCGATAAAAAATAAAATAACGCCAATATTACATAATATTTTCTCATTTCCGCTCGCTGTAAAATTGTTTTGAAAAATGTTCTATGTATTTTCTCTCATTTATCGCTTATTTATATAATTTTAATTGCATTTTCTATCGTTACAGGTGGGTACCGTCTCTTTCCCTTGGCAGAAGGTACAGTTTGCATTATCGCTTTTCACTTATAAGGGGGCCATTATTCTAAGGTCATTCAGGGTTTCTTTGGGGCATGAAATAATTTTAGGTCCGTTTACGAGGCGAAAATATGTTTGACAAATGTTGAAAGATGACCTAAATCGTTGTTTTTTCGACAACAATTTTTTGCAAATTTCAACAGCTATTGTCATCGGTTTTAAATTCTTCTCTATTTGTTTTCCAATTAAACGGAAATTGAAATCGTTCAATTTTTCTACCATTCAGCTGCTTCTGATTCCATCTCTTTTCTGTCATTGCTGAATGTAAATCCAAACCAATATCAATGAATACGGGAAAAAAGCGGAACTTCGAAATATCTAGCGAGTCAAAAATAAAAACGCTCGAAACCAACGTCCGTTGCGAAAGATCGGCTCCGATTAAAGGGATCAAATTAAAAACAAACAATCGAAGAGATTTCAGTGAGGGGTTTACGCGTTTGATTGCATGTGTAGTGAAAACGGTGCGAAAAATCTGCCAGGTTTCATTTGGGAATGATTTATTTCGCCCGGGCGTCGGAAATCTTTTAGCGAAAGAGCTTGAAAAAGCGCCGATGAAAAATAGAACGAAATACTGCAAGTAATTGTTCGCCCTCGCGTTCGCCGGCCAATTGGTTTCCCTCGGGGTTTCGAATTTCCCGCGGAACTTTCCGTTCCAATTACAAATGGCTTCAAATGTGTATCGAGATCGCGAGAGCGAAACCCGTTCAATTTCATTCAGCTGAGGCGTACAAAGATTTGAACGCTATCGAGCGGAAAACATTGTAGTGGAAAAGGGAAATTTCTCTTTTGACGCGCATAAGTGAACTTTTTTTAAATGGTGCACTTTTTTTAGCGATTTCGCAAATATTTTCAAAAACTCTAATCAAAATCAATTCTAATCTGTTTAACCAGTCAAAAACTCCCGCTTTTGTGTTTGGTGTCGCCCAGCGCGTGAAGGATTAGTTCTGGCTGTTAGGGACATCTACCTTTTTTCAGAATTGAACAATCTATCGGGACATTAAAAACCAATGTTAACTTAAAATGAAGAGTCTCATTAATTAATTGATTTATTAGTTGTTTTTATGCTAAATTATTTTTATTGCGTTTGTAATTCATGTTTTTTAATGTACTGAACAAAGTTGTGATAAAATAAGTTTCTTTATTCCTTAAAGGACTAGGTTGTGTTCCAATCGTCCTACGACTTATGCTTGAAGTGTATTTTTGGCTGTGTACTATTCTCTCTCTCTCCCACTCCCCTCTCTCGCCATCTCCCTCTTCCGTTTTCGTCGTGACGACGTTCGATTTCGAATTTCAAGTCTAGCGTAACGTTGGTGAACGTTAAACGAGCGATATTTATCGATAAATATGCATAGGGCGGGGATAGAAACGAAAATAAGCGATGGACTCAGGAAGTTTCAACGATCGGTCGGGTGAACTAGGGAGCCCTACTCCATCATCCTCGCCAGCTAAAGGTTCCTCGCTGCCCCCGCGGAGGCCGTCATCCATATGCAATCAAGGCGAGGGACTTCAAAAGGAGGCGGCGTTGGAGGCAGGAAGGGGGGCTCCCTCAGGAATGGAATTGGCTTTAGTCCACCTCCTTTCCCTTCTATTTCCACCCGTAGTTGCCTACCGCGTTATATACACATCGCATAAAATAATGATCGTCTCACCCCCTTCCCTTCATATTATCCTCTTCTCCAACGACGTATAAACCCGAACTGGATAGGGTTTGCTCCGTGGGGTTAGTGTCCGCCATTTTGAAAGACGGACCCAATCTAAATTCCTTCTCCCGAAGGCCTTCCTATTCTCTCCTTCATCCCTCTATTGTCTTCCCTCCTATCCGTCAACTTTGTCTCTTTTCGGCGCGCTGTTTTGCATCGACATCGCTCTTCTGTTGGATTTACCCTACGAAAATACTTAATTCCCTCCGGCGTAGTACTCATTATCAAAACCCTCGAACATCCCGTCGATTCTCTTTCGGCTTCTTCCTCTTTATTGTTATTACTATATCTCTTCAGCTGGAGAAAATCTTATCACGGGCGACGAAATGCGTTCAATCCGAAAAGAATTTCCGTTGCCGACAATTTTAGTTTTCTAATCCTCTTCAAGTGTATTATTATTGCTCATGGCAAATTTGGTCGATTTTACCTGTATTCGGGGACATTTTTTTCAAAATTATGCTAACTTAGATTCCGTTGGAATTAACGGAACAAATTTGTTAATTGAATAGGTCTACATAGAGCATTTTATTAGTTGAGTTTCTCATTTCTCTTGTTGAATGTAATGTCGACACTCCTCCATATTAGTCATGATATTTTGAACGTTTATAGATGATAAACTTGAGTTAAGATCGAATATCTGATGAAGGTATTCCATAAATACTGAAAGCTAGAAGATCAACGGCCCATCTCTACAAATAACCGCCGATGAAGAATATAATTTTAAAACGTCTGTTGCTATTTTTCGCGGTTTTCGTCCCTCGAAGAAAAATCAACTACTAGAAAATATCAAGTCGAATTTCCAATCCACGTTTGTATATCCTTGCAATGTGAGCGTTCAACTGTGAAATCGTTTGAGAATATTTTATCAAACTATTCTGGACGATGCTGGAAAGGGTTGCGGCGATTCTTAACTGACGTGGAAACCTTCTTGCCCACTTGGCCGTCGAGTGGATGCCGGGGACACGGACCCTCCGATAACCCGATGACCGCCGGGTTTCGGCCGAGAACACAACGGAACCATCCTCTCGGAATTCAATATTTGAATAAGAGTTATAACATTCCTCGGGTGACTGAGCAACGTCCGCTACCGAGGCTGTGCGGTATGCGCTGTATGTGTCGGTACAAGGGATGTTCTGGCTCGGATGTTCTGGAATCCTTCAACAGTACTACCACCCTTGCAATCTTACACATTAGTAACATACCGTGCCTCGACGCAATAAATTACTCCCCCGAGTTGCAAGGATTTCCGTTGAACAATGCGCGCCCGCTGCGTATTTTAACGATCTTCCAAAGCTTAGCATATTTTCAAAAACGTATAGTTCCGAAGGTTATTAAATTTTCTTAGTAATAAAATATAAGGTTAATCGTTCTCGTAATTGAGTGTCAACCATTGCATCCTTGGATTTCTAGAAGATTTACAGTAGTTGGTTATTATTATTGTTATTGTTATTATTATTAATATTATCGTTATTGGTGTTATAATAATATAAATTATTATTATTATTATTATTATTATTATTAGATCATCTGAAATGTATTAATGTCTGACATCCCCCCAAAAATCGATTGCTCAATTCTTTAGCCAGACCTGTTTATCAATTTTGAAGTGGACTTGAGAAGTATGATGGAGTATTATAGAAATATCGGTTTCATCGTGTTTCAATAAAATTTCAACCGCCGGATCGAATGAGATTCGACGATACGACGGTTCTCGAATAATTGCAAGTTTTTCTAATTGATACATATTGCTTTTTGAGAAATCCGCGATAGTTTATCTAGAGCAATGTATCAGAAACGTCCTACACTCGCAAACGTTAACATTGACTGAAGCTCATTTACTTTTTCAATTTATTTCTCATCTTTATCAATCGATTTTATCAATTCCGAATGTATATTTATCGAACTCACACTTTCCGTGTTCTATCGTCAATTGTATCGAATTGTAGGATATTTATCTTTGAATTCCACGTACCTACTCGTTATTATTCAAATGCTCGCATTCGGTCAACCGCGTTCTCGTTCTCCTCGATTTTCCTCCGCTCGCTAACCTGTCGCTCTGTAATGTTTTTTCCTCTCCAGTTTCTTTTCAAGAGCTTGAAGAAGGCGAGGATTACGGGAAGGAGGATTTTGATGTAGAGATGATGAAGTTGTGACGAAGGATTGAAGGTGAAGGAGCTAGCTGAAGCGAAAATCTGATTTACAGGAGTTGGTTGAGATCAAAGGCCACGTCGGGGCGGGGTGTTGTTTTTGTCCTTTGATCTCTCCGGGGGCCGCACGCCACATGGCAAATTGCGTCACCGCCTCCGCGTCCGTTCGTCGACGTACGAAGAGCCGCACTCTGGCCACCCTATGGATAAGGACAACCCTTGTTTAGACGCGCGGACGTGCTGCCGAGGATGTGGAAACGGTCTGGGTGAATTGCCGGCATAGAGTACATCCTCTGTTGGCCGACGACGGCGACAACGTTAAAATCCTCGTGTTTCGAACGTGAGGTTAGCGTTGAAAAGAAAACTACGCCAGCGTTCTTTAGCGGTATGAAATTCATCGCAGCGAACGTAGCGAGTTTGACTTTGAAAGTTTCCTATTCCTCAATCGTTCGTCCTTCAAGTATCTTCATGCGATTTAGAACCGATAAGTTTTCACAGCAGCACCAGAAGAGTAGAAAAAATGCAACAAGCTTGAAGAAAATTATTTCACGGCTGATATTCAATTTCGTCGTTTATTTATACATCTGCAACGCCGTAAACGATTGTTCTTTTGCTCCAATTATGAGTCAAGAAAAACCACTCGTAATAGTAATTAACCAAATAATTTGTGAACGATTTCATCTGGCAATATATTGGCAGTCTAAAGGACTCTTCTTGACAAAAATCATGATGATTTTTTTCTTTAATATTATTATTTATTTTTTTTTTATTTGAAGTCAAGTTAATAGCCTCACGATACAGCTTAGGTGAGTGTTCGAGCTTTCTATCGCGTATAGAACGATTTTTATAGCTCCACCGAATCTCGAGTTTGTCATATTTTCAAAAATCTCTAAACGTTCCACACAAAAGCAGTGATAACTCGAGAACCACTTGAGGTATCATTACCGCTATCATTTCTTTAGATTTACCGAAAAAAACATCTGTAACACCTGTATTTCAGAATCATTTGAAAATTCAAAATCAAAAATTGAGATCGCGAATTGGTTTGAGGATTGAGCCATTGTCAGTCCAAGGACCTACGTAAAAACTTAAATTATTTAGCTGTTACATTTTCCTTCGAAAAGTTTTCCTGACGGACAGAGTTTTTTCCTTCAAATATTCGAATCAGCCTTGAATTTTTTTTTTTTTTTTTTTTTTTTGTGAGCGATTACAATATTTTATTATTGAAAATAAACCAAAATCTTTCGTGAAAATTCTCTTCCAATTCTTACTGCTTTCCTTGTTTGCCCTAGGATAAATTGTACATTATTATTTGAACGAATAAGTATTTCAACCTCGGTCCTCTTGTAAGTAATTCAGCGAACTCGGTGTATCGATTCTCGAAATCGTAATTTCATACGTTTTTCCAACTGTGCAATTTGCACGCTTGACTGAATGTTTGATAAACTTGTTGTATAGTATATCAAAGGGATCGAGGGAAAACTTTCTGTCCCGTAAATACTTCCTTAACAATCCACGTTTCCGTCGTCCCATAAATATTAATCGTTTCCTCGAAAGGTTTACCTACCGCTCTTCACTTTGCTTGCCCCTTCCTACTCGAGCTCAAGTATGCTCTTTTATTAAAAATTTATAAATACATTCCTATTGGTCGCGTAGCGTTTTTACCATCCCTCCCGCTCTTTAGGTAATTTCTTCCGCCGAGGGGTTTTTTTCGTCGCGTAATCCCTCCTGCAAGGCTCACAGTTTTCAACCCCTTTCTTCGCCAGATCCCTTGCACGTGGAGATAATTTGATGAAAGTCGAAATAATGACACGGGATGGGGCAATCGATATTCGAATTTTCGAAAGGACTGCCCGCCTACGAAGCACATGATTGAAATCCCATGACGTCAGGGCCTTTATATAATATTCCCTGTGAAGTGACGCGAGCAAGGTTGACAAGGCTAAGCGGACGAGTGGAAGGAAAGTACTTCGTACCATATCGGCTCATCAAATATTCAATTCAGTCCCTTCATCTTCTTCATATCGTTCCTATTTCTCCGCGTCCGTCTTACATTTCTACTACTTTTTGGGCATAACTTGGAGAAAATACTTCTGTATGCGAACGTTTGAAATACAATTGATTCTTTCCTAATTCGAATCGAGCATGTTCCCTTAATACTAAATTATTCTATCCGTTCCTTTCCAGTATTATAAGTTCTAGTCTGGTCATTGAGTAAAATTTACCTCTTCTCAACCATTTATTATTCAATATTAAACCATTGTAATCGCCCAAGAAATTTTTTCTTGCCTTTCTCAAAATTAGGTGTTTTACGTTTCAAGGGATATGGAATCAGAATGCCACAAAAAAAATTCTGTCTGTCCGCCGTCAACACTTTTTTGAGGAAACTATAAAAGCTAAATTCTTGAAATTTCGGTCAAAAATTGTTTTCTGCCTATCAATGGCCCAATTCTTTACCTAAATCGCTACGTCACTTTTAAGGGTATTTTTAGGAGGTTTTGAGGGCGTAAAATTCGTATTTTTCAATGAAACTTGGTGTGTTCAATATCAATTTATATAGATTCTTTGGACGAATAAAACTATAGTTTAATAGCTTTAATGGTTTTCGAGTTATAGCAGTTTTTGTGTGAAATTTCTATTCTGAAAAATTCGCATGATTTCTACTACTCGACAATTTATGGAGCTATAAAAATTGATCCATGGTTAGGCAAATAATTAAATCTTTATTTAGGTAGCTGAAAAAAAAATAATGAAAATTTCTATAGTTTGCTTGAGAGTTTTCTCTTATAGTTAGCAATATGTTGTTAGGTGGAAACGTTCACAAATGTTCGGGACAGTCTTCCTAAATCATAATTGAAGCGAAGGAATAATAAACCACTGATTAATCATTTGCAGCGTTTTCTAGTCTTTAAAATAATGAACGAGCTCGGAAAACAGCAAATACTTCAATAGACAAATTTCCACGTTCAATTCGGGTACCTCACCATTTTTAAAGAACTGTTTTACCTTCGAATCCTCTGCATTTGAGAGCGCGGATTTCTCTAAATTCCACGCCTCATTATCCGCCAAAATCCCGTCAAATACTTTCCCTCTCCTATTTCGAAACAATTCCACCCAGGAAGTCGTTACGTTTTTATTCGAAACCCAGGTACTTCCAAGTTAACGGATGGATTCCTCGCTTTCCTTTGATACGAGTTTAGATCGGCGGGCTTTATAAGTGTCGAGCCTAATAGGAGAACTCATCCATCTCGGCCGTTTTTCTTTCCAAGGGCATTCACAAATTTGCCTCTCCCTCGTCTAATTAGTGGCGTGGTTTTTTTTTTTTTTTATTTTTTTTTTTAATAGTGACATTCTATTAATAGACCTAGCTTTGTTGGGTGATAATTCTTCCGCACCAATAGATAGGGAGACTTTTTACGTAGAAAAAAACGCGAGAATGGAAAGGTATCAGAGGGCAAAACAAGACGAAAAAGTGTTGAGCGTTAGTTTTTTTCCAAAATTAATAGAATGGTAAATATCGAGTGTAGTATGAATCGTAAATTTAAAATTTTCTCTACTGGGAAATACCTTTTATTACTGCAAACTGAGAAAATCGAGGCACTCGAAATGTTCAATTTGTCGCGAAATAGCGTTTAAAAAATTCAACTTTGGCGAACGAGCAGCAGATACAATTGTAAATCCGGTCTCCGATGCTTTCATTTCAAGTTGCATTGTTTGTCTTCAAGAGTCTCGCAATGGAGTATAAAACAAAAGAATATGAATAAAACGGATCGAAGTAGACGTATTTCAGGTAGTGAGATAGAAGCATGTGCATTAAAGTCTGAAGCGGAAAACCTGCAATAATTATCGGAACAAAAAGGTTTCTTGATATTCCCCAGCGTCAATGTCAAAGCGGTGAATGGTTGAGGGCGAATGGTGATTTTGATGACGAAGAGCAGAAAAGCGAGATGGATCGAAACTTGGGGGAATCTGGCGAGCGAGATGAAGTAGTTAAGTGGATTGCGGTGCCGTATTAAGTCCTTCACATAGACGCTCTTACGGGGTTCCTTTGCGCTTTTTATTCCCAGTTGAAGCATTGATTTCTGCGTAGTGGTGTCGAAGTCTAGCCCTTCCCTAGAGATCGTTGCGTATGCGTTGGTGATGAGGGTCGATGGTTGAGGATTGTAATTTTTCTTATTCCATCGGATAATCCACTTTCTTCGACTTCCCCTTTGTCGAGCAGAAAACGCCTTGAAGCTCAATACGTTCGCGAGGGTATGAATTTTATCTTTTTACTTTAAATATCTAGTTCATGATCCGAAAACTCGTCTGGCACTAACTCGTTGGAATGCTCGTTAGACGGTCTTCAGGCAATTTTTATACATCGTAAGGCAATTAATTTGACTTCGAATTAGGTAATTTAGGAAAATGAAAACATTTAAAAATTATCATTTTTGCCTCGGAGTTGGCCCTTGTGGTACGAATATGCTTTGGTGAAAACTTTCACAAGAGTTTGTATCAATTTCTAAATGGATGGTCTCTTAAAATCACGGTTGAAGCATAAATGAAAATGAAATGAAAAGATGATTTATTCAGATTAGATTTATTTTTTATTTATTTTGATTTTTATTTATTATTATTTTCATAGGAATAATAAATCACTTTGTTATAATTTGCAGCATTTTCTGAGCGAATTCATTAAAAATAATAATGATAATACACAGAAATTAATTTATAAAACAATAATATAAATAGCACACCGAAATAAATATATAAAACAACCCCATAATCTCCCAATTTTCTACGGGTCGAAAGTCGTTCGTCTATGGTCACCTTTGAGTCGCTGAACTTCATCTGCAGCCCAGTCTCTCTCTCCCACCGGGAGCATCCGCTTGTCGGTGGGGGCTTCGCTACCGCCATGCCCATGCAAATCTCGTGGGCGGAGCGCTCTACCGGCTCTCGCTTGTAAACTGTCGGCATCAACCCGTTCCCGCTACAGTAGAGACCTCTAGCGGCGGCCTTGTCACCTAAATCGCCTCAGCCGCAGGCCGTCACCAACACGAACATCGTCGTGTTCTTGGTCGACGCTGACAAAACTACAAGACATCACGACCACTGAGCTCGGCTCGCTAATGAGAGTCTGGTTGGCTATGCGTCATCTCATCGCGTCTCGACTCTGGGCCACTTCTTTATTCACTCTCATCCTCTTTTCCTCGTTCGTAGTAATCTCTTCCCTTTCGCGTTCTTTCAATTTTTCTTTGTTCGACCCCTTTCTTAACCCGTGAAAATCTGGACGTTAAATATCTGCATTTCCTTACAAAAAACTGCTATTTTAGTTTTAAAATGTACTATCGCCAAAAAATTATCGTAATTAGTGAAAAGTGATTATAAGTTGGAACGAAAATATCTTGATAAAGGGGTTACGAGGTACGTTTTTGAGCCGCCGAAGCTCTCTTCAGCAACTTAAGAGAATTCTAGTACTTTACGGTGTATGATATAATTCAAGAATTTATAAAACTATGAAAACTAGCATTGGTCGTATTTTATTAGTATTTATTATTACAAGAGTATCCAGTATTTAACTCTACAAAGAAATATTTATCAGTACAAAATATGTATTATTTGATAATTGTATGTTATTTATTATTTACAAAATATGTATTTGATTATTGTATGTTATTTATTATTTACAAAATATGTATTTGATTATTGAATTTCATTTATTATTTACGAAATATGTATTTATTGAATATTATTATTAAGTTGATTTTTAAAATGATGATACAACCCTAGGTAAAATTTATCAACTGCTTTACAATTATTACGTTTGTCAACGTTGGAAATTTTCGTTGCATGCCTTGGTACAGATTTATAGGAAAAACGACCTAAATATATATAATACTATAAAATTGCTACAATAGGCGAATTCGTTTCGATGGGTTTCACGTGACGTCACCGAACTTAAGATGGACATCTGTCGGCCACTTTTGCTTCCATTATCCTTACGTGTGCTCTTGAATTAATCTGGTAATCGATAGCATGCAAACCGCAATAGGCCAACTGGACGAACATGCCGTGCTTCACCTGCTTTCCGATCGTTCATCGTCTGTTAAAAATTTTATATAATTTTCAGTGGTTACATTAATTTTCAAAACAGTTTTCGTATCGTTATTCTCATTTCAAAAGTTTTGCGTCAATATTACCATTTTAGGAGTTTAGTGAGCTTTGCGTGCATAAATTCTTGTAAATCTAATAACTTTTTTCCGTTGTTCTTAAATAAATGAATACCCTCTTAACTGTTGAACATGCTCAATAATCATCATATTTCTCCGCCGTTTCAACCCTCCGCACGTGGACTTTAGCTTCATCCAATTTCGCCGTGAATTTGCATGCAAATAGGTTAGCGCCCTTCTGAATTTACAGGCACGTGTAATATGTAGCCGGCTAGTTAACTAGTTACCCACTTTAAACATCCTCTCGGTTTCAGTTTTCCCGTTCAGGTAGACGGGAGAAAATTTCGAGGTGCGCTAACCCAGTTATAGTTCACATCGAATTACGACTCGCATTTGCATCCCTTCCTTCGATAGAATTCACGTTTCAGCCGATACGGGAAAGATAAGAGGGAACTGCAAGCTAATCCAACGGAATTGCGTCTTTTAAGTGCAATAAATTGAAAAAAGTAATTTTTTTTTCTCCAGAAATCAACAAAAAAAAAAAAAAAAAACGCGTTTCAAATTTTTCTATTATTATTTAAATGATTATTTAAATGTCCACTATCCTAAGCGAAAAATTATTTATCGATGAAGGGGCGTATGAAGACTTATCATGGGTGCTTATCTAAAAAAAAATTCGTGATTTACTGTGTTTGATATTGCTTTGCTTCATGATTTAAAAAGACCATCCATTTGTGATAGTGACGATTACGAACATTTTCTAACGTTTCCACCTAACAGCAGATTGGTAACTATAAGTGAAAGCTTCTTAACGTATGTGATTTTAATGACAACTCGATTTAATGTTAAATTATTTGCCTGACAGGAGTGTTAAGAGAGTGTTTGACGAGCTTTCCAACAAGTGATCCAACTGCTCTAAGAAATATCAGGTTATTCTATCTTGCCAAATTTCTCAAAATCTCGATAGCTCCACACTAAAGCTGCAATACTTCGAGAACCATTAAAGCTATCAACCCCGTTGTAGTCTCATTCGATTCAAGATACGAATATCTTCATAAATCGATACCAAACACGCCTATGTATTTAAACGCATTTAGATATATGAATTTCCCACTCTCAAACTTTTTTGAAAAATTCCCTTAAAATTGCTTATCAATCAGTCTAAAGAATTGAGCGATCGCAAGTCAAAAATAATTATCATTGGTCATGTTTTCATGGCGGATTTTATTCGATATTCATACTTTACGCCTGTGAAATATCGAATTTCCATTTGAAATAGGATTTTGATGACATTTTATTCCTCTGCGTTGAATAAACAGCTATTTGAAATCTCCCGAACTCGCACCATTTGACTTCGTCCGATTGTCGACTCTCCGTTCGCCGTTTTCCGTATTCAGTTGCCATTTCGTCCGTCGGGTAAAAGAAGATCTCCTCCGTCGATTCGGAACCGGAAAATTGCATGATTAGAGACCGTGGACGCTAAAGGTCGTCGAGGATTCCGCGGATAATTTTACCTGTCAGCATCGATTCGTGAGTCTGCAGACGACGAAGGGTGGGACGTTCTATTCTCTTTCCACCCCTCGACGACCGCGACGTTCAAGCCAATTACCGGAAGGTTTCCGCACGAATACAACCCTTTGGAGGCCGGCGACCGTTTTGCCGATACCCCCAGCTCCCGCGGCCTTCCCTTACGCCAGATTGAACCGGGAAATTGCCTGCCGAGCTCTTCGATATGCCGTACCGTTGGCGGCAAGTCGATGATGATGCCCTTTCCCTCGTTACGGCGGACCTGATAAAATTTATCGGTTCAACTAACTAAATAAACCAAAAACGAAAGGGGAATTTTTCTTTTTCTACTTCCCTTCCGTCTTAAGTAATACATTTTCTTCGAACGAGTTGAACAAGGTTGAACGGTGAAGTTGAATATTGTCGCCGAAGTTTAAGTTGATGGTTGAATTTGTAAATTCAAGTTGAACTGGTGTGTTAAAATTGGAGTTCGAAATTGTAGGATGAAGTTGAATTTTGATACTGTAGTTGATGGTTTACTTGGTCGGATAAGGTTTTAATTGGGGTTTTAGGTTGAAATTTGAAGTCGAATATCGAGGTTTATGTTGAAGTTTAGGTTTGTATGTAAGTTGTTAGAAGTATGTAAGTGGTTGTATGGAAGTTGTAGATTGCGGATGAAGTTGAACGTTAAAGTTTGAGTTTGGAGTTGAATTTTGAGGACGAAGTTGAAGTTGTAATGTAATTGTGATGTTGTTGTGGTGTAATAATTACACAATTACAATTATTGTAATGTTGAAGTTGATGGTTGAATTTTTAGACTGAGATTGAAGTTGTAGGTCAAAGTTGGAATTAGAAATCGTAGGTTGACGTTGAATTTTGATACTGATGGTTGAAACGGTAGGTTAAGGTTTAAGTTGCAGTTTTCGGTTCAAATTTGAAGTTGAATTAAGTTTTAGAATGACATTGAATTTTATGGTTAACGTTGAAGCTGAATTTTTGAGATTTGAAGTTTTTTATTGAAACTGAACTTGAAATTTGAGGTTTAAGTTGATGGTTGAAGTGGTAGATTTAGGTCGAAGATGGAATTTTAAGGTTGAAGTTGAATTTCGACGTTGAGGCTGTTGTTGAATTATGAGGATGAAGTTAAGGTTGAAGTTTTGATTGAGGTTGCAGTTGAAAGATGAAATTGAAGCTTGTGGTTGAGTTGATGTTGAAGATCGACGTTGGAAGTTGATGTGGAAGGTTCGCATAGTTGAATTTGAGTATTGGTATTTAAGTTGATAAAACATTATAATATTCTGCGTTTTTCGCTGTTCAAATGCACTTTTATAGTTTCTCGAACTTAACGATTTCGGGGCAGCACGATTGGAAAATCGATCGTGCTATTGAACTTTCGATGAAAATGTTGAAATATGTCAAAGCCATCATACACTGCAGTCATTCTAGAACTATTTGGAAACTTTATCTCGCTCCTTTTCTAAACGGTAAAAGAGTTTTGCTGAAATTAACTAGTGATCGTTATCATTTTATTTTCGAAAAATATTTTCAAACGGTCTTCTCTATAGAACTGCTTGACCGCGACCTTTGAACAGGCTTAGGTGTAAGAAACATAACGGTATGCCCTTTCGTCGTTTGGAAAATTCGACAGCTGTTGGACGACTTCGTGTTTCCCCGAGTTATTGTTCTTGTCAAAAACAATAGGTACCCGACCGCCGTTTTCGGTTTACCTGGCTTTTACTTATCCTGTTGACGGCTTATCGATACAATCGCCTTTCGAATTTTCATACCTCCAATTCTTATCCCTCCCACTAGATAACCCCACCCGAAAGTTCTTCGGAGCGAATGGACGACGTTTGGTCATTCGTTGATCAAATCGAAACCGGTCAATTTCGCTCCGCGATGGAAGTCTCGAACTTTGGCTACGTTCGCGATTTTTCAACGTACTACTATCATGCCTGGGGACCAATGGTAAGCCGTTCAACATATTCACAAAATCCATAAGCTATTATTTTTATCAAATTCACTCCCATTTAACCGCTAACCTAATAGAATCATTTCGAGCGCTTCGAATTCCGCTGTCGAATCGATAAAAGTGGAAAAAATCGTTATCGCAGTTTGTGACCCCGCTATCAACGGTTTTGATAAAGAAAGGACTTTATCGAAAGACCGTCGAAATGAATGTTATTTTTACCGTTGAGCTCGCCACTGCGCCTGCGCGGTAAGACGGTCCGCCTCTATTGGCCGCCGTCACCTGCCGCCTCCATTTGCCTCCTCTTGGGTCATCTTCTCTCCGAGTTTATTGCCCGTTTCTTTTTTCCCCGCTTTTCCAACTATCGAGACGTGAACGGCGGGTGAAGAAACGCCGTTTTTCGATCCGCGAAGTTGAATTTTCCCTTTATTTTCTATCGCGATATAATTTGCGTTATTTATTTCGAAAAGTCTGGCGAGCTGATCGACATTATTTTTTTTCGCGTCTGTATAGAAAATGCCTCTTTTTCGGCCCCGCTTTGACGATTCTGCGACCGAATTTAAAACTAGTGGAAATCGTGGGAAAATCATTTCACGTCTAAATGAAATTTCGCTTCAATTTTGTATGCGTTTAATAGGGGATAGAACTAACGAAACTATAAATAAATTATTATTTTTATATTTTCCTTTTCTTTTTTTTTTTGCTTGCTCAAGAATTAATAATGATTTTTTAAATCAAGATTTCTGTTCTTACTAGTTTAAAACAGCTGTTAATTTTTCCCAAATTAACAGTTTTTCTCCAATTTTTTGATTACCTATTTATTTAGGTATTATTTTTGTTTTGTTTTGTTGAGCTGGCTTTAATTTTCTTCTTTTTTAGCCCTGTAAAAGTTCTCTGAATTTATCCGTATCTGTGTTCAAGTAAAGAATTTTTTGCTCCAGAAATTTTCATCCGTTCAATTCAAACGAGGTGCTTTTGCGCTTAAATCTCACTGATTATTAATTTTTGAATATTCCTAGCGATTTTTCTCATTTCGTTCACACTCAGTACTTCATGATTTACCAATTCTTTGGTTCGACTTAATATCCAGGCACTTGAATTGGATTAAGAGTGTGAAATGAGAAGAGATGGAATTCAAAAGAGAGAGTATTGTAGTTTTTTCCTTCACCATATTCATTCATGGATCAGTGTTGTAAATTTGGCTGATGGAAAATAAATGTCCCCCGTTTAATCATTCGTTGGACCGAATAAAAATTAAAACATTCAATTACCACTTTTTCGCTGCTGGAATAATGAACATTCTCGAATGTGAAATCGCGTTCTAACGCTGAAGAAAAAAATTTATATTGGGTTTTGCAGAAATTTATTACGTTTTTTCCCTACCTCCGTTTCCGCCCTTCCAAAACGGGGTCCGAGGGGGTTGAAAAACGCCGGGAATAGAGTGAATTGGAAGATAGGGCTTGGAAATAAAAGAGCGGCGCATGCGCAGACGGGTGAAGTTATTCGGGCTTTAATTGTTTTCCCTTTGACACAAAGGACATGATTGTATGATATAAGTTAGTTACGTCAGTCAGAGAGGCGGGCGTCGGGGAAAAACGGAGGCGGGCAGGGGGCGGTAGGAGGTCCTGGGGGCGGCGAGGAAACTCCGGAGCAGGGGCGGAGGAGAGTAGATATCCGCTTAACTTCGGTGGCGTGCTCTCCCTTTTGTAGATCAAAGCCGGAGCACTCGCTATCTCTCTCTCATATCTGTTCAGCTTTGAAGTCGCTTTGATGTTGAACCATCAAAGGCAACGGGGCCCTGGCACACACACAGAGCATTATAAACGTTCGCCCTCTCCCTCGCGCGCCTCTCTCGCGCTCACCAAACTTTGAACTGGCTCTGCGACTAGTTTATATTTCAACTCAGTTGCCTGAGTGTCTTTAGAGGGAGCACATCGTGCGCCGCCGACGTCGATCCGCCGCTCCTGTCGATTCGTCCTGGCCTCGTACTCGCGTCGATCCGTCCCCGATGGTGAAGTATAGTGATCGCCGCGAAACGTGCGCCTCCTCAAGACTCGCGTCCCTTGAGGAGGCTTAACCGCCCCCTCCCCGCCGTTGCGATCGCGTTTCGACCTGTCGGTTCCACCCCTCCTTACCTCCCCTCCCGAGATGTCGAGTTTCCCTAAAAACCCTTAGCTCATCCGCTTGTCAATCCGAATCTCCTCCTATGGATTCGAAATCGAACGGCGACGAGAAGACGACGAACACGGAAGACAAATCGAGCCAAGCGACCGCTAAAACGCCCCCGGTTCAGGCTCAGGTCAAACGGAAAAAGAACAAACATTGCGTGAGCCGGGTATTGGACAAACGGCGCAAGCGCGTACCGGCTAAAGCGCGGCTCGAAGATGCCGGCTCTAAACGAACCTTCCGCGAATGCGACTTGGATAGAGCCCTTTTCAGGTGGTACTCTAGACGGTCGGACGCGGCCGAAGGGCAGGGCAGGCCTGCCAACCTAACGGTCGCCGACCTAGCCAATCGCGCCCTCGTTCTCGCTAAACGCTTGGGCGCCTGCGATGCCAACCTGCGCCGAATAGACGACGACTGGGTCACCAAATGGTCGGACAAATTCGGCGTCCGCGACGTCGAAGCCGACAAGGAAGAGCGACCTGTAAAGTCCGCCGACTTGGAAACGATACTCGAAGAATACACTGACGATCAAATCTACACCGGGTTGGCTTTCGAATTCGACTGGACGAGCTTGCCGGATCGGAATGCGACGAGGAAACAGCCGGACGACCGTGTGTGGCTTTTGATGGCGGGCAATAAATCGGGGCGCCATCGAACTCGGATATTGATTACCGGCAAGGAATGGCGCCCCGAATCGTTAAAGCACGTTAACATGCTCAGCCAGCCCGTGGTCTACGCCGGTGGCGGTGTCGGCCGTATAACCCCCGATCTGTTCTCGTGGTGGTTCCACCGTGAATTCGCCCCCGCCGCACTCGTGCTTAACGAATCGGGCGCCGTGCTCGTTATGGAAAAAGCCGATTACCTCCCTCCGCCATCGGACTGCGTCACGGCTAACGGTAAAGTCAAGCTCATCCTGCACAGCCCGAATTCCTCGTCGCAGCTCAAATTCGACCAGAATTTCCTCAAATCCGAATTGAAAACCCGCTACGCCATGTTGCTCTTGACGAACCTCACTTTAGAGCCGAGGTGGCTCTCAGTTCCTCACGTTCTGTCGAACTTTAGTTTGAAAGAGGCCTTCCCTTTGCTTCATAAGGCCTGGCTCAACGTGAGACCCGAGACGTTCTCCCGTTGTTGGACAACATCGGCGACTGCGGTGACCGAAGAGGACCGCATTATGCTTCTCGAGCTACAATGGATCTCGCACGACGTCGGCTTCGATGTCACCGACGACGACGTCAAACTCTGGGCCTACTCGAATTGCGGCGAGACGTCCGCTATTCCAGAAACGGTCAAATTGGAGCCGCGCGAAGACCGCGACGGAACCGAAGCCGTTCCGACCGCTTCGGAAGCCGTAGTACACCTGACCAAGGCTCTTCTATGGATGGAGTCGGAGCCTATAGAGCCCACTTATCTATTGGTCATTCGCGATATAATCACGATTGCTAAACAGGCACGTTACGCATATTTTATCGTGCCTTAAGGTAGTCGAGATTATAGAGGGCGCCGTTTCCTTTGGATAGTTTGTTCGAAAAGGGTCCACAGGACGCGCGATTGTGTTACAATGGGTATCCAAAGGAGACAAAGCCTAGAGCTCATGTGTGATAGAAACTCGCTCAATCGTTGGCATAATTGTAGCTGTTAATCGGTTTTTATTCACTTATTAATCATTAGAATCGCCTTAAAATCGATCTCCCCTTCCGTCCTCGAAATTTGGCGTTGCGCCAAGGGTGGGGGGGGGGTTTAGGGCATTCCCGACATTCAAACGATGAAAATTCCAAAATTCAATTGAATACTTTCGGCATTTTTTTTAAAAATATAGGTGCTTAATTTTGTGAATCTATACCAATAAGGATTTTCGGGCCGACGACGATCGATTTCTGTAGCCGAATCAATAACTTGATTTTATAGATGGCGTTTTAAAACGGATAAAATCCATAGAAGTCAATATTTTCAAAACATCGAGCGATATATCGATTTATATTAATTTTTATACGCTAACGAACGCGATCATATTGAGTGCTCATGAGTTAGCGCTGGTTAGGTCTGGTTAGCTATAGCGTGCAATTGTAAAGTCACGGTCATAAAAGTGAGGAATTTTCATTTAATTAAAATCGTCTGAATGCCTTTTATTATGACGGAATAATTTGACGGTCAATCGAGATATTTTCGGGGAAAAAATTACTACAACAATAATTGCTATGCGAATAAAAAACCTCCCTGAAATGGTCATTGTCGGTTCAAAAATAATTCTGCTCCTTTCGAAACGAGAAAAGTGAAATATTTAAATCTCAAATTGCTCAACTCTCATTGGATGATATCGGTATTCGTGATCGAATTTCCACCCTTTTTTCTCGATTCTTCACCAATCGGTTATGGTATGAAGCTATAGTCGGATGTAGACTCAATCTTCGGGATTTTCTATCGCTCATTTTACCTAAGCGAGGTCGAATGTTTTTCAATGGGTGCTATTAGACCTTAAATATTGGACAATTGTGATACGTTGAATCATTTTTTGTTTTTCCGAAAAATCGCCTATTTGATACCTTGGAAGTTATCAGTATCATTGAATTGGTCCGCTTCGATGTTCATTTTCGAGGCTCGATTCTTTTGAAAATATTAGTTCCCTATTATTGTTAAGAGCACCAAGAGTCCATTTTTGTAGCGTTCTCTTTACTCTTCGTTCGTATTTAAATCGTATCGTTCTTCAAATATTTATTACTAAATCTGCATTGTATTGTTTATTTTTCTAAATTCTTTAATCTTTGTTTTTTTCAGGCGGGAAAAATGGGCCTGGCGAGTGGGCATCCTGGCAGCGGTTTGCCGTTCTTCTGTCACAACGGTGACCCGCTAAGTCAACCACCTCCCGCCCATATGGGCATACCACCTTACCAACTAGACCCCAAGGGCGGTAAGTACAAAAAATACCATTATAAATAATTATTTTTCCATTAGGAAATCTCAGTAATATTGCCGGAGTCGAGTAAAATAATCTCTGGCTGTCTATAGGTAAAAATCAATTTATATTCGACAGTGATCATTTTCCAAATAAATATTGTTTCGAATTGAAAAATGTCAATAAAAAATGTGTAAAATAATTTATTTGGATTGAGCTTGAACGCATTTTCTAGATTTTGGCGAAAGAATATTTGCGATTTGTGTTGTTTTATTTTCTGTTCGATTATTTTCTTTCACTTTTAATCGATTAAAATTTTAATTTTTATGATAGTTTCGGCTGACGAAATGAATATACAGGCGTGCGCAATGATTAATCAATTTTGGTTTATTATTCGCTAATATGTTTACCCAAAAATGCGGAGATTCGACGAAAAGACCTCTTGAACGATTTTCTTTCTCTTGATCTCCTTTCTTTTTCTATTGTATTTTATTCTTCCGTATTTTCATATCGGGAATTTTTTTCCTTTACCTCGTGTCGATTTCCCTTGCCAGTTCTAGGTATTTCGTCCGGTAGGAAAAACGTACAGTTTCCGTTCCAAAGATGGCGGGGTCTTTGTGCGCCGATTTTCCGCGCATATCGGGGAACGCCCGTCACCCTCCCCGTGCCACCTACCGCCGATCGATAATAGACCACTAAATTTCATACATTCCGCCTTCCCTCTGATTGTCCCATCTCTGATTTATCCTTGCGACACTTGAGTGACTGTTGAGATAGCTCTCGTCGGTGTATTATTTTCAAAACCGGATTAAGTCAGAATTTTTCGAAGTTTTATTGTTGAAAGACTCGTTTAGCTAAAAAAAATTGTAATTATATCGCTATTACACGGTCAGTAATCACGTTGAAACGTGTTTTTTCATTTTGGTTTATTATTCAATAATGAACCATCGTAATCGCCTGAGGGGGAAAATTTTCTAACCCATCTCGAAATTTAATTCCGAATATTCAAATAAAAAAAGCTGCAAAGTTCAGTGGTTTCTTTGCTTCAATAACGACGTAAGAAGATTATCCATTGTGATCGTAATTATTCCGAACAATTAGTAAATTACAGTAATTATTTTTCTTAACTCTCAAATTGAAAGCTAAATTTTTCGCCTACACTAGTGCAGCTGGAGAGCGTTAAACGACTATTCCATCGAGTGAAGAACGAATTTTATAGCTCCAAGAACACACTGTCATCTACTCTCATCCAAATTTCTGAAAAATCGACAATAAAGCTGCGATAACTTGAGAACCATTAAAGCTATCGACCCCGCGATGGTCTCATTCGATTCAGCGTCCAAAAAATCTATAAAAATTGATACCAAATACACATTTTTCTGAAAAACGCTGAAAAACACGAATTTTCCCTCAAAAACCCCCGAAAATACTGTAAAAATTGAGGTAGCGATTTGGCTAAAAAATTGAGCCATTGTCAGACCAATATTGATTTTCGGTGAAAATTTCAAGAATGTCAAATGTTTTCTGACAAAACTATAAAAGAAGAACTTTTGAAATGTTCACCAAAAATCAATCTTGGCCTGACAATATCTCAATGTTTTAGCCAAATTCAAGTTTAAGGGTTATTTTTGGGTGGTTTTGAGGGGGGAGAAAATTCGTATTTTCCAACGTTTTCCAGAAAAAGGTGTATTTGGTATAAGTTTCTATAGATTTTCGAACGCTGAATCGAATGAGACCATCGCAGGATTTTGTGTTGAATTTGGGAGCTTATCAGAAATTTGGCTTGAGGAGAGCTCTTGTGTAGAGCTATAAAAGTCGTTCTATGCTCGTTGGAATGCTCGTCGAACACTTCAGCTGTACCGTTAGGAGAAAAAATTAGCTTTTAATTTGGCAATTAAGAGAAATAAAAACGAGTAAAATTACAACAGTTGCTACGGAGTTTTCCCCTACACTTAATCTGTTTTTAGGCCGGAACGCTCGCCAATGTTCGGAATAATTACTATCACAAATGGATAGTCTTCTCAAATCATTATTGAAGGAGTAATAAACCTCTGTACAATAATTTGCAGCGTTTTTTCGCTACAAACACACGACTTTCGTGTCGTGCAGGTCGTTGCCTGCATTGCGCCTTGATTTACTAGACGTTCAAACCTAACAACATTTCCGATTTCACCTCTGCGCCTTTTTTCTCGCTCAACATGTAGGCGGTTGAAACCTTTCTAAGGCCTGTTGGCATAAAATGTTGAATACCCGCCGGTAATTACTTCGTTAATTAATTAAGAGGGCGATGGCGACGATAAAAAGGGTTGAAACGCGAGGGACCCTTGCGTAACCAGGGATTGGTTCACGTTTCACGTCGTGTACCCTGGAAATGGAAGGGAGCGAATTTCTTTGGTAATGAGGGTATGGTTTTACCCGTGTACCGAACACGGACTGCTTATTAAGTCGAGTGTCGCCTTTTTTCTCGCATATGCACCTCCCTTCAATTACCCCTCGTTCTCTCGCTCTCCTGAGAGATTCTCTCGCTTCTTTTCTTCGCATTTTTTTTTACCTCCTTTATTGCCCTGACTACGCCGTATTCATTACCGACTTACGCTTGAATGGCGCATTAAGACAAGCCTTTCCATCTTTCTCGTCGCTGGCATCGGAATAAATTGGATCCTTCAGAATAAAGGTTCGTCCTGAGGTCCTCAATGGTGTCCTAAGTGCCCATATTTGCATCAGTGCAACCTCTTCCTCTCCGTTGAAATATACCACTTGTAAACTCGGCTATTCGGCCCCATTCAACGTCGCTAGTTTCAACCTTTCAACTTCTCCCTTTTCAACATTCGCGAATCCGCGCTCCTTTTCGTCGGCGGAAAGCCCGGGTTTAAAATGGCCGACATTACTCTCTTTCTTCCATTGAATTCCCTTCATTGCACAAGATACCTTAATCGCGTTCAACTCTTTTTCCCAACGTGCTTTTCCGCCGTTGAAAGGCTTTTTCTTCGGTTTTTTCCGTTACCCGAATCTAATTATCTCGTCAAAAGATCACATTATACATCATTCGCAATGTCTCCTCGATTCAGAGCCGAAACGTTTCGAAGAAAATTTACGAGAAAACGAGCTAAATCGAGAAAATCGCTTTGAAAAAATTATAACTAAATATATATAATAAGTTATAAACTAGGTAATATTGTGAAGTGACTATAAATAAATTGGAAAAAATATTATAAATTAGTATATTTTAAATATATAGATTACATTTCGGTTTTTCGAGACAAATTGAAATGTATCGAAAAACGTTGATTTGGTCAAATTTTTGGATCGCGGAATTTTTTCTATTGGGCGCTGTAGCGGTTTAAATATCGCGTTTCGTATATACAAAACGATCGTATATAAACGGAAGGATTTTTTCGTGGGTAAATTCTTTGAACGAAGAAGTTCAAGAATTTTTCCGTTGATTGATTTTAGCCGGAGCTTGAGCGGCTCGAAGCGAACACCCAAAAAATCGCAGTTTGGGGAAGTGGAATATTTTAAACAAATTTTGATCACTCTCTTTTTTTTAATTGTTAATTGATTCTAAATGAAATTTTTCTACACAGCACCTATTTTTTCAAAATTCGCGAACGTGTCGAAAAAAATTCCAACGTTAAAACTCCAAACGGATGAAAATCGAAAAAAATTCAAAAAGTCTGAAATTGATACATTTCACTTCGAATTCGAATTTTACGTCTGATTTCCGTTAATTATTTAAAATTGAAAAATACTCTTAGTATTTGCAACAGATTTTCTAAGTTGAAAAACATAACATCGTATAGTACTAAAGATGTAAAAAACTGATCGTTGTCGTCAAAGTTCCGTCGTTTTGACGTCAAATTCGGATTCAGCGTTCAATTTCCTATAAGAATAGCTCTCGAAAACGCTTGAAAACAAAAGTTTAATTTTTCACCCAGCGGAGCTCGAGATTTCGGCCGGTGAAAAACTCGATTTACGGAAAATAATTTCTGTGGCGCTGTTTAAATTTTTTTCACCAAATTTTTTGCTATGTACGTGTGTAAGGCGTTCAAATGAAGACTTCTGCATAATAAAACAATCGATTCACACGAATTTTGACCCCGAAAATCGCGGTTAAAGCCCAATTTTCGAGGTTTTGAAAACCGATTTTTTTGGACCACTTGCAGATTTTTCCGCGATTTGAAAAAAATAACAAAAATACATCATGGTAAAATACAACTTTTCTGAAAATTTCAGATTTTTATCTCTATTGAGAGTGGAGTAAAAAATCGTTAACTGATCGGTTCAAAGAAATCACAGGGGTACCCCTTGAATAATTCGTGAAAATTTTTTTGGTTTCAATTTCGCTCAAATTCAGCATAATGATAGTTGATGATGTGTATATCAATAATATATAGTTCATTCTTCGTTTCTTTCGCTCTAAATGGATGAAAAGAAGGTTTAAAGTTGAAAAATGTGATCTTTTCGTGTAGGCTCATCTAATATTGTTGAATTCCGCATAAACGGTTGAAAAATGGATAGGTACATTACATTGGGAAAATGTGGACAGTTAAATTACCTATCTTTTGGTATATCCAAATATCTGAATTGACGGCTTTTTGTTTGAGTTATCCACTGTGCAAGTTACAAATCTTGGAAAATTTAAACGTTGAATTAAACTTGAACGTTATTTCCCCCCATTTCGCACGTTTATGTATAGGAAACTGTTAAATTTTTACTGTTTCTCTCCGCAATCATCAAATATTGGAATTTGCAATAGCTCTGCGTCAATTCATCTGTCTCTATCTATCATCCTCGCTGCACAGACTCGCCTTTCGCTGTTCCACTTATGTTTTCATAATTCTCTCCCGCCGTCCATCATTTTCCTCACGGCTCGGTTGATATCCGTTTGATCCTACTAAGATCAAAAGGAAAGTGTCGAGTTTCCTCGTTTCGTGGAATATAGCCAAATCTTGTTCGTTTTCCCCCCAGAAAAAATCCAGTCCGCTCTTTTCCCTACTGTATCAAAAGAACTGGATTTCGTCCAGAAATGATGAGCGAAATGCGCGATTTGGCGCCCCTCGTTACGAACGTATGAATTACCGTTGGAAACTTATAAATAAAACGCTCATTCGCTCCGTTGCAATGAAATTAAGAACTTCTGGCGTGCTCTCTCATTTGAAATGTTCTTCGAGGCTTAAAACCGGCTTATAGAGATTCTCGCTCTGCTACCAAGTTCTTCCCTATTTATAAATCAATGTATTCTTCCTATACTTGCATTTATATATCACTCTTGATGACGTTCGCCTCTTAAGCCCTCCATTTCGCCTCTAATTTAGGGTTTTCGGGTCAATATAAAGAGTTCCTATCTTCGATTCGGTAAATTGCAAACGGAACAAAAATATTCGAACCGACTCGAAATCTCCTCCGCCTACCCCTTTTGTCCTAAGCCTTTTCAGCCTTGAACCCCTCGTCGGAATCGTCCGGTAAACCTACAATTATGCAGTTCTTTTTGTCGTTACCCTAAAAGCTGAATTACTCCTGTTAAAGGGCCATGTTCGTCATTAGCGTTCGCTTCGGTCGCATTACGCGCTCGAAGGACACGGACAATGGCCACCTCAGGGGTCTATGGGGGCGGATTGAACGTTTTTCGGATCGTTGTTATTTTTACGCGCGAAATAATAGGAAGATTGAGATCTTCGAGGGTGCCCTTATTCGAAGGCGGACATTTCCGATTGTCTGCTGTAATGAAACCTAACATCTGGTAGTCTGTACAGCCGGTCTGTCAACATATTTTGTTTTGTAGACAATTGAGGAAATGAAAAACCAATTTTCAAATTTCTAATTGAAATTCAACGTTTAAATTTTCAACGAAAAATTTATTACTGAACAATAAACCAACAATAGTTAATAAAAATATTTGAAATAAATTACCCAAATTGCAAAAATTATCATTATTAAAAATTAGTAAAATATATTCTGAAAATTGTTCCGCAATGAGCGTATTATCCTTGAATTATTGTGAACTTTTATAGTACTCATATAATTGCGTATACAATTAACATAAAAGAATTTTATTTTTTCTACAGTATCTAAAGCCGTTGCAAAGGTTGTGTTTGAAAACTGCATCCAGATTTTCATTCAAAATTGAATTTTATTACCTTGTCTAGCTTTGATAGCCTGTACTATGAAGCGCAATTTGGCATGTATTTTATTTTATTTATTGATGAAAAAAACGGGAGTTTTTTTAAATTAATTAATTAAGAGCTGAAAATTCGATAGTATTTTTTTTAAATTCCCATTGAAAATATTTCCGTCCTTGGAAATTTCACATTTTCGTAGTTGGTGCGGTAGTCGTAAAAGAGAATAATAAAAGCAAATAAAAAATCAGGCAATAAAAGACGTAACTAAACATTATAATTGTCCTGCACTTTTTCAGTTAGCTTACGTTTTCCTGGTGATTTTTTATTCCTCAGAATATTCTACTGTTTTTCATTTTGGCAACGATTCCTGCCGAGTCGGGCGAGATCTTTTGATCTTGGGCTTATCTCCCATGTAAATCCCGAATAAGAAACTCGAAAACCTCCGCCCATCTTGATCCTCCTCTTTGCTAAATGCTTTTTGATGAGTTTTTGGACGTTATTGTGATCGGAATTCGTTTTCCCTTGAATGGCCGAGGGTTCTGGTGGCAGAGTGCTTTCGCCAAGTCGACTATCTGTCGAACGAACCCCTCATAACTTCTATTATGAAGGCACAATGAGCCGTGTTTCCCATTCAAGGTGATCCGTCCGCTCACCTCACGTGGTCTGTTTGGCTCCCTTCGATCATTCCTTCACTGTTGACTGGTTCCCTATCATAGTTATTTGTCCTATTGTCATCAATAAGGGCGACTGTCCCTTGTCATATCGCTTTATACGAAGTTGACAAAGAGCTTGAGAGTGGCCTGACTTAGCAGTTCATCTGTTGAATGTTCGTCGGAATAAGAATCGATTTTTCCCTCCCGCATAATCCCTTACCTGAATATTTTCGACGTTTTCCTGAGCTTATTTTCGTTTGGTAAAACAAAAATATTACGCAAAAACGCCGTTAGTTATTTATTTTTCGATTAATGAACCGATCGAGGAACGTTTAAAAAAAAATTACGGTTAGGGCTGGTTAGGTAATTAAATTGCCATGCACGCTCGTTCTTTCCATTAAATAATCACGTCTCGCGGAAACGTGTGAGGATACCACCAAGGGATAAAACAGGGAGGGAAAGTGAGGTGGAAAAAGTTTTCGTTTGGAAAATCGTGGAGGGGATTCTCCAAGGAATTTGTGTTGGAAAAGCTCGTATTTACGTCCAGAGATGGTTTTGCAATGGATTCTGCGGCACATCATATTGAATCGTGTATGAGAAAAAACGTTAGATAGAACTGTTATTTGGTGAGGCTCGGTGTAATGATTTCAAGACAATCGAAGGAAAATTCACGAGATTTTCACGCAGGTGTTGTGTTCTTAGATACGTCTGCATAATTGTGGCTGAGTGTTTTAAATAAACCAAACCGTATCCTGGCGGCCCCTTCCGTTCGGTCTCTAATGCTTCGAAGCAGTCTTTTCCGGATCCTATCCTAATTCATTGGCCGATTTTCATGGCGTGTGCTTCCGTACACAAAAAAAAATATATCTTTCGTACCCAGTAGAAAGGAAATTTTGTTTCGAGCCCTTGCAAATTTCTGTAAAACCCGAAACAACAAAATTCAAGATACTGTTTTGACGCCCTTGCTTACATATAAATTTAATCTCAAGTTCGCAGAGGAAGTTAGGCTTGTGGATTCTTCTCCCTCACTTTCCAATCGAGTTCGACGTCTTTTTGAGACGAAAAAGTATAGAGAGGGTGCTAAATTGTTTTCACTGCCCGGTGACCTTATCCATCTCGAAGCTGGCGAAGTCAAGTCAAATAAAAGTTAACTTATTGCATTTGCGGAAAAGGGACGAGACCGGAGAACAATTCCGTAACCGGGAGGAAAATTCGAAAAGCAAAGATGGAGGACCGAGTGTCGGAGGGCGAATAAGTTTGGTAACGAGACTCTCGTCTTAACTGGACTGAAGAGCGAAAGGGAAGATCGAATGAAACTAATTTTCAAGGCTCTCGAAAAAAAGGGAATTTACATCCCTCGTGGAGGGTGCTCCTTATTGATCCGAAGAGTATGGAAGGGCTCGTTGGTCGGGTGGGGCACCTGTTTGCCCTCCTAAATGCCACTACCGAGGTACGGTGATACAGGAGGGATCCCTCGTTTCCATGTTAACACCCAGAATCACAGTCGAACATATAAAACCGGTCCTTCTCTCGCTTCTGCTTCGAGATTACACCAAGTGGTGATGAAAATTCAGAAAAAGTTGGAAACATTTTGGCGAACATTTTGGCAACAGAGAAATAGTGGTATGAAATAATCGCTACGATTGCAGTGGTATGTGTATAACGAGATGGGAGCCTAATCAGAGGACACATGCTCGGTGACACTAATACCTTACAACACTGCCACCTAAGCTCATCTAGCCTTCCAGTAATAACGAGCAGAAGGGTTCAAAAGAAAAGGGGAAACGTTCCTTTGATGTTGCAAAGCCATACCCTTCAAATAGCATTCCTCTATTGTGGGACAGAGCTCGTTTAAAATATAGGGTTACCAAAAGGGTATCGAACAATCAGCATTGGCTATCTAAACGGTCGATTTCCGAGTGGCCATTGAATATTAGAATCGAGCGAATCAATACAACTGAATTGGATGTTTCAATGGAACTAACATTCAATGATATTGTTGTTTGCAATGCGAAGAGAGCAAACTGCTATTAGTATGCTGAAAATGACCAGCTTTAAATAGAGTCCAGAGTGGCAGAGGGGTTTATGTTCGTCAAATTTACTATAAATAAACTCGAATTAATTCATTCATATTTTCGCAATAGAGTAGGAAGATCAAATAACATTTAGGCCGAGTTTTTTTTTGTACTCTTCATATACTCTTCATAAGTTGGAAAAAGAAATTAATGGAGGCAGAACCAATTTTATTCAAAATTGGAGAGTATTGTTTTTTTATAGCTACGGTATTTTCCAGCTAGTGAAAAATTGAAATGGAAGTCATATCATGGAAAGAAGGCCAAAAAATGTGTTACTCCCAATTTTCTATCAATCAAAATCGCTATTTTCCAGCTCGATGATGGTATTGATAAACAATATGAACTGAATATGAAATGGAATTCATATGAAGTCCTAATTCTCATAATCGATCGTTTATTCGTGCGTTTTCGAGTCTGTGATCCCGCAAAGAACGGTTGACGACGATTTGTTTTTCGCTATGGCAAAATGACTTAGTGCCGCAATAGTGAATCATTTTCCTCCCCCTTGGGTCGTTTCAAGTTTTCAGCCGACCGTCTCATTCGGCCGTTCTGAAACGGCGATTCTCTTCTCGATTCGCTCCGTCTCATTTTGTCCCGACGTTTCCGTCTCTCTCGCTCCTTTGACTTTCCCGCTGTATAAATAAAGTCACTTCAAAGGAAGTTGAGCACTTCTGGAAACACCGGGGACACTCGAGTGCATTAATTAGAGATCATTGCTTTGGACAGGTGGGCGGTCGGGGTTGATGGAAAGTGAGACGGCTAATATTTCGGTCTCTTTTGAATAAATCATTCTCCTCGCTCTCCATTTTCGAGCTGGTCCCTTTCATGTCCCTTCGGCTCGCCTCAATCCCTTCTCTATTCTCTTTTTTGCTCTTTCAAAAACACTACCGCAGTTTCACTTTTCCGCTCTCTCTTCGCCGTTTGTTCCTCTTTCGCCGAGGGAAGCGTTTCGAAAAGCGAATGACTCCAACGTTGCAGACAAGAGAGGTTTTCATTCCGAGGGAACTTCGGTTTCTTCTGTTCACTCTATTGAAATTGGGAAAAAAAATGTTTAACGTGTATTACGGCAAAGAAGAAAATTGTCCAATTTTTATTCTGTTTTCCAGTATTAATTATTATTAATATAATTATTTTTTGTTTCAGGTCTCACGAGGCCGCCCATGTACCCGTTTAGCGCCAGCCAATACCATTACCCCATGCTCAGTCCTGAGATATCTCAGGTCGCGGCGTCTTGGTGAGTACGCGTTTATTCATTTTGTTTGATACACATTTATTAATAAAAATTCGAAAATCGACGTCAGTAAAATATTTATAGTGATATCTGTTAATTCAACATTTAGCTATAGGTCTCTAGATTTCTAGAGATAGATTTCGAGAAGATTTAGATCTGTTTCAAAATGTTCTCCTCTAGTATTGGTTATTTTTGAACGATTTTCAGGCCGTGAATAATTTTATTTTTGCATTGTTAGAGAAACAAATAATCATGAACTGCTAAACCGGGCGTCTGCCTTTATTTTGTTTAGTATACGCGAGTATTAGCAGAATCTTTAATGCGATCTAAACTATAGTTGTTAAAGACAATGTACTGTAACTGAACTAATATAACTGAAGACTATCATTAATAGAATAATTACTATATTAATAAAAATAACTGACTAATAATCATAAAAATTGAATACATTATGTCTTAAAATAATTACTGTAATATAATTAAAACCAATCAGTTTAATTAAATACTATTACAATTGTTGATGAATTTACTTGGAAATGCAAACATTTAGCAAGTAAATTAGAGTTTAGACTTCGCTTCTGAAAGCGAGAATTAAAAAAATAAAATAAAAAATTCGGTAAAATCGTCAACCATAGATGAAACCTGAATGTGATAAATGTCGAGTGAAAAACTCAACCTTTGTCGCCCTCTTTTGAAAAACCCCTGAATCTCTCGTCATCGTCGGGTTAAGCAAAGAAAGCGGATAAGGTTTTCCCAAATAAGATGAAGGTGGAAACCGAGGGGACTCAATGGGGGACAAATAAGGTGATAACAGCCCTTGTGTTGACGACCTGTTCTCGACGTCTGAGGTCGACTCAAGCTTCAACTAAGCTTCTCTCCTTTTCCAGCCGCAAATCGTCTTTCCTTTCAGTCGAATTCACTCCCTTTTATACTTTTCGGATCGAGCGCTGAGCCAAGAAGTTTCTTTAACCTGATGCGAGGTTTTTATTTTTTATTCTAATCATAGTGAAGAATGGGCACTTTTTAAAGAGCATATTCACGATAGCACCGTACGTAATGATCAAGTTAATTATTCCCAATGTTGGGATGATATCCATTAAAATAGTTTTTCAACCTTTATACCATACTATAGTTATTCAACTCGAATTTGGTCTTGGAAGAATTTCTAAATTAGAAAATTCGATAGTTTTTAATGCTGAAATTTGTAATAGTTCGATTAGAAAATCGTAAAATTGTAAACTCGGCACAAAACTATTTTCAAGTTATACCTTTTAGTTGCTAATATTCAAACTATAATACCTAAACGGGCTGAATGCGATTTTTAATTATTCTCCCGTTTTATATTTCTATGAAATTTGCCTCAATAATCCGTTTTTCTGCAATAATATCAACAATAATTGAATGGAATTAAATGACCATCGGTTGTCACAGTTAGAGTGATTTACTTCCGTGTTTGTTTTACTTGATCGATTTTACTGATTACTTTTCAATTATCATATGAGTAAAAAAGAATAAAATTGTCAAACACAGATATTTATTTTACTAATTAAATTGATCCGTTAATAATTTACCCGTATTAATTAATTTCCACTTTTTTCTTCCATTTTTTCTCCAAAAACTCGTTAACGAAAATGTAAACAACCTTTTACCTTCGATTTTCATCTGCGAATGAATTTTCAAGTTGTTTCCTCCCCCACTCAGAATTTTCAAAGCTATATTCCGGGGTTTTTCACTTATTTCGATACAATTCAGAACAAATACGAGTGTACTTGTGTCTAATCAAACGAGAAATCGAGAGACTGACCCGGAGGGGCAATCTGAGGGTCACTAACGAAGCTGAAGAACCGCAGACGGAAAATGGTGACCCTCGAGATCAGGAAAGGACTTCGGAAAAACGAACCGAGTCGGATATTGTTGAAGAACATAGGGCTTAGGGTGTTGAGGTATTCGAAGCGGAAAAGAGAAAACTGACCTCTCGGCCTGTGTACACAACCGCTTTCCCCAAGGTCCTCCCATAAACACACAACCTCCTCCTTCGTGACTATTTGTACAACTCAAAGCCGAGGAGTTAGACCGGTTTGCAAAAGGCGTTTGCGTTGAAAATCTCAAGTTGAAGAAATTTTTTTAACTGACGCTCTAGGTAATTTTATAGCATTTGATTTCACTGGTTTTTTAACTATTGCCAAGCTAAGTTTGCATTTTTTTTCCAGGCACACGCCGAGCATGTACCCGATCAGCAGTGGGAGCGCGGGATTTAGGAGCCCGTACCCTTCGTCGCTGCCGATAGGAGGACCCAACCTTTCTAGGTAATTAAATTAAATTTCGATGATAATCATATTATTCTATTTGGCTCAATTCTGACTGTCGATCCCTTTCATTTCCAGCGACTTCTACAGGTTTTCGCCGGGGGGGCTGATGAGTGCGCATAGCCTCTCTCCCCATTCCCACCCAGCTATAGTTACCCCGGGCCCCAAACAGGAGCTCCAATCCAACGATCATAACCACAGGTTAGTATTTTTAATTGATTCGTTTTAATTGTATCACATTATTGGTTTATATTCAATAGTATACCATTCTGATAGACCAAGAAAGAAAGTAAAATATCTAACGCCCTCAGAATTGGACGTTTTACGTTTCAAGGCATGTAGAATCCAAATATGTAATTTAAACAAAATTTTCTGAAAGCCATCAATCAATTTGATTAGATCAACAGTTTGCTTAGAAAATTATAATAGCTGAATACTTGTCATTTTCAATAAATATCAATCGTGGCTAGACAATGGCTCAATTCTTTATCCAAATCGCTAGCTCAATTTGAAGGTTATTTTAGGGAGGTTTTTTTTTTTGTGAGAAATGAGTGTTTTTCAAGGTTTTATGGATTAAGGTGTGGATAATATCAAGTTCTATAAATTTTTAGACGCTGAGTCGAATGAGATCATAATCAGGTTGATCGCTATCATAGTTCTCGAGCTATCGTACTTTTTTCTTCTAATTTTTGTAATTTTTACAATTTTGGCGTTTAACTTGAGAATTTTTGGAGCTTAAAAATCGTTCTATGCTTAATGGAATGATCGTCAGACACTCTCTTCTGCTCTACCATTAGGCGATTGATTTCACTCTGAATTAAGGAAAATTTAAATATTTAAAGTAGAAGCAATGGAATAATTAACCACTGTACAATCATTGGAAGCGTATTTTCTTGACAGAAAGTTGAGATGAACCGATTGACTAGCCTTGGGGATGCTTGAAGGAGCTAAAGACTAGGAGACTAGTCGCCTACTTTATTCCCCTGTTTCCTATCGTTGATTTATTGTTCCCATTACGTTTATCTTTGTCTTCTTTCCTTTTAAATACTTTTTACCCTATGCGTTTCTATTTTTACATTCTACACCGGGGTTTTTCCGACTGTGTGTACTTGACAGAAAATTATTTATCGAGCACTTCCCTTAGCTGCTGCATTTTTCGACTCCAACTCGGCTCTACGTTGTTCAACTGTTCGAATTCGTTTCTCGCATTTTTCCTCCTGAAATGAATTCATTATGGAACATTTTTTCGGTCTTGGAAGATTTCTGCAATGTTAAACGTCACCTAGGCAGCCTGCGAACTCTGTAGGATTTTCTCGAATAACTTCGCAGGGTTGCCAAGTTCACCCTCCCTGTCCCTCGTGTAAGACCCTACGCCGCCGTCGTTCCCTAGCAACCGGTTGACCAATCGTCTTTCTCGCATCTCGTCGGGTGTTAGCGAGTATATCCTCCCGTCGACAGAATCCCTATCGCCCATAGCAAACTCGCGCTAGTCAATATCCACCCTACCTATTCCGCGGATACTACGCTTTACTTCCAATTCCCTTCCCAACAATTCCTGTCGAGCTGCGAGCGGAAATTTGATTAAAGCCGCTCTCGCCCTTCGCAATTTATAACTCTCGTCGCGCCTTGTGAAACGATAGTTTCGTAGGGAAACCGTATAGGTTCATGATCTATTATTCTATTCCGCAGAGCCTGGACAATTGCGATTTTTTTTCTTTCACGTATACGTATATTAGGTGAAAAAAAAACTATTTGAAATTTTTTATCCTAAACCAATTAGGTACTTTAGAACCGGTTTCTCCGAATGTAAGGGAATGAAAGAGAAAGAGATTGTCTTTATTTTACCCCGAGGGAGAATTGGGACATAAACGTCCTTCTCTTCCATTTTAAAGCTAAGCGAGCAAAAGCTCATTATGGTTTTATATAGATTTGGAGAAATACATTATTGCCAAATTCGTTAAACTGTGCCGGCTGAATTATCCATGATGATCACATCGCTTAATCCATACATTGTTCTCTTAGAGGGGTTGTAGCATTTAATGTATGTTCAAATTGGGTTTTTTCTTTTTTATTGCTCAATAAATGCAATTTATATAGTTAAAAAATACATAGAAATTTGAATTGTAAAAAGTATCGAATAATTTCAAATCACGTAAAAGGAAAACGATCCGGAAAAATGCATTATTTTTCGAAATTCGGTATGCATAATGATAAAACCTACTTATCAATTTTTCAATCACCAGTTCTTTGATTTTTGATCTGATCACCGGAGGAAATTTTTTCTTAAATGCCAAGCAAAACTAACAAATCCCAGTAGGCGTTGTTTCGCGGTGTCAAACAATTTTAAACATCACGTGCTTTGACGTCAAGTTTCTCGGCTAAACGCCCCTCTGTAATACTGTCAATAATTTCCTCAAATCAAGGCGGGCTTGAAATTGTTTGCGTGCAACCCGATCTTGGCGTTTTTGAAGTTGTTATCGCACGATAATCTTTTCCGCGTAATCGTCGGAGAAAATTGGCAGTTGCCTTGAGCAAATATGTCATAATTGCGTCTGGTTCTCGCTTCTTGCATACATTTATTCCGTAACATTTCTGCGTATGAATAATAAATTACAATAAAGGAGCAATAAAGCCAATTAAGAGTAATGAAATAATTGCATTTTTCGTGCGTTTATTCGGCCATTTATCTATATGAGGACAAGATTGGGTTTTGGTGAAAATATCAAGCGTTTAGCCTTTATAGTCGATTGAAAAATTTTTTTAACTACAACAATTTTGAACGTTTCTCCGCCCGAAAAAATTCTGCTTCCTGCTGGTAGATCATTTGTTTCCTTTTCAAACAAAAACTTGAAACCAGTATTTCCCATAGATTTTTTTCTATTTTTCTTAACCTTCTCCAATCGCGAAAAAGTCCCATTTCTTAGGAAAAACTCCCTTTCAATAAATAGCACCTTCTGCCGAATATTCTCACGAATTTATAAGGGTCTTGCCAAAAAATTAATTAAACATTTACTAGAAAGTGATTACCGGCGGATGATTTACTCCAGGAAGCGATTTTCAACGCTCGAGTACAACTTAAGTGGCCCATTGTTTACTAGTTCTGCGGTCCCTGTTATAAATTACGTTGGTTGTAAAAAACTTCCGTCGTCGGTCCGTGATGTGACGAGACAAGATCGTTAATATGTCAACATTCCCCAACAGTCCCTCAATTGTTGTCATTACGTTTGTCAGATATTTAATATTTAATGCGGTCCCTCGCACCTGTCCAAACTGTTGTGCCGCTTTGCATAAGACGCGATTTCCATTGGGCCGCCGACATGATTAATTTCATCCGGACCACATCCGGATGACGCATTGATAGGTATGTAGATTACTACAGTCACGGAATCGTAGGAAAATCGTATCGCCCATTTCTGCAATGGTAGGCCATGTTGGAACAATGATATCCGTATTATTGAATATTAAACCATTGTTATCGCAAAAAAAAAATTCTTTTTGAAGCCCTCACTCCCCAAATTAATGTTGTACGTTTCAAGGCGGAATTTTCAATGGAAGAAAATTTGTCTGTTCGCCAATACTTTTTTTGAGGAAACAATAATTACTAAATTCTTTACGTTTTCACCAAAAACTCTCCTACTTCCCTTCCCCTAAATTATTTCTTTACTTTTCAAATCTTGTAGAATCCGAATATCCTATTTTAAAAAAATCCGTCTGCCTGCTTTCCGAACCGACAAGTTTGAGGAAACTAGGGAAATTCTTGAAATTTTCACTAAAAATTCAGGCTCAATTCTTTAGCCAGCACGTTACCTCAATTCTAAGGTTATTTTTGTGAGTTTTGGGAGGGGAAATTCGTATTTACCAAGGTTTTGGGAACACAGATGCGTTTGATATCAATTTTTATAGATTTTTTGACGCTGAGTCCAATGAGACCGTTGAGAGCTGTTGTGGTTCTCGAGTTAATGCTATATTTTTTAAATGTTCGGGTGACATGATGGGAGAGCTGTTGAAATCGTTCTATACTCGTTAGAATGCTGGTCCAACAATCTCTCAAGATGTATCGTTTGGCAAATGATTGGATTTGAAGGTGCTCAAGAAAAATTGATACAATTAAAATCACAGAATATTATATTTGCGGTTTTCCCTTATGTTGCCAGTCTGTCGTTTGGTAGTTCACAAATGCTTTGGACAGTTGCAATAATAAGAAATGATTTTTTCAAATCATGATTGTAGCTAAGGAATAACGAACACCCTTGCAATATTTTCCAGCTTGCTTTTTCATATTTGAACAAACGCCGCGAATCTTTTCTCGGATTTCACCCCCGCGGAAAAATCTGACACTAGTATTGACGAGTTTCATCCCCGCGCATCCTAACGGCTCGCTGCAGAAACTTTCCGCTTTACTTGTTACTGGGAACAGCTCTGAGAGCACAGCACAATGAGTCATCCGTCGTTTTCCACCCCCTAAACGGAGGGTGGATCGCCTTTATGATGCACTATTCACCGCGCATGTTCCTAATTCATTCTTTTCATTTAAACTGATCGATATGGCACCGTATGAATCAAAACTTTTGCCAAAATTATGGCGAAATAGAGGGAAAAAATTGTTTCCACCGCGACTATTTCTTATATGAAGGCGATTTTTGAAATATAATTTCTCACGGGTGTCGAAGAGGTGAAAAAATCCGCGTGGGAAGAAGTGTGAAAAATATGAAACCGTTTGGAACTGTGAAGTCTCGAAGGGACGAACTGCTATATCACTATTGACGTAGCTGACTGACCCTCCTTAAATCTACCCTTAGCACAATCGATTCTAAGTTTTACCAGTAATTTGACGTTATTTCCCACTTCGAAAACGCTGCTTTGATTTTTCCCCGAAGCAGAGACATGTTTCCCGTGTGAATATCCGGTTCGGCCTTCGTTTTCGCGCTCGCGAGCCGAAATTTCGCTCATATATCGTTCCGAAAATCGCACTTCTCTCGCCAGTTGGCAGTTCGATTCTGCGAGTATGACGTCATCGAGGGCGACGCCGCGATGAAATATCTTTTGTTTTGGACCCGAGCCCTGTTGCATGCTGGGAAAAATTATGAGTGTTTGTGCCCGATAAATCCGTTCGGTTCGAAAGAAGATTTCCGGCCTCGTTCGACGGCTCAACGTCGGTCGGATCGGTTGGAAATGACTCTCCGCCGCCAGTGAGGTATTCGCACGGAAAAGGAAATGAAAACTGGAAAGAAAAATGGACTGTTTGATATGAACTTGTTTTTAATCGTTTGAGTCCCGTCATCGATTTTTCGTTAGACTCCTCCTAACATGTAGCCCTTTCAATGATGTGAACCGTCTCAGTCAGAATTTTTATTTTTATAAGGATATTGTGATTTCAAAAACCGCGTATACGATAGTAATACAATTGAAACGAGTCGCATTTTCTAAATTATCGGTGATTTTTCCATTCGCTCTTATCTCTTCGTCTCGGGCGATGCGAGTATTTTTCTAGCCTATCTTCTTGTGTGCTCACGACAATAAATTCTAGTCTTTATACAGGGTTACCAGAGTTCTTTGATGATGAAATGTAATTTTTTGCGTGCTTTTAAGAAATTGTGATAATTTTTCCACGTGATTCCCCTTTATATTTATCGCGAAAGTATTAAGAAAAATTCCAACGCCGAGGTAAAATGGAAGAGGATAATTCGATGAACGAGCCGTTGAATTTGTGCAAGAAGAAGAAACCGGTTGCGATTGTCGCTCCGTCGTCGGTCGTCGACGAGAACGAGCTGAAAGAGGCGAAAGAATCGAAAAGAGACGACGGCAACCGAGAAGAACGACCTGTCGAAGCTGTCGTCGACGATGCGAGGGCCGAAGATGTCACTGTCGGTGCCAATCCGAAAGCTGACGCTTATCAAAGAAGCGTTTACAGCATGATTCGCAGTCTGGCAGCTTCTGAGCAGAATTTGCTCACTGCTATGTACATGGGGGGCCTCATGAGTTCGGCAGGACTTATCCCGGGTGCTACCGGTCGGTCTACTCCAGCTCCTGCACCTCCGTTCCTAAATCCGTACATCGGCCTTTGGGCAGCCGCCGCTACCTCCGAACGTCCCCAGCTGAGCCCTTCGTCTGACAGGGCTCCTCCTGCGAGTCCACCTCCGACGGCGACCGTGAAGAAAAATTTACCCCTGAACGTGCCAAAGATCGACCTTAGCTTACCTCAGCATACGCAGCTGTCGCTCAACATTCCCAACCTTAAGGCGATTTCTCAATCTTCGAAAAGCGCCGATAAACCCAAAACGACTGGCAAATGGTGATTTTTCCTTGAGCGAATTCCCCTTTAATTTTCATTTTAAAAAAGTCCCTGATTGGTTTTAATATTTAATTTTATCCCCGAATGAATATGAATTTATTTACTTTATTATGATCGCAACTGAAATTTTTCCTTAAATTAAATGCAATATTTTCCCAACTGTTTCAGGTCATCTTCAATGGACCACAAGTCATCTTCTTCGACGAACGACGGACCCAAAAGTCAAGAATCGGGTCACGCCAGTAGTAATCAAGGTATGTAATAAACTCTTGTATTTTTCCGATAAGTTAATTCAGTACTTACCCTCCATTTCTCACTTCCCATCTTTTTTATTATTCGCTAGATAATAATAATTGACAGTATATGTTAATTATTCAATCCAATCTAATTATCTTTCAACGTTTAAATGCCATGAATTGGAACTAGTTGATTAATGACGATTCGAACTGAAGAATCGAACTTATTTTCATTTTCCTGAGTGTAAGTATGAAAATGGTTCCAGTAACATCGAATTTTCCTCCTATATTTGGAAGCACTTGGGAGGAAAATTCATGTGCTTTAATATGCTCGAAGAAAGATTTTCTACGATCAAGTTTTTATTTGTATAAGTAATTTATTTATATAAATTACTGTTTAATGTGCCCCATTTTTACATAAAATCTCAACACAATAGTACCGTTGAAAATCTATATTCAAGTATGAAAATGATGATTAATCAATGTATTTTTTTAATATCCTTCATATAGCGTCAAATAGTTGCAGCCCCTTATTTTTCCCTAATCTCTGTTTATCAATTTCAAAAAGGATTGCTTATGATATTCAAATATTGTTTGATGAGTTTTCTAACTGAACTAAGGTTACGAGTTATGTTTAAGTATTTATTTCATTTCTCTTCGAATCATAATAGTTTTTTTGTCCTGAATTCCTTAATTATTTGTTTTCTCGATAGATTTTTTTTATCCAAATTTAAAAAAAAAAACTTTAAATTTTGAGCAGCTTTTATTGTTTTTATAGTTTGAAATATCATAAACACTTGAACGATTTTTCTGTTATCGATAATTGTTCGTTACTCAAGATCTGCATAAAATGCAAATATTACTCGTTTTGATTTAAAAATCTTATTCGCCTTATAGATTTGTTTACCAAGAATATATACACCGATGAATTTCTACGCCTATCAATTTTTTGGCTTTTACGAAAAAAAAATATATATCTAAAATTAAATAGAGGGAAAACATATTCGTTTCGGCGGCTCTAAAGATGAAAAGCGACTTCGCTTCTCTTTCCCGGGTTTCTCTAGCTTGCAAAATACGGTCGGAAGGTTAAAACCGGGTTGGGGGGGGGGGGGGTCTGGCTGTTGAAAATGAAGCGGACCCGTCGTCGAGGGGTTTGAACAACGAATATTTCTCGTCGAAATGTCAACGCTCCGGGTTGTGATATTACGAACGGGAGAGAACGCGTCGGGCGGAATCTGGATCCAGGGATGGAACGTGAAGGAAAGGAGAGGAATCAGGGTGAACTTGCCGAGGGCGGGCGCTCTCGGCTTGCCTGGATGTTCACTGGAACATGAACTTTGGGAGGAGGGGAACACCTCTTTTAAACCTCTCTGAAAATGCGACAAAATCGATTACGAGTTTTCCAGTTACTCGAAACATAACACGGAGGTAACTCAACGAGGGCGGTGTTCATATTTTGCTGTTGCCCTTTATTCGCCCAGAGGTGGAAATTTTCGTTTGCGACCAAAAAACATCGTCTGAAAGGCGTCGTACCGTTTGTCGTCGGTACACGTCGAAAACAATAATAATTTCGAATAATTTTCACCGCCGTAATTTATTATAGTCATAATCCGATAGCAGTATCGCTCTAAGAACCAATGGGAAAGAATAGATTAATTTAAAAATAACCACGCTCACGATTTCGAATTTTGTACGCAAGGTTATTTCGCTAAAATCGAAAAAATGAATTTTTGGTTTGCTATTTTTCAAGCTATTTCTTTCAAAGTCGTTCCATTTTGAATTTTTAATTGGGATTTTACGTTTTCGAAGTGAGTTCCCAGTTTCTGCACAATATGTTTCAAACGTTTAGTTGATATATCATTCAGAGATGAGAAAGACATTTTCAAATCCTGTATGACGGTTTAGTCAACACTATAATTTTGTTGGGATTTGTAATTGTTTTTGTTGCCCAAAATGCTTTTTTCGCTATAGATTTCCAATTGAATTCTTTTACATTTTTATCTCAGAAATTCATTTTGGAAATTAATTTATCGTTGCGTTATTTTTCAATGCTGTAACTCGAAATGTAGAGCGGTCGAAAAATTATTGAAACGAGTAATAGTTGACATTTGACCGATTTCACTCCAAATTGGAATGCTATGTAAACATCCGGTTAGAATAAGTCGATGGAGCGATTTCGTTCGTGTAAAAATCAGTTTCAGTAGCACATTAAAATAAAACCGTTCACAATAGGTTTATTAATATATTAAAATGCGATCAAAACCTCCACTTTTTTTTAAATTATCTACAAAAAATTTCCCCATTTATCTTTCTCTGTAATTTTCTCCCTTTTTCCAACTTGTTCCTAATGTTTTTTTTCTCTGTTTGTTTCTCGATTTAGAAAAGAAAAAACCGCACATCAAGAAACCCCTGAACGCTTTCATGCTCTACATGAAAGAAATGCGAGCGAAGGTGGTCGCCGAATGTACGCTAAAAGAAAGCGCAGCCATCAATCAAATTCTTGGACGACGGGTAAGTTTGATTTTGCCTTTTCGTTTCGCTCCTGTGAACGCCATACCTCTCCACTTGTCTACGATTCCTCCCAATGTTTTGCTACCGATGGGAATTTTCCAGCTATGTAGCTACTTGTATTATATTTTTATTCCCTTCAAAAATATCTAGTTCAGGAACTAGATGTTGAATTTAAAAAAAATAAAAAACCGTTACACAAACTCAAGTGCGATAACTTTACTCTTTCCATTTTGCACTTCTATCTGAAAAAAATGTATTGACCTTTTTTCCAACCAATTCTCTATCGTAAATAAATAAATATTAATTTTATAATATTACCCTAATAATTTTTTAATCAAATGTGGACGTATTTTAATCCGGTTGAGCCACATGAATGATCTCATTTAGATTATTTCACTTTGAAAAGTTTTAGATTCACTATTCTTTTAATATAACATTGCTTCAACCTCAGGACCTGAACTTTCTGATTTTAATAAATCGTTTGAAGGAAATGTCCTTTTCATCTGCTAAATATACCATAAACGTGTTCATTTGCGGCTCTTTTAATAACTTTTCTTAACCCATCTACAACATTGTTTTTATAACGCTAATAACCTGTATTCCTATTTAAGGTAATGAATATCATTAGTCGACAAATTTATTTTCCACTCCTTTATAAGTTACCGGTTTGTAAATAAAATATTTTTTTAAATATAGAAGGAGAAACAGAAATTAAAAACTTGAACCAGAATAAGACGGAACGGCTGTTATTCGAATGGAAATTATTCGATTTTGAAGAAAAGGGTAAAAAAAATAATTATACATTGAATAATGCTAAACTTATGGAATGGAAATAATATGACCTTTATTTGAAAAATAAAACAGATTAAAGTTTAAAAAAAACTTGCTCAAAATTTAAAAAATACTATTTTGAAAAACCAACCGCTCACTTAAAGTTGGAAAAAAATATCAGACATTGCTGGATGAAAAGTATGTAAAAGGATTACGTAATTACCATGTATAGGGAAACATTTGAAATTCGAATAATAAAAATACAAATTGAATTATTAAAATTGGATCATATTCAAAATTTATCTTTTTTTTTTTTAATGAAAAATTGCCAGTTATTTTCGCAGTTTACAGCCACTACAATTATATGTGTGGGATGATTTTTATATCCGACTAAAGGTGGGACACCCTCCCTTTCTTAAAAACCTGCGCACGCTATAACTTATACTTCAGCCGAATTTTCCTATCGAACTTAACGATTTCTTCCTCATACGTCCCGATTTATCTTATCTTTTCATCTATATATTTTCATTTGATTTCTGCTGCTGCTGTTGTTGTATTTTTTTTTTAAAGAAAAAAAAACATGATGATGGAACGGAGTGAAAATTGAAAAATATGGGGCGTGGATTGGTTATATTGTTTAGTGGCACAGCCTAAGCCGGGAGGAGCAGGCTAAGTATTACGAAAAGGCGCGGATAGAGCGCCAACTGCACATGGAGCTGTACCCCGGGTGGAGTGCACGGGATAATTACGGATACGGCGCAAAGAAGAAGAAACGAAAGAAAGAACGCGTTACCATCACTGACTCCGGAGGTAGCTCCTCCATTTCTCTCCGCCACAGCAATAACGAAAAATCCTCAAATTTGAGAACACCTTGTTCCCTTTCGTCTTCTTGTCGAACCTATCCACACCTATTTCGGTCCGCTTCGATCGAAAACCGAGAGAAATGTAGAGAGAGTTTGAGAATTAAAAAAAAATTAAAAAACTCAAATTGTTTAAGGATTTTTTAAAAGTTCATTTATTTTTTATTATTGAAGTGCGAGGTACGAGAATTTTCATTTTTAGTATGGTAGTTCAGTATAGAGCTTCCCTACGCTGAGCTAAGGTTGAAAACGGAACATTCAACGCGCAAAATTAGTTTTTATTCCAGTTGAATTTTCCATTTCAGACTTTTGCCTATTTCATACGCTCAACGACACTCTCTCTCATTCTCTCGCTCCTTTGTACCCAATAGTATTTTGTGATATGTTGTGTGATGAGATTAGAAACAATTGGAAACAGTTTTGTTTTTGGTATCAGGCCTCAAAACCGACGAATCAGTGTTTGCATTTTTTTCTCAACTACACATACTTATATTTTTCCTTTTTTTTCTCTTTTTTAAAAAAAGTGTTGATTTTACAGTACTGTTCCTATAGTTGTTTTTTTGCATGTCTTCGAGCGGTCGCACCGCCAGAGTTCAAAAGAAAACTATATGAGAATGGCTGTACGAAACTTCGCCATCCGAGTTGAGCCAATCCCATGTAGCCGAAACACCTTTGTGTGGATGATTCCCATTACACTTACTATTATTTATATATTTATATGATCGTATATTTTCTTAAGTTTTATCGAACTATTCGAGAAGAAAAGCCTGATGTCCACGACCTATCACACAATGCTATTTTTCCGAACAATGGATGCAGGTGCGGAAATTCACAACGGTCATTCGAGTGTACGTAGAAACGATGAAACGCCACCCGGTGAAATCAGGTAGACTGATAAATATGTTCTGTGTACAGCAATGGCCATCAAACGCTCCTTATCACTAATCCCTCCTCCGTCGGTCGTTCCAAATGTAGAATAGGGTGGAAAATCGTCGAGCAGGGAAGGGGAGGGAATCCGTCTTTTGTAGAAGATTTTCGTGGGAAAAAACCCCCGCTCTCCGTGGAAAATTTCGTTCGTCATTGTGTTTTTTTATTTGATCGTTGTTCTGGTCCAGCTGACTCTGGGAAATTCTCTTTTTTAATCGCTCTTGATAAATAAGTTAATAACATAGGTCGTATTGTTTTTTGTCTGCCCTCTATAGTGGCACGCCCTTGGGCGAGAAGAGCAGGCCAAGTATTACGAACTGGCCCGTAGAGAGAGACAGCTGCATATGCAGCTATATCCGGATTGGTCGAGCCGAGCCAATACCACGCGCGGCAAGAAGAGGAAAAGAAAGCAAGAACCCAATGACGGAGGTACACGAATTATTCCCCCTCCTCCTTTTCCGTTCAGGGAAGAAAAAAAACGACTATAGCGAAAAAAGAAAAAATTTTCTCCCTCAAAAAATAAATTCGCAGATTTTTCTAGCTTGCTCTTGTTGACGGTTTCATCGTATATAATATTATATTGCCTATTTATCCTATTTATTCTCTATTTAATTATATTCTTCTCTTTTTGAAATCTCCTGGATACCCTGTAACTCCTCTTCCTCTCCGAAAAGCACGAAAATTGACTCTGTGGAAAACGTTTTGGAATAATGAAAGAAAATTCGATGATTCAGAAATCACGTGGCCGATTTTTTGAATGCCCTTTTCTCAAAGCACATTTTAGGCAAATTTTTTTTCCTTCATACATTTTTTTCTTTATACATTTTTTTATTTTATTACATTTTTCCACATCTCATTTTTTTCTTTTGGGAATGGATATAATATAAATAATGCAGAATAATTTGCTTCCATTGCATTCGATTAGATCGTGCGTGTGTAGGTCGTCTCTCTTTATCAGAGTCAGTTATCCACCATCTATATTTTGCTTCTTTTAAAGGGGTGTTTGTTGGCTGTTTGCATGTTTTCATTTTATTATGGAACTGTACCGGACATTATTGTAATTTATTTAATTTCGACAAGATTTTTACCAGCGTATTTTCAAATATGCGGAATCGATGACGCGCTGTACCGCTTGTACAGTCCGCCCGGCACCGAATAAATACAGAATTTTTTTGCTAACGGTCTCAAAGGCGATTAATTTCGCCCTCCGTTTCGGAAATAACGAATTTTGGCAACTGTATTTATCGGGCCGTTGACTCAGCTCGAATGACCAGTTGTTAATTTTATCGTATCTATTCAGCTTACGTAGAAATTCCTACTACGGGGTATTATCGTGGAAATATTTTGTCTTCGGCGCGTTGCTTATTTTTGAAGAAATTCGAGGAGTGAAAATGGCGCCGTTTTCGGTCCGGTAATTTTTTCCTCGCAATTTTCTCACGTCGCGATGACGTCGGAATGAAATATATTCAATCTCGCGATCGAGATAAGCGATTATTTGTCTTCCGACGTCATTTGGCGAAAGATAAAATCACGTCGGAAATAAAACGATAGATCAGTTTTTGCCATTCGTCTCTCAACAAGAGGACCATGTAAAGAGGAATTTTATTTCCAGCGATAATACTCCGTTAATGCATGCCGATCGAAGTGATCCCCGTCGTATTAAATTGCATGATTTTATTTCTACTTTCGAACTAACAGCATGACAATTGAATTATTTCGATATTCTGCGCCTATATCGATGAAAATCAATCTATTTTTTCCTTCTGATTGCAATGATTCTTTCAACCATGAATAAATTTTATTTTTCATCGCACAAAGCGCGTAGCATGGCCTGGTCATCCATTGACCACTACATGGCTTATTTCATGTCAAGGGTCTTTTGATAGACCATTCGTTAAATTCTTATTCAAGAGACTGTTTAGATTCTGAATTCTTAAGACTATCTTTCAAAATACAATCGCAAAAAAGTCTGGCAGAAAATCACTTGGATTTTAACATTTATTTTACAACACTCCTTTTCAATCAAAAAGGGTCCTTCGATGGGCCACTAACTAAATTATTATCCATCCAAGGCTCTGAGCCATTTTGAACATAACTCTAGAGTTTCATTTTCTTGTGAAATTCAGCTACAAGATGAATTTTACATCCAGTTTTGAAATCACTTCCATTAGCCACCGCAACAGTTGAGGGGCCTTTGATAGGCCACATTAATATTTATCTGAACCAATTAGAACATGAATTCTCAAGACTCTTTGTCCATGGTTGACGTCTTTTAACATGCAATACAAAACATTGTTCAAAAATTAGCTTGTTGTTACTTTCCCAGGTTGAGTGATGGTCAAGGGCCCTTTGATAGGCCACATCATTATTTTCTGAACCAATTAGACACACGTATACTATTTATCCCTCTTATTAAAAGAGCTGATATTGCTAAAGAGATTTCCTTGCCTTTACAAGAGCAAATGCTGAAAAAACTCGCTTTCCTCTACTACACTTCTAGGTGAAATCATTAGGGGCCTTTTGATAGGCCACTTAATAAATTATTATTCATCTAAGTTATTGAAAACATCAACTCTAGAGTTTCATGTTCTGTGGCATCTTGTTAAATTCAGCCACAAAATAAATTCAACTTCTCCTTTTTCAAATAATTTCTATTTGTCACCATGACAATTGAGGGCCCTTTGATAGGCCACATTATTATTCATCTGAACTAATTAAAAAATTATACTTGAGGCTATTTATTGAAATTCTTTAGAAAAGCATGGCAGAAACAACTATTTAACAATTTTTATCAATTTTCTATAAGCACAGTTGAAAGATTCATCGCAAAAAAAAAATTTTTTTTTGGATAGGTATCTCCTTGTTAATGTACTCGTTGCAATTTTTCCCTTGTTATTAATTTTTCTTTCGTAACCGCTCAACAGGTAATTCTATGAAGAAGTGCCGGGCGAGGTACGGCCTCGACCAACAGAGCCAATGGTGCAAACCGTGCAGGTACGTTGCAATCCAAGCAGATATAGCCTATATTTATAATTAAATTGGCAAAAAAAACATAGCAGATTAGATTAAATTAATTTAGTGTCAGATTAGCGGAAAATACTTCAGCCCTCGTTTGCTTCCCAATTCGTGGCCGAATCAGCCGAAAATTTACTTTTGAAATATTTTGCTAACAACAATGACATTTGACGTTGCTTCTAAATCCCTTGTGGTGGTTGTGTTGGCCAGTCCGGAGCTTGGTGCACAAAACCTTGGCCCGGCGTCGCTAGTACACACAAATTTCGGAGCCAACAATGCTTCGTCACCCCAGGAGCCTACATATGTTAATCTCTAGGACACAATCCTACTTGGGAATCCGTTTGTGAGTCGCGCCCTTCAAATTTGATGTTCTGTGTGCTTAATGGCGTTGTTTTTTTTTTTTTTTTTTTTTCAAATTTCGATTTTCCTCTCGATAACGTGAATGGCATTTTTCCCATTAGTTTCTTTTTTTCTTGTACGTCGTATTCCCTTTTTTCGAAGTTTGCTATTGTCGTAATGTATATTTTTCGTACTTTTTTGCACGCTTTTCTTGAGAGTATTGTGTGATTTCCCTTTACGCTTCTGAGATTGGGTTTATCGCCGAACGAGAAATTCTTCGAGTGTTTTGTTTTCCTCACAAAAAATCGCCTCGCTCGCTTCGTCGTTTAGTTTTCATCCATCTCACGCCACTGGAGTTTTCTTCTCGAAGGAACCTTTGCAAGGCCACGTATTGCGTTTATGTGAACCCGGCTGGATTTGAAGTAGAAAGCCAGCTCTTTTTCCTTCTCATCTGCCTTCTATCCAAGCGTCAAGTCTCCGATTTTCGTCGATTTTTGAACTAGGAAATCTCTTTCGATATTTCTTATCTGAATGACGAAATTTTCATTTACAATCCGTAACATAAATTGGACCGTTTCGTTCTATCTTCCTTTACTCTACAAAAAAAAATGAGAGTAAATCTTAACAATTATTATGGAGAAAAAAATTGTCATCGGTGTCTAAAAAACGCGGAAAATAGTCGGCTGACCTTTATAAAATTATCAAACGATGAAAACAGCTATATTTGAATTAAGTTGAATTGGAGAACAAAAAAATTTGAACACCATGTGACATTCCAAATATCTATAAATATAAGCAGATTAAATATGAAAATATCCGTCTCATAACTGTTGAGCCTATTTATCTCTTTAAAAAACCTGATTTTTTTAATGGCATTTTATTAGAAAAAATAACACAATTAAAAGAATACGAATGATTTCTTAATGCTACCTGAAAAATCGATACATACTACCTATTCGAAGAAAAAATTGAAAAACCCGGAAAAATTAGAAAAAATATTGTCTCTATCAGACGTAAATTCTATTATTTTTCAAAAATTGACCCATAATTCAACAACATTTGTTTAATAAATTTGTGCCCATCTCTTGAAAAAAATAATCGCAATTTCTTCAGTTTTAGTTCTTGGTTCTTGGTTTTTTTTTTTTTTTTTTGTGCTCACAATTCTCTTTTTATTTTCACCCATTAGCTTTATTCCAAGTTCCATCCGCTCTCATTTTTTTCATTCAGTGTGCGTTCTGTTCGAGAAAATTCAGCAACTCGAAAACCCCCGTTCGAATTTCGTCGACAAGCAACGGATCGTCCGGAAACGTCACGGCTTCAGTTAGATTCACGTTGAATACGCACAGTAACCAATTGCGTAGCATCCGACCCTTCACGCTCTAATTACTACGTTAATTCAAGTAGTTGATGTTGTGGTTTTTTTTGCGTTTGTATAAAAATCTAATCAAATTTGTCAACTTTTGCATGGATTTTTTTCAATTAGCCGCTCTAAGTTTGGCTCGATTTTTTTTGTGACTGCAAGGTCACACCTTTGTGTTCGAGTCTATCTAGATCGCTTAATTTGATTTACAGCCGTTTCTGTTTTGAAATCGATTTAAAAATAGATAAATTTTGAAATAATAACTAGCGATTTTTCAAGGCACGTTTATCGATATTGTAGTCAAAGCAGTTATTCTAGACACAGCGTTGCCAAGCAATTTTCCCTATACTCACGAGAAAATTTCTTGTAGCGCAGTAACTACTTTTACTTACAACGCTCATGAAAAATATGCAAATAAAATTGACGTAGTTGAGAACCAGATTAAAAACCGCCTTCGCCAATTGAAATTTAAAAAATGAAAATTCGACACTAAAAATATTGAAATTATAACAAAAGAGTTACACATTGTTCATCGTTACTAATTAATCGCTCTAATACGGTAACCGAACCGTTCTGCGGACTGACATACTTTTGGCAACAGTTTCCCCCGTTTTTCTACATTCGTTTTTGCATCCGAAAAAAACGGCCGTAGCAGCTTGCATCCGACTGTATCGGTTTTCATCAAAATACGCTAATATTCTCCGGATTATTTCGTCCCGCCGATTTTCCGGCCAGATTTTATTCACTTCGAATCGTCAATTTAATTCGTTTTTATCTTCTCTTGCAGGCGTAAGAAGAAATGCATTCGGTACAGCGGAGACGATGGTACGCAGGAGTCGGAGGACAACCTGGGTAGTTGCGGCAGCGTCGGCGGCGACACGCAGTCGCCCGGCGACGACGACGAATCTTACAACCACTCGAGCTCGGCAAGCCCCGGCTGCCTGAGCGGGCTTTCCAGCCTCACGAGTCCCTCCATGATCCTGCCTAGCCCTTCGGCAAGCTTGGCAAGCCCGTCGGTAAGCCTCGCATCGCCCTGCATGAGCTTGCAGAGTCCTCTCACTCCGCACATGCTCGACTACGACGTGAAACCTGTCGTCCTCACGAACAACCATCACCACGGGCAACCGCCGCCTCCTCCTCCGCTGAGGAACCCAGTGGGCACGAACCCGCACGACATAAACAATCCGTTAAGCGTGAATCAGCTGACGGGCAAGTGTATCAAAAATTCGAGCTCGGCATCGTCGAGCCCGGCCGCTTCCGGCAAAGAAGCGTCGCGAACTGTGATTAGTGTTCCGTAGCATTTGGGTAAGGAGCGATAACCCGAGAACGCTCCGCCCCCGTGCGCAATACGTCACACGACGAATACCGCAGGTCTTCGACGCTTTTTCGGTGCCATAATAATGCTCATATTACTTTTATCGCAAGTTTTTCTTTTATTACCTAGATGACAGTTTTTCTGACAGTTTATTACCTAGATGACTATTTTTTATCACATAGACGACAGTTTTTCTTCTTTTTTCCCTTTTTTTTTTAAATTTCATTACCTCATTCGCTGAGCGTGAAATGGGGATAAAATACGTTAGTTTTCCTCTCTTATTTTGTCGCAATTTTTCTTATTGGGGTTTTTTCCCAGCGGTAAAAGCAAGAAGTTCAATTTTTCGAAATTATTTCTCGACTCTATCATTTTCTATTAGTCGGGCTTTATTTTTTATTTTTCCGTATTAATTACTCTCATTCGGCTCTGGCTTCATTCGGCAGTCGCAATATTCTAGGGTTATTATAGGTTGGCACTAATAAAATTTGATACCGTTCACATAATTTTTATAATAACCTCGTCTTCAAAATTTATGATTGTCTGTGTTGGAGAGTTTTTGAAAAACGCGGAGAAACGTTTTTCAAAAACAGTCTAGAAAATTTTTGAGCAATACATGCACAATTGACAATTTTCCCAAAATAATGACCGAATAATTGCGCTGAAGAGTCAAATGTTAAAATTACACCATATTTTGTATTTTCTATCTTTTAAAAAAATCTAATACTGTTTTATTTTTCAACTGTATTTATTAATTTTTAAAAAAATTTATTTTATTTTATTTTATTTTATTTTTTTATTTTTTTTTTTTTTGAGAGAGAGGGAGAACGTAAAAGGTATAAAAATTCTTTAGTTTACTGGAAAACTGTTTTGAAAGGATTTCTCTATTCAAAAAAATGTTTCAACTAGGTTGTTTTGAATCGGCAACTATTCTCGGTTTTCAAGTTCGCGAAATGACTGAATTTTGTAAACTGCATAAATCCAATCCAAGGTTCCTAAAAGTTTGTAATTATGTTAATTATAAATATGTAAATTTTTTTTGAAAAAATATTATTTTATTTATTTTTGCTGAATTTACTGCGAACAATCCGCCGTAGCACATTCCAACCGTTCGGCATCTGAAGCGTCGAAGATGTGGAAGGTAGACGACGTGACAAGGCACAAAACGACAAAAATAAATAAAAACAGACAGTTTTCCCCCCTTTCAAATGTGATTTTCGTTATAAATGTTGTGAAAGTTGACAAGCTGTGTACATTTGCGGACATTATTTAAAATTTACCTACTTTATATATTGAAGAAAAAAAAGCAAACAAAAAAAAACAAACTATGGTATAGGAGTAAGTGCAATTTTTTTTTTTTTTTGTAGTTTCTGTGTCAGCATTGTTGGGTGTTATTGTATAGTTTACCGTAAGTTTTCAATCGATTCTACGGTCGGAAGCGAATTGTAAAAATACGGGGAATAGATTTTTTATATTGGAAAGAGTCAGAAAATGAAATACTCGAGTTGGCATATTCATCGCCGAATCTATTGGCTACGGACTGATTCGACTTGTAATTTCAGCCAGAGAATTCGCATTGTTCAACGATTCGGTTTAATTTTACTTGTAAATAACGATGGCGATCTCTCTTTGTTTTATGTTCCTTTTGTGCCACTTTTAGTTCGCGTAGTTTCGACTGTAATCGTTTCCTCCCCACTTCAATTGTCTAGTAACTTTTTAGCGACAGTCAAAGATGAAAATCTTCACCCATTGAGCTTACGGAGCCTATTCTTATATCAAATAAATGTGATATACATATTTATCTATTGTATTTTGAGAATTCTTTCTCCGACTTCATAAATGTAATTCTGCTCCGTTCAATCGAACGGAAAGATACATTCATCGCCAATTTTTTTTTTTTTTTTAACAAACGCTGGAGTATGAGATGCGCAGTTTTTATCGACTGAACGCTTGAATTTTTTTTTTTTTTAATGCTCAAAACAAAATTGAGAGCGATTTTGAAAATGTGTAAAACTTATTCATAAAACAGCTTTCGATTTCACTCAGGTTTCACCGCCCTCTGGTTTTGAGTTTTACTTTCTACATCACGGCAATTGATTTTGATCTGCACATCACAACAGAACATAACTTGGCTTTCAATTAGCTCTTACCCTGCTCGCACTAGTTTTTCCTGTCTAACCGAATGATAATGGAGTGTGCAGTTAACCAGAGGCCGGCAAAACCGTGTGATTGATATTTTTTGTCCGAAAAAACTATTAGTTTTGTTCAACTTCGACTTTGTGAAATTGTCCAGGTAGAAAAAATTTTTTATTTTGATTACTATCATAAGTTTCTTATTCATCCCCTTTTCCTTGGCTTTTTAAAAAATATTTTAACCTAGTTCTACGGTTATGACCCATTGTTCTAATGACAATTGGTATTATTTCTACAAAGAATAACCTCCTATTGATATAAGCTGGCAATGGAAAAATGTGTGCTTGTGTTGAATTCGGCAAATTGAATAAAAATGAATTAATAAAGCTGTCCACTCCGAGACGTTCACTCCTCCAACATATTTGCTAGAAAGAAAACGGAAGGTTATTCACTGTTATCTCTCATGTCTACATCTTTCTTCAATTTTCCCCTTCAAGGGAAAAATAACGTCATTCTGATTGCCCATTTTAGCCTGCCATTTGGGCTTGGAAAATTCAATATTACCACATTCACTCATTTGTACAGCAGTGAAATATCATTTTAAAGTTTCAACACATGTAGTCACTCGTTTTCCACAGCTTTTATCATTCTGAAAATTTTTCCACCCTATCTTGGACAATTTCACATCAAAACAGTCTGAACAGTTTAATATCCAAGCGAATATAGTATCCTTTATGTGAACTTGCGAGTCGAAAATTGCCAATAGCGCCTCATTGGAAATCAACCATTGGTAAATATCGACCTGTTTGCACACATCAACTTGCCTGGATCTCAGGTTCTAGTCAATGCATTGAAACGCGGAGTTTCACAGCACATCACATCCACTTAACATCTTGGCGAGATTTCCAATCGGCGTTTTTGGCCTGCGAGCGGGCACAAATGTTTAAAAATCCCATCTGCCTCGGATTTATCTGGTGCACGAACTAAATGCAATCTCGTATCTAGCGGGTGCTTTCTCTGTATCCTTATCGAAAAACTATGTTAGCCAAATTAGTATTGTCATTCTGACCAGTTGTAATTAAAAATAAACGATGAAGAAAAAAAAATTCTTGTAGAAAGTGTATAGTGTCTCATCGATTTTTAAAAGTGCCAACATTTACTTTAGAGTTAGCGTTTTAACAGTAAGTACCATGACCTCAATGTGACATTAGTAAAAATAAATTTTACTCTCAAATGCGATTTGTATGTTAACTTCCTTAATCTCTTTGGAAAAAAATCAACGATTTTATCTGTAAACGGAAGATTAGTATTAAATCGAACGAGAAGCCCCTAATTTTTTACTGGTTAACCGTCAAAGTGTGGCCACTCGGTGGCGAGGGAACCACCAAAATGTTGGCAACCTGTGCTTTTGAAATTGCTAAAAAAATTTCGCTCGAGTCGATTGTAAATCAGTCTTTGTACAAAAAAAATTTCTCCCACCCTCTCTCTCCCTTTCTTTTTTTCTATTGCATTTGTACAGAATGTCCATTCAGATGATTTTATTAAGTTGGAAGAACATTATTTATGTGTTTATACGATATGAAAATACTATATATGTTATGTAATATAAATATATGACTGTACATTTTCTTTGAGACCGTCGTTTTTCTTTTCTTCGTTGATTTTTTTTTCATATATCCGTGTATAGAGATGAAGGTACTTATCACCTGTCATTCGTAATGAAATTTTTTTCCAAAAAAAAGCATTATCTTTTTTCAAAAATCCTTTCCAACAAACAATTACAGAGGACAGGGGAATGAGAAGCATCACTCCGTCAAAATTCCCCATGGTTTTTTTTCTCTTCGTTAATTTTTCCCCTCCGATATTAAAAACTAAAAAAGGAGATAAAAACAAATCGATACAGGACGATATTTATTTCATTCTCTCTCTACAAAATGGACTCTCCTTCAGGAGGTAGATTCGCGCTACAAGGAGGTTCTAACAATAGGTTAACAATCGATAATATCAACGGTGATAAAAGCCAAGAACATTGTCAAATGAGCATTATCAGTGAAATCAAATCAGGGAACTTCTGCAACTCTGGAGTTGCAATAGTAAGTACAAAAACCGATTGCATTTGTTTTACAAAAAAAAAAAAAATGTCTATACTAGAACAAGTGTAACACCATTGGGTCACAAATCTATGGCCGAATGATGGATCGCTTGTTTTCTCGAGTCGATTTTGGCGAGCGCTGAGTTTTAATAAAATCTGTGAACATTAAGTACGCAGGAGATCGATACCATTTCATCGAGTTGAAAAAAAGAAAGATTGAAAAATTGATCCAATAAAAATAATATGAGTAGTCAAAATATGAAAAACAGAAGGTGAAAATACGATATAAAATATAATACAAAATAGAAATTGACGAACCTATCAAAAATAGTTAACAGCATAATCGAAGAATGGAAACCTATACAGTCCCAGTACGGAGAAAATTGTCAAACTTTTTTTGTCAAAACAATTCATAGGTAATAGCTGAAAAAAATTCATGATCAACTTCCGAAAATGTAGGAATTTTTTAATGTACATAGATGGAAATTGACAGCACTCGACAAAACCGAAACGATATTATCTATCTAAAAATATATTGCTATCTTACATGTGAAGTAGTAATGGACGTAACTGGGATAACGGAACTTATATAAATAACGTCTTAACATTCCTTTACATTTTGCACTATTCCAATCTGACTTAGTCAAAGCCAAAAAATCGTACGGAATGTCTCAAAATCACAGTCATGGAATGAAAGAAACGCAGGCATACAACTGAGTAATATCAAAGGGGAGGGGATAACCTAAAATAACGGAAACAAGTGATTACATAACAAAATTCAACGTCATTTGGATACTAGAAACACTCGTATCACATTAGCCCGCTGAGTAAGGCAGTGTATGGAAATACAAGAGAGAGGAAGATGCCATGCAAAAAATCAAATATCTTTCTATATGAGGAAATGGGATGCTAAGACCTAAGTAAAGAGAGCGTTATTTCACTATCTTAATTATGTGTTTAGTGAACACAGCTCTGCTACCATTTGTCTCCAGAAATATGAAACAAAACTGTAAAATACTAGCACGACTAGAAATTTAACTGAATCTTTACGCATCTAAGTCATTCGCACTCATTTTGAGAGCTGTATCAATATTATCGATACTGTTATCACCTGAGCACAGAGCGTTAATTTTATAGATTTTCAAAAAAGGTCGCATTCTCTCTACATTTTTTGTTAATGCCTTTCAAACTAATGGTCTTTTTCCTTCGCTACAAGAATGTCATGACAATAGCAGAACTGGTTTTGAATTTTGGCTCCATTCATCTATCGCTTTACTTACTGCATTATCTTTTGTGCACCGAATCAGTCTCCCCATAAATAATTAATAAAAATAGATATCGTTATTATTTATCAGATCGTAGAAGCGTTAAAATATTTAATTTGGGAGAAAGAAAAGTGAAACATTCCACAAGAAATTTTTTTTGGGATAAACTCTTTGACTCTTGTATTACCGAACACAGCCCTATCATACATGATCATCCGTTTGCTTTAAAACTGCACGAATCGAGAATTAACTCTAGTTTGCCATTATTCTGAACCTAGAGGTCTTTCCAAACGGCAAAACTACAAAATTGCCCTACCATTTGAGATTGGTTGTTTGATTGGCATAGCTAAGGTAAAGCATTGAGATCAGAACAGGAGGCATCTTAAATTATGTAAGTACGAGTACAACTAGAATTTAAGTTCAGACATAGACAATAGAAATTTAAAATTTAAAGAGAGTAATACAGCGGCTTAAGCCTAATTCTCTTTACATCAGCCCTTGAGACACATAAAAACAAAGTGAGCCACAATGTGACAATAGAATTGAATTGTCGTAATCCTCCGTGTCCTGATCAGGTCGGCCATGATGCCCAGAGAGAAGCAGGTACATTGCAAATGGACACTATCAATATTTACACAATAACAATCTGCGATGCGACCGTTGTCTCGCTTGCATCGTCGGACGACGAATCTGAATCCTCTACTGGTGAAAGAGAACTCTGCAACAGGAAACGTGTGAATGACAGGTGTGTTTAATTTCTCGCTCTGCTACCAAAAGGTACATGTTGCAAATCTGGCATTTTTCTTTCTCAAGACATCCAATATTGGACAGTGGGCTACTACGGATCGAATTTAGTGTTATAGCAACCTCTTAGTTATACTAACCATCATGAACACCACATCAAATCTGATTATGATTAGAGTGCCGGCATTTAAATTACAGCCCATTGTCTACCAGATATCGGATCATTCAGGGCAAGGTTAAGTATTTCTAACTGCTAATGTTTGGACACCTCTTCGATGGAACCCAAAAATTTGCAGCCCAATTTTTATCTGACCTGGAAGCGATGTGCTGAAACTCGATATAACCTCAATTTCTTTTATTGGTGCTTATAAATGTCATCTAGGAGAGCAAACAAGAAATGTTCAGATTTGATGTTATGAGCGATTCAAGAAGCAACTTCTCAGTTTTTTCAAGATTTTGGAAAAAATCGTTTTTGTAGGCGGCTGGCACTAGCAAAAATTTCAATCTTTAACCAACCATTGCGCTCCTATGAATTGATCATATTTGAGAATTTGGTATATTATTCGACGTAGAGATTAACAACAAATTAGCCTCACATTAAGCTTTTTACTAGATTGTGTCGTTTTGAAGTTATCAATAAAAAGAAGAAAAAAATGTAAAAAAGAAGCCTGAGCATAGCAGCGACAAATGATTCTAGAAAGTCTCCTCTTCCCATGAAATTCCATAATTGACCACTGAACCCACCTTCATCATACGAGGAGGATTACTTTCAAGTGTTGAACTGCGGCTGTGGCTTCTGTCGGAAGTATTTTCTTCGTCCGAATGAGGAAGTGTCGGGCTTCTCAGTGGACGTCTTCTCGGACCTCCAGGTCCAATCGGTCTGCGACTTGCCCTGGAATGTCAACATTTCGCATTACACGCCCAAATCAAAGCCAACGTTCATCGTTTTTCATTCCAAATTCAAACCAATACTCACGTTTTCCTTCTAAGTTCAAAGGAGTAAGGGAGACCTGGAGGTTCTTCGCTCGAACTATCTTCCATCACGATACAGTTGCCGTTGGTTAAAATTTCGCTAACTTTTTTTCCAAGGAGATCTAAGTCGTCGTCGCTTAGCTTATTACAGTTGAGTTCACAGTCCTAAAAGTAACAGATACATTGTTCTCATCTATTGTGCATAATTTCTCTCATTTTTATCATTTTCCAAGACAGTCGACCAGTTCTATATATTCGCCGATGCTTACTTCCGATTGGCCACCGTCAGTTTCATCTTTCATATTGCCATTGACACTGTCCGATGGGCTGACGAACCGAGAACACGCCAGCGACGAGGTGCCGGAGCTCAGCTCCATCGGTTGGGAATTGTCGGTTTTCGGCTCTTCGGTTTGAGTGAAACTGGTCGTCATGCTTGGCCCAGGATTATCGTAATCTTCGCTGTAATACGATGGCGGAGATCCGTCGTGAGATTCAATGTGAATGCCCGACTGAAAAATGAATTGAAAATGCGCTTTGGAAATATTTACCGAAACATAAAAAGGCCGTAGTTCACCAGATTTTTGTAAAAAAAAAAATATTTTTTTCAAGTCCAGGGGTGTGAGGGGAAGGGAAATTTATTTTTGATTTTGTGAGGGGATTTTGTTGTTGCTGATGTTACTGTTTGTGGTTTTTGTTGTACTTAGTGATTTTGTTGTTGGTTTTTTTGTTGATTGTGGTTTTTGTTTGGGATTTTTGTTGTATGCTGAAGTTATTGTGGGTTTTTTTGTGATTTTGTTTTTTTCATGGTTGTGATTTTGTCGTTTATGGATTTTTTGTATTCGGTTACAACTGTACTAGATACAGAATTGACTTTTTCTTGAGCTACCTTGCTCAGCAAACGATAATAGCTTTCAAAGGGCCGACTTCCTATCAATTTCATGTACCTCATGCTCGGTAGACGTTTCCACTGACGGAACGATGATGGTTACAGCTGTTCGGGAAACTTTCCTCGCTTCAGCACGAGAAGGGACGACTACGGTTTCAAAACGACCTCTGCTATTGAGATGCGTGCATGTCATAGCTCCATCCTGTAACCGGGGGAAAAGGAGTTATCAAATTCAGCCGTTATAGAGCACTGATACTGCTGGAATAAATGACAGAGCAACCATAGGCGAGAAAATATGAAAAAACAAATATGACTTTCTATGCAATGGGTTACAAATTGATCAATGAGCAATAAAATATTTTAGTTCAACCAACCTGAGAAGGAGAATTGGCGAATTTGAGAGGCGACTCGTAATTTCCCTCCTCGTCTGGGCTTCGACAATATTTTTCTGATGGTACTAAACTTGTGCAATTGCGAGGGGTTCTTTTCTTCCACGTTCTCAATGACTTTTCTTTCCTGGAAAACATTGACAACTGTCAACAATTTTTCATGTGAAAAAATACGTTTTCAAGTGGTTTTGAGGATGTTTTCTTCTATTATAATGCTTCTAGAGGGAATTAATCAAGTGCTCGTCATAGGTATTTCCATTACTTGTCAAGTACTGCAGCGCTTTTTTACTTTTTGCGCGTCCTATGGAGTCTATTACCAACAAATCAAGTGCTATTCAAATAAATATATGGAGAACGATTTTGCAAATTTGTTTCTTCCTCACGCGAGCTTTTTCACTGCAACAAATTACGTACTTCCTTAGTGTCCTTTCTCGGTCTTGCAAATCAAGATAGGCAGCTGCCAAGGTAGCATAAAGATCATTGACTCGGTCGAGCTTCTTTTCATAATGCAATCGTACGTCTCTCGCATGCTGCAATTCTTCTTTTCTCTTCTTGATTAATTCAGATTCGTCTTCTTTCTTCACAAAACTGCTCGGTTTGCTCGAGCTCAAAGTCGACATGTGTCCTTGAACTTCATGTTTCCAGAGAGCCTGCCGGGATAACGTCAAGAGGTTAGATTCATCAACAACTCAATATTTGTTGCTATAAAAGCTTGAAAAAGCAAAATCATAATGCAAATCTCGTACCTGCTGTCTGAAATACTCCTTGGGATTACTCAAATAGGAAACCTGCCCGATGGTTATTTCCAAATGGCTGATGATGAGTTTGAACGACGGCCTGTTTTTCGGTTTCGTCTGCCAACACATTTTCATTATTAATTTAATACCGTCAGGAACCCCCTCGGGTATCGGTAGTTGGAGCGTATTATTGCCCACGCCCCAAATGATGGCAGAAGTATCCGTATCCTTGTACGGGATTTCGCACATCAAAAGTTCCCACATGACGACGCCGAACGACCTGTGAATTAGGAAGCGTTTAGCAAGAGGTTTTAACTGGGACGTCTTTGAATCTTGGAATTGTATCGTTCGTTTTCAGCGTTCAATATTACTGAGTATTTGCACCTATTAAAGTGTTGAAAATTCTCTCCAGAGAATATTTTTATGGAAGAAGAAATAACACATAGGAAATCTTATGGTTGCAGGTCTGCAGGATGAACACGCTCTGCTCCCACAATCATATTTTAAAAAGATAGCTTAACGCTTCGCTGTGTAAGTTTTAAATTTAAAAGTAGTATTTTCCTACCAAACGTCCACTTTTTCAGAACAGTTCTCGTTCCGAATGACTTCCGGAGCCATCCAGGCTATTGTTCCAGTAAAACTCATTTTCGTACTGATTTCATTCCATTGGCGGCTGGTGCCAAAATCGCTTATTTTCATTTCCTTGTTAGCTCCGATTAATACACTGTAAGGGAAAATTATCTGTATAGAATCTGTATCTGAAGCATTTCAGCTTCCACTGTAGTGAGAATAAATTAGATTGGAAATAAGCAATAATCAGAGAGGGAGGAATATTAGTATTTACTCACTTTGGGCTTTTGAGATCACGATGAATAATTTGTTTGGAATGAAGGTATTGCATTCCTTGAGCAATTTGTTTGGCCCATTCAAACACCTTGTCTGGCGGTATGGCTGATTCTTCTTTCAGCAAATTGTACAACGTGCCATACGGACAGTACTCCATGATGATGCAGTAGCACGGCGCTTGAGTGCATACTCCCCTGTAAAAAATATTTCTTCTCAAAACCTTTCTCAATTTGAAGAAATAAATCACCTATGAAGTAAGCAGGAAAATTTTCCCATAGGTGAAAACAACCGAATAGTGAATATGAATTAACTGGTAGCAGAGCATGATTAAAATAAACTCCACTGATTAATTTGCATAGGTTTTTTTTTAGAAATTTTGTTTAGCAAGTGCATGCCATGCAGATAACCAAATTATGGCTCAAATGTCTGACACTGCACCTGTAAAAATCAGGGTTTCCTGTGGAGTTTTCTAGTTTGAAAAATGGCTCACACAGTGGGGAGCAACTACGTTGTTGACGTCACTTGTTCTCCAGCCCTTGAGATAGGGCAGCAAACCGATTTGTTAAAAGATGGGATAGGGTATTCTTGACCACGAGTACTCACTTGAACTGCACGATGTTCGGGTGGTTCAGTCTTCTCAAATGTTTGATGTCGGTTTCCTTTTCTTCGCGAACTTTTTTCACAGCTACCGTCTCGCATTTGAGTTTGCCCGAGAAAACGGCGCCTTGAGCCCCCGAACCGAGCCACTCGAGATCGCTGATGCTTTCGAAAGGTATTTCCCAGTCATCTAAACAAAATAATCGTCAATGAATTAAAATGGAAAAAAATATTGACGCTTTTAATTTTGATTTCAATTTTTCAACTCGTTAAACTATCTATTATAATTTTTTTTACTTGGCTTGGCAGCTTTGATTTCATTTGAGGTCGCTTTGTTGATAATGGTAAGGACAGGACGAAGGCAGCCGAGAAGGCCGTCGACCCAACCGCGTTCAACGCTCGTCGAGGAACCGCCGTCACCGTCGGGCGTCGCGTCGCTCGAGCTGCACGACACATCGTCCAATTTACCGACGGTAACGTCGAACTCGCCCAGTCCTTCCTGGATGCATTTTATGCTGGGAAAGGAATCAAATGTTAAAAAAATTAACTTGAATAATGAACTCAATTTTTTTTTCATTGATCAGGATAGAGGTCAAACCAAAGCCAGATATCTCCTCCGCCTAGCTTTCGAAAGAATTTATTTCCTTCCTTAGGGCCTACAAAAATTACAAACAATGTGCTAGATCTCACAGGCAATTTTTTTATTTTTATTTTTTCTAATTTTTTTTATTGAAGATATTTTCATTGTTCACTCATTCGGAGGACGCTACATCCGCTCCTCATATCATGAAATATTTTCCAAAACTCTGAAAAGTTGAGGAAAAAAATTATCTACCTTCTAATTACTACTAAAAATTAAACTGTTCCACAGATGGAGATAGAAACATCCTGAATCCTGGTATTGATGTAACGTATTAAGGAGCCGCTTAATTATATGTATGCCAAGAGTGACGCAAGCTACGATCGTTGGGTCAGAAAGGATGCACGAAAGTCCTTCATAACGTGAGGACCACGTCAAGCGGACTTTCACGCCGCCAGTAAGCGAACTGCGGACTAAAAACCGAAACGGATCTTGTCACGGTTGTACGCTACTGATCTGATACTAAATATGATCATGGATCACACACAGATTAATACAAATAATAATAACACGGGGCAAAAATTATAAGATGGAACATCTTGATTCATTTAATAAGCCCGAAAAAAATTAAAAACACACTATCCAGGTACTTCGGGGTTTTTTTTTTTTAATCGCACATTCAATATTTTATTCGTCAGCAGAGAAAAATTGGTGGTTCAAACCGTTAGACGAAAAAAAATCCAAAATTAAATTCGCATAATTTTAGGGGACATCACCAAAGTCGTGAAAATTGTTTCAATTCGGCAATTATGACAGTAATTATTAGATATCTACCGTAAACATGCGATATTTTCGTTCCAATTTCTCCAAACAAATTTTGAAGGAAAAAATGTTTGCAGATAAAATGGGTTTTTTAAAATTCAATTTCTACATTCACACATTTTCTTCATACCGGAAAATTATATTGACGAGCGTTCAAATTATTATACTACAGGAGTTATGATTCGAAGTGATAGTTTCCGAGAATGAACATCTATTTCCAATTTATCAATAAAAAACTATCGATATTCAATTCAAAATTTTAGCCTCCAAGAATTCAAATTTTATGCGACTCCGAAGTTGTTGTAAATAGTGCTAAATGCCTTTCGAAAAATACCATTTTAATCTAACAGGTATTCTCGGTCGGATGTAATTCTAAAATGAGAGCGACCCGCGAAAAAATTCCTTCCTTGTCTTATCTGAAAGGGCGAGACTACGAGCGAAGGGGATTCAATTGTTCGGAGAAATATTTGGCCGCAATTTATCTCGCATGGGATCGTCGGACGGGCGATAAAATCATTGACGAGAAACTATCAACATCGGCGAGCGAAATTGAGTCAAGAGCCGGAGTTCAACGATTTTTCACATTCGACGAAAAAAAAAAAGAAACGCTGTCGAGCGTTGAAATTAAGATGGTTTTTATTGTATGCAAGAAACTTGTACTACTAAAATAAAATGAATACCATAGCGAGACAATTTCATACTTGAATAAACGTTGACTGCTCTGCAAAAAAATGACGCAAGAATTTTGCGATGGTGGAAATAGAAGTGTAGTTATGTCGTAAATGTTGAACATGGATAGAGTTATCGACCTAGAGTTAGAGATCAGATAAAATTTTCTAGTCACCCCTGCATTTGAATCTAAGTCCCCCTATTTATTATTTTAATTTATTAGACCCTAGGTTCAAAAAGCGGACGTGTTTTAGAAATTTCCTATTAATGACAATCCCAGCCTTGTGAAGCTACTTACAGGACCTTTTTTGAAAAAAAAAAAAATTATGAAGATGTTTCCTGAAGAGGCCTTGAATGATGAAAGCGCTCGAAGTATAGAAGTTCAAAACGTCGCTACTTACGTCGAATCAAATAGATATGTGACAAATTTAAACGCATTGAGTTACGGTGCACCGAATAGCAGTGAATAAAAGGTCAAAGTTGTCAGGGGGCTGCGCCCCCATTATTCGGGGGTAGTGTCCTTATCACTTCTATATAAATGTATAGGTAGTATAGTTATAGATAGGTAGTAGTTTATTTTTTTTGTATGGAGAGTGGGAATCTATAGTTGTTATTATTAGTAGTTGCTATAATTTGGTATGTTGGTGGTGGGGAATGTATTGTACTTAGTATCATAAAAAACTGGGTTTTTCAACTGGAGCAAAGTTGTAGCCGAATTAGACGTAACAACTTTAAGTTTTCCAAGATTTGTAACTTGCACAGTGGATAACTCAAACAAAAAGTCGTCAACACATGTTTTTGAATATACCAAAAGATAGGTAATTCAATTGTTCACATTTTCCTAATGTAATGTACCTATCCATTTTGGTTTATTATTCAATAATAAACCATTGTAATCGCCCAAGAAAAAAAAATTTCTAACCCCCCCTCAAAATTTGATGTTTTACGTTTCAAGGCATGTAGAATCCAAATATCCAATAAAAAAAATTCTGTCCGTCCGCCGTACGCCGTCCGCCGTCCGCCGTCCGCCGTCCGCCGTCCGCCGTTAGCAGTTTTCCGGCCAAACTGTAAGAGCTAAAAATTTGAAATTTTCACCAAAAATCAATCTCGGTCCAAGGACAGCCCAATTCTTGAACCAACTTGCTAGCTCAATTTTAAGGGTATTTTTGGGGGGTTTTGAGGGGGAGAAAATTCATATTTTCCAAGGTTTTTCAGAAAAATGTGTACGTGGTATCAAATTATATAGATTTTTGGACGCTGAATCGAATGAGACCATCACCGGGTCGATAACTTTATTGGTTCTCGAGTTATCGCAGCTTTGGTGCCGAATTTGGGAGATTTTCACAAATTTGGCTTTAGGGTATAACTCGAGAGTTCTTGGAGCTATAAAAATCGTTCTATACTCATTGGAATGGTCGTCAAACACTCTCTCCAGCTGTATCGTTAGGCAATAAGTTTAGCTTTTAATTAGGAAATTAAGAAAAATAAAAATGATTAAAATTACAATAGTTGCTACGGAGTTTTCCCCTATAGTTACCATCTGCTTTTCGGTGGGAATGTTCACAAATGATCGGAATATTTAAAATGACAAATGGATAGTCTTCTTAAATCAATATTGAAGCGAAATAATAATAAACCACTGTACAATCATTTGCAGCGTTTTTCAACCGTTTTTGCGGTATTCAACAATATTAGTAGACTATACACGAAAACATAACATTTTTCAACTTCAAACGTTCTTTTCATCTCTTTAGTGCGAAATAAACAAAGAATGAACCATATATTATTGATATACACATCACCAACTATCATTATGCCGAATTTGAGCGAAATCGATAGCAAAAAATGTTTCGCGAAAAATCCTAGGGGTACCCCTGCGATTTTTTTCAACCGAACAGTTAACGAATTTTTACTCCTCTCTCAATACAGGTAAAAATCTGAAATTTTCAGGAAAGTTGTGTCTTACCAAGATGTATTTTTGTGATTTTTTTTATTTCTCGGAAAAATCTGCAAGTGATCCAAAAAAATCAGTTTTTGAAAGCTCAGAAATCTGACTTTAACGGTGGTTTTTGAGGACAAAATTAATGTTAATCAATATTTTTAGTATGCAGGAGTCTTCATTTGAACGTCTTACATACGTACATAGCAAAAAATTTGGCGAAAAAAATTTAAACAGAGCCAGAGAAATTATTTTCCGTTAATCGAGTTTTTCACCGGCCGAAATTATGAGCTCCGCTGGCATCGGTAAGGGTGAAATATTAAATCATTGTTTTAAAGCGATTTTGAAAGCTATTCTTATAGGAAATTTAACGCTGAATCCGAATATGACGTCAAAACGGCGGAATTTTGACGACAACTATCAGTTTTTACCAATTTTAGTACTACACGGTTTCATGTTTTTCAACTTAGAAAATCCGTTGCAAATACTTAGAGTACTGTTCAAATTTGATTAACTAATGATTCCTACAGGAAATTCGACGAGTACATTTTTGCAGCTATTTGCACTAATACTCTATACGTTCAATGTAGGTCAGTTGACGAAAATAGCGACTGCAGCGCGAGATCGCATCTTTCATGGCAGGAAAACCAGTTCCTCTCTTTGCAAGGTTACGACCAGAATTGGTCACGACGTGGTCCAACTAATCCGAATTGTCAGATTCGCACGAACTTACTGGTGTTTTTCAACGTTGGGAGCCACGATAATCGTCATATTGATGTTCGAGAACCCGCATTCCACAATGGCACTCGAAAAATACTCGAAAACTCGCCTTCGAAACGAACGTATGGTACTGACGTCAGAACCGCGGGAGGCACTCGTCTGTGGGTACGGCTGGAGGTCAGTCTGTTGGAGGGAGTCGATTACCGTTAGGAAGAGGGGCAACTGATCATCCGACTTGAAGCGCACGATCAAAGCAATTAAATTATAATGGTTTCATCACCAGGTGAGCAGCGACAATTGCATACGGTAAACATTGGATATTATTTTCGAGCGAGCCGAGGTCATCCGCGAAGTTTTATTAATCCTTGTAGAACTTGATCCAAGCAAAGGCCCTTTTCAAGACCGAGAATGGGAATCAACTATGGGAAATTGGATTTTCAAAGGTGTCACAATTCTTGTACTAACCTGTTAGCGAGGTTTTGAGGCTCCGGGCTTGGGATTGTTGCGTGATGAAGGGAGTTGTCCGCCGCTGTGCCCTCATCCGGCGTGTGCATCCTGAAAATGAAAATTTTACTGTTTCGAGTTCGTCTAAACGACAGAAGACAAATATTCACAATTAGCTAACTGGACTATCGAGAAAATATATTTTTTTAATCAAGTGTTTTTTTTTTTTTTTTTTTTTTTTTTTTTTTTTTTTTTTTTAATCCGATTATTGAATAAAGACCAAAAGTTCCTAATCAAGATTTGTGGTATTTAAAATATTCTTCAAAATTTTAGCTGAACGCCCGTTCGGCATGCTAACAATTTAATTTTCAAAATTATAAAACGTTTTACCTAATCCATTTTTTAATTTCATTTCAAATTAAATGTTGCTATTATTTCGCGTGCTTTTAATCTTAGTTTATTTTATAAAAACTGCTGTACGCGAGGAAATTATTCAAGTTCATCTGATGACTTTCTCTTTTGATTCGAATAATCCTCATACATTCAAATTGCCACGTTTTTTCCAACGAATTTTCGTCGAATTCAAAAGTTTTATGAGCAGGTATCGTATGAATTTAATCGATTAATTTCTCGCATTTTACTGCAACAAACTGCGTGTTTGCTGCACTTCACTTGTTCTCCTGAAGTTCTTCCTTTTATTTTATTTTTTTATTTATTTTATTTTTTTACTTATGGTTGGCACAGTTGGGACCTCAATTCGAAGCAGTCGAAGGGCAAACGACGATAAGATATTTTATTGCTATCAGCATTTCCGTATCTTGCTAATTTGAGGATATAATCTGGGACTGGGTATTTGCCAAGACACGAGCGAATAACGAAGAAAACGAGGAATGAGGAAAAACGAAGAATAATACTTTCAATTGTGAATGTTCCAAATGTGGTGAAAAATTCTATGGTTTTTTCGCCTAATCGAGCTCATTAATTTGAAGCAGATGAGATATAATTGGCTCCAGATGAGCGTTTTTGACATTCAAAACGCTCTATTGTAAATTATGACGATCTGGAGTTTCAGCAGTATTTAATTTATCCAGTAAAATAAATTATTGAAACTATTTGTTTAAAAGTTATTTATAAATGATTGAATAAATAGTAAAGTAAGTTTATCAAGTAATCAGTTTATTATTAAAAAGCAAGCGAGTTCAAGGCAGTTTTAAATTTTCAGCTGACAAATAATGTCTTGGTAAAATTAAAATCCTAGACAACGTCAACTAACTGACTTTCAAAGTCCGAAACCTTCACTACCTAGCGACGTCAGCCACTAAAAGTGCCAAGTTGAGGAAAATAATCGCAAACAATCTCAATCAGGCAGATGAAAACTGGACTTGGTAATTCGGCAAGCGGACACGCGAGCTCATGCGCTACGTCGTCGCGCTTAGGTGAACATAAAAGGAAGCAGGTGGAATAGTAATGGCGTAGAATACCGTGGGAACTATATGCATTAGCAGAAGCAGATGCTTCTACGTTTTAGCTCAAGAAAATCTTACTCCTCATTACCGTTTTCGAAGTCTATTGTCTCGAGTTGTAATTTCTCGATCGCGGTGGAAAAAATTGATGCTAATTTTCCACCGGCAGATGCAACAAAGGTCCCACTAAACACCAACCCAAGTCTTGCACCTGCTTGATTTGAGCGATATTTCGAGAGCGTTTTTCCGGAGAGGCGACTTTAGAGTCTCCTATACTAAAAGCCTATGAAGATAGCACGTTATGCAGATATTGCAAAACCGTCCGTGTATGGGGAAAACCGTCCAATATAACTGTTATTTGGTTCGGAGCGTTATCATGCTCCATTTCAAGATGATGGAGCGAAAATTCAAGAGGTTCTCAGGTGCAAGAGGTTTTCATTCTCTTTCCTAGTGTTTGAGTTGCCAAATGTACGGATTTTTCCGATTTCTACGGAATTTTCATGGTGACTACGGAAAAACCATATCAACCTACGGAGTTGTCACTATTTTTGAGGAAGTTGAAAATTTTTTTAGAGCTCCATTTTTGAGAAAACCGATTGATTTCAACGGTAATGTGGGAAATTATTCTCTTTTCTTGAATCGATTACTCCAATCAATCAATTGCTGCCAATTTGGATATTTTCCCCTGATAAGGGTGATTCACATACTGCAATCAGGTAAAAAAGGGAATTTCGGGTGTCGTAAATGGTATTTTTGAAGGAAGGCATTAGCGACACCAGTAGTGCGAAAATGAGGCTACGGCAACTTTCAGGAGAGCCAACTGTTGTAGGGAAAGTTTCCCCATTGAAGGGATATAAGTAAGTATTTTTTCCTACAGCAGTTGGCACTCATGATCACAAATAATGTAGTGTCAGTAATAGCAAAAATCTTCCCCAATTAACGAAGCAGCAGCAGCCATCCCCGTCGCATCATTACCTGTGATCAGGAGTGCCAACTGCTGTCGGGAAAACCTTACTTAAATCCCTACAACGGGAATTTAATGGGGAAACTTTCCCTAGCCTTCCTTTTAGCCTCATATTCACATACTAACGCTGGTCACCAATCCATTGACCCTTAGAAACCAGCAACCTCGTGCTATCCTACTGTCTTGCTTTACTTTTAATTTCTCCGTGACTCCCGGATTTTGAAACTTCCATCCAATTTTGACCAAGATCAGTTGGAGTGAACCTAAACTAAATTAAATGAATCCTTATCACTGTCAATTAATAAATGAATTGACCGATGTTTTTTTTTTTTTTTTTTTTCAACGTAAGAAACATTTTTGCAGTTCATTCAAAATGCATTCATCAAATTTTCTGCTGATTTTCAGTAATCGCCACAGTGCGAAATTTTTCTTTGATTTAATAATATACACGGGAAATTATGCCTAATAACAAATCAAATTTTGAGTGGGTTAGGAAAAAAATTTCTTTGGGCGATTACAGTGGTTCATAATTGAATAATAAACCAAAACCAATGATAGTGCGAAATATCATCATAATAATATTAATTAACAATATTAAAATTATTTAATATTGAGGCGCCGACAATGTACCGATTTCCTGGATATTATGACCCGATTTTTAGCCTCAAACGTCACGGTTTTTCTCGAACAGAAATGACAACGGTTAGCGTTTCTTGTCGAATTTTGAAACAACGTCTAGCCTAAGGCCTTGATGAAGCCACAAATGTTTGGAGAGAGACGAAAGCTCGTGGGCGGGAAGCATGGCGGAGATGTGTGTACCAGGTATGAAAAGATCATGCGACGAAGAGCTGCAGGAGGGGCATTGACAGAGACGGAAGTAGAGGGGGAGGGGGGCCACTTCGGAACAAAGGCGCACCTGGTTGACTCTAGGTTGTGTCGGCCTGAGGTTTTATAGCCGCACTCACCTGAGAACAATTTTTTACCTCTCCGTATGTGACTCGAAGGCGAGTTGGATTTCGAGAGGAAGGGAATTTCTAAAACTATACCTAAGCAAAAACGGACCATCCGAGCGCTCATTGGTTTGAAAAATGACATAGCATCGAAAAGTTTACGAGGAGAAATGAGGAGCAACCTTCTAATCTGCAAAGCAGAAACATCTATTAATTGTTAGAATTTGTTCATTTTCACTTAAAATTCGAATTCTACGTCTAATTGCCTGTAAGAATGAGTAATAAAGTAATATTGAACAGCCCTGTAAGTATTTGCAACGAATTTTCAAAGTTGAAAAACATAAGAGCGGTTTGGTACTAATATTAGTAAAAACTAATAGTTGTCGTCAAATTTCCTTCGTTTTGACGTCAAATTCGGATTCAGCGTTAAATTTCCTATAAAAAAAAACTAAAAACTAAATTTTAATTTTTCACCCTTGCTGATGACAGCGGAGCTGGAAATATCGGCCGGTCAGGAGCTCGGTTTACGGAAAATAATTTCTGTGGCGCTGTTTAAATTATTTTCTCCAAACTTTTTGCTATGTACGTGTGTAAGGCGTTCAAATGAAGACTCCTGCATAATAAAACAATTGATTCACATAAATTCTGACCCCGAAAATCACGGTTTAAGCTCGATTTTCGATCTTTCGAAAACTGATTTTTTTGGACCATTTGCAGATTTTTTCGAGAATTGAAAAAAATCACGAAAATACATCATGGTAAGATACAACTTTCCTGAAAATTTCAGATTTTTATCTCTATTGAGAGTGGAGTAAAAAATCGTTAACTGATCGGTTGAAAAAAATCGCAGGGGTACCCCTTGGATTTTCTGTGAAAAATTTTTTGACATCGATTTCGCTCAAATTCAGCATAATGATAGTTGATGATGTGTATATCAATAATATATGCTGCGTTCTTCGTTTCTCTTTCCCTAAATGGATGAAAATAATGTTCTAAGTTCAAAAATGGGATAATTTCGTGTATATTCACAAATATTGTTGAATACCGCATAAACGGTTGAAAAATGGATAGGTACATTACATTGCAAAAATGTGGTCGATTAGATTATCTATCTTTTGGTATATTAAACATCTGAATTGACGCCTTTTTACTAAAGTTATCCACTGTGCAAGTTACAAAGCTCGGAAAACTTGATAGTTGGAGTGCCTACCTCGGCTAAAACTTTGCAAAATTTGAAACTCCAATACTTTATGGTGCATAGTACATGAAATACTCACCACCTACATACAAAATTATGGTTACTACTATAAAAAATAAACATTATACCTCTCCATATAGATATAAAAACTGTATATTATAGTAGTGATAACGACACCCCAACTAACGGCAAGGCATGGCAGGAAGGGCGAAGCCCCTCAAACGGGCCGCGCCAGGGCGCTCGGGGGTGGAGCATCCCGACAGGGGGTTGGACGGTGAAGGGGGCGCTCAGCCCTTTAGTTTTTAATAGTAACCATTTCTATATTACGTTTGTCAAAAGAAACGGTCATTATTTTTTTTTATACCTAATTTTTTTATTTTTTTTTTCATTATTCATTATTTTTATTATTTTTTTTTTTAGTCGGTACAATAAAATTATAATCCTTGGTAAGCCGGTTGGATTTTCACAGGTCATATCTAAAATGACGCCAATATGGTGCTTCGCCGAGACAACTGCCCACTCTAGAACTGCCATGGAAGTAAACTTGGGGTCAAATTACGGCGTCGAAGATGCAAACAGCCGATTTCCATTCCAAAAATCTCCGTCAAGTGATCTTCCCGACACCAGGCGACTTCATTCAATATCTCCGAAATCTCACGACCTATGTCAATTTGTCGATGCCGCGATGTATATAGACGAGCGCATTAATTCTGAGCGAATATTCTCCATCGGCGCTGTCAAACGTCTGAACCTACGAATGAAACGCATGCTGAACTAAAATAGTACATTGTCAGTGGAATCCACCGAGGAAAGACCTTGAATACGGACTTAAGGGTCGCGGGTGGTTGACACCGCCCAGGGTCGATATCAATGACGTCATTCTACTGATGTGACGTCGTACAAAATGGTCCGCAATTTAATTACAACTTATTTGTCATTAATAAAAATAATTTTAATAATTTTCAACCCCCACCCCCTCAAAAATTGATGTTTTACGTTTCAAAGCATGCTGTCCTTCCGCAGTCAACACTTTTCTGAGAAAACTATAATAGCCGCGTACTTGAAATTTTCACCAAAAATCATTCTTGGCCTGACAATGGCTCAGCTCTTTGCCAGGGCATCTTAAGTGCTTTTGGGGGGGTTTCGAGGGGGGAAATTCGCGATTTCTAATGATTTAAAACATAGGTGTTTGATACAAATTTGTATAAATTTTTTGACACAGACTAGAACTAGACCATACAGGAGTCGATAGTCTTAATAGATCTTTTGTTACGAATTTTCGAGCTTTTGAAGCATTTTTGCTATAATTAAATACGTTTAGAATTTATGGAGCTGTAGAAGTCGTTCTAAACTTGATCGAACGCCCATAAGGCTCTTTCAAGCTGTATTGTTAGGTAAATTATTTAACTTTAAATGGGATAATTAAAAAATGATTAAATTACAGTTGATGCTAAGGAGTTTTTCCTTATAATTATCATCTGTCGTTAAAGTGGAAAGTTCACAAATGTTCTGGGCAGTTATATCACGAGTGGATGGTCTTCTTAAATCACAATTGATGCAAAGTAATGATAAACCACTGTATAATAATTATTTTGCAGCATTTTTCCTAGCACCTAACGGATTTTCATGCTCGTCACTTCAGAAAGTATAATTTGGATTTTTAACCCCATTGCATAGCAGATTTGCAGTCGGAAGCCTGCGAAAAATCAGTTATGTAATTTTTGAGCTGAATTTATTTTTAGCCGGTCGAGTACAGGTGCACTATGATTGTTCCCTTCATAGTGAAACCTGCGGTGACATTTTGAGGAGCATCTTTACGCACCAGGTAGAGGAAAAGGCTGTTGGAAGACAAGTTGGAACAGGTAGAGAAAACAACAAAGGGCCCTAAATGTCCAGGTAGTAATCCGATATTCAAGGCGAGTTTGGTAGGGACAGCGAGCCTTGGCAGTAGAAAGATCAAAACGTGGCAAGATTACTAGCGAGCTAATTATCTTTCGGTATACCTACGGTTATTTTTTAAAGAAAGCGCATCAAATTATTTACACTAAAGACGATTTATTAAAAAAAGCGAGCGAATGAAGTAAATGAGTAAATCAGTTCCGTTCTAGCATTGATGGCTACCAGTTTTATCTCCCGTGCTTCCTCTGTCTTTTTGGTTTATAACAATAAGTATTCTGACCCCCAGCTCATTGAAAATAAAAAAAATTAAAATCCGTCGGTTAAATGAGTTCAAAATTTATCGCATGCTCATCTCAAGATCTTCAATCTGGATTCGAAATATCGAAAAAGTAGCCGAGGAGAGGAGGCCGTGTTTTGACTGCTCCCTCCCTCGAGATCAATAAATGCGGGGGAACTCCTCCTCTAATGCCATTATCGCGAACGCTGCTAACATACGTAGGCCGAGGTCGAATAAACGTAAGGAGCAGTTCACTCTGACCATTTACTATGAAAATTGTAACCTTGAAGTCCGCGAATAGCGTTATACTAAACCAGAAATTATCGAGAAATAAAAAGCGACTGCCGCCTTTCAAATTCAATTAAGACTGCTTCCAAACATTCTACTAAAATTTGTAGAAAAGTTTGATCTAGATCGAGAAAATCTCAATTAAAAAAATTGGAACCAGTCGAGTAAAAATGAAGAGTAGTAAAAAACTATAGTGAGATTAAGTAAAGGCAGTGTCGAGATAGAGTTGAACGAAACAGTAAAATATCAGAGTGTAAAAAGGTCAACTAAACGAATGTGAAGTGAATGTAAAGTAAGTTTAATTAAAGTCTAACAAAGGTGAAGGAAATTTTTTAAAATAATATCAGCTAAACCGGCAAAACGTTAACATTCAAATAATTGGTTTTGAATAATTGGATTGCTGATTAAAAAATAGATGACTGATTTCAAGTGAGACTGGTAGAGTATAATAATTATAATAAAGTAGTATAACAATAGTGCAATGATATAATCTCTCACTTGAAATAAAAATTGACACTATACTATAAGTGTTTCATTGTATTATTAATTTTAAATAATCTAGCCACAATGAAATCTCGTGATTCTCACGAGACGGATTTTCTCGTTTTTCATTCTCCGCAATTAAGTAAAACTACAGCTGCAACGTGAGGCAATACGCTTTCATCATAATTCACTCTCAACGGAAAAATTATATAAATCTAAAAGATGATTATATTTGCCTGCAGCAAACCTTCCCAAGCGCGGAAAACTCGGCTTATTTATTTCATTGTTTTTGTGAATGAGGAAAGAACAAGGCCTTTCTTATCTCAAGCTTCTCGTAATTATGAACAACGTTATGAATTGAGACCTTCAAATTACAGCGAGAATGAATATTTTAAAGCATGAATGAATATTATTTTTAGATTTTGTTTCTTCTATAGATTAAGTTTCTTCATAAGGTACTCTGACCACATTTTTCAAAAATTTCCAAGTTAGGTTGAAAATACAAATTTTTCGTAGTCGGTAACGCCGAAACGGAAAATTTAATTTGTTTCGCGTAAGAGTCAGTTACGCTTATTCTTCGTTATATAACAGTTAATTTAATTAGCTTCGATTAAGCTTCGTTTATAATTTTTTCTACCTTCCTAGTAAAAATTAGATTCACAATCTAACGTCCAGTTAGATCAACAGACCGTTCCGCGTACTTGCTTCGGGGAGCAGGATCGGAAAAGAGCGACCTGATTGGTCGGGAGCTCGGTTCGCCGGTGAGTCATCTTCAACACTTCGAAGAAATGGCGGGCAGGTGAGCAGAAAAAGCTGTCCTTGGAGTCTTCTTATGTTACCGTGTCCAAAGGAACAACCTGTGCTTCGGTATTCGGGTACGACCTATCCGAACCTTAACAATTTTGAGGAAGACATGGATTTTTTTCACCGACCGTTCAATGATCAATTTTCCGTTCGGTTTCCGTAGTTGAAGTTGAAAATATTTCACACTGTATCTTATATTATTTGTCTAACCACAAATCAAAAATTATAATCTCTCTCTCCTTCTGGTTGTGTTGTTTTTGTCGAATAATTTTACGCTAAGGGCGAGAGTAAATAGGAAAGGAGAACTAAATAGACTAACTACATAGGCGTGTTTATCTTAAGATGCCCGCATTATTTACAAATAGCTTTAATTTTTCTTCAAAAAAAAAAAAAAAAAAAAAAAAAAAAAAAAAAACCAATTACAAATTTTGGAAAATACATTAACCTACGAAGATAACACGTTGATAAATTTAAAAAAAATAGGCTCTTTTGCAAGTTTCTGTACTACAATTTTCGAATCAGCAACAACGTGCAGTAATATCACCTTCAATATCTTTCAATATCGAAGGGCGAACAATTCAGCACCGATGCCATTAACGAGCTGTAACTTGGACGAGATAACGACACTTGTCCAGGATTAGAAAGGACAAGGAAGCTAAATATGGAACTGAATTGTTCGCTTTCTTAGAAAAGATAAATATGTTACCACTAGATATTTCGTACAACAGTTGCTCCTTGAAAAAGGGAAATATAGGAACCTAGCAACTAAAAACAGCACAATTCGTGCCTTTAATGAAGTCGGTTAAAAAATGACGATATTTCTATAAAAAAATATTCCATTTTTCTACATTTTCATTTGGACGGTTCAGTAAACAAGCGCGTTGTTTATTCCTTTCAAACCCGCCGCCAAAAATACGACCGAGCAACAAATAATATCAATTAGTTGAAAAAATGCGCCAAGAGCGTCTATTAGTTCATCTTTGTTTTTTTTTTTCATCGCACGAATATCAAATATTTTCTTTGAGTTATTCGAAAATACGTCCAACGCTCCTGACCTCGATTTTTAGCGGATGTTTGGCCAAATTAAAAAAAGTAAAATAATAATAAAATAGGGGCCTTACAACACATACCGAAAAAAAGAAAAAAACCGCAAGTCAACCATAGTAACCTCCTCCTTTTTTGAAGTCGGTTAAAAATAGGGGGTGTAATGTTGCTACGAAGCCCTGATGATGCCAGAAGGGGCGAAAGTGCTTGGCAGGCCGACAATAAAAAACAGGAGAACAAGTCGCCCCCTCAACCCCAACAACGAAGAATAAAATATAGGTATTTTTCTCTGTTAATTTCTATCGTTTCTCCGGTGTCATTAGGAATTTTAACGCGAGCAACAACGAAACAACAATAAATAATTATCGAGTAACCGAAATAACGTAATGAATAACAGTGACGAATTCGCAGTTTTGAGTTGCTCATAGAAATACTATTATCAGCTAACGTATCTTTCAATACCTGAAGAAAGTTACAGGTATCAAATCACAGAATCTATTTTTCGAACGTTCGTACAAGTACTTAGATTTTTCTCAAACTAAGCTCATTATTACAAATTATAATTAATTCCTCAGAAAAGCGTCGACGGCAGACGGACCGAATTTATTTAATATTCGGATTCAACAAGACTGGAAACTACTTCTTGGTTGAGTCGTCGCATCTCTCATCGTACTGGGTTGGTGAGGGGGAGAAGAACTAGGCGACTTGTTCTCCGATTTTTTATTTACTGGCCGAGTACTTTCGCCCCTTCGGGCATCCTCAGGGCGATGTGGAACCATAGGTTACCGGCTGTGGTAACCTATGGTTCCACATCGCCCTGAGGATGCCCGAAGGGGCGAAAGTACTCGGCCAGTAAATAAAAAATCGGAGAACAAGTCGCCTAGTTCTTCTCCCCCTCACCAACCCAGTACAAGACTGGAAACGAAAAAAACGGAAGGAAAAATTTTGAAGGATGTTGAAAATTTCGGAGGAGGGGGTTAGATTTTTTTTAAGCGATTACAATGGTTTATTATAAATAATAGACCAACAAGCAGAGAGATATAGGGTCAAAGTTGGTACATGATAGCTAGAATAGAATAAACGTAAATAACAAGAAGTAACCTCATATTTTAATTTAGGTAAAGTTCTTAAATTAGTTACTAAACGTAGTAAATAATGAGAGCTGAGCGAGTATTTTTTTATAGCAATATATTTGTACTCAATAATGCACTGGTGAAGAGTTCGCTTTGTTTCCAATACTATTAGCAATACGAAATAAACAAATCTCACCTGATTTCACATCAGCTCGTACGACAGGAAATTCACAAATGCACAGCACTGCGCGAAACTCCGCGGTTGAGTAGGAAAACGAGAAGAAAGGGACGACAAATGTTTGATCGAAAAACGGCACACAAACTGCGATCAGTACGACGCAGACATAGCGGGCGGACTGGCGAAGGGTTCAAATCGAAGCTTGCGTTGGCGTTGCGGCGCCGGTGAATACAAGGGAGGGGATGGACGGATTCAAGACAGGGATGGAACATCGATCATCGTTCCATCATTGTAATAAATCCGGTAAATAAATCCAACAGGAGGATATAAAAAATTCTTGGTTACATTTTCTTGGCGCCAGTGAGGTATATGAGATAACTAATAGAAGCAATTCGACGGAAAAAATTATTCTAAATTAATTTTAAAGGTCGGAAGCAATCTATTTTTTCAATCACAGGCTCTGAAAATTTTTAATGACCTATTAATTTTGTTTAAAAAATGTTTTGAATTAGTTCCAAAGGAGAGAAAATTCCTAACACGAAAATTCCATCTGCGATAAATATATTTTCTCGCTCAGGAAAAGAAAATACCTGAATAGCCGTATAAATTATGTAATTTATGCGTGATAAAATTACTAAGGGAAATAATCGTTAGCGGATTAATAATAATACAATATACCCATGCAATTGTGACGCCGATTTTCCCGCGAGGGTCGCAATTCTAGGTTAGATACGCACCCCGTAGAATGAATGGAGGCAGATCAATAATGGGCATGCGACTCAGACAACGCGGCACCTCACGATGCCATGAATGGTCGGATTCGTAGAAATACGAAGCTCTTCGCCAATAAACTGAAGCCAAAAAGCCGAACGAAATATTCAAAACGTTCTCGGGCAATAAAGATTTTTTACAATATGGATATATTTTCTAAAAAAAATCTAAAACATATCGATTCGACAATTAATTTCATCCCTGAGTTTTTAAAAATTCCGCAATGGAGAAAATTATTTTTAATCGAAATCGTTTCCAAGCACAAAACGACGGAATTAGCGGCCGTGAAGATTGCGACCAACGTATCTCGCGCGTTGTTAAACATATTTATCACGGCGTAATTTTTTTTTAAACAATGGATCATAACATCGTAGAAAATGCTCAGTTCCGCTCTATTTCACCAAGCGAAGACTCTTTTTCGAAGAACGTAAAAAACGCAGGCGAGGAAAAAAGCGAAGCCGAGGAGGAGAATGATTTTATCGGTGAATTGCCGTCGCGAATATTTCGCCAAAAGGCGGTCCGACTGTGTGATAACTCCTTTGGTCTCGTTAAGTTCATCCCCGGTGCTTGCAACGGTCGATGAAGAAGTGGCTGAAAATCGTTAAAATTTAACGAATTAAAATTATGAATTTGTGATGAAACAAGAACTTTTTTCGTATTCGTCTCGCAGGGGAAGGGTCTACGAATTAAACGTGTTTCTTTGCCGAGCTTTCGGATTATATATTTCCTTCCTCAGGGCTTGGAAACTGGTTTGCATCGTGCTCCAATGACCAATTTCAAAAGTTGCAGTTTTGTCCATTTTCAACACTCACTATTCCAGAACAGTTGGAAATAATTCAGAACATCATGTTGAAAACGGCGAACTATACTAAAAAATTGATTACTCTCATCTCAATAAACAAATTATTATCTCTAGAAAAAAATTTAATTATATTTATTCAAATTATTTTCATATTTTCCTTGTCGTCGCATTTTAATAGCAGGTTAATAAACGCACCTGTTTATGAGTTATTGTTGAGTTCAATAAATTACTGCTGTTTCATGACGCCTTATTGTCAACATAGATATTAAATTTTGCTCCACATCAAAGGCCGATAATTACTCTTTGGTTATATTTTTATTATCAGTTCAGAAGCCACAAATTGGTAGAACATTATTGAGACTGTGTAATAAATTTAGAAAGAAGTTTAATCATGCAGCATAGCCTAACCAGCCTATCCAAAGAATGACTGAAAAATATTATGAAGAGTGGAGAACGATTTTTATGACCTATTAAATGGCTATTATCATAAATTTTTTTTTTTTTAATTCATCACAAAAGCTATAAACGGTTTTTTTTATTCCCATGTAAATGAATGCGTAGTACGTATATTAATATCATTTATGGAAGTGCTCGTATTTGTATTTTACGGATGAATAAACTGCTCGTTTCGACACAACCAACTGCTGGCCATCTGGCCAACGAATGAGCCTTACAAAGAAGGATTTTTCAGGAAAATACAAATTTTTTATCATGAAGCTACTAGGTAATTATTATTACTAAATATTTATTTTTAATTAAAATTGGTGCTTTTCTCTTTTTAAAAAAATATATATTGTGCCAAGTGACATCGTTTTTCTGATGTGTGATGAAAATTTTAAAAAGGAGTCAGTTCGGTTGGGTCGAAGTTGTGAACAAAATTGAGACACATGGCACCACTGTTAGATAAAACTGTATGAATTTTATTGTGCGTATGATAATAACAGCTTTGAGGGAGTCGTTAGCTAACCCCCAATTACCAGAGTCGAATTCGATTTGACGACTAATGACAGGTAAATTCTTTACCTAAATTGCTAAGCGTTCCAGCGCTGAGTTCAGTGGTTTGAGCCAAGTGTCTGCTTATGGAGCGTAACTGTTCCGTAATGTTGGACGACATTTTGACGAGGTTCGCTTTGTTTTTCCTTTGCCTGTCAATGTAAAATCGCTCTAGATATTCACAGAAATTATATTATTCGGCTCCAGTATGAACTCAAAAGTTCGTACCTTTGTCGTAGAATGCTTTCAGAGTCTTTGAGTTTGAATAGTTCGTCTTTCTCGGACTTTTCTATGGTCAACATGGCGGCCACGTTAGCTTTTCTGAACATGCTGAAAGTACTGTGAACCAAAATGAACCGTGTCATGGGGAAACTATAGTACAAGAGGTAATCCTTGGTAGGCATAATTTATAATCGAACCTCAAGTATTGCTGCATAAAATTCGTTGCATCATAGGTGATATCATTGGCTCTTCTTTCTTTGCCGTAAACTTCAAGTTCTTCTATAAGCGAGCGAAGATAGGAAAGCCGGTTTCGTCCGTCGGCATTGAGAACATTCAATGATTCTAAAGTCCCGGAATAATTGTAGATTTCCTGAAATAATAAGCGATGGAAATTAATTCAACAGCAAAAACATAATAAGGGCAAGATATCATTTTATAGGGGGAAAACCCAAGCACACTGCCTTCAATGGAAATGAGAAAGCAAAACAGTATAATGATTATAAGTGTCTAGGAGCAGGAAGAAATGAGGACGCGCACGGATTAATTTTTTGGTTTATCATTCAATAATAAACCATTGTCATCGCCCAGTAAAGAATATTTTCAAGCCCCCTCAAAATTATTTTACGTTTCAAGGCATGTAGAATCGGAATATCCAATAAAAAAATAAAAAAATCTGACTGTCGCCGTTACACTTTTTTGACCATACTATAAAAGCTAAATTCATGAAATTTTCACAAAAAATCAATTTTGGTCTGACAATGGCTCAATTCTTCAAACAAATCGATAGCTCAATTTTAAGGGTATTTTTGGGTGGTTTTGAAGGGGAGAAATGTAATATTATCCAATATTTTTCAGAGAAAGGTGTATTTGGTATCAATTTGTATAGATTTTTGGACGCTGAATCGAATGAGACTATCTCGAAGTCGATAGCTTAAATGGTTCTCGAGTTATTGCAACTGTCATGTACAGAGATTTTCAGAACTGCAATAACTCGAGACTTTTTGAAGCTATAAAAGTCGTACTATACTCACAAACACTCTTTAGCTGTACTGTGAGGCGAATAATTTATTTTCTAATTAGAAAATTAACAAAAGGACAATAAATTCTTGTTCGTTTTAATTGGATATGAAGGTTTAATAGTAACAAGAGAGCAAATCAAATGTGTTACTGATCTACGCGTCGAATTGGAAAGGCACTATGTTTTGTTGTCTTTGAGAAGACATTTATGGCGATAGAAGATTCAAAATTTCAGACAAAATTGGGAAATTTTTCGCATTTTTTGGCTCTTGTTGATTGGAAAAAATGGAAGAAAAGTTTCAACGTGACCTCATTCCCCCTGCTAGACGCTCCTGTGATCATTAATGATTTTGGGAAATAATTGGAACAGTGAACAGTATTTTGGTGAGTGCGATTTTCCAATGTAAAATCAACAAGTGGACACGGCGTGTGCAATAAAACCCTCACAACTATCGACTCCTGGAGCAAGGAATTAAAAAATCTCCAAATTCTGTACGTTTTCTCGAGGACACATACGACAATTTTAAAATGGAATAACTCACTTGTATAAGCGACTTCAAACTGAGGTCAGACTGAACGATTTCGTTCTTCAATTGTTCCACGTACGCTTGATCTATTTCCATGATTGGACGAACTCCTATTTCCTCTCGCTCTGTTGATGAATACAATAATCGATCGAAACAGAACGGATCAAGTTCATTCTCTAACCCATTGATGAATAATATCTTGAGTACTTACTAAAAATTAGTTGAACTCGCTACTTGAACGGTATCTGCGACAATCAACGTTGATAAATTTATTTACGACAGTAAAATATCAAGTTGAATCATTGCATGTTGATAAATTACGATATCTTCAGCAGATTCGGTAGGAAAAGGAATAACAATGCCGTGGATTTGCTTACATTGCAGGATAAACATGTCACGGTCTATCAGAAGTTTTATCAATTGTTGTTGTTGTTTTGTATTCTGCTATCTACGTGTAGCACGTAAGTAAAAATGACGCGATTCTCTATTATCATTTAGTGAAAATTTGGAATAGCTGGCTGCGTTTGAGTAAATTAAAATGTTTGGATAGAGAAAAAAATTTAAATAATTTTTTCTACTTCAATTTTTTTTCAAACTGAGATTTTTTTCCATTTTTTTATTTTGAAAAATCACAATGTTCATCAATGAAACAAAACAGCACCACAACGTCGATTATTATCAACTGTAAATATACGTTTGCTGTATTTGGAAAAATTAAAATGACCAGACGGAAAAATTGTTAAATAACGTTTTTAAATATTTATTATTCAGAAAATTTTTCATTTTAAAATTTAATTCATGTGTTTTTATTTTGAAAAAAGTGTTTTATTTGTCAAAAACATTTTCAACTAGATGAAATAATGTTTCAATGAGTCAATTATCTTTTTATTATACATTTTTGAGGTTTTTTTTTTTTTTTTTTTTTTTTTTTTTTTTTTTTTTTTTATCGAGGCACTATGTTAATTTTGGGGGGCGTCTGCTAGACCTTGTCGGAGAAGGAGATTTACAGTTAGAATAAAAATTCCTTCACAAACGAAAATTTTCTTGACCAATTTTTACTTATTTGTGTCATCTATTGCCAAAGTACTTCATAAACAAATCACACCTGTGTTTCTATAGCTGACCGATACATTATAGTTGTAGCTTGAATTACAATTTCGTTTTTCAATCGGCATTCAGTAAAAAACGCACACCTAATAGACACACATCGTTATAACAATGTCGAACATCCTCAATAATATCGCGAAAGGCGCATTGGTAAGCTAATTATTTCAGCTATTAAGATGCATTTTGTTCAACTCTTTGGTCGACTCGCTGTACAACAAACAGTACTGAGTTCTGTGACGTCCAGAGCGTTTGTTGTAGGACGTGTTCTTGGTATGCTATGACCTTGTCCTTCTAGCGACGATGCTGTGAACCATGAACCGCTTCGTCAACCTAAAACTTCCCTGGTGGGTATATTATGCAGTCACACATTTAGCAGCACCGTCTCACTGTCCCACAGCAAACGCCTAAGATGTCATATAACCATATTACAGCATTGATAGTGGCATAATTTGTTGACTGTTTTCACGGCTAGTCACAAAATGGAAATATTGAATCCATTACTGCTATAGTCCAATTGGTCTGAAGCACTAGGCTGCACTTGGTCTAAGTCAGTTTCGTGTCTTGCGATTATTGCTAATGCAAGGCAGGAGTCGCAGACAATGTTGACCTGAACCTGATTTACTTGGTTTCTTGCATCATCAAATCATCTGAAACTCCTCGCTCCCTATCTTCATCGTCATAATCTCATCATTAATCCCCAGGATTCAACCGGATCTCTGCTGACCACTGTTGGCTTGAAGTCGTCGAAATCAGCAATCATAAGGACTCTGGGGGCACAAGTGAACGCCAAAGTTAAACCGGCAGAGTCTGAAATGGATATCAATAACGGACAAGAGCAGTTTTGGAACGAGGTCGAGAAGCAAAAGTTGGTCCAAGCTGAATTCTACGATTCGGCTGAGAACGTGATCAAATACTATCGCAACCGCTGGATTACGGACAGTTCTAACCAAGATCCAGACGATCCTTATGCGAACAAGAATACCGACAATAGCATGCACCAAACAGGTACAGCGAAGAAGACTGAAAAATCTCTATACAGCAAGCTGGCCACTAAAAGATTCAACGTCAACCACATTCAACCTGAGGAAGAACCACGTGACAGACGTTGGGCACGATCAAGGGCTGAAAAATCGCTGATTTCACCAGGCCCCGATACGACACGATATCAAAAGATGCTACGCAATCGACGCTCCGGAACTAAGCCAATAACAATCCCGATGGACAAAGATGGCTTCAAATCTCTCCGCAATTCGGTTTCAGCACCGTCGTTTTATGATTTGGACAAATTTTCGTCAAACTACGCCCCCAGAAATATGGAATTCGGCATAACCATCAAGAAAGACCAGAATACAAGCGATCCGAGCTCCGATTATTGCACAAATATAACAGCAGTCAGCAGAGCTAGCATTTTGGGTAATCTTGCAGAAACACCAGCACCCAGCGCGACGCATCAGCTGTTCGAGTTGAAGTCTGACGAATCTGGATTCAATTTCCATTTGAAATCGGAACCGCCTGCAACTCCTTGACCGGTTCCTGCAGGATAAGAACCTATGCAAAATAAATTCAGTCCAACAATAATAAAGAGTGGGTTGTAATTTTTATTAAGAAACGATTATTAGGAGGTGGTTACCTTACTTTTTTAAGGTGCTGCGTTCCATAGAGAAAGAGAGATTTGAGAAAATTGGGGAACGTAGGAAGAGCTGAGTTCTATCCATTTTCTGGAAGCTTAGATTGATGATTTTAAACAGCGCGAAAAACTATCGATACCACAGACCGTTCCCACCGAAAAACAGATGGTAACTATAGGAGAAAACTCCGTAGCAACTATTGTAATTTTCATCAATTTTATTTTTCTTAATTTCCTAATTAAAAGCTAAACTTATTGCCCTACCGTACAGCTGGAGAGAGTGTTTGACGACCATTCCAATGAGTATAGAACGATTTTTATAGCTCCAAGAACTCTCGAGTTATACCCTCAGGTCAAATTTCTGAAAATCTCCCAAATTCGGCACAAAAGCTGCGATAACTCGAGAACCAATAAAGCTATCGACCCGGCAATGGTCTCATTCGATTCAGCGTCCAAAAATCTATATAATTTGATACCACGTACACATTTTTCTGAAAAACCTTGGAAAATATGAATTTTCTCCCCCTCAAAACCCCCCAAAAATACCCTTAAAATTGAGCTAGCAAGTTGGTTCAAGAATTGGGCCGTCGTAGGACCGAGATTGATTTTTGGTGAAAATTTCAAATTTTTAGCTCTTACAGTTTGGCCGGAAAACTGCTAACGGCGGGCGGACAGAATTTTTTATATTGGATATTCGGATTCTACATGCCTTGAAACGTAAAACATCAAATTTTGAGGGGAGGTTAGAAATTTTTTTTCTTGGGCGATTACAATGGTTTATTATATATAATAAACCAAAAACCTATCATAATAGCAATTTATCTACTCTGTTCAAACTTCACCATAATAATATCGAAACTCTTGAGAAGAATAATTCCGCAATATTCCTTGAAAATACCGAGTAAAAATGCTCTATTTATATTTGAGCCTGAGGAAGTATCGATCGCGATACCGTACAATCGGAAAATCCTATCCGGCGTCCGCTCGACTCCTTATTCATTGGCATAGGCAACGCCAGCAACTGCAGCTATGTATTGCGGGTACGGCTGTATTTCATATGAAGGCGCACGTACGATTTATTTCCCTCCGCTGACCGAGCGTTTCGGTCGAATTTTCGGGACAACGTGGATCCTCTTGAATAACTATAAGACTTTTAGAAATGTGTAATTCTCGTTTTTTATTAATTATTTGGTGGCTAGAGGTAGAAAAACCTATTATAATAGAAATTTTTCTACTCTGTTCAAACTTCACCATAATAATATCGAAACACTTTAGAAGAATAATTCCGCTATATTTCTTGAAAATACCGAGTAATAATGCTCGATTTATATTTGAGACTGAAGAAGTATCGATAGCGATACCGTACAATCGGAAAATCCTATCCGGCGTCCGATCGACGCCTTAATCATCGGCATAGGCAACGCCTGCAACTGCAGCTATGTATTGCGGGTACTGCTGTATTTCGTATGAAGGCGCACGTAACGATTTATTTCCCTCCGGTGACCCAGCGTTTCGGTCGAATTTAATTTATTGGACAACGTGGATCCTCTTGAATATTTTAAAGGCTTTTAGAAATTTGTAATTGTGGGTTTTTATTAATTATTTGGTGGCTAGAGGCAGAAAAAACCAATCACATGTAATTGTAATTTTTCTACAATTAGTTTCTTCGTTATAATTTCTTTTTTTTTCATAGATCAGTTGTTCGGTATTTAGCATATTTTTTGAAGCTTTGATGATCCTCAATTTTTCCTTTCATTGTTACTTGGTGGCTAGAGACAGAAAAAAAAAACTATCATATTAGCAATTTTTCTACAGTTAGTTTCTTCGTTATATTATACTTTCTTTTCATACATTCAGTTGTTCGGTATTTGGCATATTTTTTTAACCTTTAATGATCCTAAATTTTGGTTTATTATTCAATAATTAACCATTGTAATCGCCCTAGAAAATTTTTTTTATAACCCCCCCCCCCTGAAATTTGATGTTTTACGTTTCAAGGCATGTAGAATCTTAATATCCAATACAAAAAATTATGTCTGTCCGCCGTACGCCGTCAAAATTTAGTTTTTAATTAGGAAAATAAGAAAAATAAAATTGATTAAAATTACAATAGTTCCCGTGGGTTGTGTGGTGGAGGTCATTTATACACCTTGATTAAGAATCACTCTTGCCCTTATCAGTCAAGCCTTTATCGTTATCGATAATGCGACTTTCGCTTACACCGTGGACAGTGACAGTACTCGATAACAATTTGTTTCTTGACATTTGTCGCGTTGAAATTCTTTTCCAATTCTTTCAGTCAATAGTTATTCGCTCTCGGACTTGAATTAGATAAAGTTTTATTTCAAGTGAGGCTCGATGGCAGCGCCGAACGTAAGTATTTGACTTTCGATCAACCATAGTTCTCTATTATGGCATAGTATTTGGTGTAATTGTATGTTTACGTTTATATCCGCGGTAAAGGGGCCAAATTTCAGCCCTCATTTTGCTTACCTCGAAACTACAAAAATTCTTCGATGATTAAAAACAATTTCAGATAATTTAATTCCAGTATAAGTGGGTTTGAACTAATTAGTATAGTCAATTGCTTTTCCACAGAAATCAATACACAAACCGTTGGAGACAATGACCATAAAGATCAATGATAGATCTGTTCCCGCTCTGGTGAGTATATCGGTTGGAATATACTTGAAATTTTCTCGTTGAGTGTTCGATTGTCACTTTTTGCATAATCTTTCCCCAGAGTTCGTACTTGGCTCAAGCGAGGCCGTTGGTTGCCTATTCTGCACCGCCGAAACCCAATAGAAACGGCCAATTTGTGATGGGCGTCAAAGATAGCTGGTTACACAATATGGAAGTGTACCAGGGAAACCTCGAATGGCTCCTTGGTCTCAGTCATCAAGAGTAATTTTTAAAAATGTGTTACCCTTTGAACTATCTTTAGCGCCTAAGTGCTGTGAGCAGAACTTTCTCTCTTGTAGATTATATTGTATCACAGCGCATTCACTAAGACAAGCTCATAACTATCTCAACCTACGGAATGCAAAGATAGCGACTTTTTTCTGTTTTCTTTGCAGATTCTGGTCCCAAATCGTGTACGGTTCGGGCACCTGGGATTCAGTAATTTCCTTCTTGCAAGAGGGTTATCCGTTTTATTCAATAGATCGTCTCCCGGACGACAAACAAATAACTCAGGTTTATTCGCAGATTTACAACTTGATTTTCAGCGTACTCAAACGTGCAATGACTCGCAAGGAAAGCGAGGTGAGTTGCAATTAATATCTGATGACAGTTAATTTTTATTGATCAATGCATATTGACAGTGGCTGATTGGAAATCTTATATCACATTTCAGGCGAACTATATCGGCAAGAAATACGGCAGCTTATTATACAATTACACTATTATATCGGTCCCAATGATGATCGACATTTGCGCCATGTATGGTCACGGTTTTCGAAAAGAAGTGTCCGAAATGATCGCAAGCGTGTTCATGGCGCAGCCTCTTTATGCAAAAGATTTGGAGAGCAGCATTCAAACCATTAAAACGGTGAATATTTTGTTAAAATTATTGAAAAAATGGATGCATTGTATTATTTGTGAAAATCAGTTTGGAAAGAGAATAGTGTCATTTCTATGACACTTAAAATGCGTCATCTAGGCCCATGTTGCTTCCAATATCTCTGGGTTATCTCCTGACCATAGTGTTACTGTTAAACAGCTCTAGGTAGGTATCTGAACAGACCCACTCCAGTTATTGCAATATAATGTGCCCTGGGCCTACCTTTTTGATATTTTCATTACTTATAATTTGCCATACTCGAATATTTGCTTTTCTCGGATCCCAAATCATGCTCTAGTTCATCTTGGCTGTGTTCCAGGCGTTTTCTTTGGTACAAGAGAAATTTACCGGTCTTCCGATTGTGGCCGGTGAAGTCACAAAACTCTCAGAAGCGCCACCTTTAGCCAAACGCCTGTCCATCCTTGAACTTCAAGATGTCGTATATTATATCCTTGACATTGCCGCGAGTCTTGCGACTTTTGTCGAAATCTTCGAAGCGGCTGCTTTAGTGTTGCACAATCACAAATTTGAAGTGTAGTATGTAGATTTTGTAATATTCAAATCCTGAATGTGTGATATTTTAGTGATGGAAAGTAAAGAGTAGTACCTCTTTTTTTGGAAAACGTAATGAGTGTGATTTTATGTTGCAGCATAGCAAGCTTGTACGAATATGCAATTCCGTCTGCTGTCCAGCAGGTTCAAGCTTGCAGCGATAATAATGAAACCGTCTATTTATATTTCACCTTAATGTTTAAATTGAACAACGCCAGATTTTTCTTCATAAAATTGTTCCGACATTGCATTCAGGCTTCGCTCAGCTCAATGTTTTCCAAACAGTGAGTCCTTCTTTATCTTGTTTTTGCTGTGTGGTTATAACATAGGAAATAATAATACGTCATGGCTGTTTCATTATTCTGTCAAGAGCTCTAGCCTCCATTTGCCTTAGAAGAGATTATTAGTGGGTAGATCATACAGAACATTATGCAAATTAGTTATTGAGATGATATAGGCTCTATTCTCATTTCTTTTGTATCTGAGATAGCTGCAGTTGCCTCGCTTAATTTTCTTCTTCAATTTTTAGGTCTGAAATCCCTGAAACCCAAGCGTACCTCGACGTTATGACCGAATGCCTCGGATGTACCATTTTCATGAAAGACTATCACGCAAAGTACCCGATTGATCATGATCTTGACATCATCGCGTCCAACTGTCCAAACTTGTATCCTTTTCAATACTTGTAAGACTTCTTGAACCACTAGAGCATTATAGCCTTGAAAATTTCTCTTCTGCCAGAAAATTTATCCTGCTACATTCCTTACATATTTATCAAGTGATTATATAAAATACAATTTCCTCCTCGAGTCGCTGACCGCTTGTTTAGATAAGCCATCAAATTCCGGTGACAGCTCTAGCCGAGGTCAAGCTCACACCAAACCAATTAATACCGATATTTCTTCTGCTTCTCACGCTCCTGTAAGAATTATTCGTTATCTAAATAATATACTAAATAGGACATTTGAAGAGTATAATATTCCCCATATTATAGAAAACAGCATGGAGAAACAAAAGCTTGTTGGAGTTTCTAGCAGTTGCAGGATTACTTCTATTAATTCCATACTAAAGTTTGTATATACAAAAAAAGAAACGCTCTGTCTCTCACTCCGTACAATAATTCGTTGCATTTATTACACTATTTGCAGGCCCAGTCAGCAAGCCCCGAGCAAATCATACCCTCTTCAGGTCAAGATGATACATCTAACAAAATATTCGAAGTCAAAGACTGCCTACCTCACCTTGGCGACGGTTTTATTTTGGTAAGAATTCATGAGATGCTCTCCAATCACGAGGAAATGCTGGTGTATGCTCAGAACACTCTAGTCCTATTTACTGAAGGCGCATGTAGAGAGGTGAAGACATTTTGTAGGGCTATCTGTAGAACAAGCCCTAAACTAACTCCAACCAGTGAAAAGTATTTTTTTGTCAAGACTACGCAAGGCCAAAAAATTAACTATTGGGTAAGATTCGAACCATACTATTTTCGCATCAATGTTGATGTTGATTTTACTTGGCTACAAAACCGAAGCATATGTTTAATTTTAACTCAATCATTTGTTGGCGCATTGGGCTCTCTTGCCACGTTGGGCTTGATTTGAGCACAATGGTTTGTTCTAACGAATTGTCAGTATTAAATATACTAATACAAAAAATCTATAATCTGGTTTTAAGTCAAGGGATACTTTCAAACTTGTCAAACAGTTTTTTTCTTCAAAATACACTTAAATTTTGGTTACGTAGCTACCAAAGCAAATTTTTCTACCTCGATAATTATGACAACTCAATAACTTAACAAGGGTGGCGCAATCTCTGTAATCGAGCCGCACAGTACAAAAAAAAAAAAAAAAAAAAAAAAAAAAAAAAAATCCAATGAAGGAGAAACCACTTAAGTGCACGTTTTCTTTTAAAAATTTTTTTCTTTGTTTCAGAAATGTTTAGAGCACTTCAACATGTCATCTAGCGCTGCTATTGATGCAATTCTGGAGGGAACTCTTCCTGAGAGTTTGAAGAAACTCGATACCGACCTTCCTTACATTCCCGCTGAAGAAGTGAGTTATTTTTTGTTCAAGGAGTGCAGATAATACATGAATTATATTAAAGGATTTACGACTTTTTTAATCGGCAGGAGCATACATCTATCGGCCGAGTTTACAATGCCCATGAGTATGATGAAATGTGTCAGGATCTTTCGAAGCAATTCACTGCCCACAAGGGGAAGAGGTACGTTGGAGGTTTGAAAAACAACATTGAAACCAGTATTTCATTATTGTCGGTTTTGATAATGTTTTCTCCCCTGTAGGCTCGGTCAGGAAAGGGATTTGATGGATATGATTAACGACAAAACCTTTCATAAAGAGTGCGAATCGAGATTCGCTCAATTGGGGATCATCGAAAGCCTGGATGATGACGAGTATGACGATACGTACGACAATTGCGAACCGCCCGTTCCTGAGGTTGACGAACCCGACCGGTGAGTTTTTACTTTCGCAATGAAGACATTTCTAGAAGCTTTAAATCATAAAAGTTATTTGATGATTTAATTGGGAAAACGTATTGCAGAAAATTCGTCGTCCCTCGAGTGCTTCAACAGGGCCGAAGGGAAAAGGAGGATTCCGAATCGGACACAGAGTCGGAAGGGGAAGAGGAAAATGGGGAAACCAATCAGCCGGGAGGCTTTCAGAATTTCTGCGAGAATCCAGAAGATGTTCGAGCCCGTTACCAACAAAAGCGTTTGGCTAGCATAAAACGACCGATTCCACCAGCCAAAAAAGATGTCGTGGGTGCGTATATGCTTTCAGGCTGTCAAACTCATTTGTAAAATGAGAAATCTCAGTGTTTTTTTTTCTACACATTATCCAAAATGACGTCCTAGCTTAAATTGCCTTTAAATTTGATTACCATTGTTTGCTTCTAGGTAATGCTAAAGGTCAAGGACAAGAGAAGGACGTTCTTCGAAACCGGCAGCAGAAAACAGTTCACAAAAATGCCAATAGGAAGAAAGCTGCGGCTTACAAAAAATCCAAAGGAATGTTGTGAACCCTCAGAGTTATCGCTTATCATTTTGAATTACTATCACCCTTAGTTTTTCTACAATTTTTGAACGAGTGATTGAAATAAGTGTGCCATGAATTTAGAATTTTTCAATCCATTTTCATGGTAGCAGTTCTGCAAAAACAATATTTGTATCAACGGGATTTTCCCATTTTTACAAAGTTCGCCCAAGTTTATTCAGGGTATCAAGTCAATGGAAGCTGTTAGCACGTTTTCATTTTACTAATCTCAACATTGAAAATTCCGTAAGGGCAAAACAATTACAATAAAACACGCTTTTGAAATTTTCACATGTTTCCAATTCATTCACAATTTACATTGAAACTAGAAATAAGTTTCCCTCGCGGTCCAAAATGTGCAGAAAACGTAGCGGTTAACGCTAACCTAATTTTTTCACCAACATGTTTCCAGTGAGATTCGATCTTGATCAACACAGCGCTTTGCTGTAACGGCAAGCGACGTCGTCCCAGTTGACAACTTCGAAGATTTTCTTAGTATACTCGGCTCTGGCGTTTTTGTACTGCAGATAGTAGGCATGTTCCCAGACGTCAATGCCAAGGAGAGGAACCAATCCTAGAATAGAGAAGTTGTAGTAAAAAAAATTGGCAGATTATTTAACGATTGCGATAATTCCTTCGATCTAAGTCAACTTACCAGTAGTGGCTTCGAGGGGATCTTGGTTAGCGCAGGTAGCGAGCTGAAGACGCTTCGTTTCCTTGTTCAAACCCAACCAGCCCCAACCGGAGCCTTGAATTCCATTGGACATGGCCATCATTTTGTTTTTCAAATTGTCAAGGCCTCCAAATTCCGTACAAATAGCGTTGAGAAGGTCACCTTCGGAATTAGGGAATCCAATGAACTGGTTAGGTAAGAAGATCCCAATGGAATTGGGGCTTAATTTTTATATATTTATATTTTAAAAAACAACAACTTTATTTGTCTTTAATGATCAATAAAAATATACCTAGGTATATGTATTTTTATTATAGATTTTTATCCAAACATTTATTTAATTTTTGAATGTATTAATTTGAATTTCAAATAATAATGAAATTAAATACAATAAATTTTATAATTAAATAATTTAAATTTATTTTAGTCTTAAAACTTTCATTATAAAAAATTATCTTTAATCATCAATTTAAAAAAAATTTATCTTTATTTAATTATCAATTGATGTTGACATATCTATCCAATTGCAAAACGTCAAATCTACGATAAACGAAGATTCTCATCAAAATGTGGGGTTTATGAAAAGCTAAAACAACAATAAATTGTAATTGCACTCACCACTCGGTTCCCCGCCTTTGGGCGACAGATTCTCCCAGAAAATCGAATGATTCAAATGGCCGCCTCCGTTGAATTTCAAAGCAGGCTGGAGTGCTATAACAGCACTAATGTCTCCTAGAATGGGCGACAATGGTGATAAAAATTCTTGAGAAAAAGTTGCGTAATATATTTTTTTTCAATCGAACAATTAGAATCCATCCAACCTTTTCCAATAGCTTCCTTCAGTTTGGCTTCGGCGGCGTTTAAATTGGCAACATAGGTAGCATGATGCTTCTGGTGGTGGAGCTGCATGATTTCGCATTTAATTATTGGTTCTAGAGCGTCAGATTCATACGGCAGCGGTGGAAGTTTGTGTTCGTATCGTGCCGAGTAAGCGATCCTGGAATCGGAGGAGCCAAGAATAAATTTTCGAGACCGATGACATAAGAGAGTTTCAGAGTTTTTCTGTGATAGAGATACGACCAATCAATATTAATTTTTTTCGGAGCCAACGTGTAGTAGAGTAAAGGCATTGTAGATTTTTTTCAACACAAGAAAGAAGGAACTAACCAAATGACAAAACGATGATTCGATTGCTAAAATACTCACCTCGGTACAGAGTGAAGAACTCTCTTTATTCCCAACATTTTCCACAATGATAAGACTTCAAGTGACACAAGCCGAAAAGTTTCCAACGATCGCAAAGATAATTCACTATCAGAATTCAGTATCACATGGTAATGCGTTATCAATATAGTATCACTACCTCCATTTGAATCGATCTGCCACCCTTGTATCGATAGTCGATCACGATTAATCGATGTTAGCAAAATACTTCATAGAACTAGACGTTGTCTTTGCTTCGTGAAAATTTCGTTATAGGCTCCAATTTTTCGTGATGCAGTACTTAGTTGTTAGCGGCTTTACAAACTGTATTTAGCGAATGAAAGAATACTAAATGATGGGTAATATTGCCGGGTTGGGAATATCGAATAAAGTGCCAACTATCGATAGTTGTATCGATATTTTTAGAATTGAAGTTCCTGCTAAAATTGTATTTAGATGGCAGAACCGCGGCTTTCTCGGAAGCTCTCTGTTGGTGAAAGTTCTAACTAAATTCCGGTCGCGCGCTCCTTTCGACTATCAACGTTCTTTTGTTTACTTTTTACTTCGTGTTCTCCCTTCTGAGGTTCAGCTGTTCAGCTTGTGACGTTGCGACATTTAGAAACTTTTTGTTCACGTAGTTTATTTTATTCAAACGTTCGTTGGCAATGATCGATCACAGAACACTCCTTGATCATAATCTGTGACTGGTTTGATCTTGTGGTTGGAAAACTGCAAGAAAATTTATTATGTGTTAGCGATTCGCCGAGTTGACAAGTTACTGTAAAGAAAATTATGGAAACTCCTCCCGAAAAATATTTGTCCGTGTTGAAAAAGTATTTCGGCTTCAACGAATTTCGCCCGATGCAATGGAAAATTATCAACTCCGTGCTAAACGTAAGATTTAATATTATATCTACGTCTTAAATTCTAAAATTCTCATTTGTCGACGAATGAGAGGAAAAAATTAACTATTCGGCTGGCATATGATTTTTTTTTACATACCCGTAAGTAATGCTTTCACAAATAATTTGACAATATACGCAGGAAAAAAAGGACAACTGCGTCGTCATGGCGACGGGCTACGGAAAAAGCTTGTGCTACCAGTTTCCTCCGGTTTTCTGCCAGGGTGTCGCTATCGTCGTGTCACCGCTTATTTCCCTGATGCAGGATCAAGTTCTAGCTCTAAACGTGAGTCGTTTCTCAAAATCAGTGTGTTCTACCTATTTCATCATGTACTGGAAGCACTTTGTGTGATCTACAGCGTTTATCTGTGTGAATGCTATGGCACAAATCATCCTGTAATTTCACTCAACTGCGGTCAACTAAAGATCTTCAATTTTCTGTTTTTTTTTCTTTATAAATATTTTTTTTTTTAATCTCAAACCCGCTGACACTAATTTTCCAAAGTTTGAAACGATTATTCATCAATTCACTTTAATATTCAGACGTGAAAAATGATTCTCTTCTTGGCCCCAGGTGAAAAATATTCCAGCCACGCTAATGGGCTCAGCGCAAAGAGACAAAACTTCGGCGGTTGCGGATTTGCAGTCGGGAAAATACCGGCTGGTATATGTGACGCCTGAATGGTGCTCATCTGACATTGCTATCCAAGTATTGCAGGAAATGTCGTCCAGCAAAACTGTCAAGCTCACTTTGGTGGCTATTGATGAGGCCCATTGCGTCAGCCAATGGGGAATGGATTTTCGCAAGTCGTACAGGTCGCTATTTGGTTGATTTATTTGTTGCTAGAAATATCCCTACATATTTGATCTAAAGAATTATCTGTTCAGTTTTGCCACGATTGGTTCGATCGGTGCATGAATGCAAACACGCTACAAGTTCAACTGTAATTCTTCTAACCCCATAGCTACGCAAAGAAAAAACCTAATAATTATCCGAATTTTTACTTTCAGTTGCTCCCTAGAATACTGACCTAGGACATGAGAGAGGCCAAGTTGGTATTTCTTATTTACTTGAATTCAAATTCCTCCTTATGCTTCATTTCAGACGTCTCGGTGAACTCAAATCGTTACTGCCGGGTGTGCCATTTATGGCGCTGACAGCGACAGCAACTCGTACTGTGCAAAAGGATATTTGCGACTCGTTACATTTAAAGTAAGAGTTGTGAATTTTTCATAAAAAATCAATACTCTTTTCATGGTTAATCTGTATATGGTTTGACCCGCACTATCATAATGATTAACGATTTTTATCGAAAAGTTTGTCCATTTTGTAATATAAAAACGTATCATCTGTGATTCCAGCTGCCCGCACATATATTGCACGAGCTTTGACCGGCCTAATTTATACTTGTCTTGTTTGATCAAAGGGACATCGATTATCGACGATATCAAATCACTTTTCGAATCGCAAAACAATACTTTACCAGAACTGGAGAAAGGCTCGTGTATTATTTATTGTCCGACGAAAAAGAAAGTCAACGAAGTCGCCACATGTTTGACAAGTAAAATTGTATTAAGTGTAAAAATGACAAGAACAGAAACTTCTAACGACGTTTTGTATATATGAAATTAACATTGTTACAGGCAATGGTTATAAATGCGAAATGTACCACGCAGATCTGAGTTTAACAGTAAGAGAACGAGTGCATAAAGATTTCGTCTGCGATAAGCTTCAAATCGTCGTTGCCACTGTTGCCTTTGGGATGGGAATCGATAAGCCGGGTAAGACTAGCACAATAACTTTCATGCATTTGATGCTGCTTGATTTGCAATTGTTGAAAGTTTTATTTCTGTTCTAGACGTGCGCTGCATTATTCACTACGGTGCTCCTCTTGATATCGAAACGTATTACCAAGAGATCGGCCGCGCTGGGAGAGATGGCCTTCAGGCGCATTGCCATGTATTTTACCAGCAAAGCGATTTCGCCCTGTCCAAGTAAGCCCCTTCGTATTTCCTGCGAATGAAGAGGAGTTTTTTCACCATGAAACTAGTTGATGGCTTTTCCCTCCGAATAGCTTGCCCCGTTCTTGACACTTTCAGGCATTTCCTGTCAACGTTAGACGGCAAATATAGGAACTACAAAGAGAGCATGACGCGAGTCATAGAGCGCTACCTTCAAACGTCGGATTGCCGGAGAAAAATAATTCTGTCACACTTCGACCCGAGCGTAGAAATTCAAGGCAATCAAAACTGCTGCGACAACTGCCGGTAAGTAACTCCAGGGGAAAGAGCGTTTACATAGTGAAATCCTAGAATTTTGAGGTGGCAGCTTTTCTATTCTCTGTAATGATCATTGACGTTCAGCAATATTCATTTTATTGAGCTTGTTTTGACGTTAACTTCGCCCGTAATATTGTATTTTTATTTTTGCAGTTTAAAAAAGCAAACGGCACATTTACCTTCAACTTCCGACTACGATCTGACCGAAGATGCTCTCGTTTTGTTGAAGGCTGTTAAATTATTGGGAGGGTTTTACGGTCTGCAAGTGCCAATATATTTGCTTAGAGGGTCGACAAACAAAAAGCTACCTTCCAAACATCATGAGTCTGAATTATTTGGCATAGGTTACGACAAACCTGAGGAATATTGGAAACTTTTAGGTGCGTATATTCCAAGTATTGTCAAAAGAAAAGTTGGCGGTATTTTCCTAGAAATGACAAAAATTAATTTTATTTTAAGAAAACTGTTATTTCTATTTATTATCTCTACTCTGAAATTTCAGGTGGGCTTCTTCTGAGGGAGTTTTTATTAGAAGATAAATTCGTCAATAGAAATGGCAGCTATGGAAGTTTTCCAATAAAAACCGTTCAGATTTCTCGATCGGGACTAGATTTTATCAACAAGTAAATAATGAGTTTATATTTTGTTTAATTACGGCGTATTTTATTGATTGTTCAAAGGGATAAATTTGTTACAGTGAGTCCTACCGTAAAGCGTTCACGTTGAAATCAACCCCGGAGATGCAATCCCATATTATCAAAATTTCAAGGGCGAAGTAAGTTGAAAATTCTCTCTGCTTGTTTTGTTTGTTGTTTGCTGCATGTTTTTTTCTTCAATTTTTTGTCGAACTTTTTTTCATTGAATTTTTTTCAAATTTCAAGTCCTGTTCGACCGGGTGATTGGCTCAGTGCTCAGAGAGTGACCGATGGAGTCGACGGAGCTCATCAAATCACAATTGAAGTAACAAATTTTATATTAGTGCCACTATTTTTAATCACGATTTAAAACTAAATTGAGCCATTTAAGAAAATTAAAATTGACCGTACAAATGATAATTAATTATTGCCTCGAATTTTGAGTTAAGAAAACTTGGGAGAAAAAATGTATATGCTCCAATCGTCCTGAGAAGTAGTTAGCAAATACCTTCAGAATAATGGGGAAAATGGTATAAACGTTTTTCAAAATTATTTTAGTTACGAAAAATTGCAATTTCCTTTATTGGCCTTCGATGGCCACCGGCCAAGTTCAGGATGAGGTACTCAAAATCAAGCGTAATCAGGCGAATAAAATATTCATACGTTTGTTTGATAGAATCACTCTCCTAATTGACAGATGAGGAAAAAATGAGGTTCTTAGAAAACGTACTATTGGCCTTCAAAGGCCTGCGCGCTTTTTGGAGCATTTCAAGCGTTCTCATAAAATATGTTGGAAATCAGAAAATAATTCCCAAGGCGGTAATGGCACAAATACTGAGTGAAAACCTTTTTTGAACATAGCCAAAGTCGGGCGCTCCTTAGTAGCCACACTGTTGTTGAAAAACTTATAAAAATATTCAGATACTCATCGAAATCGCACCAAACTAAGAGTGAGTTCTCCTAATTGAAACTCACCTTTTTTTTTTTTTTTTTTTTTTTGTTGATTTGTAACGTCTCGATTTCCAGGAAGTTTATTTCGAAGCTTTGATAAAATTTCGGGCCAAAGTCGCCGCCGAATTGGACTGCATGCCCTACATGATATTTGACAATCACACGCTCCACTTGCTGACAAAGAATCCGCCTGAAACCATTGCCGATCTATCCAAAGGTGAGCATATCGGGTGCCGATTCTAAATTGCAACAGCATATTTATTGTCCGGCTCAGTGAATTCCAATCTCTACTGTGCCCATGGCAGTGTTGATAATTTTTTTCTTATTCTAGTTGACGGTGTTACCGAGGCGAAAATAGAAAAATTTGGCGCCGCTTGTTTGAAATGCCTGGAAATGGTTAAGAAAAACTATTCGAAAATATCAAGCAGGCAAGTTTCTCTATTGGATCATTCTAGCTTTCGCTGGAATACAATCTAATTGTATCACACATTTTGTACGCCTTTCTTCTTGGAAAAATAATCCGACGTATGTTTCAGCCTTCAATCTGCTAAGAATAATACGAAGCAATTCTCCAAAGCGAAGAAAGTCATCAAGTGAGTCAAATTTTTATAACCTAGCTTCAATGCCCGTTGTGATACATGCTGCGAGTGCTAGAGTAATAATTTTATATTCCAAACAGGAACCATCATTGACCTGGAACTAAAGCATGGTTCACAGGCCTCCGTCAAATGCCAATCTATAGACAATAGTCTAATTGGACAAATTTATAGAAATTGATACCAAACACACCTTTTTCTGATAAACCTTGGAAAATACGAATTTTCTCCCCCTCAAAACCCCCAAAAATAACCTCAAAATTGAGGTAGCGATTTGGCTAAAGAATTGATCGACATCAAATTTTTAGGGGGTTAGAAATTTTTTTCTTGGGCGATTATAATGGTTTATTATAATAAACCATAATTAATAAAACTCCATTATCCAGTAAGTTTCCTTTCTCAACTATAAATGTTGTGCATCGATATTTACAGTTACGACTCTGAAGGTGAAGCAGACGAGGACCGAAATTCCGTCGAACCTGCGAAAGAATCAAGTGATTGGCAAGACGAAGACATATTTCAAAATCTTGCCGATGACAAGGAGCTTATTTTTGAGTCTGATCAACCCTCGCCAGGTACCTCGAAGAGCCCACCGGCAAAAAAATCAAAAACTAGCGACGCATCAGTTAAAAATTACGAACCCACTTCGCCAGCAGCTCTAGCAAGTACAATTGTCGAAAAGAATGACCTGAAGAAGAAAAAATTTGCAAAAAAGTTCCAACTGTGAGTGCTGAAAAATAGGACGCTTCTGTAAAAACGGTTTATTCGATCAGTCTGTTATAATTACATTGGTCTTGATCTCTGAGTTGGAAACAAAATTCTCGCATAGTGGCTCTTAATGGTTATAATAATTGTACTCAAAACATCGAAACAGTTCTCATCGCTGACGTCTGTAAAATCGTTAGCAATGATTTCCAATTTCAGTTCAAATTATGCACTGTCGGTGATCGCATACAATTATCGCTAAAATGGAAGATTTCTATAAGGATTTTCTTATTTTTTCAGTATCAAAAGTGATAACTTCAGTATCAAAAGTGATGACTTCATAGGAATGCAATGCATAAAAATATCTTTTTTGCGCATTTTGGGATTGAACTTAAAAATATCATCACCATGCAAAAATAATTTGCAACAGAATAAGGGCTTAAATTTCTAATTAAATGGTGTTATCCATGACTTTAGTTTGCGACCAGAATCAAAACACATGTAACTAGAGTAGTAAGCTCAGCATTTCTTCTAATAACAAGGAAACGACCGGTCTTTGAGGGATATTGTGCTTAATTAAGCCAAATATATGCCCTACGATTTCATCGCACGTTTGTCTTCTCGGTAATTTGGCTAAAAACTAAACGACAAATTTTTTGGCCAAATTTGGGAAGTTTCAAAGTGCACTATTTTATGACATATTAGACCTACGGGCCTGCAATTGGGCTTAAACTGTATTGTAATTTTATGAGGTATGTACAGGAGGTTCAATATCACAAGAGTATTGCTCATATCCTTATAAAACTAATTTTAGATTATTGTGCCCAAATTTGCAGTACATTTATGAAAATGTTTCTCAAACGGAATGCATCTGCGTCAAGTCCACTAGGTCACATGTCGTTCGCATCGACAAAGAAAACGCGGTCCTGTGAATGGCAAGTCTCAGTCGTATAATCGGCAAAAGGCCTAATTTCGAGAAAATCACAATTTCGTACAACAATCAAGACTTGGACAATTGGCGAGCATTTCTTGGCTGGCTACTTTATTCTCTTTGGGCCGATTTTCGTCTGATTTTTCCGGCTTCCGTCGAATGTAACGAATGAGATAATAGAAGGTTATAGCTGTCAGCAAAAGCGTCCCCCATCTCAAAGCGACTTGCATCCGTTTCACAGTGAACGTCGCGTGGTAAATCACACGGAAAAGCGTGTCTGGCATTTTTCCCGCCGACTGCAAAAAAAAAAAAACTTTTTTTAATGGTGGCTGATTTAAATGCCGTCAGACCTATAGAACGGCGGTTCTTACCACTTCCAGCCAAGCGACCGGGAGTATCATTCCGTTGGGGAACTCCTTCAAAAAGCCTTCGTAGCCTCTCGATTTCCTAACTTGGATGTTCATCTGAATTCGAGACACTGTGTCCACTGTGAAGCCAAGCATCTGAAAAGAAGGGAAAACCATATCACTTATCCAAGAGGTTTATCAGTAATATAGTTATAACAGTTATGTTTGTTTTGTAACCGAATTTAAGTTAGTCTTTGCTTTCCTTTCCAATTAAATTTGTATTTTGTTTTTATCAATTTTATTAGTTTTTTTGAAAAAGGAACTTATCATGCAGTTTAGCACATTCGCCGTATTCAAAAGCAGAAATTTCTGCACCCGCGGGATGATATGTGCAAGCGGAAAACAAAAACTGTCGGCCGACAATTTCATCGCCTCTTCCGCCGTCAATGTTTGAAGTGACTATGTCCTCTCTTGCTTTGTATAAGCAATTTTTGGGTTTCATCCAAATTTCCCTTTCGCGGAAACGTTTCATGTTATTTTTAGTAAAATAAAAATCTATAGAGAGATATCCATAATTTTAACTACTCATAAAATAAATAAAATATAATCTATTCATGGAGTGATTTATTTTATTTAATCTATAGAAAGGTGGATATTTATAAAACATATTCATCTGTAGTATTCATTTTACCCTAAATTCTAACCCCCATAAAACAAAGTTGACAATTGATTTTTGATTGTTTTTACTATCATTCCACACCACATTATTATTGGAAAAAAGGACCAAGTTTGATCATTGTTTTAGAGTGGTGTCAGAGCTGCTTACTCTTTGTATGTCAATGTGAAAGCTGTGCTTCTCTGGATCAGGATGGAGACCTTCGAACGGAGACGTTAATACCGGGTCGCCGTGTAAAAAGTGCGGGAACGACATGAGCAGCGGAGCCCCTGGGAAAATGTTAGCTCCAGTTGAATCACTTTAGTACAATGAAGAAGAAATGAAATGAACTATATGGCACCATCTCTTACCACCGTGACAAGGTGATGTATCAAAGACTCCATCTGGTGGACAAGATGTATTGTTGAGACAATAACAGGTCCCCTCCGATTGGAACATTTGCTCAGCCGGTATAAATCGCATAGCTTTGACACCTTCCTGAAACTGTAAAAAATGTGGTGGCATGAGCGGGACTAGATTTATGCCTCTGCACCTTTGTAAACCCCTTCTGCGTGTACCAACCCTAGGTGGCATTTTTTGTAAGCGTTTTGCCTCTGTGGGGGAGGTGAAGAAAATTGCAGGAAGGCCCAAACGCCGTTCCGATAACGATAAGTGAATTTAAAATTGTTTCCAACGATGGGAAAAAATATTTGACAAGCGTGTTGTGTTCAATGGTAATTACTTAGAAGGTGACCAAAATTAGGTGTTAAAATATTGAATAATAAACGTTGTGGCTGTCCCTCCACTGCATTATTAAAAAGATCACCGGCAACGACGCGCGCCATAGCAACGGCTCATATGTTCAAGCGGATAAATCCGGATCTTTTGTTCTAGAACATTCTTCTCTAGGCCGCCGATTCTTTTCGAGATGTGTTCGCTGTTTTGACTATAACTTTTCATTTTTTCAAATCGATTGGAGTCAATTGTAAATATAACCAATTTCATTTGAAGTTATTAATTAGCTCTACACATCATTGCTAAATTGGTGAACCCGACTTCAAAATGAACTTCGAATTTTCGATTCGCGACTTCACATCGTAGTTCTACAGCTTTGGTGAGATCGTTCCCTAACTTAAGCTAGAACGTAATTCGTACGATGGATCCTGATCCAAGTGATTCGAATAATTCGGGAGCAGATGCCCAGGTCGCGAGAGTTTCCGTAAAACTTCCTCCCGTCTGGCGGAAAAATATCAATACTTGGTTCATTCAAATTGACGCGATTTTTCGAAAATCTGGTATCACCTCCGAATCTACCAGATACGATCATGTAGTCGCAGCTTTGGACTCAGATATCGCGGACATGATATCCGACTATCTGACCAAGCCTTCGCAATCATTTCCGTATAGCGAACTCCGAACCCGTCTCGTTGCAGAATTTTCCGAATCAGATGGATCAAGAATCAAAAAATTATTGACCGAGCTCGAACTAGGTGACAAAAAACCTTCCCAGCTCTTACGGGAAATGAGATCGTTAGCTAAATCCCAGGTTACTGACGAATTTTTGAAAACGATGTTTCTTCAACACCTTCCTGTGAACATTCGATCAATTTTAGCTCCGAGTTCTGATTCGCTAGATAAACAAGCTGAGATGGCAGATAAGATTTTAGAATATTCGCCGCAGCATTCCGTTCATGCAGTTAGTTGTCAACCGAATGCTAGAGTTTCGTCTCCGGATCGCATGGGTCGTCTCGAGGCGCAATTAGCCGAACTTACCATGTCGATCAACGAACTCAAGTCTCGATCTCGATCAAATTCCCGATTGAATTTTCCATTTCGATCGCGATCTCGTTCAGGCAAGCGTTTTAATTCACGTGGCTCCGCATCAAGTAAATTGTGCTGGTATCATTCCAATTTTTCGGATAGGGCTAAAAAATGCATTCCTCCGTGTGATTTTGCAACCAAGTCGGAAAACTAGAACCCCACTTCGTTGACGCGACGAGTTCCGAAGTGGCGGGTCAAAGTCGTCGCCTTTTCGTTTTCGATCGCCTGACCAACACTAAATATCTAGTTGACTGTGGATCTGACATTTCCGCCCTTCCTCCGTCAAAACTTGACAAGCCAAAAAAAACTGATCGCACTCTTTTCGCTGCGAATCATACTATCATCAACACCTATGGCGAAAAACTCGTTAATCTTGACCTAGGTCTCCGTCGCAGTTTTCGTTGGCCTTTCGTCATTGCCGATGTTTCCTCACCTATCCTTGGCGCTGATTTTCTTGAACATTTTGGACTGCTGGTTGATTTAAGGAACAAAAAGTTGATCGATTCTCGTACAAATATTTCGCAAACTGGTTCTGTACTTCCTTCGAACTTTGTTTCATCAGTTCTCTTAATTGATCCTACACACAGGTACGCCGATCTTCTAAAGAAATATCCGAACGTTTTGAAGGATAATCCGGCCTTTCAAGATCCTGATCCTGTTTTTTTCCACACCATTACTACTACCGGTCCACCAGTAACTGCCAAACCTCGCAGGTTGCCACCTGAAAAATTAGCGCAGGCTCAACTCGAGTTTCAACAAATGATTGATTTGGGTATTTGTAGACCGTCGAAAAGTTCGTGGGCAAGCCCTCTGCATCTTGTACCAAAAAAAGATGGTACTTGGAGGCCGTGCGGTGACTACCGCACTCTAAATTCCAGGACTGTTCCAGACAAGTATCCCATCCCTCATGTCCAAGATTTCAATAGCCAGCTTTTCGGAAAAACTATTTTCTCCAAAATTGACCTTGTGAAAGCATTTCATCACATTCCAGTTCACCCAGACGACATCCAAAAAACCGCTGTAACCACACCCTTTGGTTTGTTTGAGTTCCTTCGACTTCCGTTTGGTTTAAAAAACGCTGCTCAATCCTTCCAGAGATACCTACATTCCGTACTTCGACACTTACCGTTCGTTTATTCCTATATTGATGACATCTTGGTCGCATCGTCAAACGAGGAAGAACATAGTGTCCACCTCAATCAGCTTTTTGAATGTCTCAATCGCCATGGAATTTGTGTCAACCTTCAAAAATGCGAATTCAACGTTCCTGAAGTAGCATTTCTTGGATTCAAAATTTCAGCAGCAGGTATCGTTCCACTTCCGGACCGAGTCAAAGCAATATTAGACTTTCCGCAGCCAGAGACCATCGAAGGACTTCGAAAATTTTTGGGCTTGATTAATTTTTATCGTCGCTCTCTTCCGAACGCTGCGTTGAAACAGCAACCTCTTTATGACATGTGTGGTGAACCTAAACGCAAGGACAAACGTAAAGTAGAGTGGTCCATTGAAACGTCACGAATTTTCGAAACTGTCAAAAACGACGTCGCAAATGCTACCCTTCTCGCTCATCCTTCTCTTGACCTTCCTATCATACTTTCGGTAGATGCGTCAGATTTCGGCGTTGGTGCAGCACTTCAGCAACTTCGCGAAGACGTCCTGGAACCTCTAGGCTTCTTCTCTAAAAAACTTTCGGGTGCTGAACGTTCCTATTCTACGTACGACCGTGAACTTTTGGCCATGTATAAAGGTGTCAAATATTTCAAATATTTTCTCGAGGGTCGACAATTTTCAATCCATACCGACCATAAACCGTTGACTTACGCTTTCGAACAGAAACCAGAGAAAGCTTCACCTCGTCAGCTCAGGCATCTCGATTTTATAGGTCAATTCACGACTGACATTCGATACGTGCCCGGGTATCAGAATATTCCTGCTGATATGCTCTCTCGTATTGCAAGTATTTCTGTTCCGTCCTCGATTCCACTTCATGACCTTGCAGTTGCGCAAACCACCTGCAAAGAACTTGAGCATTTACGTTCGTCAGATTCGTCAAATTTCAAAACCATTCATCTCGAGAATGATCTTGAACTAACTTGCGATGACTCAAAGGGGAAATTACGACCTTTCGTACCCGATCATTTTCGGCGACCTATATTTGACGCGCTTCACTCGCTAGCTCATCCTGGCGTTAAGGCTTCAGTAGACCTAGTCAATTCTCGGTTTTGTTGGCCATCATTAAAACGCGATGTCGCTTTGTGGTCTAAAACATGCGTTGAATGTCAGCGATCGAAGGTTTGGCGTCACACTTCAAGCCCTGTGCAGACGTATTCTCCTGGTAATCGGCGATTTTCTCACTTGAATGTAGACATCGTCGGTCCACTTCCTTCGTCGCAAGGTTTCAAATACCTTTTGACTATCATCGACAGATATACCCGCTGGCCTGAAGCCATTCCTATTGCTGATATTTCTGCAGAAACGGTCGCGAATTCTTTTCTCCATTCCTGGATAGCTCGTTTTGGCATTCCCCAGCTTATCACCACTGACAGGGGCAAGCAGTTCGACTGTCAATTGTTTTCGACCTTGACGAAATTATTAGGTGTCGATCACGTAAAGACCACTGCGTATCATCCAGCCTCGAACGGAGCAATAGAGCGTTGGCATCGTTGCCTCAAGTCAGCCCTCAAGGCTCAGCTTTCAGACGATTGGGTAGCCAAATTGCCTTTAGTCATGCTTGGACTTCGTTCGTACTTAATTCCGGACTACGGCGTATCACCCGCAGAACTTGTCTATGGAGAACCTCTTCGGCTTCCAGCCGATTTCTTCATTGATGTTCCCTTGGATTCCAGCGTTCCTGATCTGCTCTACACACTCCATACTCATATTTCCAAACTTCGACCAGTCGAATTCAAGCATCATTCGTCGCGATCACCCTACGTTCATCCGGATTTGTCGTCTTGTTCGCATGTTTTCGTGCGACACGATGCGGTTAGGAAACCACTACAGCCTGTGTATGACGGTCCGTTTCGCGTTATCTCCCGATCAGAGAAATTTTTCTCCATCGCGACTCCAAGAGGCGAAAATTCTGTTTCAATTGATCGGCTGAAACCAGCTTTCCTGCTAACCAGCGATCTCCACGAGACTTCTCGAAAATCGGAACCCTGCGCAGACCCACAAGACACCACCACGGACTTGCCCAAATTACGTCAAGATTCACCTTCGTCTTCGACTACTCGTTCTGGACGTCGTGTTAGATTCCCGGACAGATACGTCGCAGAACTCCTACGTTAGCACTGGAGGGGGAGTGATGTGGCTGTCCCTCCACTGCATTATTAAAAAGATCACCGGCAACGACGCGCGCCATAGCAACGGCTCATATGTTCAAGCGGATAAATCCGGATCTTTTGTTCTAGAACATTCTTCTCTAGGCCGCCGATTCTTTTCGAGATGTGTTCGCTGTTTTGACTATAACTTTTCATTTTTTCAAATCGATTGGAGTCAATTGTAAATATAACCAATTTCATTTGAAGTTATTAATTAGCTCTACACATCATCGCTAAAACGTTTTCCAAGACATTCCGGTTACTTTTGGGTCCCCCTCATATTTCGTTCAGATAACTTGAATCTTATCCATATCAAGGTCTTATTTTAACAATATTCGTCCACCATTAGCCGCTTTTGAGCTTGTTCTCTAGGTTTTCTAGCTTTAAAAATTAACTACAAGTGTTGCTAGAGATAAGAGCTTGTTATCGACTAACTTCGACTTCTTTGTCAAATACGAACGGCATCCGACGGCACATGTCCTTGTGGAATAGATAAAGCGTTGCGTTTTCGTTGATCGTCCGCCTTGGGAAGAAAGCTCCATCGCTGCCATCTATTCGGTTACACTCTTCACCCGGCCAGGCGTACAATTCTGTTTCGCCGTTGACCTCAGTTACCACGCCGATCCGGTCAACGTCGTTTGTACCAGTTCGAACAGTGATCGAATCGTCCGTTTCTGTCGCTCTCTGGAAATCCGATTAGTATGAGTCGCACGACAAATTTAAATAATTCGCAATAGACCGTATATTCGGCAGGCTTAGCTAAATTTTGGCTTAGAATACTCACAGCGGTGAGAAGGCCGAATTTATCGAAAGGCACTTCTGCTTGCAGCAGTTTCGCCAACTTGAGCCCAAGTTTGACCAATTTATCGTCGTACCCGAGGATGAAATTGCTCGCCGTGACTTCCATCATCGATTCTTTGTAGTGAATTATATTCCTAAGGAACATTGATAGCGAGAGCTTCATGAGAAAACTGAGATCCTTGGTCATGCTCAACGTTCCCTGGATAAAAAATGGTGACATTTAAAGGATATAATTGAGAATTCATTTTTTGGCAAAAATCGAATCAAAGGTGTTTTTGCTTAGTGATGATAACTTCGATTACTTACAATCAGAGCTAAGTTTGGCACTATGAGTTTGTCATCGGGAGATCCTTTCGATTCTAATGGCGCGAATTCGTGTTTCCGCTTGTCTCCATACGTCACCGTACCGTCAGGATTGAAGGTGACATTTTTCTTCTCCTGCGTCTCTCTATAATGGAACAATATTCATTAAACAGTTAACAAAATGGTATTTCATTTGCGTTTTTTGGTTATCCGTTGAAATGAACTAGTTGACGTGAAAAAAAAAAAAAAAAAAAAAAACAATTCGTGGAAACAGTTGCACCGTTTGCACATTAACAGTTGAATAAAAACGCTGCTGATGATTGTACAGTGGTTTATAATTCCTTCGCTTCAATAATGATTTAAGACGATTATCCGTTTAATTATTCCGAACATTCATGAACGTTTCCACCGAAAAACAGATTAATAACCAAAGGGATTTCCGTAGCAATGATTGTTATTTTAATCATTTTTATTTTTCTTAAATTTTTGCCTAACAGTGCAGTTGAAGAGTGTTTGACGACCGAATCCATCGAGTATAGAATGATTTTTATAGCTCCCAGAACTCTCGAGTTATACCCTTATGCCAAATTTGTGAAAAAACTATTCCAGTGGAGGACCAACGTTACGCCAAGTTGGGCGACTTCCCGTCACCTCTGGGCTTCCAGTACTCAACGCAGCTGGTCCAAGTGGCCCTTCTCTTTTTAAGCGACTTTCGACAATCGTTCTAACCCTCGAAAATCCTTAGCTGGACGTATGAACTCAGTAACCCGCGTTAAACTTGTGTAAAAAATAAAAATAAATACCAAATTGTGTAATAAATACCATTTCTCATGAATATAAGATGAAGAGGTATTTAAGATATCCACGAATATATTGTTCGATCGATTTTAGCGGTTTTAATAATAATCTGTGAGCTAGTTGTCAAAAAATCAATTTCGGGTATTTTTTTAGAGCGATGAGCGCACGTGCGATCTTTGGACTCTTCAAGAGCAACGGTAAGCGTCTAATGGACAACTCTGTCATGCGCGTAGTACATGTGTGCTCTCAAAACGTAGAAGGGCTTTTCCGTGTACGACTTGTCTTTGTTCTCAATGCGGCAAAAGACGTTTACATAATCACCTCAAAACGCAAGACGGTTGTCCTCGATAAACGAGCTGTCGACATTGTTGGAAATTCATTAGAGAAAACTCTCGAGATAACCAACATAGGCAGTGTGAAGTGGATTTCTTTTGTGACACCGAATGCTGACGATGATTCGACTGGTTTGCCCTAGTAAAATCAGATGGAGCGAGTTCTCCAACGTTATATATTAAGGGAGTATGGGATAGGTGGCGATTCATTTCGGCTCTTGATAGCTCGAAAGATGTTGATTCGTGTAGTCCAGTGGTTGCCAACCTGAGGGCGATCGCCCCTTAGGGGGCGATTTGGGTTCAAAAGGGGGCGATAAATTTTTGGGGGGCGATGAGTATTAAAAGGCAGAAAAAATAAATCTGTACTATAGTGTAGAATCTTTACTGTCGCAGATACAGGGTGAAGTTTACTCCTTGTTGACATAGTTATGAGGGAAAAAACTAAGATAAAATATGCGTACTTTTATTTTGTAAAAGATTGTTTTTACGTTTCTTTCTTTTTTTTTTTTTTTTTATAAATCCGCGTTCAAATGTAAGAAAAAAAATTTATGTAAGTTACCTGAATTGTTTGAGAGTAATAAACATATTATCTCAATTCAATTCAATTGTAAATGGTAATAAATCTTTTTACATAATAGTATGATTTATTATTTTTATACCAATACATTACTTCAAATTAAATTAGGTATACTTAGAGAAGGGGGCGACAGGTGTAAGTCACCCTCAACAAAGGGGCGATGGCCCATAAAAGGTTGGGAACCACTGGTGTAGTCGATGCAGCTTGTGTATACGAGCAAAGGAGTTTTGGATGTTGGTTTAATATTCAATGATAAACAAATGTACTCGCTATGGCACATTCTTCGTGATTTTTGCAATAAATAGATGGGAATGTAGAAAAGATAGAATTTTTTTTTTCGTATATATTTTATAATAAGTGTTGAAAACTGCATAAACCGTTCAGAAATGGATAGGTACATTACTTGGAGAAAATGTGTACAATTAAATGTTCTATCTCTTGGTATATTGAATCCTTTGAATTGACGACTTTTTGCTAAAGTTATCGAGGGCGAAAGATTTAAATCCAATTTATAATTTGTACGTTGTGATGTAATTATTTGACTACAAAGCTATTCTTGGGAAAGAAAAGTTTACCTGCATCACTAAAACGACAGGAGCACTCATTTACTGAACAGTTCCCACGATAAATTAGATTTTACTCGAACTCTGACGTCCAATGTATTTTTAACTTCGTTTATCTTTTAGTTATAGTGGGCATGACTGTCTTTATCCTCTAGTATACACAAATTTTAGATACAAATCCAACAATAACCCTGTGCGGAAAAATAATAAAATGGCTCATTTATTTGAGTATGAAAGAGACGCAAAAATGTGAAACAAAAAAATGGTGTAGATAAACAGTTTTGATGCTTGTGTCGCAGAAAAATTCAAATTCCAGCCAATCTGCGACATTTCTACATACAAGCAAAAGTTATGACTTTAGTGGACTATCTGCAAATACCTCTGATACTTTTAATAAGCGCCAAATTTTTGAACTTGACAGCAAAAATATTTTTTCCCCTACTTCGAAATCCCTTACCTGTAACAGTATGGGCCGACTTCTTCGATTTTGATTTTCTCGTCGATTTTCGCTATGTACTCGGGCATATTCGTGTAATTGAACACGCGAATGCAAATGAGCAGTTTCATCGGCGGCTTTCGCCAGGCTTCGAACACCTCCGAACCAGGTCGAATTGTCATTTGCTGCAATAAAACACGATTATTTTTTACATTCGCTTAGCAGTGTATAGTTTAGCCAATTTTTAAACACATGAAAAAATATTTTTAGAATGGGGAAAAGGTCTAAATAATATAAGGCCTAAATCGTCTCCAATTATGATTATTATTCTTCGTTAAGGGCGTTCGGCTCACGTTTTTTGGAGGTTCTCCACTAATTTTGGCCGCACCAGTGGACCGATTTTCGTGTTTTAAAGCTTAAAATGACAGTTATAGATGTGGCTATAGCCCCTACCAATTTTTTTAATTTTTTATATCACCGTTTGAGCGAGAGGGAAGCAAAAAGGTGTGTTTTGGGTGGTTTTCTGTAGATTTCTCGAGTTCTAGGCGTCAGGAAAACATATCTCAAAGCTTGAACAGTTTAATTAAAATTAAAATTTTAGGGCGAAGGTTCCTTATAAGTTTTATGTAGGATTTTGAATAAAAATTGCGATAATTGGGTAGGTACTATAATTGCAGTTTCCATTTCCTTTCTTGAAACTACGTGCGAATCGGATTTATGTTTACCGGACACAATGCATATTTCGAGTAGAAATAGAAATGTGGAATTCTGGGACGCCAATATTTAACAAACAGATAAGCTTTTGAAACAATATTTGAAAAAAAAAAAAAATAGCTGCAAATAAAAACCAAGAAAGGCGATTATTCAACTCGAAACGCAATTTTCGTATGAAACATTGCGAAAAATGTTTTCTATAAGAGGACAACTTACGTTAATTATTTCTTCTACGTAAATATCTGTGAACCACATGACTCCAGTTCCGACTAGGCTGACTAGAAATACACTGGATAGAATCGTTATGCCTGGAAAAGAAATCGTAGTTTAAATGAGAAAAACAATTGTAAAGAAATTAATCAGTAGCATTTTTCTCTTGATCAGAATTTTCACGATTTTCGAGGAAACATTTGACAAAACATGGAAGCACCGTGTGACGAGCGTCAAATTTCTCGTTTCGAAGCCGTCATATTTGCGACTAGATCAAAAATTCATTCAATTTGAAATAGAAATTACACAATTTCAAAATTTTAAATTAACTGAAATTTCGAAAGAGGACTCGAAGAAAGTCAAAATAGTGAAGAAATTTCATGACGTTTTCACATGTCAATTCCGACGTGGAGTAATTGCGAAAAAATTAATCAGCCGACCTTCATGAAAATATTTTTCAAACGCTACGACGTTTGGAATTAAGTCGCAAATCGCAACCATCTATAACTTAACGCGGGGGTCGTTTTTGCACATCTTGTTAGGTATGTTAATTCTGTTCAAGGGCACGATCAAAACAACGTCTCAACGGTCACTTCGCGGTCATCCGCTTCCCTATGGGCGACCTTGACTTTTATTGCGTTTTATTCCTCCCAGATGAACAGCCGTTGGACCATAAAGAAAAAAACATTGGAAGCAACGCATAAAAAATTTCCCATCTGTACAGAATATTCATCAGCTTGGATATTCTCAATTAGGGACAGCCAATCATCATTTCCCGCCAGTAATATCAGTATTGAAGAAAAATTGTTTGTGACTAAAGTCGTTAATTTATTTTCGATTTTCGTTTCATCTTTCATCGCACATCTGGAGCCCAAATTCAAAATTACCTCGCAACGAAATTTATTAATAAAAATTCACTTCTACTTCGGTTCTCTAACGAGTAAGCTTATTGGCACGCACATTCTTCATTTTGACAATATATACTAATGTTACATAAATAACGATACATAATATACGTACATTTCTTATTCTTTTTAAACATTGTTATATTGACATTGTTATTATTTGGCGAGTGTTTCAAAATTAAAATTCTCCATCAGATGCCTGAATTAACAAACGCTCGCTCGGTATCAATGTAATGACAGAAGTCTCATCAACAAGATACTGCAATCAACAAGAAACCATTTCTACACGAGGTGCGGATCCTAGGCGCTATTGAAGTCCCTTTTTCCTTCTTTTTCTGCGATCAAGAATTTTTAAAATATTGGAATACAAGTTTCCTCTTTCTTCTTTTCTCTCAGCAATTAATTCAGAGAGAAGAAAGAAAGGCAAAAGAAAATAACAAAGGGTTGGTTTCGATTGTTGAGAGAAAAGAAAGAGGCAATGTGTTATATATTTATGTAGGTATATAAAATAATAGTAATTATTATTATTATACATAATTATTAGATTTTTCGAAATATTAGAAAACAATTTCCTCTTTCTTCTTTCTCAATCAATTAATTATTATACATAATATACACAACGTAAACGTAGAAGTAAAAATAGTAGATAATATTTTATACATAATAATAATATATTATATAAAATACAGATAATAATTAATAATAGTACATAATAATACATAATACATATGATATATTATACATAACCATTATAAATATATAATATACACAACGTAAACATAGAAGTAAAAATAGTAGATTTATTTTTATAGATTTTAATTACAGGCAAAAATTATTCCACTACCGGATCATGTTATGGAAACCTAAAACTCGCCGCTATAACACGAATCAAACACATTTGTGTACGAATTTCTGCCCTCACATTTTAATGTCAAGGCGGATTGCCTCGAATTGATTTCCCATAGAAGAAAGAACTCCATTTGCGAATGCAGACATGATGTCCTTCGATCCGAGCCGACAGAATTTTTTCTTGCCATCAATTCTTTATCACGGTAAGAAATAATCAAGGTTCAGTTGGACAACCGTTTGATGTTATTCTCTTTCCGATTCAATACGATTCGATACGGTCGAAAGAATCATAGGAAAAACGCTGCTAATAGTACAGTGGTTTATTATTTTGCTGCAATCATAATTCGAAATTTCCTTGTTATAGTAACTGACGCAACTCTTGTGAATATTTTCAACACATTGGTAACTAAGGCTAACTCATTGGCTACAACAATCGTAATTTTAAATATTTCAATTTTTCTAGATTTTAATTCAAATTAATTGCCTACAGCTGAAGAGAATAGTTGACGAGAATTTCAACGAGTGTAGAACGATTTTTATTGCTCCACAAATCTTTCGAAAATCTCGAAATCTTGCCAAACTTTTCGAAATCTCGAAAATTCCGCATGAAAGCTGCGATAACTCGAGAACCATTTAAACTCCCGCTACGGTCTCATTTACTTCAGCGTTCAAATAGAAAATGATACCGAACACAACATGGTTTGAAAAACGCTGAAAAATATGAAATCTTCCCTTGGTCCCCAAAAAGATCCTTAAAATTGAAGTAGCGATTGGGCTACAGAATTGAGCCATTATCAGGTCAAAAATTATTTTTTCTTATCGGATATTTAGATGCTACACGCCTTGAAACGTAAAACATCAAATTATGAGCGAGGTAGGATTTTTTTCCGTGAGCGATTACAATGGTTTACAATCAAATAATAAATCAACAATAAAAATAATACAATAAATAAAACGGAGTACAGAGCTTTGAAGGTTGGTCGACTGGAAAAATGGATGCGATGAACAATGAGAATATTTCACATTTAGTGAATTTAAAATGAAAAATTCTGTTTTCACGCTTAATCCACGGTTGAACTAATTTTAAAATCGCTGACATTCGAGGCTGTGAATGGGGGCTATCGAAAATGTTTGCGGAAGACAAAGAACGCCAGGTTGAAACCGGCTTGTAATTGGAATCGGTCCAAGATCGTGTCTAGTTCACGGTCAAACGATTTCAAAGGCAAACTTGCAGGTAGTCCTAGGTCACAATCGCTCGATTTGAATTTCAAAATGAACCGTTGCGATCGGCCAGGAAAATTAAATTCGCTACCCCAAAATCAGCTGAAATGCAGTGACATCGTTTTCAGGTTTTTCTTCCTTTTTTTCAAGCGATTAGATAACTATTTATATTGTTGAATAACAATCCAAAACCACAACGACCTTAGCAGCAATTTCTTTTGTGTTTTTCTTTTGTTATTTATAACTGTTTCCCTACTCGTACGTAGCTAAAATGAGTCAAAGGAAAGACACTATCACGCTTGGGTTAATATTCTTGTGTTGGTGCGAAATCAAACGAGCGTTTGTTTTGTTTGTTCGACTGAAATAATTATCGCTGTTCAAACAATCGTTAAACCGCAATTGTTAACTGATGGAAATTCCAGCCAATATAGCTTGAAAATGAATAGTAACGATTGAAAATTTGAATTTCGAATTAGGGCAAATTTTCAACCGGCAGGCCCGCGAGGAGAAAACGATACAGAAAACGATTCCATACATGCCATACAAATTTTAGGGGGAGGGGGTTAGAAAATCGTTTTTCTTTGGCGATTACAATGGTTTGTTATTGAATAATAAACCAAAATAAAAAATACGTCTCAATTTCACAGCAACTCAATCACCTACTACACATTTTAATGACTTCCTACTATGATGATCATTATGTGAGAGTTTATGTTCATAAAGGCTAAAAAGAATAAAATATAATTTTTAAAAAATTAAAGAAATAAATTGAAAAAATTGTAAATAACGGAATTGGGAGTAAATATATTAATATTTTACGACTCGTGATCACTTCCTGATTGATTGGACATCCCCTAATACTATTTTTATACCATAATTTCTACCATTTCCCAAACGATTGAACGATTTTCCTTTTTACCTTTAGATCGTCTCTAAATGGTCACTTTTTGGAGGACAATTAATTCCTAGAAGTTAATTTAGCAGTGCCGTTTCCCATTATGTTAAAATGTATCGTAATTTTATAATTACACAGGCAGATAGTTTTTCTCAAGAAGCCACGATGGAATAAGCGCTTGAAACAATAAACCGCGGAAAAGAGAAGGTCGCATTTTACGCTCAACTTTAACCTCGAATATTTCAAGACTATAGGTTTCTTTGTTTTGCTGATTATTATTTTTGATAAATAACAATTCAAATCGATTCTTAATTCGACTTCAGCGCACAATTATTTCCAACTAAGGAAAAGACGAGTATTGTAATGAACATGCCGGTAATGCATGCGCGAATAAACGCGCCAAGGCTATCCAGTCGTCACGTTTGGAAGTAGGGAAAAACCACGCCAAGCATTTAATAATGAGAATTTTTCTGCTATCAACATCGAACAGCAGATTGTCGAGGTGCAGTTGGGCATTTAGAAACCTTGAGTCCAAAGTAGATTTCTCTGCTCTCTACAAAAAAAAAAAAAAAAAAAAAAAAAGTGTAGGTACCTATATTCTAAATAAAATATAGAAATATATAAAATATATTCTAAAAATATATTTATAAGCAGTAATGAAATTTTTTCGTTACAGTTGCTTTAGAACTTTTTAAATCTGTCGGTTGAAAATATAACGTTCCAGAGGGGAGGTTATCAAATGTACGCTATGAACATCTGGTCGTACTCGAGTTTGGCTCTGCACAATACACTTATTTAAGAATACATGTATAATGTGGCTGTTTCAATGAACATCAGAAAACTTTTAGGAAATAAATTTTAGCCACGTTTCCTCCCTCGAGAATTCGCTCGTTACGTTCGCCTTCCCCCAAATGACAAATTTATGGTTGCTCCAGTGCAGGAAAAATACGACATTGAAATTATCGCGGGATCAGTAGCTTCAATGGTTCTCGAGCTATCGCAGTTTCGTGTTGAGTTTTTGGTAGATTTTCAGAAATTTCTCATAAAGGTACAACTCGAGATATTTAGGAGCAATAAAAATCGTTCTATACTCGTTGGAATGATTGTCAAACACTCTTCAGCTGTAGCGTTCGGAGATAATTTAACTTTCAAAGGAAAATAAAAATTATTAAAATGACCGCAGTAGCTACGGAGTTCCCCATTATAATAAGTACCAATTTTTTTTTTTTTTTTTTTTTTTTTTTTTTTTTTTTTTTTTTTTTTTTTTTTTTTTTTTTTGCGGAAACTTTCCCAAATAATTACTATCATAAATGGATGGTCTTCTTACATTTTTATTGAAGCTTAGGAATAATAAGCCACTGTACTATCATTTGCAGCGTGTTTAAATGGCGTCGACCGTGTTGCTTTTCCACTTTTGGTACAGCTGAACTCGACAAGGCAAATCTGAACCGGTCTCTAGAGCCAGTGGGTTGTTGACCGGTTCGTATCTCTCTGCTCCCCCGCAGAACCAGACTTTTCCACAAGATAATATAGAACGGATAATATAGGGGATATAGGTTAGACGCTCAAGAGAAAACGTCTGTTGGCCACGAGCTGTCATGTAATCGATTGCTGAAAAGACGAATATAGACGAGCGGTTGGGAGAAATTAACCTGGAATATGCAAACGGAAAGAGTAGTAGATGGAGCCGATAAGAGAAAGACAAAACGAGAATGGAAATTTCGAAAAAAGGGAAATTTTGCAAGCGTAATTTTATTAAGCGTAAGGTGTTTCAAGAAATATGCCCTGTAGAAGCATGACAAAAAATATCTAATCTAATTCCAAATGTGCGTTCGTTTCATTATTAAAAAAATGAACGCGTAAATTAATTAACAATACGTAAACCTCTTGTTTAACGGGGATCGCATTAAGTTCATAATTAATACTATAGAATGGTCCACGTCTTCCTCGTTCATTCAGACCGTTGATATATTTTTCAATAAACCCCCTTTTACGTCAGTTGAAACGATAAGGCGGTCTATTTATTTCGGATCACAGCTCGCGTTTATCAACGCTTAGAGGCTAGAAAAAAGACCTCTATCTTGATATAAAAAATCGTGCAAAGAAACGCGATAGCTCTCCAAGCGAGGCCTATTGCGTCGCTTTTTCCAGCCTTTCGCATTTAAAGCAGGGTAGATTAGGGGTTCTTATGGCTGAACGTCAAGGATAAGAGTACCTTTGAAATCAGTGCCAGTCTCAATCTACAAGAAATTAATTCGGTGCATCAATTGAAAAAATGGAAGCAATAAAATGATAAAGATGTTGAACATGTGAGATCTGCAGCACATAATCATAGAGAAACATGCATTCACGATAATTATTAAAATAAAATTGAAAAATAAATTTAGACGATTTTCTAACCTCGTTTTGGAAGGTGAATTTTCAATATTCCGTACATTTTCGCATGAAACCGTCTCAACACATTGCGTCTTTACTGCGAACTAAAGGAAAAGAATCGCTTCAAGATGATTTTTCGAGCTGACTTGATGAAATGGCTGACCTTGTACGGAGTTGAAAGCGTTTTTAATCTTATATCGGATTACGTATGCGGTTACTAACGCGGCGAGGTAAGCGATCGAACTGTTGCTTGATCAGCGCACGCTTCGGGCTTTGGAAAATGTTCCGACTCTGGATAGGGAAAGGTTTTTTCTCAAATGACTCGCATGTGAGAGCGATTTTCCCAAAACTAATTTTTCTCGAAGAGGAAATAAAATCTCCGATTGCAAAAACGTGGCTCGGAGAAATTAAAAATAAATTACCTACCTATTGAATTATTTAAATTTACAATAATTTTAAAAAAATGTATAAATTACTAGGTAGATAGGTTGTTTAAAACAGTACAGGTCAGGTGATTCAACTAATAGTAGTAAAAAAAAAATAAATAAATACCAAGAGTTAACAGATTCATCGTTTAAAAAAATTTGGTCTAATAATACATATGAATCGATACTAGTTAATTGGTTCAATAATGAAACCATTGATTTAATAGCCCAAAAACAATTCATTTGATGGTCTAAAAAGAATCTATCAACACGTAGCAAAAAAAAAAAAAAAAAAAAAAACTTGATTAATTTACAGTCAGAAATAAGAATTGAACCGATACACGAAAAAAATTACAACGTAGGTATATCTAAAGAAAAAATAGATCCCATAAATAGGGAGTACGTTATTGTTACGACAGTAAAACATTACTGATTAGACCTTCCTATTGATCCACCAGTTTAATAACAAATGTGATACTAAGAAATGAAAGCTAAAGAAACAATAGTCCTAATAACAATTGGCTCGATCGACTAAAAAATCAGTAATTTGGCAATTAAAACATTTATTGGAAAAAAATTCTATTGGTTGGAAAAAATATTGATTCGAGAGTAAAATAACAGCTACGTGGAACATTCTGCACAATCGATACGATAGGAAGTGAACCGTAACAAGTTCACTTGAAATTTTCGCCCAGCGATAATGACGAACGCTGAAATCGTCACACACAGTACTTCCGCGATCTAATCGTTGAACTTTTTCCTCGGAAATTCCTTCTACTGTATCTAAGGATCGTCAAAAAAATATCTACTCCCCTAATTGCAAATTCACTCTCCCTTTCCTCTTTCCCCTAGCCCCTTCGGTCCCCACGACCGATGAAAATTACGAATCCCCGATTTTCAACAACTTACCAAGGAATTTCCTCAGCCGAAACGCATTCTCTGGCAACTGTTTGTTCTTCTTTTTCCGTTCGATCGATTCGCAGGCGAAAAAGTTTTTGATCTTGTCAATAAGCGTAGGGGGGCTCGGGTCCCCCTTTGTTGTCGTCGTCACGTAAATCTGGCCCAATTGCGGGCACGACGTGTACAAAACTTCGGTCGTCATTGTCGACACTTTTGAGCACCTTTATTTATCCGTCGAAATCGTCCCGTCGCGTTTTTACTCGCCGTTTCATCGAATAGAAGACGAAGGCGCGCACGGTTCGAAATTCCACCGCCGTCTGGAACGATCGGTTTGAAATTATCAATTATCTCGCAAACGCGTACATAGAAAGCAATCTATCCCGTTATCTTTTTCGATTCGGTTCCGATTATTTGGTAACTCCCTCTCCCCTGTTACGGGTCAGGGTTTACACAATTGAAGGATCCTCGAACAGAATGGAACGGCGATAGCGGAGCGGAGAATAGTCTAATCTGCAATATTTCCGTCGTTACAATCGAACGGAGATAAGACAAGATTAATTCCTCGTGTCGCCTCTCAAGAAATCAGGGGAAATCTGTCGGGGAAAAATTTATTTCGCCGCTATATTCACAATTCTTGCAAGCACGTACATGCATCGAATGGCACACTTCGCGTCACATCACGACTGGGCACGTTTCATACTTAGCGCGCATTTCGCGACTGCGCACTCGGCTTTGTTTTCGGTTGTTTATGTCGAGGCTACTGCGCGGTACTCGAGAGAGGGAGATCGCTGCTTCCTCTTTCGGCTCGCTAGGCTTCGCAAATATTGTTCAAAGAAATTACAATTTTCACCCGGCGCAGAAGTGTCGCACGTGTCTTGGTTAGCGTTTGATAATTGAATTAACGATTTTGGGCGCGTTAAGTGCCTTTTTTTGCGACATTGAACATCGGCGGGAAGAATATCGAGAACAGCAGGGATATCAATGACTTGTTAGTAGTGTGATTGCTATGGAGTGGCGACAATCAAGACTGCCAACAGTTGTGGGGATAGTTTCCCTTTTAATTACCTGTTGCAGGGATTTTTCCCTATAGCACTTGGCAGCCCTGATCAGGTGACTTGCGAAGGCAAAACATTACTTGCTCCTTGCTGTAAAGGAAGCGGCAGCTGGGTTTGAAACGAGTATGCTATTTTTTTTGTAGGTTGAGGGGGAGAAAAACGAGGCGACCTCTTCTCCATTCTTTTTATTATCCAGCCGAGTACTTTCGCCCGTTCGGGCTTCTTCAGGGCATTATAGGACCAAGGGTACCTATGGCCATAGGCCTAGGGCCATAGGTACCCTTGGTCCTATAATGCCCTGAAGAAGCCCGAACGGGCGAAAGTACTCGGCTGGATAATAAAAAGAATGGAGAAGAGGTCGCCTCGTTTTTCTCCCCCTCAACCTACAAAAAGAAGTAATGCGACCACCTGGAGAAGAAAAAGAGTATGCTATGTTAATTGAACTTGAAAAATGCATTAATTACCCATAGGAAAAATTATACCCACACTTACCTTTGGTACCTGATGGTATCTTATTTCAAGTTTGTATTTGTTGATACCAATATCCGACTATCTCACAATTCACAATGAGCTCGCTGAACTGGAACCGCTAGGTACCATTCGATACAGTAATTGTTATAATTTACTGTAAAGGCACATTGATAGGGCAACGCATAGTGTCATTGCTTCCCAAGACGAAATTACTCAGTTCAATTCTGTTTGCTGCTCCATAGAGAAAGGGAGAACTGAGAACTGACGCTCTGCTGCTCTCTCTCAATATGGGAAAAATTGTTGCCATCGCCAGATCTCCTGGACAGGAGTGCCAACTGATGCAGGGAAAAGTCTCTACAGCATGTAGTTAAGAGGGAAACTTTCCATAATACAGTTTACAATCCTGATTGTCGCCATAGCCTTATAATCTCAGTACTTTTGCTTGAAACCCCTTAATATTGCTTTCGATATCTACTAACTGCAACTTTCGTGGGTCGTATAAATTTATTTTAACCCTTTTTCTAGTCAAGGTTTCCCCAAAATCTCCGCTTGAGACCTGGCAACCCTGCATCCTGCAGCAATAAACGAATGTGAGCGTGAGGCCCAGTGTTGTTAAAAAGCAAAAAAAAAAAAATGAAAACAAACAAATTAGATAGTAGGTTTCAACGTTTTTTTTTCTCGTTAAGTCATTAAGTTATTATTATTTTTAAAATTTTTTTTTTTTAGTTAAAGTTTAGCACGATTTAATCTGCTTATTTATATGCCTCTGTGCAAGGCAGAGCGTTTGAAAATTCCATTCATTCAGTTCGAATATATATTTTTCAAGATTCAACTGATTCCAGTCTTAATAGTGATCCGCTCGCATCTGGACAGACTATTCTGTGCAGGCGGTTATGACCCTGCAGCTTTAAGCCGAGGCGTTCAACGTAGGTCTGTTTTGTCGAGCCAATTTTTTACCCTCTTTTGTTTTGGCCAAGCGGCTAGATAGCCATTTTCACACAGAGCTCGGCCTTGGCGTTGTTTACATTCAAATTTCACCTTAGGATGGGGCAGGGGACGAAAGGCGTTGAATATTGTGATGTAAGGAGTCGACAGAGGTCGAATCTTTAGATTTTTTAAATCAAATGTTGGCGAAAAATCAAGACGACCTAAAGTCAATCGATCAAGTCTTTTTCAACTTGAGGTTAAACAGTTTTGTGATAGTTGAGTAGAAAATGTATGAATTGTGAAGGGTAGAAGAATTTTAAAAATTATATCCAGCCTAAGTTTATCTGTTTCTTCGTTCGTTGAATATTTAAGCTGAAACTTAATGAAAATCTTTATTATTTAATCAGATTTTAATGGTTGTTAATTCACCGAATGAATCGCACTCTTAGTCTGAATTGAGAAGCTAGAAGTACGAACTGACGTCACAATCAGGTTAATAATTGGTTAAAAATTAGGTTAAAGTTAGTTATTTTTTCAATCCAAGTTAGCTAGTTTTTCAGGTTATAGGTCGAAGTTGATCGCTATTCAAAAACTGGCCCAAAAGCATCCTAATCCACTTTCTTCCCAAAACCTGGTATCGCCTGGTTTTCGTTGACGATCAAAATCGCAGCTACGTGTCGCAAATTGTTGCAGCACGTTTTGAGAAATTGCAGAAAATTATGTGATACTACACAAGAGATTCTATGCGACCACGTAGGAAAAAATTCCCCCACAAGTTGGCAAATTTTGACAAATTTTCTTCTTGAAGAATTTTTGGTACAAATTGTCGCGTCGCCAAAAAATGGTAGTAAATTAAATTCATAAAAATGAACGTCCTCTTGTCTAAATAGTCGTGGCTAATTAGAGCATGATTGGGGAATAAAAGCAGAATTTGTTCTGCGTTTACCTAATACTACTTAATACTTCACTGTCATTGTCACTTGTCACATTCAACTGTCTGGTGCTCAACTCTGGCGGATTCTTTGCGAGCTGAATCTCTGTATTTTCTTAGTTTCATCGACCATCGCTAGATAGCTTTCTCACATTCGATCATCCTCTTTACTCCAACGTTTTGGTTCATTATCCAATAGTAAACAATTGTAATCGCCTAAGAGAAAAATTTTCTGACCCCCTAAAATTTGATTTTTACTTTTCAAGGCATGTAGAATCAGAATTATCCAATAAAAAAATCAAGTGATTAAAAAAAGCTCCAATTGTTTGTACAGTGGTTTATTATTCCTTTGCTGCAATTATTTATTTGAAAAGATCATTCCTTTTATGGTTTCAGTCGATTCAGCCAAATCTATAGAAATTAATAAGGAATTCACATTTTTCGGCAAAACGTTGGAAAATGAGAATTTTCTCCCCTTTGAAGAATTTAGCCAATGTCAGGCCTAAACTGATTTTTGGTGAAAATTTAAAAAAAATTAGATTTTATAGTTTCGTCAGAAATTCAGAAATTTCCTACTTTATAACGGTTTGTAGAAAAAGGAAGAAATTATATGTATGTAATGTTTCTTTTTTGTTTTTGAATAAATGAAAAAAAATTATCCTAAATCGTGCGTTTTTTCTATTTTTGGATTCTCCTAGCTAGTTTTTTAATAAAAGTTGTAGAAAAATATTGTTGCGCCCAGAGTACGAGCTTCGTAATTTTAAAATCGGTTATTCCTGTTATCGAATAAAACGTGGAAGTACTGTGTGATCGAAATAATTCAAAAATAATAGGTACAGTTGGCTGGTTTGTTTTTGAAAACGATCAAGTGGAACCTATGATGACAGTTTCCGCTGTCGCCGTTGCAAATTGGCAGGTGCACGCTATGCAATGTAAGCAGAGACGATTGACCGCGCTCTGTATCTATCTAGTGAGCGAGTCTATGGAGGATTCAATATTGACGGAAAATAATCCTGGTGAAAGTCATTGTCAATATAGAACGCGAATGTATTGAACGGTAATCTCGGCGAAGGATTGTGACAAAAAAAAGAAAAAGAAATATACTGTAACGGTTTAAATTATGGACACGTTGAATATTGAGGAACTCGTAGAAAAAACTCAAGACTTAAAACCGTATAAAAATTAAATAAAACAAAGTTAAAAAAAAAAAAAACAACTAAAACTAAAATAGAACTGGGGAATGCACCTTCGCATATTTCTCTCTAACATATTTTTATCCACTCTAAAATTACAATTTTTCTTTTACAGTTGTTTGAAAATTATTCGATAATTTTGTTTCGAATAATTACTTGAAAAATCGACAAAAACGCTTCGTTGGTAGTTGAATTATACGGACCAAAAATTATATTTTTTCGATGTAAACCAATTTTATAGAGTAATTCAATTCATTTTATGGAAATTCATTTATCGGTTGGGCTTTTTCCTACGAATTTATCCATCAACGGCGGATAACCGGTTTTTAGTCACTTATAACCAATCTCGTCTCCGACCTGGGCGATTTACAATTTCCTGCCGTCTAATCCAAACTGACAAATCGCTGCTATGTCAAGGGGAAGGCTCGCCTTGAATTGAACTGCATCCGATGACGTTGGCCGGTGTTTGCACGCGGAGAATAGTCGAATAGAAGGATTACTATAGCGAGTAGGATTGACAAAGGAAGTTACATGCGACACGTCACAAATAGTTAATACAGCCGCTACAGAGAAAATGGTTCTTCCGGCTGGAAAAACGAGCGATTGAGAAATCAGCCCGCGTCTAAATTTCCAGATCGGTCCACTATTTCCGAAGTCGGTTTAATTTCTTTCAAGTTTTTTTTTTATTTTTATTTTTTAGCATCAGACAAACTTGGGCGTGAGCAAAATTTGAATCAAATTTTTCCTTAATAAAATTTGCTCAAGGTTTCTTAATTGCGCTTTTGGTTTATTATTATGATAAACCATTGTAACCGATCACAAACATAAAAAAGTCATACCCCTCATAAAAATGTGATCTTTTACATTCCTAGGTAGGTACGTAGAATCTGAATATCCGATAAAAAATGCAATCTTTTTGTGCAATAAATGCAAAAAATGCCACTTTGTTTAGAGAACGTTAATAGCAACACAAGACAAATTAAAAACGCGAGTTAGTTAAACGCGAAACAAGACAAGTTTTGGAATAATTTTTATGCTAAAAGACCAAAGAAAAAAGAATAATATAAGGGCAAATGAGAATTACGTGGAAGCACGGTGTGTGAAACTAGCGTTAAAAATAAAGCGTCATCTGCTTACTATATTGCAAAATTTTGAAGACCTTATCCGTTCAAATATAATGACTCTTATGGCCTGTAAAAATCAGAATAATAAATTTCTAACCCGTCCATTTCGTAAGTTCTGCGTGTTATCGAAATTCCAATATTGGCCAATTTTGTACATTTACTTGGAGATCAATACCCGAAAATTTCATCGAATTCCATCGATTTTTCACGGAGGTATTGACGACTTTTGTCATTTTTTACAACTAACACTTGTACAGGAAGTGTTTCCGAGTATGAAGAATTAAAATTTCTTCCAAATTCACCTCATTTCTGTATTCGACTCCTCTGAAAAATACTTTTTCCTACATAAACATGGAAGTAAAAAGTCACTCTGTCAAGTACGCTGCAATTGTCTTCAGATGCGTTTCGTGTCCAATTGGCCGTCAATAAAATGGGTTTATTTGGATAGGGTTGGGCTGACACGGTTCCCTGCATTCGCTCCCACTCTTTTGAAAATGCCCGTCCACCTCATCCTCATAGTTGATCTCGTCCTTGCTATGTCTGTCGTGAGGCGGGGGTCCCCATCGTGGGCACAATTTACTAAATGACCAGTGTTACCGCTCGTTGACGTTTCGTGTGCCGTGCAACATGCTGCCATCCCTTGTTCTGCTTTTTATACCCGCCATCCACGTTGGTATGTGAATTTTTCCATAAAATCGAAGCCGCAATTGCAATATCGAATTTCTGCAGGTTTCGAAACGATTCAAGGACGCGCGTATCAGATTTCATTCTGAGACAAATGAGAAAAATGTATAGATAAAGAAGAGGAAAAATTTATTGTGGCATAAACTGGTCGACTAAATTGATTTGAACGAAAAAATTCACAGTTGATATTTTGCCTTAATCGGTATTGTCGGTTTGAAAATTGGTTCGCCTTCAGCTAAGTTGCATTTTTAGGCCTAAAATTAAAAAATACCCAAGTTGGAGGGGATTATTTTTGTACAACATTTCCCCCAAATTTCTGCTCAGCCAAAAAGTGTTTTTTTTTTTTAAATAAAAAGCCCTCATATTGTCATTTGAAAATACTAAAGAGCGAAATCCCCCCTTCCAATTAACTTTCTGATTAAAAATAGGAAAAAGAGTTTTCAATCATCAACTAACTGATAGAAAACTCTTTCCTATTTACCTCTTTTTTTAAGTCGATCCCTCCAAACGAATTCATATTTTTATTAAATCCCCCGAGAAAGCCTTCGTGTCTCTCGAGTAAAGTGGCCGAATGAATTGAAAAAAAAAATGTTTGCAAAAATTGCAAAAAAAACAACGATGTTTGCTTGATCCGGTTGCTTAGACTTTTCGAGCCCCTGCTTGAAAAAATAACCTGCTACGATCCTATACTTGAATTGCTTGGATGGTCTCGAAGCCCTGGCGACCTTGACTATCCCGTGGGATTATAAAGTGCCAGCCGCGATGTATTGCTCCCATTTGACAAAAAATTCACTTCAATTCAATTCAAAAGAATCGTGCACGAAACAACGCGAAACAAAATTCATCAGCTTTAGACCAAATTATATTATTTCACACATTTTGGACCGGTAGAGAACTTAATTGAGCGTGTTAATAAACTGACTCGAGAGACAACAAAATTGGAAGTGAATTTTATCAAGAAATTTTGTAACCGGGTAATTTTGAGTTCGATGCAATAAATTTATGAAATAGTTGGCTGGTAAATAATAATATTTGCTCGAAAGATGAAACAAAAATTTAAATTAAAATAAATAAATGAAGGTAGTCGCAAGCAGTAGAATCAAAAATAGAAAAATACACGGACGAAAAATCAAGAAATTCGCGAAAAGTTATTTTTGTGAACCGAAAGATACAAATCGGATTTCATTTGCATCCCATATAATCCAGTACCTACGCAGAGGACTAGGAAGGGCCTGCAGAAATGGTGTAGAAGATTTGATTGTTGTAAAATTGCTTATTTGGGCTCTGGTACATGGATTCGAGTAATGCCTCACGAAATCCTTCCAGTTAAAGTTATTTAAAATAAAATTTATCATGTTTGTGTATGATATCAATTTCTATAGATTGTTTGACGTTGAATCGAATGAAGCCTGGGAGTCTATCTTAAATAATTCTCGGGTTGTCGGAGTTTTTGTGTGACATTTTCGAGATTTTGCGGTATTTGGCAACAAAGTATAACTTGAGGATTTTCGGAGTAATAAAAATTGTTCTGCACTATTTGGATGGGTCGTTGAACTCTCTTCAGTTATATCGTTTAGCGAAAGATTTAACTTTCAATTTTACTACTACAAAAAATAATAATAATTAAAATTACCGTAGTTGCTAAGGATTTTCCCTTATCCATCTGTACCAATCTGTGGATAGAAATGTTCACAAATGTCTGGTTTAGGTTACTCTTACAAATGGATGGTCTTCTAAAATCATAATTGAATCTAGAAAATAATATATCTCAACATTTAAAAAAAAATTTTTTTTTTATTTATTTTTTTTTTTCATTGCTATTCTGGCTTTGTTTTAGCCTTTCAAAAACGTCAGTCCTAAACGTTCAATAACTTAAACTATTCGTTACGACAAGTTGAAAGGTGACGATTGATCTTAATCGAATAAATCTAATCAATAAACTCTGCAAGAGAGAGATTCGCAAAAAAAAATTTTCTTGGGCTATAACAAAGCTTTATTATTGAATAATAAACCAAAATTGTTATGGTCGTTCAACGAGAGCTATAAAATGTAATATATAATGTATGAAATCATTCATAAAAGTGAAATTTTACCACGTAGTGTGAAAAGGGATAATTTGCGTGATTTATTAATATCTAAGCTGATAGATGTGATTTATTGAGCTGCTTGATCAATTTCAAACTCATTTTTTGCGCCTTTTTTGCTTGCCAATTGGGATTATAAATGATATAGAATGGTCGCGAGTTTTTTGGAGTGCCCGAATTATTAAGATCGATCAAACCATTTCACAAGCTAAGCAATGATGGTCTAGCGTTTTTCCAAAGGAGTAAAATAGGTGACTAGGAGATCATTCGTTAGAACAGTCGTACAATAGGATATGAATTTCAGCATAGGCAAAGCTAATTCATCTTCGTGGATTTAATATGTTTCACCTTTTGGCTTAGGTGGATCGATAATGCCGGAAGAGGAGAAGAAGCCAGTTTTTCTGAGCACCATGGTCGGCGATTCGGTGATTTTTTCGTGCGACTTGGATTTTCCTCAAGATGTCGTCGTCCCTTACACGCTCAATTGGAACAAGGAGGTAAGAACATTGCATATATTTGTAAAATTTCTCATTCGTGGAGCAATTCAGACCTCACCTGACAACATGCCGTTCGAATTTCGACCGCTCTTCCCACATAATACCGAAAATCGAGGCAAACGCATCCTTGTCGACAAAATATTCCCAATTTGAGTCGAAATTTAATTTATCGAATGAGAGCAACGCGGGGTCGATAGATTTATTGGTTCTCGAGCTATCGCAACTTTTGTGTTGAACTTGGGAGATTTTCACAAATTTCGCATGAGGGTATAACTCAAGAGTTTTTGGAGCAATAAAAATCGTTCTATACTCGTTGGAATGGTCGTCAAACACTCTCTTCTGCTGTACCGTTAGGAAAAAATTTAGCTTTTAATTTGAAAATTAAGAAAAATAAAAATGATTGGAATTACAATAGTTGCTACGGAGTTTTCCCTTATAGTTACCAATCCGTTTTTCGGTGAGAATGTTCACAAATGTTCACGAATGTTCACAAATAATGACTATCACAAACGGAGAGTCTTCTTAAATCATTATTGAAGCGAAGGAATAATAAATCACTGTACAATAATTTGCAGCGTTTTTTCCTTCATAAAAGATTTCACTAATAGTACCGTATTTTTCTCTCCGCAGAACTAATAACTAAATTTCCAAATCAAAATTCAAGAACAGAAATAGTAAACCGCCGAACATTCATTTGCTGTGTTTTTCAAGTTTCATTTTATTTGGTTTTTAATGATTTTTTGGTGAGATTTCCACGGTTAACGTTGCCATGATGGATTTTCTAAAAGGTTGGAAAGAAGCATGAAAAACGTGGAACTAAAAATTTCAAACGCCTCTACCTCATGCTATACTTGATGGAAAATCATCATTGGAGCTTGGACAGAGTTTTCGAAAAAGTTACTTCATCCCCCATAAATAGCTACATCATCATTTTCGTCGAGAGAGAGGGGCAACGCTGATTTATTCGAATGAAACAACTTCAACGGCGTCCGTACGAGTTACATTTCGGTCGGAGACCCCATCGCTATGCAAAGCAGGAACTCCACTGCCCACAATCGTATTTACTGCTTCCTTGCCGTTCATTGAGCAGCCTCTTTCATTCCGCGCCAAGCGAAAGGTTTTACTGCTTTTCAAACCGTCAATCATCGTTGGCTGATATTTTGCAAACACCGGGCGCAATTGAAAATCCCCAGATAACGTAATTATAGTGAACTAGGGCATAAGTCCTTAACGGCTCATTAGTTTAAAATTTCGAAAAATTCTAGGAAAAATTGTCGCTTCAATTTATCAAGTTTTCCGACGGTCGTACATTCCACTGTTGATAACTTAAATAAAACATCGTCAATTCAAAGGATTTTTTTAAGCGATGTGCCTGTGATGTGCCTCAACCGTTTATGCGGAATTCTGCTTTGGTACACATTCTTACAGAGAGTTATATGCAGAATTCAAATTTCAAATGGACGAAGAAAAAAAAAATTAAACAAATAAATATTTTGCGATGTTGGGAAGATGTTCGAAGCATTATAGGAAATCATTTCCTCCTTTTTTATACCAGGTATTCTCACAAATATTATTTCAAATTATACAGCTCGCTCCAAATCAACGAATATTATTTCATAACCGTATCAAAAATGCCAACAGTAGCTCGCACGGCTTGAGGGCGACAAACCCGGAAAATCAAGTGCGGAAATCCCGAGGAAAACTCTCTTTGTAAACTGATTGGAAACGAATCGTCAAAATATGATTTGGAAACTATTAGCAAAATGTACAAACATCTAAGTGTTGTTGAGTGAATCGCTAAATTCAGTGAATTATTTATATTAGCTCGCCAAAAATCTCGTCAGTCTATAAATAAAAAACTATACAACCATGATGAGGACAGGTATACGATTTATTGAGGAACTGGTCGAAAGGATTGGAACGAATAAAATGGGGTACGCTTAGAATTTAAGGCCACCGTCTGGAAAAAATCTCAGAATTTCGATTTTTGGCCCTGATTGTTAAAAAAAAATTGAAATGACAAGTACAGGATTTTTTAGATCAATAAATTCTCTGAAAGAAAAAGTATAGGAATTTGTGGGTTTTTTACTGGAGCTAAATCCGCTTGAAGAGAAAGTTAAAAATCCTTGGGTATACGCTTGATTAGGAAACTGAGGCAATGTAAAGAAATTTTGATCGTAAAGTCGTAAAATAGAAATAACTTCATCGGGTGGAAAAGTCTTATTTTTTTGGGGGGCCTTCATTTTAGTTTCAGTGCACTTCAAAATTGTGTAACCCCGTTTTTCGCGTACTTTGGTCTGTTTTTCCCAAATAAATTTCGAACCGACCACTTCTACATAGGTTTATTTCTCAGAGGAGGAAGAGCAATCAAATTCCTACAATTTGGTATATTTGAATATATTTTTATGTTATATTCCTGCAGAGCTATCAGCGCTCGAAGAAAAGCAAAAACACGTTTTTTAGCAAAAAGTGGAGAATATATAGGAAACAAAAAAAAAAAGTATCTTTTTTTTCATTCGATTGTAGATTAAATTTCCTCAGTTTGCTTCCACAAAATCTATTTTTTCAAAATCAGCGAACGTGGGGAAAAAAATTCTAAAGTTGAAACATCAAAAGTATGAAAACTAAAAAAAATTGATTAAGCGACTTGAAATTTACGAAAATTGCAATTTTTCACTTGAAATTCGAATTCTACGTCTAATTTCCTGTAGGAATCAGTAATATAATATTGTTGAACAGTCCTGTTAGTATTTTTAATGAACTTTCAAAGTTGAAAAACATAAAAACGGTGTAGTATAAAAATGGGAAAAACTAATAGTTGCTGCCAAATTTCCGTTGTTTTGACGTCAAATTCGGATTCAGCGTTCAATTTCCTATAAGAATAGCTTTTAAAATTGCTGGAAAACTAAATTTTAATTTTTCACCCTGGCCGAGCTCGAAATAACGGCCGGTCAGGAGCTCGGTTTACGGAAAATAATTTTTCTGGCGCTGTTTAAATTTTTTTAACCAAATTTTTTGCTATGTACGTGTGTAAGGCATCCAAACGAAGACTCCTACGTATTAAAACAATTAATTCACACACATTTTTACCGCGAAAAGCTCGGTTAAAGTTCGATTTTCGAGAGTTCAAAAACTGATTTTTTTGGACGACTTGCAGATTTTTCCGAGAATTGAAAAAAATCACAAAAATACATCTTGGTAAGATACAACTTTCCTGAAAATTTCAGAATTTTATCTGTATTCCAAGACGAGTAAAAAATCGTTAACTGATCGGTTTAAAAAAATCGCAGGGGTACCCCTTGAATTTTTCGTAAGAAATTTTTTGAAATGGATTTCGCTCAAATTCAGCATAGTGATAGTTGATGATGTGTATATCAATAATATATGCTTCATTCTTCATTTCTTTGGCCTCAAATAGGCGAAAAGAACGTTCAAAGTTGAAAAATTGTATCTTTTCGTATAATTATATTCCACCACCAACATTGTTGAATACCGCAGAAACGCTTGAGAAATGGATAAGTACATTACATTGGGAAATCGTGGACAGTTCAATTACCTATATATTGGTACATTCGAATATCTGAATTGACTACTTTTTGCTCTTTAGCTCTCGAGGCGTTTTCGTAGCCCCTCTTTTTAATTGTTGGCCAATCCGACTCCCAAAAACCGATATAATTTGATATCAAACACGGCTAGAATGTTTTAAAAACCTCTTCTTCTCTAGAAAAGTGTTGATGGCGGACGGACTGATTTTTTTATATTGGGTATTTGTATTCTACATGACTTGAAACGTAAAACATCACATTTTAAGGAGGTGTTAGGATTTTTCTTTTTTGTTTGTGGTAGCAATGGTTTTTATCGAACAAAAAAAAAACCAAATTTATTATCGGCTCACCCAGTATTTTTGAAAATTCAATTGAATTTTATTTACCAGCGACAACACTCGCGCAATGCGTAGTTTCCAGTGCCGAAATTTTCTAAAAAAATTCGTATGAGAAAAAAATTCAAGGCAACTGTTCCCGATTTGTGATGAATAGAAATCCAAATTGCAGTCCTCATGTTCTCTGATCGCGGAATCGCCGACAACCACGGCGCTACATTGGCCGTAGGTGTGTGCGCCTTGCTGTTCGTCGTCTATTGCATCTATTTCGACAGAAAAAGGAGGAACGACCCGAATTTCCGGCGACGGCTCAAAGACCGCCGGAGGGGAAAATCGTGGACATGCCCCAACAGACGTAAGTCGTCGGTTTTTCCGGACCTGCGCGACAACGCTGCCGTCTGTAAATTCATTTTCGACGAAGTGCGACTAGGCGAAGAAAAACTCGGACAAGGTAGCTCATCGGTGAATTTTGGAAACTTTCTGTTCGGGATTTATAGTTAAAATTGGAGAATCGGGGTTAAAATTGGTAAACCGTAGATTCGTTATGAAGGAATTTATAGGATTTTATCTCGAGAATAATCCCCATTATTAAATGGAACAACATGCTCAAAAATATGTTTGGTGAAGGAGGGACATACTTGGCGACTCATAGTGGCGAGTCCAAGTCGCCAAGTTTGTCTCTTCACATCAATGCGACAACAAAAGAAGTGAAATGGAATCGGAAAAATACGAATACCTAACCAGTAATATTGTAAATTGAGGTAATTTATTGTTCCACAAAAAAAAATAATAATAAATAAGTAGGTACTGTAAAAAATGATTAACAATTTTTCACAAAGGCGAAATACTCGTGAGCAAAATGGCGTGTAAGACAATTCCGCGCGTACAATATGTAATTAAACAGATAAAAAGATAACACTAATTTCACAATTATTCCATCTGAATCGCTTGCAAGCCAGTTGAAAATTCGATATTATTTGATGGACGAACATCAGAAGCCATTGGTTTTTAATGTGATTGATAACAATGGAGATTTTAGCATAAATTTTGAGTTGCCATATACGGTTATTCAAGTGACCTCTCGAAACATTTAAAAAAAATCATTACCTATTCCCTATAGCTGTAGGCAATAAAAATTAACTATTGCGCGCTACGCTAGTTAATTTCTCATATTTCCTTAAATTCTGAATTATATAAACTTACATTAAACCATTACATCATAAACTTACAGTATCATCTTACAATCAACTTCTCTATTTAGATTAGATGTAAAAAAAAAAAATGATAATCTTCCGCAAAGGTGACGACGAAGCCGGTGTCGAACATTTTGCAAACGCTGTCGCCGTGTGCCGTCAGCCTCAGCAATTCCTCGAAGTGCTCCAGCAAACGCTAAATCCTGCGACTTTCTACCGCCTTCTGGACCATTTGCCTAATTTGGCTCAACGCATGTCCGAAAATCCGACCGGTGAAGTTCTCATGGAATAACGCGAGCCTATCCGATTGTATCAGCGATGGAACGAATGAGACAATAAATTCTAATAAGAAGACAAGTTTTTTTTTTTAATTGAGTATTTTTGCAGAAAATGATTTTTTTTTACTTTCATGTTTACGTAGTAGAAAATGAAAATTCGTATTCGGAAGACATTTTTATAGCACTATACTCAAAAACACGTCTTGAACAATTCCATAATTCTACTCCATTTTTCGTGTCTCTGTGGAAAATGAATGAAACTTTTTTCCGACGGTATCCCCATAGCTAAAAGAGTGGCAATTAAAATAATATTTCTGTTTTTACGCAATAAAAATACCGCGACTCGTTAAGGTGAACTTTCAGGCTCTTGTACATTGTGATGTCTCGAGGAATCTAATTACCCTAACGACGCTGGTCGCTCCAATGCTCGCTCTTGTCTTATGATGGTTGAACGGCCGGTTCAGGATTAAGGATGTATTTCTGAACGGAAATTTCCCGTGTAGGGCGAGAGGATCATCTCTATACAGGATGGCGTCCTCGTCTACGCTAAGGATGGATACGCCGGACGAGTGAGCAACACAGTCCTTGGGAACCGTGCTGATCTAAATTTGTCCGCCGCTCGAAAACCGGACGAAGGATGGTTCGAATGTCGGCTTTTCTTCCCTAACCGATCACCACCTACAAGACTCAATGGCACATGGTTCCATTTGTCCGTACTTGGTAAGTTAAAAAAATTAAATAATGCGTTTTTCGATTATATATATTTTCTGATGATATCTCGAGAGCTATTACATACCCTAGCCATTTTCTTATTTTTAATGGATTCTACGATAAATTTCCTACATTTTCTTCCACAGCACCTAATCTGTCCCATTTCGGGAACGTGACGAAAAAAAATCCCAAAGTTGAAACTTCAAAAGTATGAAAATCGTAAAAAATTCGAAAAATATTACTAATTGTTCGATTTTAATTTTTTTCACTTTAAATTCGAATTCTACGTCTAAATTCCTGTAGGAAGCATTAATTAATCAAATTTGAACAGTACTGTAAGTATTTGCTTCGGAATTTCAAAGTTGAAAAACGTAGGAGTGGCGTAGTATTAAACCTGAAAAACTTAAAGTTGTGAAATTTCCGGCGTTTTGACGTCATATTCGGATTCAGCGTTGAATTTCCTATAAGAAAAGCTTTCAAAATCGCTTTAAAACGAAAATTTAATTTTTCACTATTACCGGAGCTCGGAATTCCGGCCGGCGAAAAACTCGATTTACGGAAAATAATTTCTCTGGCTCTGTTTAAATGTTTTTCATCAAATTTTTTGCTATGTACGTGTGTAAGGCGTTCAAATGAAGACTCCTGCATAATAAAACAATTGATTCGCATTTATTTTGACCCCGAAAATCACGGTTAAAGGTCAATTTTTGAGCTTTCAAAAACTGATTTTTTTGGACCACTTGCAGATTTTTCCGAGAAATAAAAAAAATCACAAAAATACATCTTGGTAAGATACAACTTTCCTAAAAATTTCAGATTTTTATCGGTATTAGGTGACGAGCAAAAAATCGTTAACTGATCGGTTGAAAAAAATCGCAGGGGTCCCCCTTGGATTTTTCGCGAAAACTTTTTTGAAATGGATTTCGCTCAAATTCAGCATAATGATAGTTGATGATGTGTACATCAATAATATATGGTTCATTCTTTGTTTCTTTCGCACTAAATAGATGAAAAGAACGTTTAAAGTTGAAAAATGTCATTTTTTCGTGTATAGTCTACTAATATTGTTGAATACCGCATAAACGGTTGAAAAATCGATAGGTACATTACATTAGGAAAATGTGGACAATTAAATTACCTATCTTTTGATATATCCAAACATTTGAATTGACGACTTTTTGTCTGAGTTATCCCCTGTGCAAGTTACAAATCTTGGAAAACTTAAAGTTGTTACGTCTAATTTTGCTCCTACTTTGCTCCAGTTGAAAAACCCAATACTTTATGATACAAAGTACATTTAAACACCATCACCAACATACCAAATTATAGCAACTACTACTTAGTACTACCTTCTAATAATAATCCTATCGAGAAAGAAAAGAAAAGAGAAAAGAAGCGCGATCGAAAAATAGCGGGAGCAGATGAGATTTGCTGACCTCACTAGCCCAGTCTCACACCACACAGCACCTACCTTCTATCCCAACCACCACCACAAAACCGCTGCCCTGTACCCAAGGCTGGAGAACTGCTGACGTAGACAACGTGGTAGCTTCCTTCGATTCATGCCATTTTTAATTCGACAACTTCTCTAGAATCTGGAATGCTATTTCAAACTTTTGTGCTAGCATTCGGCTATCGGCGTTGCTTATGCTTTTGATTTTAAAAAAATTATAAGTTCGACGCAAACGTTTCAAAAAAAATTTGAGTTAAAAATTTCTTTATTTTTCCTCGAATTTTTTTTCAAAAATATCATCAATTTGATTCCAAAATGTAGCATAAATTTATTCTACGCTTAAATTACTGTCATCATTCTTATGCTAAAACAATCCTTTCCTTAACCTTTGAATGTGCTCGCTAGCTATTACTTAAAACAAACTTAAATTCCACTGGTGTGCTGTTCTTGTGTCATAGTTTGACATCAGAGCGCTTCTATTTTGCGAAAAATTTCCACCGCGAAAATGCAACCGGGTTTTTCCCGAGGGAGGCTTCCAAGGGAGAAAAATTCAACATCGGGGCCTCGTTTTGCTTCCGTTCCTCGGTTTAGAAAGCGCCTGCTCGACCTCTTGGGAACTCCGTCGAAGACGAGGGAATCCCGCTCAGTTCAGCGACTCCCGACTTCACTTCCGCGGGCAGAACACGCCTAAACCTTTCCAGCTAAAGAGATTCGTTGCTTTTCGAGAAACCTATTGCCAATGGGGTTTCTGTAGGCCTTCGGTCGTGTTGTGAAATTCGTAATTTTTTCGAAGGAAATATTCGACGATTGGGTTTTTATGATGGATCATCATCATAGAGGTTATTCATTCAGAATTCAGAAAATCAGAAATAGTGATTATCGCAGTGAACTGATTACATGAAGCCCTTTTTTCGAAGGACGTGTCCTTTTTCATGTTTCGTATTGCGTCCTTTTTTTAAATCGGGTGAGTAATTTTCTCAAAACCTTTTTTTCTTGAAATATCTCCAAAACTTGAGCACCATTCAAAATAAAACCCCTCTGAAAAAAGAACCTACTGGTTCCTACCGGAAACCTACGATTTTTGAATGAAATTGACGTTTATCAATTGAAATTCGACGTTCAATAGCTAGAAAACAACGTTTTTCACTTTTTTTGTCAACTGATATTTTAAGTTGTTAAATTTATTTTGTAATAAGAAAATTTCCGTCTGATAACCCAGGGCGGTCCAAACAATCCCTCCAATAAGGAAAATTATCGGCAAAATACTACACTTTCTATAAACTTTGGTTTGAAAGTAATTGTAGCGCATTTTGAAGTTATTTGTTCAACTCTTGTGCAACTCTTTGGAGACCGATTTCACTCCTGATCATAGCTATTTGGCCACCTCTGGTTCCAGGTAGTGAACTATTGGGAGTGCCGCCAATCAATCAAACGGCAACCGAAGGGTCTGAAGCTCGTTTCGAATGTCTCGCGAAAGACCCGAACGCCCGCGTCGTCTGGTACAAAGATGGCGAATACCTTAGCAACGTCGAAGGCCTGCAATATCGTGCGAGCACGAGCCCGGATGGGACGCTAGTTGTGACCGACACACAGCCGACCGATATCGGCTGGTATAAATGCGAAGTCGTCTCAACGACCGGGCAGATCCAAGCGGCATCCGCATATCTCAATGTTCACTGTAAGGCGACTATTCAATTCAATCACGTATAACCATGTCTGAAAGATGCCCGAATAGACGAAAGTGCCCGTCTTCATCCAGGATAAAAATATTATTCACTCACATAAGAATGAAATGAATATGAATCTATGAATGAAAGTGCCCGAGAGAGAGATGAAAAAAGTGAATGTACATGCGTACATTCACTTTTCCGTTTTCCTCTTTTTCACTCTTTTATATTATTTTTATGTATGCAGCTAGTTTCTGGATGCAAAGTAATAGCAGGAGAGGCAAATGGACAAAGTGAAAGTGAAGGCGTAAATAAGTGAAAGTACTTCATGAACGTCCATCAGGAAAGTATATAAGATGCTCAAACGCTCACGTACTTTCACTTCTTTCTACGTGCACACTTCTCCTATAAACGTATCCAAATTTGTGGAGCACAAGTGAGTGAAAGGAGAAGTGAATGTACATTGGCAACTTCCGATCACTTCTCCTACATTCACTTTTTAGATTATTCGACTTATTTACGCAGAAAGAGAAGCGCTTGAAAGAAGAGGTGAAAGCGATCACTAAACGGAAGGTGTGAAAGGAAGAAGTGAAAGTACGTGTACAATCGCTTATTTGGGCACCTACAAGGCTCTTGAGGTCTATATGTAAAACCTATGATTTAATTTCTAATTTTTTCCCCTTGCTTCATTGCAAATTATATAGGTTATAGTCTATTAATGAGCTTTATCCCGCGTCGAATTATTCAACATAGATCTATCATGTCTGACACCCATTTATCGATACAGACGGTCGTTCAAAAAAGATTTAGACCAGGTTTAAAGATCGTTATGAGTAAATCGCTCGTTTGGCACGAGTTCGACCTAGCTTCCCTATTGGACAGCGTTGATAGCTCAACGGTAAGAAGATGATTGCTCTCTCCATCAGGCCTTGTACCCCTTCTTTATCGCTACAGCTTGAAAATTGCTCCGGAATCCTAATTCGGTCTCGATTGGAACCTCAAAGAGGCTCAACTTGTCGGAATTTCCGAATTGACGTGGGAACGGATCGGATTCGGCAGTTTTTATTCTTGAACCGTGCGAACCGAGCGCTTTGAACCGGGTTCACACTGAAGCGGAAAAAATGCAATATAAGTCGAGAATAGTGTGAACATTAAACGTTTCAGGCAAGGTTTTCAGCTTTCACGGTAATTAGTGGCGGAAAAATTATGATTGGTTGAAAATAATTTTTTTTTCTATTCTTAAGTAATTATTATCGCTTTAGTGATCCGCGTCCGTGTGAATTTAACAGAAGGGGCCTCAGTCGCGCGTCTACCGCTTCTAGGGCACGATCTAGGACGTGGGTGGCGGATGTGACCAGTTTCTGAAGGCAGGATGTCAGCTGAGGTCCGAACAAATTACCTTGTAGACAGCCCCATTGAAGGCAAAATAAACAAATACCCAAACAGTGCCGACCGGGCATTTTTAACTTTCCAGTTGCACACGCTGATCCTTGATTATTTACGAAACCATCCAAGAATAACAATGGTCTCGAGTGATGCCAGTTTGGACGAGACTTTTCCGTCAAATGATAAATCTCCCGCCTAAATTCGTCGGTTTTCAGACAAAGCTCGCGTTATTCATACGCCGGGACAGGTTTTTTTGCCCATCGGGCGACCAGGAGCAGTCGAATGCACTTACATGGCTAACCCTCCAGTCACAAGGATGAGATGGGAAAAAGACGGCTTCCTTTTCGATCCTTTCAACGTTCCAGGGGCAATGAACCGGAAAAATGTCACATCTTTTTACAGCAAGGTAAGTAATTTTATCTGATACAGTTATCTTCGGTCGAATTTCTCGTGGTTTCAATTTTCACTTCAGATCTTAGAAAATAATGTATCATTAATTTCTAAAAGTTTAGACAGAATATTTAATTTCGGCGAGGTTCAATTAAATCGACTTGAAAATTCGACTAAATATAATTGAACAAAGATCCGATTAATGCGATGAGTCTATTGTCCACTAAGTTAATTACATCAGCGAAACAAAACGAGTTACTGGTGAAATAAACTGTCCGCCGTTCATTAACAATTAAATCCGTTTAAGCGAACACGCGAAGACGTCATGTGAAAACACATTGCCGCCGTAAACTTGATAATTTATTCCGTATTTCTATTCCATTAGACTTGTTGAATCCAAATGGCCGCTAACGACGAGTAAAAAATAGTCGGCAACAAAAAAACCTACGCGTTTCGACCTTCTTGAGAGATAAAATTTATAACATCCTGGTGACCGAGGAAAATTTTTCAAGGAGATAATAAATTAGCTAATGGGAAGATAGAAACAAAGTACTAACAGTGAGAAATACTTTGTACTTTGGGTTCCGAATTTTCTTCGAATTTGGCCCAGTTGAAGATTATGAAAGTGTTGTTGAAAAAGTATAAATTTTCTTCAAACCTTTTATTCAACCTTTCATTTCAAACAAAGCGTGTTGACGTAATTTTTGAAGAATTCTATATATATTTATAATTCTAAAAATTTATAATTCTAATATAATGCATGTAGGTTACTAATAACAACCAATAAACTATTTTTTTTCAAGTAGAATTGCATGGTAAGGTCAAACATTTTTTTGATTGGGCTCCAGCTATATTCTAAGGCCTTAGCAAAAAAAAGAAGGATTGAACAACTTAGTAGACCTCTTTGCTACTGATTGTCTTGACACAGTGGGGAAATAAAAGTCAATCCAGGTCCGGGAGGTTCAAAATCTAACTCTCTCTCTGGAAAACCGAGCTTGATTTCCATATGACCTTCTCCACTTGACCATTTGTAGTTGATTATTCACGTGGCACTTTTCCCCTCCCACAGTACTCGCTTACTTTTGAAAAAGTCGAAGAAAGCCATGCTGGGGATTACACATGCACACCATATAACGATGTGGGCACGATGGGACCCTCAACTCCTATTCGGATCGTCGTCCAGCATCCGCCTGTATTCACTGTGACACCGCCGAACATGTACTTGAGAAAACCTGGGGACACAATCCATATGACGTGCGACGCATTGGATGGCTCCACTCGTCCAACTATCGTCTGGTTCAAGGTGAGATCTCTCTTTTACGGTTTCAACATCGGCTCCACTTCCTGCCTGGGTTACCTCATTCTTCCTGGTGAGCATGTCTCAATTTCATTCTTTACGAGAACAACCCACAACGGGATGCTTTCAGGCTGATGAATACTAGCTTGTCTCAGCCATTTGAATTGCTTCCACTTAGCTTCAATTTCTCCGGCTGATATATGCGAAGGAATCAGCAAAGCTTTTTCTAAGACTTGAGCACACTTGGCCTTCAGTTGCCAAGAAACGCAAGGCCTTTGGTCTTTCAAGGATGGGTATGGACCGAATGTCTTTTGCTGTAATACATCTGCATTGAACACACCGTTGCTTCCAATAATGGTCATTGTAGCCCGATTTGAGCAATCTCTGAGAATATGCATTTCAAATGGAATCCAACAGCTTTCTGAAGTATGGCATCTAAAGCTGTTGCTGCGGAGCCGTTCTATACAGCAGACATGCTAACCTGGAAATGAGAGGATCCAGATCGCAATGCTTATAATTAAGGCTGCTCTTACGTTTGTTTCTTTCATACCGAACCAGACCAATTCTGGGTCTAATGTAGGAGCAGCCTAATAAAAATTCATCCCTCCAAACAATGTAAGTTGATCGCTTTGATGAACGTGTTGTCGATACAAATTCGCTCAAACACTCTTGAGCTTAGCCTTTCAATGACAATTCAAGCTTCAGGTAATCAATTGCCAGTTTAAAAGTGCAGTGCATATTTCTGGTTGCGGTTAGCTTTGCGACTCACTTTCGTACCTAGTATTGCATCAGAGCATTAGAGGCAAAAGTAATTTTATCAAAACACATGTTCTCTATTTCGTCTGGACACGGTTCTTAAATAATTCTGATTTCAGAAAGACGGTAAACCCTTACCAGCCGATAGAACTGTGATGAGTGGAGGGAACTTGACCATACTTGATATCAAGGAAGCAGACCAGGGATTGTACCAATGTGTTGCTTCAAACGAGGCAGCTACAATCTCCGCGGACACTGAGCTATTCATAGAGAACAATCTACCTCGCGGTCCTCACAATCTGACTGGAGAATCCACTGCCAATTCTGTCATCCTAACTTGGCGACCTGGCGTCATGGTTAACTCGGCTCAGTATAGCGTTTGGTGAGTTGCCTGGAACCTTTTCTAAACCATGATTTTTTTTCTTTGACTCTACAGAAAACTATCAGACACCAATTTAAATTAGCTTCCAATTCAACGCGTGGGTTTTCATGGGTTAACAGGGTTCGAGCCCTGCCAAGTCAGGAATGGCGAACAATCAAGACGACTGGATCCAAGGCAACTATCCCTAATCTCAAATCCGGCAGGGAGTACGAGTTCATGGTACTAAGTCAAGATCACAATGGTGACGGATTATTCAGCAAGCCGTTCAGGATCTTTACCAAAGGTGATCTGGCGTATAATTTGTAAGCATGTTATTGCTAAAGGGCTGCGAAGTAAACAATTCAACGTTGCATTTTTCAGGTACGCCTGTCCTGCCTAAATCGAATGTGCCACTAGAAACAGCAATAGAACAGAGTAAGTTCTTCAACAATCGAAACCATTATGGGACTTGGTGGCTAAAGTCTTTGGAGGGAATTGAAACCGCTGCTTCGGCGGGCGTTAGAATGAAATAACTCCTGTGTCAAGCAGGAGACATTGGAATTTGTGGAATCATACGTATAATTCTTCAAGAAGCATTTCAGCACTCTGTGCTTCAAGGGAATAGAGTTGATTTGATGAGAGAAAAGGCGATGGAGCATCTTGATCATCTCTCAAACGGAAGTTTGATCTGGCAAACAATTTCTTCTATCTTGAGAAAAAACACGATCAAATATGAGTCTTTTTGAAATATTGCAGGAGGAGAGCTGCTGCTAGGAGCTCCTCGAGGAGTATCAGTCTTATCAGGTTTGGAAGGATTCACTATTCACTGGAAGCCGCCGCTAGAAACGAATACTATTGAGATTGACCATTATGCTATCACTTTAAAAGAGGGCAGTGACGATGATGACGACGGCAATGTTATTTATCAGACCACACAGGAGACTTCACTTTATGGTAAGAATTAGAGTCCTTCAATACTATGCTTTTGGAGACTGAAGATGTCAGTGCTCGTGGCAGAATTGGCAGTGAATTGTCGACAATTCTCGCCCTGCCAAATCATAGTTTCGAGGTTCCTGCTATTACTTGATTTCCAGAGCAGAGATCAGATGTGGGAGGGCAGCGTTAATTTTGTTAACCAGATAGGCCGCTTCTGAGACAGTATTTGTGAAGTACCTTCAATTTTTATTATTTGATGTAGCATTTTGGTAACGTACTTTGGTCAAGAGAAGGGCAGCCAATTTCTTCTTGGCGGTTGTACTAATCGGCCGAATACATTCAACTTTGGGGTCAGAGCTGTTGAAAAAGTATCAATTTTTTTAGAACATCGATTTTCTAATTTAAAAAGTGTTGCTTTTTTTGATCAGTTCTAAATTTTTCCAGTATCGACTTGTTTTTGAACATCTCAGATTCAGAATATTTACTTTTTACAAGTGCTAATAAACCTAAATTGTATTAGACCTGGCTAAAGGCATTAATTTAAATGTGAATGAGAAATCGATTGAAGGGTGAGGAATTTTTCATGTTCCTACCTGGGATTTTAATGTTCTGGACTCTGCACTGCACTTAACCAGCCCTAATCGGCTGTCTGAGCTCTTACAAAGTGGCGTGGCGACACTGACTTTTGTCAAATAACATCATAATATGAAAGTCAAATTCTTTAGCGATATCAATACTTTCTACGTCCAAAGGATGAAATAGTAAATATATCAACACTTTTTGTTCAATATGCCTGATACATAACTGATATTTTAAAAATACCTTAAACTTAAAAAAAATCAACATCCCTCCAGAGCAGTTTTACCTTTCCCTATGCTTCAGAGCATACAATTTCGCTCTCGCTCCCTTAACCCGCTATCACCACCTGCTCCTGCTTACGAATCCTGCTACTGCAATTTATTGCAGTAATTCAAAATGCTGTAATTTATTACAATTTATTGCTGATTTTGTTCGACGTGTTTGCAGTTGGCGAGCTAAAGGAGTCGACCGTGTATCGGATCCAGATCCAAGCTGTGACGAAGGATGAAATGGAATCACCGCCTATTGAGATCATTCTCCACGTGCCACCTGTGACTCAGACAGCGGCTGCTTCCCTTTGGCTCGCGGCTCTTTTCGGTTTCGCATTAGCGACGTTGATAATTTGCTTTTACACGAATCGGCTCTACGTCAGGCGGCAAATCGACGTATTCAAGTCCCGCCATTGATTGGACGGTGAAGCAAAACTAAAGTGCAATGCTAAACTGCCGCAGGAATTGCACAGAGGTTCTTCCATGCGATCAGCACGTTGGAAGAGGTTGAGACTCAAATTTGAATCGGAAGGGGAGTGAAATCCCTCGTAGCTTGTTCGAAGATTAATGTGTCAGATTGAGTTATTTATACCGAGATATCAGGTAGCCTTGTGATACAGAATTTCCCCTTTGATAAAACCAATCGAAAGCTTTCCGTTGTCAAAGTGAAACGGAGTTTAACAGCCACTTTGTTCGTCGTTTGTAGATTAGACCACTCTCACTGTCCATCAAAGCCCGATTTGACGACAAATTATTATAAATAAGCTAGACTCGAAAATATTTTCTTGTAAGTTTAGAGGATTCTGAATGAAAATAAACTAGGTATGTATTGTGTTTCGGAAAGCGTCGTTTTTCGAGTCTCATTTTTCTAGATTTTTAGATTGAAAATTTTCAATACTCCCCGTCAATATTGAAATAATGGGAAAATTCAAATAGAATTGGTATTTTCCACTTCTTTCACCATTTTTATGTCTCTGAATTATTCCGTCGTTTCCTCCTTCGCCAACCTATAGTATGTAGAAAGAGATAATATTTTTGTAACCTCAATATTGTTAGCTAGTCATGAAATTTAGCATAGTACGTTTTCACAAGCGTCGTCCCTCTCAGTATTTTTTATGTTCAATTTGTTTGTCCCAAATATCCTTTAGATCATCTCGTTCAATTTAAAATTAATTCTGATTAAGAGTGTTCACCTGTTTGAAAATTTTCTACCGCAATATTTTTCTTATTAATTTCACTTCTGTAATTATATTCTGGTTCAAATATTTGAACAAATTAATTCGCTTATATTTCTTCATTGTTCTCCTATGTTCATTTACTTTCTTTTTTTTATTCTAAAAATTGTTCAATTTCACATTTTTTTTAATGGCCTTTCCAATTTCGACTAATATTGTTGTATCAATTTTTTCATAATTATTCAACTATATTATTCCGTTTTTTTTTTTTTATTATTATTTTTTTTTTTTATTATTTTTTTTTTTTTTTTAATTGAACCTTTCAATCTATTTGGTTACTATGGCCGTTACAAAACTTAATGATTGGTGTGTAACGAACGTGTTCATCATATTAAATCACGGCTGAAAATAGGATTTTTTTTTAACCGGTCATTATTACCGAATGACGATTTATTCGGATAGCGTCCTCGGGATTTCCAGACAGCTTGGCCGCTTAAGTAAGTACCTAAGTCAATTGTCAAAGCGTCACGACTGATAGGAACCCTTGCTAATGAAAATGCCTTTGTGAACTGAAATAGAAAACCATGAGTTGAATGAACGGATTGACACGAAGTTGCCCGGAAAAACCGAGGAATCCTTTCAATGAAACATAATTCAGACCTTGCAAAGGGCCGGGTGGATCTAAAAATGCATACACCTCGTGAAGAATCGGATTGACGGCGATCGAAACGAAAATAGAATTAAACTAATATTGCAGCTGTTCAGAACAAAATTCGAGTTTTTTTATTGATGATTTAACGCGTTCGGAAATTGAAAAAAAAGTTTTGAGAATTAATTTTCGATACGATTTTTCGCGTCTATTTCTTTTGAAGTCATTCTGCATCTGAAGCGAATCTAGTAACACAAGGCTGTTCCAATTGCTAACGACGTGGATAACTATTCAAACGGTTGCAAATATTTAATCTTCAAGAAAGAACGTAATAAAACTCGATCCCTCCGATGGGGATTCCCGGTCTTATAACATGACAGTGTACGAAGCCTGTCTCCAGTCATTCGTGTCATCTCTGTATGGAACTACCAGCTCGAGCGTAATGCAACGATAGCGAATTTTTTCACCGAGGATTTTCCAATATCGAGCTTGAGAGCTGCGGATACGGCGCCTTTGAAAATTCGGAGTAATTCCTCCGCAATGAAATTTTGTGAGTAAATATCCAGCTGCCATACGATGAAGTCTGTATTGTTGTACTTAAGTGAGTGTAAGTTGGAAAACAATTTTATTGAAACACTTCCGGAAAATTCGAGTTCAACCGAAACGGAAAAGCGGAGTTTTTTTATTTTTATTAACTCAAATATTTTATTATTACTCAAATGTCCGATTGTTTATAGGTGCGATGGGAACAATTCAAACCAGGAGATCCGCGGAAAGAGAAACGTGAAAAAAACGCGCGTATCCCAACGATATAAATTAAGCGTCCTGTTTAATCAAAAGAAAAATAATATAAAATAAAATAAAAAATGCTTTGAAAAGAATAGAGTTGATACAAATCAGTAAAAATAAATATCATTCTATTAGATTGATAATTTAAAATGAGTAGAGATTGGAGAAAATTGGAATTGAAAATGTTGTTTTATTGAATTCAGAAAGCTGGTGAAATAAAACTGGAAACAAAGAATTACACATCAAAAAATTAAAAAGGATAAATTATGAGGAAATAAAAAATTATGCGTAAAAAATACTGTTTCCACAGTTTGACGGTTTCTCAATAAAAAAAAGTCAATGATACCATTACCAAATAAGTATAAAATGAACGGTAAAATAAAAAAAAGGAATTAAGGTCGAAAAAAATTAGAAACGAGTATTAAAAAATTAAAATAGTTTAATTGCTGTGGAAATTAAAAAAAAATTAAGATGGTGTTGAAAATGAAGGAAAGGAAGCAATTAATGATCGAAGTTTATTGGCTACAGAATTTGAGGACAAATCGGTTAAATGAAATAATTATTTGGTGATAAAATAAGAAATCAAATTGATACAGCGCGTGCTCTCAGATCATTTTTCAAATCAAAGCAATAAAAATTCGTTTGAAAAAAACTCGTATTAAAAAAAACTCGTTTTTAGCGAACATTTTTCCTCAACGGAACAGTAAGATTCTTCATATTTCAACAAAGAATTTTCGTGAGCCTTTTCCTTGCTGGTGACTTCGAAGGTTCTCGCCTCGTGTGACCGCTCGCATACACTCCTTTGTATTTCTAATGAAACCCACCTGTTCCGATAGTCAAACTTTACGCGCGCAACGTGTAGCTGAAAAAAAATTCAAACGCGCATTTCCTTATACTCAAAGGTTGATGGCAGTTTTTTTTTTTTTTTTTTTTTTTTTTTTTTTTTTGTTGTTTGCGGCTTAACAATTTAATTAGCTTTCAGGTTATAGGTACAATGTCATTTCATTCTCATCCGTCAATAGGTGAGGGATTTGTTTTGTGAGAACTTCCATCCCGTTCACTAGACGGGGTCGTGGGCAGCGGAGTCGAATGGGATTCCCCAATCCCCTCTGCGCATGCGCAGCTCGTTTCGTATCCATTCCGCCTCAACGCAAGGTTCTCCACACGCCGTCGTACGTTTCAGTTGAAAGCGTTGAACAGTCGCGACTACGACGGATTCTCGCGAGCTATGTTTGTCGATTTGTGACCCAAAATACGACAAATTCCCACCCCAATTCGCGATTTTTTGAAAACCCAGCTCGCTTGTTCGGCTTAGGCATTCTACGTGAAACCTGTTGGCCGTTGAAAAGAAAATGTCCGGGTCCGATAAGAAAGTCGATCCCTGCGATTCCCGAACGGATTCGGGCTTCCTTTCAGGCGCGTTAAATTCGGAAACGATGATTTCAGGCGAGATCCAGCCCGACGAAAAATGTCCGCCTATGGTCCAGCCTCGGGGCGATTCGAAATCGGACGCGAAAATCAAAGACGATTACATGCGATTGGATTCGGGCGTCGATCTCGTCTCTGACCAAATGAGCGATTTGTGCGTCGACGAAGACCCGCCAACACCGTCAGTGCGAATCAGTTTACCTGCAGATCAGGAGGAAACGTGGCAACTTTATTTTCAACAGGACGACGAAGGAGACACGTAAGTTCTGCTTTTTTTTTGTTAAAAAAAAATTTATCTAGTTTAATGTCCAACATTGCAAACGTGCGGAATTGCGCGTTCTATCGTGCGCAAACATGTTGCTTCCTGTTGAGTCGATCGCGTTATATCATGAATACGATAGTGACATAACTAATCTCAATTTATTATTATTTATTTAAAATACCATCAACTTCAAAACCTCAAGTGCTTTGAATTCTTTGGAAATTCCATCTCTATAAATCACCACTTTAATGCACAATCTATGTAGTAATCTGTATTCTCACCACATTAGCATTCCCTACGTGGGATTTCCCGTTTTATGATGTTCATCAAGGCCAAACCTTTCCTATCTGCGTTGAAACGTAGTATTGTTCAGTGTATTACGTTTTGTAACTATTTGTATACGTTATCTCAATAGCTTTCCCTCGTTTCTTCGAACTTGTGGGAAAATAGGTTCGGTGGTCGTCGAGAAAGGAATTTTTTCTCCGTATTATGAAAACAAACGTGCGAAGAGTCGACCCTGGCGGAGATGCTTTGCACTAATGAGCTCAACCAGCCGACCTCGTATTCCTCACGCTCATTTTTGCGGGAGCCGTTGATTCTTCATGAAAAAAATTGATGAATGAAAATAAAAAATGCAGTAGTATCATATTATATAATGGACATTCCTCATGTGAGTAATAGCTCGATGATCGTGAAAGAACATTAGCCACTCGTAGCATTGTTATTAAAAATCATTTCCAAGTATAATGTGTAGGCTGGCTGAATAGGAAAAAACTTCAGGATTTTCTGAATTTTCTCTGACTGATATCATTACGTAAGTATCGGAAACGCCGGAATATTATCGAAAAAGTCGACGTTTTATGCATTTTCGAATTATTTTCAGTTTAACAATAAATAAGCGTGTTTTTTTTTCTTTTCCTCGTCGTCGCATTTTTTGTCTGTGGACCCTGTGGCTCCACGTCGCCCTGAGGATGCCCTAAAGGGCGAAAGTGCTCGGCCAGCAAATCGGAAAATTAGTCGCCTGGTTTTTCTCCCCCTCGCAACCCCTGGGGTGTTTTTTTTCTTTATACGCGACCTATTCAGTTGCCTGCAAATATTGCGTTTTACATATTACCTGGATTTATACGCTAGCTGTCACCCTTCGGATGATGAGCCTAATTTTCACAATTCTGCAGATATTAGGAGGGGAAAAATTGCAGAAAAGAGAAAAACTTGACCTAGGAAAATGTGGAATGCATTCTTAAAAATTGTAATTAATGAGCGCTTTCCAGTCGACGACCTCTAATTTTCATGATTTAATTCCTCCCAGTTTTTCTTTCAGTCGTTCGTGCCCGTGAAGAATCTTTTTCGACTTTGCTAACTATAGCTCCGCAATAAATAATATTTTAGCTCCTAAGTTTTTCCGCCTTTAGATTTTCACTACCAAAAAACGGAAGGTTTCACGTTGCAAAAAACCGGCCAAAAAGGATAGGTATTCAAATAATCAAATCTCACTCTCCCCCAGGGAAAAAACTCGGCATAGCTGAAAAATAGAATTAATTGTGTTGCGATCTGTCAAGTTATCATCAAGGGATGTCACGAGTTCGATGTCAATGTCACCAACGCGAACGCGGCCAAGACCTTGCTTGCGATAAAATATTCTCCCTTCCGATTCAGAACAAGGCTGTCCATTCGGAAGGATTAATTTTCATTTCACTCCGAAGTTGATATATATTTTCTCATTTTCTTTAATAAATTATCTTCATTTTTACGCTTGCTATAACAAAATTGTAGGCGTTTACGTGGCGATTTCCGGTATTTTTCCTTTTTTTTATCGCCACCATATTTTTTGTTCACAGTTTTTTCATCATATTGTTAGATCATTTTGGAAAACGAACATCTTAAAGCGTGACCATTTTTTCCGAATAATCCGGTACAGCTGTTGACCAAATTCCCTACACTTTTTTTACTTACTCAATTTCGGTTTAATTATTGGCCCATTTTTCTACTCATGGTCCGAAAGAGCAAATTTGTTTAGTAATTGTTAGGAATGGAAAATAAATTAAATTTTGTCCAATTAATTCGGTTTTGGTCTCGAAAATAAATCATGGCATAATTATCTTCTGTTTATATTTCTGATTCTACTTCGATGAAAAATAAAACTAAAAAATTAAAACTGGATCGAAATTTCCTCGTCAGCCATATTATTTTCAAAGCTATTAGCTGTATAAGTTATTATTCAAAAACTGCTGCTCGTATTTCCCAACTACTACCTAACTGTTCTCGCGTTTTTCATTGTCGACCGTCCTTGGCGTCGAATTCCTCTCCCATTGTTCAACTCGGGGGATCCCTGCTTTGTTTTGGTCCGTGCTCTAGGATAATTGCGAATTTGGGAAATTCGAGTGACAATAGTAGAAATTTTCGACGCGATTTCCTCGCGGTATTTCCGATCGGAGATAACCCAACGTCGGTGATTTATTTAGTTTTATCTTGACGTTTCGTCGCCAGTTTCCCTTTGTCTACCGTCTGTCGTCTAATGATGTGATGCCTTTGTCGAATCCTCAGGTGATAGTAATTGTGAGATAAGAGGAAAAAAATATTTTTTATTTTTGTCACCTGACCATAAGTGAATTGGGTGGAGAGAATTTGTGATAATATTTGGATATTTCCGATTAGTGCTAGTAAACATATTTCCGCATAATTTTACTATCAGAAGTTAAATTTGATCTCATTGCTTTCATAGCTGTTTCGAAAACCAGAGAAAGAATAGTGCCATTTTAAACGTTTCCTGAAGAGTCCTTGTAGGCAAACGCTTTCTAAGTACATAATGCATCAACAAAGGGAGAACTTGGCGCCAAAAATTTCCTTCAACAGTCAGCTGTGACGATTAGTGGTAATCACGTTTTCTTATATTAAGTAGTACACTCTGTATTGCTATATAAGGCTATAGAAAATCGAATCGGAGCATTTTTATCAATTCAGGTGAGCACATTACACGTTGATTCAGCTGTGTTTACACCACTCGAAACGGTAATTAATCTCAAGCAAACAATTTATCAGTTTCTTCCTCAATTTTCGCTCCTCGAAGTTTTTTTTTTTTTTTTGGAAGATAGCGCGATAGGAATCCCTTTGACATCAATGGGAAACCACAATCGTTCAAGTGCTTACGCAATGTTTTCCTCATAGGGCTGAAGATCGTTTACAAGTATTGAAGTTGAATCATCGCCGAAATATTCTTTCATTTATTGCGTTGAGGAAATTCAAAAGATGATTATCCTATTTTACCGCAAATTCAATCGCTAAAAATATTATCATGGGCGTTTGGATATTATAAACTATAGATTTGTGGAAAATTTCCCTTTATATTATAAATCTCTCGAAAATACGGTTTTTGAATTTAACTACCTATGAAGTTAAATTTCCAAATTAAACTAGTTTTGTAATTCTCGTGAATAATCACCCCCTTTTTGAAGTTCCTCGTCTCAACTCTTGCTCTTACGAATTAAATATCCGACGATCCGTTTTTCTTCCCGCAGAAAATCCGCATCGCCTCGAGTCCTTAAAATTTAAATTAGATATCGCTCGGCGAAATCGCGGGGAAAAATCTTGTTCACCTTTTTCACCATCGGTTGTTCCGGGGTCCATTTTTTGCCGCGCAAGCGGGGGACAGTTACGGGATAATGAATCGCGCGATTCTTCGAACCGGGGCTCTGTCTCTTGGGGAAGTCCTAGGACCTCCTGATGTTCGCGGCCCCGTCTGCGGATCGTACCCCGTCCCCGCCAGTGCCGTTCGAAGCTCCGCGGGGCCCGCACCTCGGGTCTCCCCTACCCGTAAGTTCGATTAGTTGATCAAGTATCCGGACATGCGCGGTACGTTCGAATTATGCTATCACGATAAACATGTTACGGTTCCGATTAATCGTCGAGCGCGATACGAAAGATCTTTCACCCGCCATCGACCCGAATAGATGCGCCAAACTTGTCGCCTACTTGCGCGAAATCCTAGCCAACCTAGCTCTCCGATCGGTTTCGTCTAGCTTCGTATACATTCCCGAGTAAGTCCCCGTGTTGGAATCTAGGCTGATAGCGTATCCTCATTAGCCCATCTCATCGAGCTTTATCGAATTATCGAGGCTAACGACTTCATTAATGTCTTCGTCGATCGCGGATCGCAATTTGGTTCGTTCGAAAGGGAGCTAATAAACGTTCTGTAAATCGCTAAAACCGCTTCAAATTGGTAGATTAGTTTATTTGTAGGCCTCTGGTGAAATTCGGATACCTAACATAAAATGTAAAAAGAAACTCATTGGCAAATATAAATAAGATTTTTATTGAATGACTTTGGAAAATATTTTTTATCGACTTTATTTAATGTCATTCGCATAGTTGATGAGCATTTGACAAGTATGCCAAGGTCTATTTAATTTCCTATTTGATCTATCTTATTTTGGTCAATTTTTGCGAACGCGAAAATGTTGTTTTTATCTGCAATATTTATCTTTGTCCAATAAGTACTCGTTTTTGACCATTTTTCATTTAATTTTACGCGTTTTCTCCTTGGAATTACTTGAAACAATCTACAAAAAGCTAATACTCGTCAAATGAGATGAGAGTCATCGAAAAAAAAAATTGTAAAAAACGTTTAATGACCTTAAGGTATGTATTAAATGTTAGCCAATATTCGAACCTAAAACACCACAAAAAAAAAAAAAAAATTCATTTCAATTCGAATTACGAAATTACAAAGTTTTTTGAAAGAAAAATGTATCGAATCGCTTTTCTATTTTATCAACAGTGATGGTCCCCTTTTTTACTCAAACACACCCGTGTTTTCCTTTAATCTCTGAATTCCTTGAGTTTCCAATTGACCATTTACTTATACTAACTTCGTCACACAAACACTCAGCTATCGTGTAGAATTTGGGAGGTTTTCAGAAATTGGCATTAGAAAAATTTAGCTCGAAAATATCTAGCGGTATAAAAATTGTTCTATACTTGAATGGTCGCCAAACACTCTCTTCGAATGTACCTTAACTTAACCCTTAACTTTTAATTTGAAACGTGGAGAAAAATATAAATGATTAAAAAGTTATTACTAGTTGCTACGGAGTTTCCCGTTATCCAATCTCTCCTGTTTTACACATGTTCCAAGAACCTTGCTCCTCAGGCGAATTCGGTTTTTTCAATGACGTCACGCGGATAATTGCGCTTAATGCGTCATTTTATCTCGACATTTTCGAGCTCGTCATTGTTTTTAAGTACTTGACCTTCGTCACTTATTCATTGACTTCTATCGGATTTTCATTCTGCTTAAATTGCGAAGAAACAGTTATGAGCGATCTGTTGACAATTGAATGTTTGATCTTTAATGCTTTTCGATTAATAAATCCTCTTCTAACGAGTGTCCATTTATTTTTCAGGCAACTTCATATCGCAATCATTCATGGTTTCGTCGAAGTCGTCTTCCACCTCATTCGAATGGTCCCGAGTCCTGAATATTTGAACATCCGCAACGATTTGAGACAGGTGAGCACCGAATTCGAACCTATAGACTAGGACAGTTGCGATTGTTGGAAGTACCGTAACGAGGGATTTTAGCTTTCTATTCATATCGACTCCTTTCTAAGTCTTGGAAGCTTTACGGTTCTGGTCGAGGGCAACGGCCCTTGGATCGATCTTGGGAAAACCCTCTTCCGAGGGGCCGTCTCGACAGTTGCAAAGCCATCATCTTGCGAAGTCATCACGTCTACACTAGATTCACGTAATGGGCGAAAGGTGCCAGAGCTTGGGGACTGTCATTTTTTTAAATTTAATTCCCTTCGTCGTAAGGCTTTTGTGAAAGATAATAATTCCATCTTCTTAAAAAAATCTCTCTTTTTAAATGCCTTGAAACGTAAAAGATCAAATTTTAAGAGTGGGTTAGAAATGTTTTTTTTTTTTTCGCAAAAAAAAAAAAATTTCTAACCCACTCTTAAAATTTTATGTTTTACGTTTCAAGGCATTTTTTTGCAAAAAAAAAGTATAACCCACTCTTAAAATTTGATGTTTTACGTTTCAAGGCATGTAAAATCCAAATATCCAATAAATAAAAAAAATTATTAAAAAATTCTGTCTGTCCGCTGTACGCCGTCAACACATTTCCAGCCAAATTATAATAGCTATACATTTTTGAAATTTTCATCAAAAATCAATCTCGGTCCTACGACGGCCCAATTCTTGAACCAAATTGCTAGCTCAATTTTAAGGTTTTTTTGGGGGGGGAGAAAATTCGTATTTTCCAAGGTTTTTTTTCTTTTCTTTTTTTAAGGGTTAAATTACGATTAACGTCGAAAAGTTCAAAACGTCCGCAGATTTTCGGATCCTGACTTTGTTGTATTCGCCCTTGGCCCGGCTCTCATCTCCGGAATTCATCTTTACATATGTTGATTTATCGTTGTTAATTACCATTCCGATATTCTCGATCCGACCTTCATCTAGAGGCTGTTGGGCATTCTTTCGCGCTCTAAACCACTTGCGGTACATAGCTTGGTTAATCCAATAATTTATTGTATATTAGTTTTATTTTTTATTTATTTATTTATTTTTAATGAAAATGAATATAAAAAAATTGTTCGAATGAATATTGTGTCTCGAAATCGTAAAAATAAATTAGTCTCTGCTCTTATATATCCGCAATCTCCCGCTCTTTCGATCTCCCACTGGCACATGATCGTGAGTAATCCCGTAAACCAGAGAAATGTTAATCGGCCCGAAGAACGGGTTCTCGCTCCTTCAAAGAGCGTCTTCCACTTCCTGGAGGACCTTGAGTCGGCCGGCTATTCTTACTGCTTACCCGTACTCAGGATACTTATTTCATGGGTGCGTCATGGGAGAGAAAAAATGCTTTTTTTTATACTAACGTTAGGATTCTTAAAAGAATGCCCACAGCAAATGATTTATTCTGAGAAATTGTCGAATTGATAATACTCTTAAAACAAGAATGTACTATTAAAATGCTTCTATTTCGTAATTTTTAACCGTTTCGACTCGGAGCTACTGAAAAGTCTCCTTACAAGCTACAATCTCCTTATAGAGAGCGTCTAATTATTTTTTGGTCAGTTCCCTAGAAAAATATTCTGCAACTCATTTCCAGAACATCTCACTCTCAAACTTGTCCTAAAAATGAGTGCTGTCAGTAAGTAAAGGCCGAAAATACCTAAAATAGGGTTTACTACCGGACTAAGAAACAATGTCTGAGAGGGAGTTTCGTAGGTAATGAGTAGTTAAATATTTTTCCTAATTATTGACAAAAAAGGCGTAGATACCAAAGTCAAATGAGTCTCATTTAATTACACTGGGTGGGGCTCGAAGCAAACTGGCAACTTGATCGTCGCAATCTCGCATCACTGATCAGCCCCTTCTTGATATCAACTCGTGCATATTCTCAATTTTATGGAAATTCTGCTCGAAAATGTCTGATTCCGATCGATAAAGTGTATTTTGCAAAGCTCGCTAGCATTATACAACCGAGCTAACAGGTCGTCCTTGGTAGGAGGTTCCCCACTATCGACTTCTGAGAATTCGCTCGCCTGTTCCAAGAACCGCGGGTCGACCGAGACTTTCGCGAGTCACCGATAAGGAATCCGGTCGTACAATAGACTCAGCTTACTCGTGGCCGACAAAACCAACTCATGAGCGAGTCCATTCATTAGTCGCTCGAAACTAGCCGAAAGTTGGAGCTAGTTTGGACGTAATTATTGAAAAACGAATGTATTATTCATGGATGGGAAAAGGCGATCTTAATAAATTAAAATGTGATTTTTACCCCAAGCCCTTTTTTTGTGTGGTTTTTTTATCCCTTGAAAAAAGAGAATGGATGCATCCTACTTTTTCGATTTTGGTCTTTAAATATTCTTGAAGAAAATTTACGTAAAATTTTCATTTTTTCCGAAACCACGTTTTTCCGCAGTTTTTGCGATTTTCTCCAAAAACTACACTACACGATAAGATATTATGAGGGTATTTTGTTCATGAGTAAATTCTTTAAACGAAAAAGTACCGGAATTTGTTCGTTGATTGATTTTTACCGGAGCTAGAGCGGCCCGAAGAGAAAGTTAAAAATCCAACAATTTTGTATATTTGAATATATATTGTATTTATGTTATGTCCCCGCGGTGCTATTCGCGCTCGAAGAAAATAGAAAGCACATTTTTTACCCAAAAGTGGAATATATCTCAAAAACAAAAATAAACCGTGTATTTTTTTCCTTCTTGTTTACTGATTTTAAATCGAATTTTCTCAATTTGCTTACAAGGAAACCTATTTTTTCAACATTCGCGAATGTGGCGAAAAACAATCCAAAGTTAAAACGTCGAAAGTAAGAAAAACCGAAAAATGGGGAAAACTCATTAAATTTTAGAATTTGATCTTTTTCGCAGCGAATTCGAATTCTACGTCTAATTTCCAGTATGAATGAATAATAAAATAATATTGAACAGTACTGTTATTTGCAACGAATTTTCTAAGTTGATGAATGTTAAACACTAATACCCTAAAAATGGACTGAAACTGATCGTTGTCGTCAAATTTCCGCCGTTCTGACGTCAAATTCGGATTCAGCGTTAAATTTCCTATAAGAATCGCTTACAATAACGGTTAAAAACGAAACTTTAATTTTTCACTCTTACGAAGCTCGAAATGACGGCCTGCGAAAAGCTCGATTTACGGAAAATAATTTCTGTGGCGCTGTTTACATTTTTTTCACCAAATTTTTTGCTATGTACGTGTGTAAGGCGTTCAAATGAAGACTCCTGCATAATAAAACAATTGATTCGCATTTATTTTGACCCCGAAAATCACGGTTAAAGGTCAATTTTTGAGCTTTCAAAAACTGATTTTTTTGGACCACTTGCAGATTTTTCCGAGAAATAAAAAAAATCACAAAAATACATCTTGGTAAGATACAACTTTCCTGAAAATTTCAGATTTTTATCTCTATTGAAAGACGAGTAAAAAATCGTTAACTGATCGGTTGAAAAAAATCGCAGGGGTACCCCTTGGATTTTTCGCGAAAAATTTTTTGTAATCGATTTCGCTCAAATTCAGCATATTGATAGTTGATGATGTGTATATCAATAATATATGGTTCATTCTTTGTTTCTTTTGCACTAAATAGATGAAAAGAACGTTTAAAGTTGAAAAATGTCATCTTTTCGTGTATATTTCAGCAATATTGTGGAATTCCGCCTAAACGGTTAAAAAATGGATAGGTACATTACATTGGGAAAATGTGGTCAGTTAAATTACCTATCTTTTGGTATATTAAAACATTCGATTCGACGACTTTGTGTTGAACTCGAGAGCTCTTGTAGCTATAAAAATCGTTCTATTCTCGCTGGAACGCTCGTCGAACACTCTTTAACTTGATTTTTGGATTTTACATACCTTAAAACATAGTGCATTTAATTTTTAATTTGGAGAAGGGAGGAGCTTGAACAATTTTTTTCTTGGGCGATTACAATAAACCCAAAATACAAAGTTCCCTTTGCTCTCAACGCTTTGAGCTGCGGAGATTGTATTTTTTTCCAAAAGAGAACTCCCCAATTTCATTACAAACTTAACATTTCGGAAATAAAAGAATAATTTTTTTTTTCAGACGGCGCTTCATTTGGCCGTGCTGACGCGACAGCCTCGTATCCTAAGGCGACTTATCGTTGCCGGTGCCGACCCGTGCGAAGTCGATCGCAACGGCAACACCGCTCTTCACCTGGCCACATGCGCTGGCGATGCACTCTGCGTCAAAGAGCTGACGGAGAAATTGGCGCCGCACGAAATCGCTGCGGCCCAGCTCCGCTACACGCCGCCAGCTATTGCGAAAGTCGCCTTGTTCGCCGATATGGTCAACTATGAAGGTATGCTCATTAATTTCTCTTATAGGCACTGATAAGGTTAGAAATAAGTTTCTCCGATTTTCATATTAAAATCGAATTCCTGAACTTTTTCGGTTCTCGTACAAAAAGATAAATAATTTAAAAAAAAAAGAAAATTGATAATGAGAAAAAATAAGGCAACTTCGGGGACCATCTTCATTTCATTATCCAGAGATTCAATTCACTATATTGCCCGAAATTCGATTATTTTTTTTGTATTGCATAAAATATAATATTTTAAACAAACTATAGTTTAGTTCGGTTAGTTTTTCTTTCTGATTACGCTCCTCGGCCCTTCAGCTGAAACTATTCCAATACAAGGTGTTTACCTTTTAATTTTCACACATTATTAATCTACTTCAAAAGGAAAAGTCTCTCAATTGACTCTGAGTTTTTTATTATTATTTTTTTGAAATACATATCCGTTGTTTACTAGTATTTGGTACCCATTCTAACTGTCCTAAAAAAATATATAAAAATTTTTTAAAAAATGCTTACGGGAAATTAATATGGATTAATTAATATTAATATTTCGGGACAATTTCCGAGCACCATATCCAACCACAACGGGAAAAATGTGTTTACTGTTGTAATTAAATTTACTCTACGATGAAAAGAAATATCTGAAGATTTCCAGATTCCCATCGATGATAAAATTAGCTCCACGCATTAAATCAGAGAGCCATTTAAGATTTTTAGAACTCCGTTTGAGATCCTGAAACTTTCTATACGAGAATTTTCTTTTCGTTGTTTGCGATCTTCAGCTGTTCGAATTTGAGTCCAATTTTCAAACCGAAACTAAATAACTTTTCCGGCCTTATTTCTATAGAAAGTTTTTTATTTTTATTTTTATTTTTGTTATGTTGGAACTATTTCTCACGATTCATCTTCGGATGATCCCGTCTGTCGTGTATAATTTCATCAATCGCCCATGGCCTTTCGAATACGTTTCCGTCCCCCATTCGGGATTCCCAAAGCCTTGCCGCCGATGGTGACCTGGTTCATCAAGTGCTAGCTATTATCCGCCGTCATTTGAACGTAAGGTCGTTCTTATTACGTCGCTTCCTACAACTGTCAGAACAATCGTTGTCAATCAATGGGGAATTCCGGCTAGTTACAATGATTGACGTATTCATAAATCGCGATTCGATGTAAAAATGATATTCTCGTCCATTTTTTGCGTTCGCGATAAAAACGAAAAAAATTTCTCGCGCTCGTTTTAATAGTTACTGTTGTTGATATTTTACGATTTACTAGTTTAATTGTTATTTAATTTAAATATTTTACGCATTTTGTGTATTTCACTTTTGGAGATTTATTCCTCAATTTTCTTTCGTTTTTATGCATTATGAAATGAATTTATTTAGTACCCTGAGTACCTATATTTTTTGGTTTACACGGGGAATGAAGGGCGACAACTTCTACATTATTTTGTCCTTGTTTTATTTGTCGAGCACTTTCGCCAATTTGGGCGTCTAATGAGCGTTATAAATTATGTATTACATTTTGACTCCTAAACTTCATTTTATTTCCAAAATTTTCCTGAACAACTGTCAAAAAAAAAAAAAAAAAAATCAAAATCTACCGTATTATTGTGCTCAAAATTCCTTTGGTAATTCGTGACCGTCGTGAAACTTGTGGCATGCCTCGTTGGAGTAGAACGGGACCAAGGTTGGGAGTCCTCCTGAGTGAAAGTTTTGCTCTCACTTCTGTTATTCCGACAACTATCCCGTATATTTCGTTATTGGAACCGTTTCGCCGTAAAATTTTGAATTATTCGACATTTAGAACAATATTCTACTATTCGAGGGCATAGAATTATTTCTTTATAAACTGCTTGCGTAATTCTGACTCGAAATCGTTCTAATCGAACTTATATTAGCCTGTAATTTTACGATAGTGATTAATAGAGGTGACTGAGGTTTCTTCTATTCCTCTGGGATGACGTGAATCGGCATATTGCTCAACCAGACCATAAATCGCTCGGCCATTGAATCGTAAAGCGAGACAATACCTTCGGACAATGCTTGCGTTGGGAAGGTCTTCGGAAAAACCCGCGATCCGTCGACTGAACAAAGGAGAGAGTTGGGTTTAACCCCGGCATTATATTTTTCAAGTGGACTCTCAGCTCTCCAATCATTCCTTTCTTGCCGAACTGAATTTCTCCACTCCTCTGTAATAAATGTTGATTTAGGAACATGTTTAAAAACGAATTTCAAGTTTGGAAATCCTCCTCTTGACGGAATTCTCAATATTCTAATATATTTGTGCCTAAGTTCCCTCAGTCGACTGATGGATTTTCCCAAAGAAAAGTTTTGCTATTTCCTAGAGAGGAAAATTTCGATTTAAAATGACTCTCATTATGTTTATGCTAGAATATTAGTAAATGAAAAATATATTTAATCGCGTGGATCAATTTTCCGTCATTTAGTAGTCTTTCTCTCGAAATTCTCTATCCCAACAATTTTTTTTTTCAACTGATCCTGATTAAAATATTTCTCGAAATTTATCTGTCAACTACTTATCAGATTTTATAACGTACAACTTATTATAGTAAGAGGAGCGACAATGGTGCCGAAATGAAATGGCAAGTTCTCCAAAACGTAATTTATCACCGAGTCAAATAGTTAGAGAAGCAGTAAAATCATAATTGAAATTTGAGAATTTTTTCCACTCGATTGTTCGATTTTGAATGTCCGTTTTTCCCCAACAATTATTCTATTTTTTCCCCTTTGCTAACAATTTCCAATCGCATATCTCTTCAATAATGTCAATATACCTCTAGCTATTTGTTTTTTCCTCCTCTTAAATTTGAATAAGAGTTATTAAAATTGAAGCTTTTTTGAGAATTATGTTCCTATCGATATAAATTGGCCGTCCGTATAACAATAAACAAAAAAGCTTTCAAATCAAAATATCCAACAAAAAAAAAAGAGAAAAAAACTGAAAACAATTTACAATGCTTCCCTGGTCTCAAAAATAACCGGTTATTAATAACAGTTGGGAAAATTCTCTTCGAATTCGCTCCCTATAGTTGGCTCTCTTCGAGTAAACAGCAAAAGCGGGTCGACTTTATGGCCCGATAAGGTAACAGAGGCGGCCTGAGGATGGAAATACTCTGGGAAAACCGGAAAGATTTTGGCTTTCTGAAAGGAATGCCCTCGCCTTATACTTATCTATGTTTAGCCTCGATAGTTTCATGTGCGCATGTATGTGTGCCTCGTGCTCCTATAAATATACTCTTGACTCGAAACCTGGCCTAAGAAAATTCACACGGCGTACAATTTTGCGCGTAGGATTTATTGTGACAGATCACATCTAATAATTTTAAGAATCGTTCTATCGTCATTTAAATATTACTTAAATTTTCGTTGTATTTATTTCAATTTAGAAGAATGAAAAATTCACAGCGGTTGGTTTTCGAAATTTTACGTAAGACGATGATGAGTTTCAATTATTCGATATTAGAAATCAAATTGTATAAGAGGTAGGAAACAATAAAGCGATGAGAAAGGTTTTGTCAATATTAAAAAAAAAACAAAAAAACACACACACACACATTTATCGGTCGTATTTCAGATTCGATTCGTCGTTCACTTATGCAAACAAACAACGATAATTGACGGCAATGCCGGTTGCATGGCCGCTCACGTTGAAAATTGCTCGGGCGTTGTGAATAAACGATTTGAATATTTCCGGTACCGTCAGGCAATCGAGGAAGGTCAAGGCCGACGTACGCGGTTTATTTTCCATCCTATTCAAAACGTGAACGAACTGCCGTTATATTCCATTGCATCCTTTACCTAAATAGCAGCCTCATTTTTAAATAATATTTTTTATCAACTGAATTCTTTCAAATGAACCATCCTTACAAAACCCCTGAACATTGGTGGGCAAAAAACAACAACATTTTTTGGCTTTTATTCAATAATAAACTCTTACAATCGTCCTATAAAAAAAATCCACATCACCTCAAAATTTGATGTTTTACTTTTCAAGGCAATTTATCTGAGTATCTCATTAAAAAAAAACTAAAAACTTGAAAAAATGATAATAAATAGTACCTACACCTTTTTCTGAAAAACGTTGGAAAATATTAATTTTCTCACCCTCAAAAATGCACTTAACATTAAGGAGTCGATTTGGTTTAAGAATTGAGCCATTGTGAGGCCAAGATTGATTGTATGAAAATTTCAAGAATTTAGCTTTCATAGTTTCGTCTGAAAAGTGTAGAAAGATTACAGGAGACGAACAGATTTTTATTTTATTAGACATTCGGATTCTTTATGCCTTGAAATGTAAAACATCAAATTTTGAGGGGGTTAGACTTTTTTTCTCGGGCGATTACAATGGTTTATTATTGAATAATAAACCACAAACGCTGCAAATGATTGTACAGTGGTTCACTATTGCTTTGCTGATAAATGATTTAAGAAGACCAATGTGGAAACGTTCACAAATGTTCGGAAATAGTTACTATCACAATGGACGGTTTTCTTAATCGCAATGAATTTCTTGAAGCGAATGAATAATAAACTGTACTATCATTGCATCGTTTTTACTCGGTTTTCTTCCATCAACGAATATTACGGGGGAATCCCGGTTTTCATCGGATTCTTCGAGATTTTCGCTCGTGCTGAATCTGTGGAACAGTCGAGATCCGCTATCACAGATTCTCCGATACTAACGTCATCAACTGACGACGCGAGTATAATGTGTTTATTTTTTCAAAAATCGGAATTCGATTGAGGCGCCGACAGTCGGCCAAACATCTGGTAATGAGCGCGATGACCTTAGGAACAATTTTTAGACGAGTTTGAACCTCTAGGGCCATGGAACATTTATTCTTGCGCAGCGCATTTTTCCAAATTATCGACCGTTCAGTATCGACCTGCGATTGCGGGTATTCCCCCGGCACTGACAGCCGAAATGATAGATATGGGTCATTGTCCAAGGTTGAACGTTATGCGAACGTGTCACTGGAAAGCCCCCGGTTACATGGCGATTTAACAAATGCGCAGAACCTAAAATTGTGTATGGATTTTTTTTTCAAATGAAAATTTTCTTGAATGACTCCAATAGGTGTGCAATTGATGTGTGCTATTGATGCAGAGAGCGCTTGAGGAAATTAGAAACGTCTCATCGTAGACGAATAAAATTCGTTGTGCATCACTGATGTAACCCATAATTCTTGTCTTGCATCGTATATATTTTTCTAATAGCGTGTTCCTTTGCGCAGGCTTGACCGCTGTTCATCTGGCAGCTCTAAGCGGCCACTTCGGCATTTTGAAGCATCTGGTCAAATGCGGAGCCGATATCGATGCCAGGGTAAGCTTTTCGCTGTGCTTCTTTTCATTTTCCTTTCCATTTCATTTCAAATTGCATCTGCTATAAAGCGTTTTTCATTGCAGGAAGGAAAAGCAGGCAGAACAGTATTGCACATGGCGGCTGAAATCGGCAACGACCGTTTGGCCGTGCTTCTACTCAGAGATCTCACAGCCGATCCAGAGATGCCCAATTATTCTGGCCAAACTGCCTATCACGTTGCACGGAGAAATCCGCAGTTCCTCAGGACACTCGTCGCTTATGGGGCAGTTGCTGATGCTGAATACTTCTCCTCGGATGATGAAGATGACGAAGATGTTTCGGTGAGTTGACGATTGCTAAATTGCGTTAGAAAATACGGCCTTGGGAACGTGGGAAGCTTTGAGTTTGGCTTGATGAAAGGAATAAATGGGGCTATCAATCTGGTCTGAGCAGAGGCTCTCAACTTGTGGCCAGAAGCAGAACAAGTGTGATGGTCCAGGGCAATCGTGGTTGCACTTATTATAAGGCAAATTATCGAACGTGCATTATTGGCCATTTTCAGTTTTTGAGCAGCAAATTATGTCCAACAAGTAAAAGTGTCCTTTCAATCCGTTGATTACAACCAGTTATGGAGTGTCAATAATGTGAATCCTCAGTTATTTGGACAAAATGTAATGGCATAGGGACGAAAGTGCACAGTGGAGAGTTTTAACACTGTGCGGCCGATTTTCGATCCGCAGTGAATGTGTTAAGCATCAATAACCGGTGAAATTTGGTAAATGTACTGCAATGAAGCGAATCTGCTCTTATATTTTTGAAGCATGAGGGAGGGTTTTCTTCCAAATTCAGCTTCACAAAGGGAAAGTCGCGAATGTGGCTTCAAGTTACTTCTTTTTTTTTAGCCAGAGGGCTTTGTGGGAGGTTGAGTATGCCCTGCAACTGGGACCACCAAGTGGACTTGACTTAGCCCTTTCTTAGTAACACATGTCAGGCATGCCAGCCTCCCGAAGGAAGACTAGGATGTCCTTGGTGGCAGAGATCTGATGGGTTTCCTGATGGGAAGCCCTGTAAAACTGCTGGGCATTGACAGAGGATTTCTTCCACTGTGTCCATCTCCTCTCGGTTGGGTTCACATCCACTGACTAGCCCATGTTTTTGAGATGGTTTCTGTGCAGGCATTGTTCAGTTAATAATCTTTTCAGGATTCAAAGAAGCTAGATTTTTTGCCAAACAGTAACAGCTGAAGAGAGTCCCAATGAGATTACAACGACTTTTATAGTTCCATGAGTGCCGAATTTCTGAAAATCTCCAAGTTCAACACAAAAGATGTGATACCAGTAAAGCTGACTCTGCCATGGTCTCATTCAATTCAGCGTCCAAAAATCTATGGAAATTGATACCAAATACACCTTCTTCTGAAAAAAATGTCTTTCTCCCCCTACAAAACTCCCCAAAAATACCCTTCAAAATTAAGGTAGCAATTTAGTTAAAGAATTGAGCCGATTTCAGGCCAAGATAGATTTTTGGTGACAATTACATTTTGGCTTTTATAGTTTTGTCAGAAAAGTGTTGTCAGTGGACGGGCAGAATTTTTTTAATTGGATTTTCGGATTCTACATGCCTTAAAACGTAAAACATCAAATTTTCAGGGGGTTAGATAAAAAAATTTTGGGAGAATACAACGGTTCATTATTGAATAATAAACATATAAAAACAAGGGAGGAGCGCTGCTGTCACTCAAAGCTTTAGCTTCTCCTGTTTGACACTAGATGGCAGTTGCATTTCAACACAAATCACTTGAGCCTTTGCTTTGCTAACTCGCAACCGGCCAAACTCTTTTGCCACTTCAAGCTTCTCTCAGGGCCTTTCAAATTTTATTTATTTTGCTAACTAAATTCTTTTGTTTGTTCAGGCGTACGACAACGGATTCAGAGATGTGCTGTCGCGAGGGCAAATGATCAATGCTGCGTAAACTATCCAAGTTCAAGTGAAATCGTTCGATTGGAGAAAACCGGCCGCAAATCGTGACCTGTATAAAAGACATGTTTTGTAAATAATCATATTCGCTCGGCTTTTTGTTGGAAAACGGAACAGAGAAAAAAAAATGAAGTCCTGCTGAAGTTTTAATATTTATTTTGAACGAACGACAGTGTATCGAAAGGTAGGAAGTTCAACGTTTCCCTTGTATCTGATTGTTGTTTTGATGAATCGTGCGTGTTTTTCCTATTGGAACATTGGGCTAGATATTGAATCTCTAGTCATCGCTCAAACGAAGACGGATCAAATTGGAACGCAATGTTAACCATGTTCATTGAACGTTTTGTAAATTTTCATCGTCCGATAAGCCTTGTAACTTTCTTAACGTTAGGATAATATTGTGATTCTAAACGAATTTATATGTACGTTTTTACTGCGATAATAAAATAATTAATCACGTATTTTCAAAATGGAATCGTCGATTTGTTCACCGAATCTGGAAACGCGAAGGCTGAATGGAAAATCAGAGCGTAGACAATTTGTAAACGGGAATTAGTTTAGATAGAATTTATAAAAATTTAATGGATAATATTTTTTATCGATAGGAAAGTTAGACGTTGAAGCAGGTCACGGTTGAACGTGTAGTAGATTTTAGCTGGTGCTATGACTATGTAACAATTCGAGTTGTTGAATAAATATATTTCAAATTATCAGAATCAGCCGTTATCTGTTTCGACCTAAAAATGACCTAAATGCGAGGGAATTTGTAAGGCGGTTTTTCCCCCCGAGAAATGAAATTGAAAAAAGAAGAGAAATTAAATTAATAACTGCCCTAGGTAAATAATTAAATTCCAATAAAAGTAAATTCCAATATTTTAAATTAACTTATTATTAAATATCGAAGGAAAATATTAACGTGAAAAAATGTGAGGAATACGAGGGGGAAATTTTTTCTCACAAGATGAGAATACTCTAATAGTTATAACTGTTATTTATAGCTAAGCTAAACGGTCATTAGAATTATTCAGGCGTTGCCGTTTGGGAGTGAAATATTCTCGGTGAATTCGATAGCGAATCGGTCGAATAACAGATAACCGAGGTAGGGAAACGTTAATTGGAATATTGGCTTTTAATGGCCTATCGAATAGCACTCATTTAACAGCACATCGATTCAAGCTTGTTATTATATAATTAAATCCGACCGTAGGAAATTCCGAGGTTCCCGGCTTCCGAGAAACCGTCGGGAAAATCACCCGGATGCGGAGGTTTACTGCGCAGTGAATGACTTGGCTGCTCCGTACAGCATCTGGCCGGGGAAAACCGAGAGAAGGGTCACTGATTACCTTGCGAGGAAATCGATTCCGACGATTTTGAACACTTCACGCTTGATTTTCACACAAAATATGGGACAGGATGAAAATTGACTCTTGTTAGATAATGCAAAAATTAAACATGGTTGCGAAAAATGCGGTGGAAAAGTATTAGTAGTTGATTTGATAATTTGATCGCAGTAAGAGGGCATTATTCTGTCGTAAAATCTATAACAATGAATTAACAAACAAAAAAAAATTCAATTTCAACATGAATCTTTACAGAAATGCCTATCCATGTGTCGAAAAATGGATAAAACTTGAGACGACCGGAGGTAGAAAAAAAAAACACTTAAAAATCGAAAATTTCTAAGAATTTCAAGATATACTAACTCTGCTCCAATAATTTCGTCATTAAAAACCCTATGACTGAGCGAACTACCTCCGGGAACATCGACAACAACCAGGAATGCCTACGCATTGACTCAACGGAGGGTTATTTTAATCCGTTCGCCAAAAGAGGAGCCCGCTTCGTGTGCCAAGTGAACTATTTTTGCCCGGCGATGAAATTAGCGACAGGCGAAATTAGCTAGTCGCATTTGAACTCCCTCAACTCCGTCGACGCGATGCAGTAAAAGAAGAAAAAAGCGGCAAAAATGAATCAGACAGCTTGGCACTGGAGAAATATTCTTAGAAGTTATAAAATGATGACCGAACGTTTTTTCCTCTCGCCTTCCTCCGAAATGGGATGGCCTTTCCGTTCGAATACGCATAAGTTGCCGACAAAAATTCAAACAATTATTGCGTGAAATGACATTCCATTAATTTTATTTGAACGTTGGTTAAATTTAATTAATATTCATGACTGGGTTAATTTGTCTATACAACTACTATTTTTAAAAAATTAGAACGAATAGGTCGCACAAATTTTCGACGCAAAAGTAGTTTTTTCAAGGATTTTTTAAAAATTGGCATTTAGCGCAATAAAAACGGAAGAGTAACAACTAAGCTGCATTGTGTAGGGTAAAAATCAGTGAAATCGAGTTCGACTGTTAAACTGTATTTACAACATAATATATTCGTGGTACGACTTCAGAAATTCACTTTTTGAGCGCTTGAATATCTTCTCTTTTGTGAGTGCCGTCGCAAAATGGGCGGTGCGAAGTTTGCTTACAATTGCACAGCCAGTATTCTTTCTTTTCGGCAACTTTGAAACGGATAGGCCTCAGTTTTATCTTGAGCTGCTGCATTTTGTGAGTGCCGTCGCAGAGGGGCTGGAAAAATTCGGAACATTCGACCGCACAATGAGGACCAGCTCTAAAACTAATAGAGGTAAAGCTACGAGGGATATCCAGAAAGTAAGGTTACAAGTCCCCTGAAGGGCACAGGGAATTTTTCTTCGTTATGAGTCGCATACCTGCTCGTAGAGGGGTTCGTAATGGTCAAAATAAGCCCAACCCCGTGTCAGTCAGTTGAGAAATGGCGTCGCAGGAGCAGTTTCCATCAATTTCTGAAAGTGCAGTTCCCTCCACCTTCGGTCAGTCATCAAGTTCCTGACTATGCGTCTCGAATCTGCTTCTTAAATCCATCGTCAACTTGTGGGCACTTACGAACCTGAGGTAATGTCACGTCAACATGTTTTCAAGTGGGTTAGGCCTTTTCTCATTCCAGAACAGCTACTGCAGCAAGTGAGGGACAACCATCAATGCTGACTCATATTGTGAAACCCTTAAATAATTGAAGAACAGCATAAAAACAGGAGGAGGGGATGCTGACTCGTGGTGTGTCTCTCCTTCATGAGAACGCCTGACCGCACACCGCTCGTGTGACCCAAGCCCTGCTTGCATCCTTTGGATGGGATATTGTGACCCACCCACCACATTCTCCGGACCTTGCGCCCTCAGATTTTCATCTTTTCACTAAATTGAAAGAGTTCTTAGGTGGAAAACGTTTTTCTAACGACGAGGAGGTGATGGAGACTGTCAGGAATTGGCTTTCGAAGGTGGAGCGAAGCGTATACAACGAGAGTTTACAAAATCCGGTGCTGAGGCTGAAAACATTTATTGATCAGGATGGCGATTATGTCGAAAAATTAACATTTATTTTGGAACATACCCTGTACATTTGGTTAAAATATATGCACTTTTCGATTTTTAGCAGCAGTTGTAACCTTATTTTCTGGATATCCCTCGTATTCCAACTTGGAACCAATAAGAATCCCAGAAGTGGAATGGCTAGTGTCCCTAGCGCACTCTACAGTTTAAAATCGTTTTCAAGAATCTTTCAACACTAAACAGCTTATGCTTTGCTGACAATAGCTCATACCTATTTTATTAGTTTTTTTTTTTTTGTTTAATATATTACTTGCGCTGAGATTGTGGAACCTCATTTCACCAGGATAGAAAAAAGAGATTGTCTCTAATTTCACTGATTTTAAATGAGTTAAATGACAATATAACTGACTCAAACGTAGCCTGATGATGCCCAATTCATATAAGGCTTTAGATTTTTTCCTACATAAAACCATAAAAAATAAATTGTTTATTCTGTACAAATATTTTTCCTTTATTTTTTCTTTAGATAGGTCGAACAACTGGGCGCTTACTTGGCTCTTGCTTTGCCCGCAAAGGCACCAATTGTAAGTTTTCTCCGGATCTAAAACCATTTTGAACGGTTTTTTATCATAAATCAGCCCATTCTCGGGTTGAGAAGAGGCGCTGTGGAACTCTTCGAGTAAATTCTTCGGGAGCACCGAATCAGCCGGGGTTTTCTCATCTTTGCCGGTTTTCGAAGCATAACCCTGCAACAAGAGAATTCATAGAGGGGCAGAGTTATAATGATACATTTTTAATATTGGCTATCCTTGGGAAAAACGTACCTTCGATAAAACTGAAGGGCGGATAGAGTATAATCTAGAACCGGTGTTCCAAAACGCAATTCGGATCATTTCGAATGGTAGTGTAAAACGAAAGTTAAAACAACGGGAGCACACAACGGCTTGGTAACTTCGGCAGAGTTTGCTATCAAAAGAAATAGACGCACATTTTATAACAATCGAACATAAAAAAGAACTATAATTTCAAGCATAAGAATCAACACTAAGTAAACACATGGAAGTCATGAAAAAACTCAGCACCTTATCTTGTTGTCTTATCAGTTTTTCACACTGATAATAATTGGACTCAGGACGGCTCAAGGCAAACTTTCTTCAAGAGCTAATTAAATTACGAATTAATTCAAAAAAACTGTCGAAAAATGCACTCTCAAAATTTTTATTGAATTTGACGATGAACGGAATCAACAAAATAAAATGTTTATGTCCAACATAAGACACATCTTATATGAGACACTTATTCTTATCAGTTACGTCAGTTCATTATCAGTGCAAATAGTCTTCGTATCGCTAATCAAGTACCTCTACAAACATTGATCCTAAAAAAATATGAATTTTCAATATTTACAACTTGATTGCATAATATAGAGCTCAAAATGGTCAATGCCGAATTGTTAAATGACGTCATTCCGGATCCGAAGAACCCATGTGGTTACGGTAAGTTTGCAAAACGGCAATCATTTTAGGTTTTACAGTAAAGCAGCCCTCGGTTTAATCAACATGGTGATGAATTATGAGCAGAATGTATTGAATATTATGACGCCCTTTCTTCTCTGACTCCTAAAAAGGGGTTAGGCTCTTGAATAAATTAATTTGTTGCAACGATCTCAATTACTGTTGGCAAGCGTATATTTTCTTGGGTAAAAAAATGTCACCCTCTATGCTCTTACAGGTGATCCGAATGATCGTTCGCTGAGAAAAGTCGAAATTGAAGTACTCATTCCTAAAAAAATGAGGGAGAAAGCGAAAGCAGAAAAATGCGTTCCTGAAGTCAGTGGTGAGTGTAATGCGAATGATATTTTTGCATGATTGATTCATTTGTATATTGTCATGAGGAATCTCTTGAGCCGATGAAATTGAACACTCTTGAACGATACATAAATGCTGGATAATTGTCAGCCACCAGAATTTCTGGAAACCAAACGTTGCGAAAAGTTGTTGGAGCATTTTAGTCTTGTCCGAGGACGACATGGATTTTGTCTGGAATTACTTACGTTGCATTCTAATTGCATTACCTGCCGAATTACATTCACTCGCATTTTCACAGCTTTCCACGATTGCTGCAAGGAAAATGGCCTCACCATGGTCGTCCGATGCCAGGAACAGAACAAAATTATGAAGGCTTGTCTCACTCGCTGGTTTAGAGACGATGATTTTAGACAAACCTGCCAAGAGGAATACCTTGAAGAACGCTCTCGCTATCGTCTCACTGGACAAGGAAGTGATCGCATCAAACGCATGTAGTTTGTACTCAGGATCGAAACGGAATAGTCTCAACATTTTTTCCTAGACAGTCAATCGCTTAATGGTAAAAATTTCTCCATGAAAGCGTCTTTTTATTAGGATACTTGTTTTAATCCACTGGCTTATTGTTAATAAATTTCCTTCCAATGGTATTTTTTCCCTGATTCTCACGACTCTTCTTGTCAGAGCTGCCGTTTTTTGCCTTCAAAAAGAGTGACTCTAATCTGTATAAAAGTTTTATTATTTTTTTATAGCAAATTATTAACTATTTACTTTCTAATCAAAATAATTATTTTAATTTACTAAAATAATTATTTTAATTTACTTAATTAATCAATTTAATTTATTAATATAATTATTTTAATTAATTAATATAATTATTCTGATTTACATAAATAATTATTTTAATTTTCTAAATTAATTATTTTAATTTATTAATCTAATAATTAATTTAATCTATTAATTTATTAAATTATTTATTTCAATTAAAAATTATTTATTTTAATAAAAATAATGATAAAAAATTACTTGTTTAAAAAAAATTATTTATTTTAATTAAAAAATAATTATTCTTAATTATTTTCTAATAAATAAAAATATTGATAAATTAAAATAATTAAATGAATAAGAGCCTAATAAAGAATTATTTTATTTATTAATTAATGAGTTTTTCAAATCAATTATTTTGTAAATTATTTATTTATTATTGTATATAAATTATTTTAATTTATTAAATAATTTATTATTGTTAATAAATGAAATTAATTGAAAATTGTTACAGATGTCCATTTCAAAAGCGATTGCAGCGCTTTGGTTGATAATGTCCATCGCTACTTCGTAGTTCTCTCCCATCTCCATGTTTTAACAAACCTTCCATGAATCTTCCGTACGGTTTCGGAGATGATGTTGCATTCTAGGTTTATGCGTGACTTCGTACTGTCGCTTTGTTTTCAGTAGGTACTAGGTAGTCGCAGTTTGTAATAAATTGACTTCTGCCGAAGACCGTTTAAGTATTTACTAGTTTAGATTCCGCTCATTCTAAATAATGTAAGTTCATTTTTTATATTTTGTTTTATATCGAAAGTTTCTCTATTCTCAAGTCATTCTAGCAGCCGTAGGAACACCTGGAGTCCTAAAGCGTCTCAATTTTATGCTCCACCCTGCTTTATGTTAACTAAAGTCATCAATAATTTAGTTCAGCTGCTCCTTGTTCGGGGAACCAACTCATGCTAACGTTCCTTACTCGAAATCCGCGAGATTACAAAATTATAGTATGCGTTTTGGCTTTAGCGCTGCCCCTCGCTTAAACACGGGATTAATTCGTTTTAATAACTTGTTTCCACATGTTTTTGGTGGGAATTGGAACCCTTCAAAACCGTATGAGTGTCCAAATTATGTCCAGTACAATAATTAACGGTGAAAATCGTTTCAATAACTGCGTATTGTAAATATAGAGGACAAACATCTTGTAATATAGAGGATTTGTAAATATAGAGGACAAACATCTTGTAATATAGAGGATTTGTAAATATAGAGGACAAACATCTTGTAATATAGAGGATTTGTAAATATAGAGGACAAACATCTTGTAATATAGAGAATTTGTAAATATAGAGGACAAACATCTTGTAATATAGAGGATTTGTAAATATAGAGGACAAACATCTTGTAATATAGAGGATTTGTAATTATAGAGGACAAACATCTTGTAATATAGAGGATTTGTAAATATAGAAGACAAACATCTTGTAATATAGAGGATTTGTAAATATAGAGGACAAACATCTTGTAGTATAGAGGATTTGTAAATATAGAGGACAAACATCTTGTAATGGAGGAAATCTTGTTACAGCGAAGAAATCCCAAGCCAAAAGTGGAAGGCAATACTAAAGAATCGAAAGGGTCTATCTCTAATCTATTCGCTGATGCAGTAGAGGGGTTGTGAGGTGGAGAAAAGCTAGGCGACTTATTCTCCAGGTTTTTAATGGCTGGCCGAGCAGTTTCGCCCATTCGGGCATCTTCAGGGCGACGTGGAACCATGAGGTCCACGTCGCCCTGAAGATGCCCGAATGGGCGAAAGTGCTCGGCCAGCCATTAAAAACCTGGAGAATAAGTCGCCTAGTTTTTCTCCCCCTCACAACCCCTCTACTGCAGTAGATGCGACGACAACCAAGCGAATATTCGCTGATGAATTATTTTGCAGATTGTCATGGACCGTTTACTCAGATTGGGAGGTAGTATGCCGGGATTGAGCCAGGCTCCTCCACCCTCGGATGCACCCGTTGTTGACACAGCCGAACAAGTGTACATCAGTTCGTTGGCACTTTTAAAAATGCTAAAGCACGGCCGCGCTGGCGTTCCAATGGAAGTGATGGGTCTCATGTTGGGCGAATTTGTGGACGATTATACGGTTCGAGTGATCGACGTGTTCGCGATGCCGCAGACTGGAACGGTAAAACTATGAATATTTTCAACGCCTCGATTTTTTTTTGCTACCTTATCAATGCCTTGGGATTATCCATTTATGGATCTAAATTGCAATATTGCATGCTTTAACAGGGCGTTAGCGTAGAAGCTGTGGACCCCGTGTTTCAAGCGAAGATGTTGGACATGCTGAAACAGACTGGACGTCCTGAAATGGTGGTCGGTTGGTACCACTCGCATCCTGGATTCGGATGTTGGCTTTCCGGTGTTGATATCAATACTCAGCAGAGCTTTGAAGCGCTTTCGGAACGAGCAGTCGCCGTCGTAGTCGATCCCATCCAGAGTGTTAAAGGTATTTGACAAGAGAGGGCCATAGGTACCCTTGGTCCTATAATGCCCTGAAGAAGCCCGAACGGGCGAAAGTACTCGGCTGAATTAAAAGAAAGGAAAAAATGGAGAAGAGGTCACCTCGTTTTTCTCCCCCTCAACCTACAGAAAGTACAGAAAAAAGAGCATTAATTATTCATAGCTAGGTGACGTTTTTTCAGGATTGATTTAAAAATGATACGCTATATAAAACACAATGAATATCACGACCACATAGATGTTCAATGACTTCTCCCTTTTTTAAAAATTTAATGGGTTCAGCTATCTCCTTCAATCACTCTTGAATGGGAGGCGTTGAATTCTCATAATGTCTCAAAGTTCTCTTGAGTGTATAAGGAACTTTGAATCGTTCAAGCGGGATTTGAACAATTTTGCCATTTTTTCCCCCCTCTTCAGACAGTGGTGTGTTAGGCATCAATTTCTATAGGTTATTGAAAGCTGAATCAAATTAAACTGATGCGGGGTTGATAAATGGTTCTTGAGTAATTTCTGCTAGTGAAGATAGTAATTATCACCTGTAAATATAACTTCTTTTTTTCAATTCAACAGGTAAGGTGGTCATTGACGCTTTCCGACTGATCAACCCTAACATGATGGTCCTCGGACAAGAGCCCAGGCAAACCACCTCCAATTTGGGCCACCTTCAGAAACCATCCGTTCAGGTAACCTGATATAACAGTCGTTTTATTCATTTTCATCCTAAGAAGTATAACATTTTTTATCATTATCCCGAATATATTTCCAGGCTTTGATTCACGGACTGAACAGGCATTACTACTCTATTAGCATCAACTACCGCAAGAACGAATTGGAACAAAAAATGTTGCTGAACCTCCATAAAAAGTCCTGGATGGACGGACTGATGTTGAACGATTACGAGGATAATTGCAAAATCAACGAAACTACCGTCAGCGATATGTTGGAGTTGGCGAAGAACTATAATAAAGTAAGAAAAAAATTTGTTGCTGTAACATTTAGAAAAAAAAATTCGACTTTTCAGACGATCTCAATACTTCCATTTACCACGTAAACATGGAAGTAATAAAGGACCTAATATCATCTGTCAATACTATAATCGGATTATATTATTCTTCTTACAATTCGATTATTTTTCTGCAGATTTTTATCACATATGTTGGCGATACGAATATTTCCAAAATTCCATTATTTCATTTTGTTGAATCTTAAATAATCCTCTGATTTAACTCATTTGTGCAGGCTCTTGAGGAAGAAGAGAAAATGACGCCTGAACAGTTGGCGATCAAAAACGTCGGTAAACAGGACCCAAAACGGCATCTTGAAGAAAAAGTCGACGTTCTTATGTCGACCAACATTGTCCAATGCCTCGGCGCAATGTTGGACACCGTCGTTTTCAAATGAGGTCTATCGCTGAAAACACTTAACGTTATTTTTGCCTATCAGTTTTTCCTTTTTCCAACTCTAAGTTAATTCTAATAAACATTTTTTCAATGAAAATTCAAGTTTATCTACATTTTATATCGTACTGTATTGTCGTGTTATGATTTCTCTCCGTTGCCTTTTCTTTTGAGTAAAACATGAAAACTATATTCTTCCCGTGAGTTTTTTAGCCTGATACAATCCGAAACCAATACTGGCCAAATAAAAAAAATCAATGTAATTGACGTAATGAATAACTCATGCAAAAAAAAAATAGGGTTTTGTGTGGGTAATTGAGGCATGTAGAATCCGAATATCCATGAAAAAAAATTCTGCCCGTCGGCTGACGGCTTTTTTTTGTCTCAAAGTCAGTATGTCCAGCTGATGACAACAAAACTGAGCATGTCTGACAGACTTTTCTCAGGAAATGATTTTTTGAAGGTTTAGTGCTTAGGAGAGGGGAGAGATAATATTCACACTTCGTAGTTTGAAAAGGTAGTAAAAAACTGCGGTGCGTTTTTTGGCTCCTGTAAAATTCAGTTAGTAGATGACACTTTCACCAAAATATATGCAGTTGAATCCATTGGACATTTTCTGATAAAAGTATAGTAATATGTACAATTATTTATTAAATCAGATCTTATCCAAGGCGCGGCATTTTTTATGCTGCATTCATATCGCGCTTTTTCCTCTTATGCTTTTGCTCATATGCTTTGTATCTTCAGAAAGGCGAGAACTGCTCGGTTTTGAGGCTGTTTTGTATTTTTTCATAGACCTCATTCGAGCTGGCTGTGGTTCACTGGTGACAGATGTTTGTGCCGTCATATCTTCGATTTCCAATTCTCGAAGGCTAGTTTTCACTTTTTCTTTGACCGCCTCAAGTTGCATTGCGTAGACTTGTTTCAACTGCTCCGCTCTATCAGGTTCATGTTGAAGTTCTGTTGGCGATTGGAAGATGTAATTAGAAGAGTATAATTGTTCTGTCGAGTGTGCAAAAGGTATAGGTTAGATTGGAATGAGTTAGGATGTGTCAAAGTCATTAATCGGCTGATATTCGGTCATTTAAGAATACTAGCTGTGTTGCTGAGAATATTACAGCAACTTCGAAGCTGAATGTGTTTTAATGAAACTATCTTGAAATTACTCACTAGGTGATTTGGGATTGGGCTTGATTTTCATCATGAACTGCCCAAATTTGGTCGATCTGTTCGCAGGCTGTGCCTTGATAGGTTTGACATTGCCAAACCGTTTGGTCAACTCTTCCATTCCTATTGTAATAATATCAGCAGTGTCTTAAAATTAAGATAAAACTATTCTAATGCGGATGACAATGGAATTGTTGTAACAACGAAGTGGTTGATTGAGTTGAATTCATTTTCATGGAGATGGATTTTTTCTTAGCGAGAATGACCATCGATAATCGGTATTGTAATGTGTAGAGATCTCTTTGTTTAATTCGGGTGGGAAATATTGATTGAAAACAGTCGGTTATCTCATTATCAATTTTTTATCAGTTGATTCTTCTTGTAATCGATTTTTCATCAATTTGTCGCCCTGTAATTGATTTTCATCGATCGATTTTTCTTCTGATTGATTTTTATCGATAATTTTTCCCAAAATCGATTCATATCGAATTATTTTCCTGCGGGACCATATCGATTGAACAAAAACATAAGGTAAACTGTGTGCTGAATATTTGTACTAAATTAATCTTACCAATTACCCTTTCCCCTTCAACTTGCGGCCTGAACTCCCATCCAGGAAAAGAAGGAGTGAGGGGCGGCCGTTTTCCACAATATCCGGTTGAACTTATTGTTCCATTTTGGCTCTTCTGTTCTCTTTCACCGACGAGAGGTTTCTGAATTTCATCGTCATCGTCGGACGAGCTTGTCAAAAATTGCAGCCTTGCAATATTTGAGGGTAAAAAATGACGTACGGTGTTAAAAGCGTCGAGTGTTCAGATTTTCTACTCAGCAGATATTACCTGATAGTTATATATTATTATTAATTATATCTATGGTTGAGTGTAATTACTTACGACTCCGATTGCATAGTGCGCCTTACGGTCATCCTTGTTGGATTTTCGTTTCGGGGAGAAATTTTAATTTTTTAATCCCTGCATCTTAAATAAAATTGCCATGGCAACTAGTAAATAGGCCTGGAGATTCTCCTGAGCGCCGATAGAACGCATGAGATGGCTAACGGCTTGTGAAGCCTAAATTAGAAGAGTTAGCTAAATTACTTCGTAAGAATGGCACTAGAATGCGCGTGTTGTACTTTGGCTCACTTCAATGCGAATCGCCCCAAAAAAACCCTTTGGAAAATAATCTATTACACCAGTTAAAATGAGTAAATATCAGATTAACTGGCCATTTGACTTTTCAAACCTCTCATACACCCTAGGAGTTGAAAAATTGCATAAAACCAGGCGAATGCTCAATTAGTTCGAGAAAATCTCGGATTAGTTATGATTCTGATTGAATTCGTATTACAAATTTCGGAATAAAATGACTTTCTACCGCCTACATCTAAAAATGACCGCATGGTGCGAAAAAATGGACTCGTGCGAATATTCTATGAATTTAGGTATATCTTAGTTTATATTTATATCTGAGTTGAATACAATTTTCAACATCCTCCCTTATTTCAAGTACCTATTAAATAACATCAACTCGGCTGTCTTGAGTTTCCCGTAAAAAAAAAAAAATAAATAGATAAAATAGAAAAAAAATAATAAAACCTGATCAACGAGAGAGGTGTTACTTTTGTACAGTTCCACCATCGAATGGTTTTATTAAAATTGGTTTATCATTCAACAAGTAACCTTTGTAATCGCCCGAAAAGAAAATTCGCAATTATTCAGAAAAAGGACTCTGAATCGAATGAGACCATCGCGGGGTCGGTAGCTTTAACGGTTCTCGAGTTATCGCAGCTTTTGTGTACAATTTGGGCGATTTTCACATATTTAGCATTAGGTTATAACTTGTGAATAAAAATCGTTCTATACTCGTTTGAATGATCGTCAAACACTTTCTTCAGCTGTACCGTTAGACAAATGATTTTGCTTTTAATTTAAAAATTAATAATAAAATAAATAGTTAAGAAAATAAGAATGGTGAAAATTACCATAGTGGCTACATAGTTCCCCTTCTGTTTTTTGTTCGGAACTTTCACAAATGTTCGGAATAATTACTATCACAAATGGATGGTCCTCTTTAAATCATAATTGAATCATCGAAATAATAAACCTCTGTACAATAATTTGCAGCGTTTTTTTTAATTTAATTAAATTTAATTTTTTTTAAATAATTTAAATAACCAACTAGGCATTACTAACCAATAAGCATTCTCGGAGATCGCACACGTTATGTTGCTATCTACCAAAATAAACATGGGGCATTTTTTCGCTTTAAATTACGCCTAAAATAGCCCCGCATTTGCTCGCTAAAAAACCAATCGAGCTTTAGAAAGTATATATTTTTGTGTATCGTTTGATAAATATTTTTCCCAACAATATTAACATTATTTGAGTTGAAGCAGCTGCTTCCATACAAGCTCAAACTAGCCGATTCCCTCGCCTATTCGATCTGCAGTGTCCATTTCCCTGCTAGGACAAACCGAACGAATCTAATCCTGCAAATTGGTTCTATGTTTTAAACAACCAGTGACGCCGGATAGGAGCTAATTGCCTTACGGGAATAGGGTCCGCTTAGCAAAAGTTTGAAGGTTTGTGATTGGACAACATTCAGCGCTTGGAAATGGAAGAGTTGGGAGCGTTTCTATCGTGTTTCTCTGTCTCCGCCCTCTTGACGCCCAAATCGATTCCGTTCCCCGCAGTCTCCAGGGTAACAGAACCCGAAGTCGGGATCCGACAAATAAAACCGACCGACATTCTCAGCCACTTTCCATCCCGAAAGTCGAATCCTGACGTTATAATGCGCCCCGCTGTATTTTTTCACGTTGAAGAGCGCTGATCTGAAAATGTGAAGATTTGTTTGCTTAAATCTTGACATACTGGTATAAATAATTATGTAACAAGTTAATTGTTAACAAAGTAGCAGATCGGTCCTATATTTTTAGCTGAATACCTGAAAATAAGTCAATGGAATCGGAATAAAGGCGTGGTGAAAAATGGAATTAAGTAAACCAGTGGTGTGCATAGATCACACAGTACTTCCATGTTTGAGTCGGTAACTGGTATAACCATTATGAAATCGAGAAAATCGTACGAAGGCCGAAACGTGAGTCTAAAGTCTAAAGGCTAAAGGCTAAAGATCAGGCGTCATTCACTCGCCATTACAAATATTTAATACCTCTAGCGTCAAATGTATTGATTTTTGCACCCTGTAAAAAGCTCAACAGCAATAAACGGCGTATGGCGGAAGTACGGTATGTGATCAAAACAAAACAAACCATGGTCGTTGTAGGTCACATTTAAATCAAAGAGACCCGAAAGTTACAAAAGCGCTAGAGTGAAATACCTGAAATTGCGTTTAACGAGGAAGTACTGCAGGTGCCCCCGATAATAAAAATCAAGCAACATTCAACTGTCATAAAGAAAAATTTAAAGTCTAAAGTATATTCACTCTTGTGGTCTATAAAAATCTCTAATGCAAAAAAACGGCATACGGCGGAAGTACTGTGTGTTATCCTAACTATACAAAACAAGTTCTGTGAACGTGGTCAGAGTTGGTCAAATATATAGCAAAGAGCCCCAAAAAGTACAGTAACTGAAAATGCGTTTTGCGAGGAAGTACTGCAGGTGACCCCAATAATAAAAAACAAGCAATATTCAGCTGTCATATAGAAAATTTAAAGTCAAATGTATATTCACTCTTGCGTTCTATTAAAATCTCAAAAGTTAAAAAATGGCATAAAGCGAAAGTACTGTGTGTTATCCAAACTATGCAAAACAAGTTTTGTGAACGAGGTCAAAGTTGGTCATATTTATAGCAAAGAGACCCTAAAAGTACAATAACGCTTAATAAAATAACTGAAAATGGTTTTACGAGGAAGTACTGCAGGTGACCCCAATAATAAAAATCAAGCAATATTCAGCTGTCATATAGAAAATTCAAAGTCTAATGTATATTCACTCTTGCGGTCTATTAAATCTCAAAAGTTTAGAAAAGGCATAATGCGGAAGTACTGTGTGTTATCCAAACTATGCAAAACAAGTTTTGTGAACGAGGTCAAAGTTGGTCATATTTAAAGCAAAGAAACCCAAAAAATACAAATTAAACAACAGAAAATGCGTTTTACGAGGAGGTACTGCATGTGACCCCAATAATAAAAATCAAGCGATATTCAACTGTCATATAGAAAAATTCTAAGTCCTCCAGCGTTCAAATATATTCATTTTTGTGGTCTATAAAAATCAAAATGTAGCAAATGTGCAAATAACGCGGAAGTACTGCATGTGACCAATTTGATAAAAATCAGACATCATTCAATCGCCGACCCCATCATTTTAAGACCTTGAACGTTCAAATACATTGAGTTTTGCGGCCTGTAAAAATCAAAATACAAAACATGCACTAGTGAAATCGTGAAAAACGCTCATAACGTGGAGGCATTGTATGTGACCCACTATACAAAAAATCTAGTGTGTTCTGCTTGCCATAACCGACATTTCAAGCCCTCAAACGTAGAAAAATATTGACTCTCATAGCCTGTAAAAATCGAAACAGAAAAAACTTTGAACGCCTATATCTCGGAAGTACTGTGTGTAATTTAAAATCCGGAAAAACCTAATTTTGCACAATCACTGGTAGAACATTCCCTCAAAATTTCATAGGGTTTCATCCATTTTTCAGGGAGATATGGCGATTTATGTCAGTTTGTGACCACAGACAGACGGACAGACGGACAGACGGACAGACGGACACACAGACACACAGACACACAGACACACAGACACTTGTTCAGAAAGTGTTTCTGAGTATACTACTATGAAAATTTCTTCCATCAGGACCTCGGTTCCGAATTCGACTTTTCAGACGATCTCAATACTTCCATTTACTACGTAAACATGGAAGTAAAAATACAAGTATCATATTCCATAATTAGTTTGAAATAAAAATACAGGGATAAAAAGACAAAAAAAAAAAGTAGGACAAAGATAAAATAAAAAATATTTTTTAAAAATTTAAATTTGAAAAAAATGAAACTATTTTTTTTTTATAAATTTATTTTATTTTAATAAATGGTAATAATAAAGTTGGATGGTTAGATGTTGATGATTTGAGGCTCTCGCTAACCAGCTGTGGCGGCGTACTGCAGTATAGTAGGGTATATGTGCCTTGTCGTGCCTGCCATTGGTCCAGATTCTCCCAGGGCCGAAACGATTATTTAGCGATAAATGGTATTTTGCTGCGTTACTGCAAGGATATATGATGCTCGTTATTACAGCTATCGGCGTTCGTAAATGGCCATAGGATCCTAGCCAACCACAAAGTTTAATAAAAAATGTCTTCGGCTCCTCTATATATGTTTCATTATCCTCCCAGCCTACGTGCGTGAGACGCTCCAAACGGTCCAAGGCGTGATGAAAATATATATGATGCCGGTGGCAAGCGGATCATGCGATACAGTATTTCTTGAGCTAGCCAGAATATACCAACGAACCTTGACACTCGACAGAGAAATAATGGGAACGACATGAACTTTCAACGAATGAAGATGTGATTTCCAGAGAAAAAACTATCTTGAATTTATGCTGCTAAAGGCTATTTCAAAAGTGGTTGTGTTTTGGAGAATATTTCCAACTTATTTCCCCACAAGTCGAATACGTAACATGGATGTATAAAAATAAGTTGACAAAAACTGAATAAACTTTAAATCAGAGGAGTTCATTATAAATTTAGCGAAAACGGGAAAATGAACCTGACATAAAAATGTAAATCGAGCTTTCGATTTTGAAACTTGCGCATTCTAGTTTTGAAACCTATTCAATACTAACATGCTTTCCTGTTTAGTTTTTCGTTAGAACACTTGCAGCATAAATATTAGCGTTCACGTGAAATTGTTAACAATGTTCAATGTTTATCAGTTTACGCTTAGTGGAATTCATGGTCTTCTGCTTTGCAGAAACAGGAAGGTGCTTATAGGAAGTTGGCGAATTGTAGTTTGCAATAGCAAACCGCGTGACACGAACGAACCAGAAACTACGACACAACGTGTAATAAATAACCGAACCAGCATTAACTTCTCAGCTAACTCCAGTTTCAAGACATGAGAAGTAACTGTATCGAGAAAGTTTTAGCCACGTGCTGCGTGGTAATATCGCGGAAGACAAATAACTCTTTTTCTGCAAATCTTTTCAGGAAAGTTTTGAGCTGACAATAACAGGTCGTAATTCATTAAGGGGTGGACAGAAAATATTTTGGCTCATGACCAGTTCTCGGTTCTGCATACTATCAAAAGTGGGAGAAGGTTTTTGAAACGAATAGCGCACCTTTTAATGTTGAAGTCAATCGGAAATTGATGGAATTTAAATTTGATCGTTTTCACGACATATGACATGAATCATGGACGACTTGAAAGATTTTTTGGAACCTCAGGTCGAATCATTTTTCAAGAAGAGTAAAATTTTTAGTTCCTCTTAACCGGCAGCGCAGTTAAAAAAAATTGTGTGCATTCCTGAGACCATCAAACATCGCAGGTATAATTCCGAAGAGTTCTTTTATGAAAGCTAAATTTTTCAGATTGCATTCGATTAGGTATTCGATTATGTACCATCTCAACTACCATATATGAACTTTAATATTGGGAATAACCCACCTACTCGAAAGCAAATCCGGTATTTAGCAACCAGCAGAAGGTGGAAGCATGTCGGTTGCAATCTTAAAAGATCAGCTCCCATTCAACGGCGGATATTTCTACGTGCGGTAGAGCGAGTTTAAATTATCATTGAGGTCGCTTTACGTAATCAAACTCCATCACACATTGCGAACATTGTAACTAATATTCAACTTTTCCGAAGGCGAGAATTGAACGAAGAGAATATCGCGGCGAAATCTTGAGCGAACCAACAATTAGAACCGATTGGATCAAACGAGCAGTTTTTTTCCTCACTGCTTACAGCTCCATCGATCGTCTCAAGCTACTCGGGGAGCTATTTTGAAGCAAAAAAACGCTTCCACTTCGTGAGAACTATTAATTTGCTTTCGAAATCGTTGCATTCGGTGGACGAACGAAGAGTTGCAATTTGGTATACAGCGGAAGTGAAAGTGAGTGGTTTCTCGATTATTTACTAATAATTATTGTAGAGCATCCTTTCCCAAAGATTTGTAAACGTGAAACGGAGGCAGTCGAAAGTTACTTAATCTGTAACGCAGAATTAGTGTTGCTACGGCATTAGTTATCTACTGAAACAAAGCTCAAAAGCTTTTAGCGAACTCATCGATGAAATTATCTAGAGTTTATAGTGGCCAATGACTCGGCCTTTCAACTGAGGGGAAACTAAGTTCTGTTTCGTAACACCGAGGAATTCACCATAATCATTATCCGGCGTGATAATGACTTAGACGAAATATAAGTCGTAGCATTCCATAATAATTTTGTTAATAGTATTTATTTTTCCACTGTCAAACAAATTTTTTTTTTAATACGTGATATTTTAAAATGCTAAGAAAACAGACAATTGATACAATTAAATTTCAACTTACCACAAAAAGGAAGTTCGTTCGGCCAGACTCCGCTGGCAGAACAAGTAATCGTTTCCGACCTGGAAGCGTCAGTTTGAATTAGCCATTTATAAATTTTGCTGTATATCGATGGGATTTTTTCAATTTCTGATTATCGTGTGATGGGAACAGAAAAGTGACATTATCCTCTTACCTTCAGGTATTTAAAGTTTATTGTTTTGGGCTATTTTTTTCAATTATCCTTTGAAGACTTGTAACTAAAAATACCAATTAGTAATCGTAGACAATCAAATGTGACCCCCAAACGATCATCTTACTAAGCGTTCAAAAATCAAAAGTACGTTAAATTTACTCCGATTTGAAAATTCTCACAAAGTCATGCTTACCCAAATAGCTCGTAGCGTCATCACACGTGTAAGTCGCTGACGTTCCTGGTTCCAGAGATTCGGAAGACAATTTGAGTTTGGCGTTTAAAGGTACGGCTGGATGACTACACTCAGCCCTGAAACAAAGCAAACGGATTACGATTAGCATTTTGCAAAATAATAAGTATTAAAGTTCATTTTGTCGATCGTTTTCCAAACACAAATGTTTCAATAAACTTTCAACATTAGAAAATTACGTTTATGCGTTCGATGCCATTTTTCCGACAGTTGACTAGTAGACTCACATAGGAAACTCAATAAAATTGGAAGCCGACCTCTCTTTTTGGGAAGTTCAAGCATCTTAATGGAGTTATCAAATAGGTTGCAACGTCAGGAGATAGCTGTATAAATTCGAAACGGCTTCATCTATTATCTACTTGACCGAAATTTGAATCGATTCGAAATCTAAGCAAAGGATGGTATCAGAGGTAAGTTAAATAATATTGAATATTGCGACCTTGAAGAACTTCAAGTAGTTCTGAAGTTGAAAACGTTTGCGCTGAAGAATAATTCAGTTAATATTCGAATAAAAGGCGCGATTATGTCATTGAGATCTCACTGCAATACGTTTTCTGGCACAAATATAACTGTAAAGCTTATAGTATAATTAAATTAATAATATTATTATATTGTACTTTTATTAAATATTGAATTTCATCGAGCGTAGGGATAATGTTCAGAGCGATATGTAGCTCGCATCTCATTAATCTTATTCATTGTTTCTGTATCACCATGCAATTTTCGTGATGGTACCGTGCAGTGCCACTCCTCGTACAAAATGGTGACAAATATTTCTATACGCTTATGAAAACACGTAAAGATTGTGTTTAAGTAATTCAAAAATAGTTCAGACATTCCTAAATGTGTTTCGGCAGTTGCCAGAATCAGATAATCTCGATTGTCTGAACAAAGTGATTTAGTGCTATTGCCTGATGGCCGTTTGCCGGTTGAGACTTCCACACTTGGCTTCCCTCATTAAAGTTCCTCATTCTAATTATATCAAAAATCTTAATGATACTCGGACTCTCCTTCGTTTAACGGAATAGCGCTCAGCGGTCGAATCAGTTGAATTGTAGTTATAAAGACAAACATTCTAACTAGGCAGGCGCACCAAAATGATTTTTTTTAAAACCAAAAACAACTGCTTTTTTCTATAGGTACTTCAAACAGCATAAATTTATGAATTGATCAGAAATTGATGATCAAACTCTGAATAATCATAAATCCACTATTGCACTACAAACGTCTTCTTCCCAATTAGTTCATTTCAGTTTTAATCATCTTAAAATTAATAATTATAATACTGCTTCTTGTTTTGGCGGACAAGAGCGTCAAGAACTCGATTTACGGAACAGTCCTTTCTCATTTTAGGATCTATTTCTATAGGAGGAAGTTAAAACCTTTTCAACTCTCTGTTAATACCCGGTTAAACTGTGAATAGCGATTGCGTTGGACGCAGAAATTAATGTTAGCTGATGATGAATTAAGAGGAAACCACAGAAGATAGTAAATATTTTTAAATACCCCGTCGAGACTCGACAAAACAGTATCACTCAAGGTATACAAATTAAAATCGTCCAGTCGTTCAGAATCGGAAGGGCGATGCAACCGACTGTAATGGCCTAACGGTAACTTCGATATAACACAGCTGGAACGGCTTCACGGCGGTCGTAAATGCCTTCGTAATTGGAAGCATCTCGGCAATGCCCCAAGGCTCATGAAATGGGAAGGTTTTCGTTTCTAAGACGATACGACTGAACTTAGGAGAAGATTAAGTTCAAATAAAACCAAAATGCAGTGAATAAAGGAATCTGTTTGTTCAACTGAAAATGCTCACAAGCGACAAGCACATCATGTGAACATAGAGATGATATGTGACGATAAAAAGTCGCACCCTCTATATAGTGCGTGAAGAACCTAGACTAGCCATGCTGGCACTCGGCATGTAAATTGATCACAGAAAAATTCGTGGAAAGAGAAATTGTTTGCATCCAAAATGAATTCCTAGTTGAAATGCAGGAAATTATTTTTTTCAACAATCGTGAAGATGACTATAATGGTAATCATATAGTAATAAATTGATGACCCGTTTTATCGTAAAATTCAAATGGTTTAAACCGCTGGTAGCTCTCCGTGAAAAATTAAGCGCTCATAGCGACCCTAGAAAATATATACTTTTAAGTACTTCTTTCAGAAAATATATTTGTATACGGATTTTCGTGAGTTGCAACAAGAAAACGTCAAATTTACAAGGGAGTTATTATGTTTAAGCTTTGATTACAATAGTTTATCATTATAGAAAACCAAAATCAATATTGGTGAAATCTGAAAAAGCTTGAACCTATTATCAACGTTTCGCGATAATCTATATATTGCTGTACATTGAAAAATGCGATCTATACCATCGGCTGAAATTGATTTTCATTGTTCGGAAGTGATTTGACGTGGACAATCACCTTAAGGTACAATACCAGTATGTGCAGGACGAACCTGTGTATCAAAAAACGTGGCACCTCTCTCTCGATCCTTGACACAGTTATCACTCATTCGGTAGTTGAATAGCCTGTTTCCCAGGGTTCAACGTCTACTCTAGGTGAGATCCTAGATAGTATAGCTGGCGTTATGAGAGCGGACGGAAAATTGTGGATTCTTCGCCTCGTCACGCAGAAGTGACGGGACGCCAGCGATTTTTTCCTTCGTTGTTCATTTTTCGATATTTTCTCACAACGACGAGACGATGTCGTAGTACCAAGATCGCAGTTGCGCTGGGAGCGTCAATCGATCACAAAGTGGACGACAGCTCAAAGAAGCGGCAGCCCGGAGTCAAGGTGAGCGTCAAACGGCTGGGCCGTACGAAATTCACCGCAGACGGAAATCGAAACAAAGACGCAAAAATGAGAAATTCAGCAGAAAAAAATTGTTTTCCTTCTCGTCGCATTTCTTGATGTCTGGGGGTTGTGAGGTGGAGAAAAACCAGGCGACTCATTTTCCACAGGACCCTATTTGGCTTCACGTCGCCCTGAGGATGCCCGAATGGGCGAAAGTGCTCGGTCAGCTAATAAAGAATTGGAAAAGGAGTCGCCTGGGTTTTCTCCACCTCACAACCCCTCTATAATGTTAGCATTGCACACTTTTAGCTCTCTGTTTGAAAACCTAAATTTTTGAGCAGATGAATATTTAGATATTTCTCGTTTGCAAGATGTAAGTGGAATTTTGGAAACCAGAAAAATAAATTTTATTTGATGACCAAATCAGGACTTTCTAACTGGGCCCCAGAGAAAGAACCGGCAACTGCATCATCCAAATTTGGGTTAGTGTTGGACCAAAACAATGTTATCATTGCACACTTTCAGCTCTCTGCTTGAAAACCCAATTTTTTTTTTTTTTTTTTTTTGTGTGACTTAGGAAATTGAACTATGTAGAAAAAAAGAGAAACCAACCATTTCCATAGAAAGTCGAAAAGGAAGAGTGTAATGGAACCAGTTTTACCACTCGACAACTGCCTATCTGTACCAGAACATTACATTACCGGTTGGAACAAGTTCTAACGGAGCAGTAATAAATATAGAGTGAGGATAGTTTCTTGAAGGTGACCAGTATAAAATTCAATCATAGCTGAGTTAATCAACTTCATTCTTTGTCATCCATCTAATGTCTATAGCGAACTTCATAGCCAAGAAGCTGCTAATTCAAATTGAACTATATGACATAGAAAACGACCCAATGACCTAGTTCAACATTCTCCGTGTCGAAAGGAACTATTTCCTTTGTAGAAATGGGCACGGTGCTTTCAGCTGTAAAGTCGATGTCCCTCGCATATCAATGCGCCTGCGCTGCTTTCACACTTCAAGCTATCCTGAATTAGGATACTCGTTCTATCGTCGGCTGAGTAGTTGAGCAACGCACAAGTCTGGTCGGGTGCCCATTGTACTTATGTAAATAACCATGCGGTGGCTGAACCTGTCAAGTAGTGGAGTTGGTTGAACGATAATTACATCTAAATCGTGAAGATCGTGGTAATTATTTAACAATTGGCATTTGAGGAAATGGTGCTCTTCCAACTGTAGCACAAATGCCTGATTTGGTCGGGTTGACTACTCCAAGCAATTATTTGTCCACTTAATAAACAGTTGATTAGTGTTAATAATTAGAAATGGTGTGAAAGAATTTCCGAGATAGTTCAGTGTCAGAAATAATGTGATCAAGTTAAGCGGTAAATAGGGACTTATATGGACCAAAAATCCTTGGAAAATGGCTATCTGGTGAGGGACACCCCCAGGTCACAATAAAAAAAAAAATATATAAAAAATTAAAATAAAATAAATAAGTAAAAATAAATAATTGGTAAATATTTTTGTGTTCATAGTTTTCCAAATTTTGGGGAAATATGTCCTGATTAGACCAGATTATATTCAACTTAAAACATGAAATACATGAACGGTCGTTCAAAGTCGTTTCTTTGCCTCCAAACCATGTTGAAAGGGTTGAATTTTCAAAAAATTAAAAAACTTTAAATAAAGCATGAAAGAACTCAAGATATCTACGAGTAGGTGGACCATTAGGAGATGAACCATAGGAGTTGGTACGTACCAACTCAGTCACGACCATATTTAATCGCATTCGAGTCTTCTGTGATCCTATTGACTGCAATTTAATGCCTGAAACATTGTCATCCGAATGCTAATTATGAGAAGGTCTGCACGTGTCATTTAGGTCATCCTTAAAGACCAGACTATTCAGTTGGTTCCGCGCTGGTGCAATACGCCAGATGGTTGATCTAGTGTAATGAGCTTACGGTAATGGCAGCTAAACTAATTAATTGCGAAAGCAATAATTTGTTTTCACATGACAACGCATTTAGTAGAAACGTAGATTAAGCAAGCATAATGCACTTTTGTAGTAGTATTGACTTTGATTCTAGTATTAGCATAGTATTGCCATAGGTGAAAGTACTTTGATGAAAGAAATTTGGTAATACATTGTAATAATTATTGTAATGAATTACGAATGAAAACATGTGTAATGTTACTTAGATTGGTATTTAAGAATTTCATGTACTATGCGTTAAACTGAGAACGAAACTGCTAAATGGGCACTTGCTCTAGATCTAGATCAAGACCCGCTTTTTATTGTCCTATGAAATAACTTCAAAACTCAGTTAGTCGTAAAGAATATGCAATTGTCAATCTTGATTATTATGACATCGTTTTCAAGCGAAACAAGTGTATTTTGCATTTGAGAAGTTGCGATTGAGAGATAAATTTATAGCTCCTCTCAAGGGAATGACGTTGCAGCTTTTTCATATATGTCAGAGAAAGATTATTACTTGTGGAGGGTAATACACTAGGGAACCCTGATGTTGCGAAAGGAAATATACGATCCAGCGTGTTCTCTACGAGTTAGATGTATAGTACCGAGATAGTGAAGGCCCCTTCGAAAAATAATGAACAGCAGGTCTCAAGTAATGATAAAAAGCTCCTACTATATGAACAGTTGAGTGGAATTTTTTTTACACAAAAGAAAAAAATGAAATACGGAGCTGAACGAGTGCAGGTAACTGTATAGGATGTTTGTTCCAACGAAAGTAATACAAGACTTATTGTCAATGGCACTACTCCGACAAAAAGTGGCACGAACCAAGCAGGTACATTGATATGAAGGTGGATTATAGCGCCATCAGGACATTAGCAACAATAAAATGATTTTTACATAGGTAGCTACGAAAACTTTAATTAAATGACACGAACTCCAAAAATTATTATTTTATCCAATGACCGATCGTTAGACATTCGAAATTTAACTCATCGCATTCAAATGAAGTAAGTACCCAAGGTTTAGCCTATGTAATAAATTAATATTATAGAAGACAATTCCTGATAATTTCCAGGCCGAGTATTTTCAACAGTGTGTTCAGGATAAAACTTTAGCGAAGGGGTTGATGAACTTTTAGCTTAGGTTAGCCAGCTGCTTAGAACCTCAAATCATAATTTACCCGGAGGAGAGAAACGGTTTTCGGAAATCATTCGCTCTTATTCGGTCTCTTATCAGCAGTCCCCTATTCACTGACAGAACTCTCATTCTCCAAACATTAGGCGTTTGAGGAAATTTCCAAATAGCGTGGACTCGGAGGAAATAGTGTTTACCAATGTAGTAAAATTACGGCCATCAAACTCCGTTCAACAGATTCCTTCGAAATGATTGCGCGAAGGAAGGAGGAAGGCAGTCGAGGTAGAACACGAGGAAGAGCCGAGTCATTTAAGGTGAGATTGGCCGCACAAATGTTCGTACGGTTTTAACTTCGGTGCCGTTTACGCAACATTTACCATCAGAATGAACTTCCTCGATGCGGTTGGTGTCGGGGCTCAATCAATTGTTACATTATCTAAGAGGTTGAGGTGCCAGTTGAAATGTTTTCGGGCCAACTTGAATGTACGAAGTTCACAAAATGTCACTTTCTAGAATAAAAATCAGGTTATAACCTACGTTTTCTCTAACCTTTTCCAATACAGAAATAGGTGATCGTTTATCGTAAACTGTATATAAAACTGCTACGTAAATCTATATTCATTGCTGCAACTGTTAAAATAATATTTTTGCCAGACCTTTTCAGTTGGAGTTAAGGGTTGAACGGGACACAAATTAATGACTCTGTATTGTTCTTGTTTTATAATTTAATAATTGGTTCTGAAGGGATATAAAAAGGAGACATGCTCGAAGTAAAAGGTAGAATGAACTTTTTATGGTCGAGATCATGATACACACAATTATCAATCAATTATCAGTTTAGCCAGTTGTTTAAATCACCAGTGAAGTTATTTGAATATTTCTCCATCAATATAAAGACTCCTTCTCCTTAGTCCGAGTACTTTTACCATTCAGGCTTCTTCAGGGCTGCATCTGGTACTTTCCCGCCCGCATAAAGTACTATTCTTCTAATATCAGACGATACCTGATGATATTTGAATTGATGGGGTTTAAGCGAAGTTATCATGTTGCGATGATGGATATTCTGGGAGGTGAGCGAAGCAAAATATATATAAATTTTGAATTAATAAAATAAAGCACTCTTCAATCAAGTATTACAGTAGATACGAAAATTGTAAATAAAACGCGAGAATTTAATTGCCTAAAAGTTGAGCATATTCTCTGCCAACATCATCACCTTTGACGAGGAATCCTATATAGTCCAAGAACGGTCTGCATCCGAGTAATTTAATAGCCTGAGGATCGAGTTTCGGGTATGGGGCGGGATTCGATGGATGAGGTTTCCGTGCGCCTTAGAGAGGATATCGGGAGGACACTGAAAACCCCTTTCCATTCCCTACGGGCACTGCTTCGTGTATAATTGACTTACGCAACCTTTCGTGGTCCATTATTATTGCCAGAAATGAGTAGAATGTCATGGTTGGCGTGAGAGGTTGTTTTCGCTCGTGTGCAATCTCTTTAGCGCAAGTATCTTGTCGGTAAAAATGCTGATCTTTTAAAAAAGACGAAACCTTTCCTAGGGTTGTTTCTCATAGCAGAGGGAAACGGTATTGGAAAAAGATACATACTTTCCTAGTTGACAAGAGTCGAAGCATGAGCTAACGTTTTTTTTTCAGAAGAGGCAAAAACGTGACATGCACTCAGAATCGGCGGTTGCCTATCAAAAGATTTTACGGGAGTACTTTTATTCTTTGATGAAAGATTAGAAATATCACGTTGAGAAAATGGTTGCAAAGGGTTTACGCTATCAGCGCATCGGTGTTAACGGAGTGAAATTTGAAGAAACATACGGCTAACTATTATAGGTGCGTCAGTAATCTCTTTAGCTGGAAACTAGATTTGATAAAACTTCGACAGAAGAGTAAGGTCGACGTTGTGAAGCTATTCGATCCGACTACTAAAATTCGTAGTCGAAGATTCATAAGGCAGGTGAGGATAATTCGGCGGAGTGCCATCACGCATGATGGGGAAATATTTTGAAGCTGCATGATTAGAACATTATTTTCTCTTTTCAAGTTGAATAAAAATTGAGCAGTGAGTTGCCCCAACAGACGATTATTTTACTGAAAATACCTTCAATCTATTTACCATGGTGGTTGAAAACTCTGAAGAGAGACTCTTAGTTTTGTACAACCACAGAAGAACATGCCTTGGGCGTGCTTAAAAAGGCCGACCAGGCACAAAAATTGCCAAAAATATCAAGGTACATTCGGTAATAGATTTATAGGTTTTTTTTCCAAAGGTTTCAGGTTTTTTTTGTTCTAATTAAATTAGCAGGATGATAGCATAATTCTCAACAAATAGATCACGATATTTTGCGTGGGACATCTACCGACCTTCCGGTCCTTGTAAAGTGACACGCGCGAGGCGAGGACCTCCCAGTTACAAGGCCAGAGAGCAGGAAAAAGGTACGCATGTACTTATTACGGCTTCTCCTTTATCAAACTATAACTCGTTTCTCAAAATCCTACCTGCGGTACCGGCCCTGGAATCCGCACATGACGGACAAACGTTGACCAAACTGGCCAAGCAACGTGGTAAAATTGGTTCCTGAATGCGCCGAGTTCACTTTCGTCCTTGTAAAACCGGACTCGGCTAAGAAGGAAACCGAAGGTGATTAGGGTCTCTCGACTTCGAGGGCTTTCACTACCGAGGGAACCATCAGAGTCAAAAAGTTCGAGAATGAAAGTTCCGAATCCTATTCCTTTGCTGAAGGAAAGTAGAAGTAAAATCCGTTATTTTAACGATTGCTCCTAACTGAACAAATGAAAGGTGACGAGGTGGTCATTCATTCATCATAATGATGGAAATAGCTTAGAACGTTATTGTTTCAATGATTAATTACGATCAAATCTCCTCTTCATGGATCTCAGTTACCAAACTCGACAGATCTATATTGCCAAGAAGAAGCTCTACAAAGATAGAACTAATGAAAATGATGAAGTCGTCTTCCCCCTTTCTGTATACACAAGATTCGTGAAATGGGGTTCAATTCTATTACTTTCCACTATGCTGAAAGCGAAGAGTCGTAGCAAAAATCGGAAATAAATATTAATATTTTCAAGACATATTTGAGGTTTTAACTAAATGTTAATTTTTGTTTTTGAGGGACCGTTGTGGTGAAGTGGGACACGAAAACAATCAATCGTCCTTCAGTACTGTAGTGCTACCTACTAACCTTCTTCCTATCACTAAGAAGCTTGTTTTCTCACACATTTTGGAACAATACAATGCCCGCAGTAGTGCAACAACGTGAGGTCAGATGGGAACATGTAGATTCGAGGAGAGAGGATTCGAACAAGGAAGACAATGACCATAGGTACTTTAGATTGAACCTTCTCGTACACTGAGCTATTCGACCTTCTGCTTAAAAAATATTATCCTGATTCGCAGCTCAACTCTTGAGGAAACCGCAAAGCAATAGAGCTCCCCCTTGATACGGCAAAATATAAATTGCCATACTGATCAGCCTATCTAGTCTTGTCCAAATGACAATGTATAGAAAACACGGGGAAAAAACGGCTGTTCAACTGCATTCTTTAGTTTTGTGATATTCACAGCACATCGGGAGCTTCATGAATACGAACATTAGATAATGCTCACTTTCAGTCACACTGCACTTAATTACTTCATTTACGCGTGGTGCTCCGCGGTCGCCTTGAATCTCCAGTTCACGCGGACGAAACATAACGACCTAGTTGTACGACAGCCCGTGCACTTATTACCATTTTCCTACAGTCAGTGTGCCAGAGCAAATGAAATAACAGTTCGTAGCATTCGAATAAGCTGAAAGGGGCAGTAAGTCGAAATGGTATGTGGAAATTTTGAATAATTTTATTATGTTCAAGAATCTAAAATATCTATTTAAGTCTAATTTAAATCTAATTTAATCTATCTAGAATAAATAATCCATAACAAATGGCAAACAATGATCAAGTAACATTGTTATGGCTGTTTTGGGACGATCAAAAAATAATGTTTATTATTTTGTATTACCCTTTGTAGGTATTTAACAGAAATTAACTTGAGCGAGACGTTGTGTAATCCTATGAGTCCTAGACTTTTCTACTGGCGTGTCTAAAAATAGATTTTAATAATGCTGAAAAACAGTGGTTTATTATTCCTTTGTTTCAATAAATAATAATAATAATAATTTATGACGACCATCTTGTGATAATAAGTTGTCGGAACATTTTTTAACGTTTCCCCCTAACAACAGATTGGTAACATTGAGAACGATTTTTTTAGCTCCAGAACTCTCGAGTTATAAACTGCCTAATTTGTGAAAATTGTACACAAAACCTGCGATAACTCGAGAACCAATGAAGCTATCCTACCCCACGATGGTCTCATTCGATTCAGCCTTTGAGTTCATGAAAATTACTACCAAATACATATTTTTCCTGGAAAACGAGGAATACGAATTTTCTCCCCCTCAGAACACCTCAAAAATACCCTTAAAATGAAGAATTGAGCCATTGACAGGCCAAGATTGATTTTTGGTTAAAATTTCAAAAATTTAGCTTTTATTTTTTCGTCAGAAAAGTGTTGACGACGATCGAATATTCTCGAAAAATAATTGAAAAATTAATTTGATATGTTGGATCTCCTTGAAATGTCAATCGTTCCGAATAATGAGCAACGTTAGTTCTGGGAAGGAACGAGCAATCTCAAAATTCGATGAGATTTCTTATCAAATAAACGCCAACACTGCTATCTACAGACCGTTTTTGTCAATTGGCTCAATCGCATCCAATACACGGGTTCGGCTGGTTGTTACCTAGCTCGGTATCCTCACGGATCGTTAAAACTTCGTCTCTAGATGCCAATCAACGGTCTTGATCCAGTTATGATACGATCCACCGAATACATCACGGGCAGAACTTAATCAGTTTCAACTCGAAGGGATGAAGTGGAGTTTACCTGTCAGTTGACGTATTGGAAGTGGCGGTTTAAGGGATCAAATTCTCATTAACGATTTCTCGTATCGAAACTTGGAGAGAGCGAAGTGACATCGCAATCCGGATTAGGAACTCGAGTGAAGTTTAATTAAAAAGGATTTAAATGATATTACGTTCCAGGCCGTTTTGTATTGGCTATTGCCGACCGACTAAATGAGGCAGAGATATGATTAGAATAATTTCAGTTTTTTCCCGCAGGTTCTATACAAAAGATGATCTTGCGATTATATTATAATGCATCAACCAGCTTTATCAATTTACAGAATTCTCACCGAAATGAACTGCCGATTTGACCATCAGAGATAGCTATAGAAAATTCCATGATTATCTGCCCTGCTCATACATCGTAATGTCGCAAATCCAGATCAGCTACAAGGAATGGTTTTGCTAGAATTAGCAACGCAAATACTAAGTATGGGTACCATTTGTGATCAAATAGAGCAGGTTTTAGGCGAGGTTTGAGCTCTGCTGTAATCCGCCTCGGTAAGCGCACATAGAAGCTATGGGGATTTTTACTATGAACAAGGAACTGAAGAGCAAGTTGAGCAAAGGTTGAGGGGAAAAAATACAAAACAAGCTATCTGAAGGTTGGTTAAGCATTGTAAAATAAGTAAAAATCGATGGACTGCGTATGATTATAGCAATGATCTAATCGTTTCGTCCAGTTAGCCGAAGCGAGAGGCAACATAACTTAGCGTTCACCTTGAGATTCGAAGGACGAAATTGCAGGAACCTGCTGCGACCTCTCCTTCGCAGGTTCGTACTTTTTTTGTTATTTTCGTAACCCAAGATCGGTACTCCTTGATCATGAATCCGTTTGTAAGTAATGGAGCCCTATTCGTTCACTGACTGGGAAGTGGAACTCCCAAAACCAAAAACCGAAACAAAAAAAAGAACTTTATAATTTATAGCCACCTTAATATCGAACTTTCATAATAGACCTACGATCTTACGTACATAGCTGAATTCAAACAACGGCACAATAGTAATAAGTTCAAGGCAAAATAGAAAATAAGTTCGTTTCAACTTAACGGCAGCAACTTTCTATGGCTCATAATTTAATTAATGTAGTTCCTATTTTCAGTCATTATCGAATGATATGGAGATCTCAAATTGAAATTTTATACCCTGTAGATCAACAATTTTTCTCTCGTTTGGAGCGTGACTCCATAACTTGCTTCCAATGCCTAATCTGCACATAAGTTGGGTCTAAGTAAGGATCGTTGTACAAAAGAAGCAGAAGTGAGATCATGGAAAGGAAAAAGAAGACCGATATCCTTAGCACATCGGCCAATCAAGGATAAAAGAACGGTCAGGGATTGACAGAGGTTAAATTGAAAACCGGAGAATATTCTTTTGCTATCAAGGACTCGACTAATGAACCTGGTCCCACGTCCCTCAGGCAACGCCGCATCCTTGATCCTTCGAGAACTTCGTGACGGGCTTTGAAAAAGGACAACTAACCGCAGTAGAAGTACACAAATGGCCAAATTCAACGACGACAGATCCTTATTCACACAAATGTACACCCACGGCACCAGACATCGACAAATCAGTTGCTTAAGAATTGAAGAGAAAGGGTAGAAATAATCCCAAATAGGATAGTTATCACAAAGGTTCTTAACCTCAATCAAACATTCTTCAACGGAAAGTCATAAATTAAAATTACGATATTCACAACATCGTATGTCCAGAAAACAGTGGAAAATATTAATTTTCTAACTTACAACCCTTAAATACCATCAAATTTTGAATAGGTAAAAAAAATTTAGCCTTTATTAGCCCGAAACATAATTTTAGTCGGAAATTTCATACATGGTAGACCGAATTTCTAGTTTTTTTCTGTGAATCAAGTTCTGCTCTTCATAAAACGTAAACCATCACATTTTTCTTATAAACAGTTTATCGATTCGGAAAAAAAGAGGTTCGCAATTTTTCTAGGGTATCGTAAATACATAATTTGGGACTATCTCCGTGAATATCCCCAACTGTACACGCAATTTAAACAAAATCGGTAAAACCGTTTTCAACGAAAAATTACATTGGCAACAAAGCACATTAGATTGAATTGGTCGAGTTATTGCAATGCACACACGTCTTTGCCGCCCGATATTTCGCTATTCGACGTCCTTGTTTCAGAGAGAATAATTTATCGATCTCTTGAAACCGAGAGCGCATTACACGGTTGCAAGCGACGCCGATGGATAATGTACATAACACGGTCTATTCGTCTCGGTCATTTATTTGGGTAGAAGCATTTTGGTGTAACGTGCGTTCATTCAGTCAACCATCGGGACCGCGATTGGCTAACGAATAGAAACAGCCTTGAGTCTTTACCAACATTAATCTGCCCGATTTTGTTGGTAAACCGCTTTTCTGCTCGCGATGGTGACTTTTTTTATCCCAACTTTTTTGCCACTGTTATTGCAATGACATCTATAACTCGATTAGATTTGCCGAGGAGGTCAAGTTTCCAAATGGTTTTCTCCTCGTATATGATCTAGTTTATGGCAGCTAACTTTATGATCATCCATCGGAATATCATAATCGAATTTTAGTTGTTTCAGCCCGAAAATAAAAGTTTTTTTCCGCTTTTTGATCCAAATACTCCAGTAAGAACATGACTATTCTAATGTTGGTTTATTATCCAATAATAAACCATTTTAATTGCTCTCGAAAGAAGGTTTACAGATGTAAACAAAATACATCAATTTACTACGTAAAGATCGAATTAAAAAGCGAATCGAAGTAAAAATACCTATAACATTTACAAAAGTATTTTTATCAACTTTTAACGCCATTCATTATGAACATTAGTTCTTTCTACAGCTATTGTCTATGGCATCATCGACTAGCCTGTATTTGTGGAAAAAAAGCAATATTTTCCAACTAAGCAGATACACCTAATCGGTGGTTTACAATAGATTTCATTGAAGACCGACTGTATTGATTACGGTGCTTATCTTATTTCGGTCACATGTGCTCGAGGCCTAACCAGAAATTTTGCAACCTTCTTTTCGTAACCGAATTGCCAATGGTCGTTTGAACACAGATTACTATTATTAAAGTCATACACTGTCAACGAGCCGTGAAGAAAATAATTTGTTGTCATTTCCTATGTTACCATAGGGTACTTTCTTTGGGCCTCCATGAAGTCTTAACTTGTTGGTCTTAGTCGTATTGTCTCCTTTATGGACTCGTTAAATACAATTCATTCGTCCCATCTTTTATGTTTTAGCCAGAAAAATGAAGAAACAATTGTTCCTCTCAATATTTCCAAAATCACTTCCTAAAAGAAGGTGAATTAAATATTTAAAAATATTACAACGGCTGTCGACGCGTGGACCGATTTAATTCTATTGCGTACTGTTCTCCCGAGGGTTCGATCGACGAGAAGATGAATTAGTTCAATAGGAAACGAGTTTCGGTCAGATGAAGATACGGTTACTGGGCCACGGAGTTCGTGAGTTGAATTCGCGGGTCGGAGATGTTGATTGCGATGATATGGCCGAAGATGCTTCTTCATATTCATCTCAAAGGCAGCGAGGTCCTTCCTTAGGAACTCACCCGCCAATTTCAAGGACCATGACGATCCTTTTCGAACAGTGAATCTACCGAGATCACGACTCCCGAACAGATTTGATTCCGCGGTGGGAACAACCTCGTTTGGTATGATGAACATGTTTACGACGGAACTCAAGGCGTTCTAGGATTTCTATACTTTTTAGCTAGACCGAATCATTTTCCAGTTGCATTGGAAATGTTTCTATTTTACAAACGCGCTTTTAATTTGTTTTAGAGATTTATTGCAGAAAATTATGCTATTAGGCTCGTTCGGAAAAAAATGGGTTCGTTGGGAAACCAGATCGGAGCAGAGGGCGGTGTTCAAATTTGAACTTGAACTTACCCAAAAATCGTAAAACCATCAATACCCTATCTAAATGGGCATTTGGGTTATTGAAATGCCAGTATTTTTTCACGCAGAATCGTAGGGGAAGATAGCCGTGTCGGTACCTTTAACGGTTCTCGAGTTATTACATTTTTCTGGACCTTACGAGTTTTGTAAAAATGCTAACGCACGTAACGATAATATTACTCGCGCATTTATGAGCCTATATAAAATCTTTATATTAGCTATCGCATTCTTCACACAGTCCCCTCTATAATACGCTTCAAAAATTCGCTCGTAAAGACATGCTGCACAATTGAAACTTCTTCTTTCTTTCCGCGTCTAAAACCTATCCAATCGCATTTTTTACGTCACTAGACCATCAATACGGCAATCTTCATCGAAGAAAAAAAGAAGCTTGTTGCTGATCGTTTCTGATGCATTTTTGACATAAGGTAAGTGTTGAGATGAGAGGAATACAAATAAGCCATCTTAGGTTCAGAAATCGATTCATTACATTCCTGCTGTAAATATTGTTTTAACCATGTGATGTTGCGCCATTCCCATGCCTATCAATGTACGAATACAAATTATGATTCGAGGCAGATGAATTGAGAAAAAATTAAACTTAATGCTTTGACCTGCGTTCACTATCATTACATATTCAAGTGAGATTGTAACAAGGTTCGAGCACAGTTCAACAGAGAGTAACGACTCTAATATTACAAGTTAATTTGATAATTACTTTCCATCGCCTGAAGTTCGTACAGATTTCTTCATACATTGTGGAAACGCACTTGAAAAAATCGAATGCATTCTGTTAATTGACAGACAGACCGTAGTATCGAAGGTTATGCACAAGAGCACACTCAGAAATAACAAGAGAAATGCGAATTCTGCGGCAAAAAAAAGATTTCACTCCGCGGGTAAAGTTTATGCATGTGAGCTTTTAAGGAGAAAGTTAGCGGCTTTTGTTGTCCTGAAGTGAATCCGAAGAGTGCCCGTGTGATCTCGTTTCTAGTACCGCACTGGGCTCTGCTAGCTTTCCAATTCCGGTCACTTAACGTTTCCCGAAGATGCTCCACAATCATCATCCCAACCTGGGCCCCAAATGCCAAAAAATTAGTAAACAATAAAAAAAAAAAATAAAATAAAATTTAAAAAAACAGATATTAGTTGTGAGAAATAGAACGGCGTTTATTTCTTCTGAAGAAGATTATCATTACATCATAGATGATTCGTTATTACATTTTAAGTTTGAATTTTCGTTGTCATGAGAGTCAGGCGTTGGGTTATTTTGAGCACATCGTTTCGATCATGGAACTGAAAGAAATTTGGCTGAATTCATCTCTGCTCGGGGTTCGGCATTCAGGACGAACACAATACCTACTTCCATTTTTGCTTCGTAACCACGGAACTCTATTATCATGGGGAATAGTGGCCTTATAATTACCCCCACAATTGAGTCAGTTGAGCACAGAAAAGCTTGGGCTTCAGCCAAGTTTAGATCTGAATTGAAGTTGACGGCGAAACCAAACGACATCTTGTATTATCCCACTTTGCCAACTTCAACACCCCTGTTATTTCGGCGATAAATATTTCTTTCAATTTCAAGCTTAATATAACTCGTCTGTCATCTGTGGCATAACTTGGTTTTTGAGAGGTTCGACCCAAGACAAATAAGATACCTATTGAGTACACCATTAAATACTAATGAACGCTTTCTATTATTAGTAATAACTACTTTAGTATTTAATTAGTATATTAATTATAATATTTTTTGCTCATTTTTACGGTAAATTACAACTTATAAATAAATATACCGCTATATCATGTAAAATCCTCAAATAGAATTACATTTGATTTTGCCACCTATCTTTAGAGTCCTTTGTCCAGAGCTATTCTATTTAAAACCATTTATATTTATCCACGACCTGCGATTTTTTAATTATAATTGCAAAGGAACTCATCTCAATCACTAATTATGGGAGTCAGATTACACAACAGCGGATCATTTCGCTTTCAAGTAAATTCCATTTCTATGTGAAACAGATTCTAAATCATCAATAATCGCACGGTAATAATTTCGTTGTTTATAGCTGTGTGCCTAACTTGATGTATTCAGCGCTGTATGCCAATCTGTTTTCTGAGTCAAGGTCGTTTTGTTGCTCATCCTAGCGCGTCCACGTTTTTCCGCTCGGCCAGATACAGGTAGATACGAAGATACGATATCTCTCACGGAATACATGATGAGCCAACCTAATAGCAACAGCTCCATTCCTACCAGGCCATTTTAATACAGACCGGTATTGACGTAGATGAATAGGTCTCAATAGTATATCAAGTTTGTGTCGATTTGTGTTTTTCAGTGTCTCAACACTTGTCCATAATTTTTTTCCTCCTTTTTAAACGAATATGAACTTTGCCATTCTAACGACTATAAGCCAGCGATAAATATGATTTAACACTGAGCGTAGAAACAAAATTGATGATGTCGATTGCTTCCAGTAAAATTTTACTTTATTCAATAAAATTGTACTTCGCTTGGTTGTCGTCGCATCTATTGTCGTAGAGGGGTTGTGAGGGGGAGAAAAACTAGGCGACTTAATCTCCAGGTTTTTAATGGCTGGCCGAGCACTTTCGCCCATTCGGGCATCCTCAGGGCGACGTGGAACCATGAGGTCCACAGCCCATGAGGTCTTCTACAATAAAATTGTACTTAGGAACTTCACGTCTCATAAATAAAGCCTTCAACGTAGAACGTTTCAAGTGACTAATACATGGCAGCATCCGATGTCCCGTCGTTTCATTCCCTCTTCGTTGTATTGAGAATAGACTCCAACTTGTTGTTGAACGCGCTTCATTGTGAACTGGACGCACCTGAGTAAACTGAAGCTTTGAAGCTCTTCTCCACACGTTCTCTCAAGTATCGTTGTATCGCGTCTTAGCTGTGATCGAACGACGAGTTCCAGTCTAGGGAATTTATGTAACGAAACTTCAGAAAGGATCTTCAAAAGTAACAATGCCAATAATTGAATTATTCATGTTAAATAAAAATATTATTTTTATAATAAACGGGGAAATAGTTTTCGGAATAGTTCAAAAGGCATTTTTAAACATTTTATAGAAATATCTATTGGTTAATTAGTTTGAAACGGATGCTACATCGTTGAAACAATTATCCGGCTAATTTGTCCTGAAGCTCAGTGATTACAAGTTCAAAAATGCTAACAACAGCTTGTTTTTTTTTTTTTTTTTATATACATAAGTAGAGCCTCGGTGTACATTGATACACTTACTGAGTGTTTAAACCAAACTAGGGTTGCGAAAATCGGATGGACTGGGTTCAGTTATCAGCTCCAATGGATCACGTTCTGTTAATTGGCCTCGTTGGGCATTACCAGAATCCTATCATGAGCTATAAAAATACTCAAGGCGAACAACCCTTTATACTACCGTTGGAAAATTGAATCTAGTCAGCCTAAATTCACAGTCTCCGCAGCACCTTTAACTCTTGAGTTGTGTAATTTGGACACCACTCTAGTGCCATTCGATTTGTTTTCATTCTACAAGAGCAATAATTAGGTACCTCTAAAACAATTACTTCATGAACGCCTCAAGAACTTTCTAGGTACCTTCGAAAGATAAAATATCTGCTCAAGAATTCTCTCTCGTCGTTTGCTCAAGGTGAGAGCTCGCATGAGGAAAGTTGAAAACTGCTAAAAATATTATTCTCTGCGGCACAACTGCAAAGCGCTCTTCTCTAAAACCGGTTCCGGAAAAGAGGCCATCCGTTTATTTCACGGACACTGTCCACCAACTATCGTCTCCCGTCTGAGCTCCGAGTACTAGGTTCTACAAAGCGTCGTCATCGCGATGTAAATTTGTGCTGCACAATAGTAATATTACGCCTGATTTACTTCACCGCTTCTCAGCTGTAGAACTTTGCTACATTCAGTTTGCAAAAGAACATGGAGAACAATTAGAAAACTAAAAGTTAGTCAGCCAAGGAGATTAAAGGGCGAAATTATAAGAAATATAAAACTTGGGTTAGTACCAACTACTGTATCACTCAATCTAGGATTAAAAACAGCAATTTTTTAAAAAATGTTGAGATTTTTTTGTAAAAATATTAGCTATTTGCTATAACGAACGGCTAGAGGTCTGGGACCAGTCTGATTCGACTCAGCTGAAAAATACTTCGATTCAACAGCACGCTTTAGGTAAATTAGAACACCTTTCTACGCGCCGTTTATACTGTTCAACGTACTCTAACCAAAATCATTTTCTTCTGCAACTCTTTCTGTAAATGCGTAAACGTTTACTGAAACTTTGTGTAAACTCGCTTTTAATTCCGAATATATAATTATCGTATTTTGCTCTTTGAATGAATAATAAGGCCGATGACTTATGGCCTCATACAATTTAAAACCAAGGATACTCACTGGAAAAAGTCACATACTAGACGTAGCTTTATTAAACTACACAACGAGTTACTTTTTCAAGTTTTCTAGATGTTTCATAATCGGCTTGGTTCATGATTTCGTCATTTCGTTTTGAAAACATTGAACAGTGTTCAACGTTTGAGCTTTTCTAGATAGTAGTACGGAAAATTTATTAAAGCTATTATTTAAGTTATGAGTTTTTTTATCAATACACCAATCATTTTTGAAATGGCTATATTTGCTCTATTACTCAACTGGAATCGTGTAGGTTATCTACTATTCCCTGGTGAATTCAAATAAAAGCTAGTTGAAAAAAAAATAACTATTCTTCCTTCGCAAATCAAGTGGGAATGAACAATAAAATACCGAAAACCCTCAAAGAACGTGTAACTGTAATAAAGAACAGGCACTAGAAGAAATTGAAGAGCGATATCTTTACCAAGTGTCGCAACACGTAATATAGTACATTGACTACTTATTAAAGAACTACGGAGAGAACAACGGGAAGCTCGTTGTTCGGTCAACCGTACCAGTTTGGCACTGTTACGCGTGAATTATGTGCCAAGAGTAACTGTTCAACGCGTCGATAACTGTTCTTGTAACACATGTCGTAACATTTACACCGATCAGTATTCAAGCTCACGACGGGCGCAGTAGAGTTGGCTTTCTAGGGCTCGAGATACCCAAAGAGACCCAAAGCACGTTCAGCTACAAGAGACCGAATGAGTAATGCCACCGGAAATACATTCGAGTATGGGACGAATGAAGGAAAAGATTTACAAGCGAGGCTATTAGCGTTTGGAACAAACGGTTCCTGATTGAATTTTATTTGTTCGTTTCGCAGTTTGTCGCCAAATGGTTGAACATTTCTTTCGTTCAAAGGCTCTGTGTTTTTAACCGACTTCAAACAAGGAGGAGGTTACTATGGTCGTCTTGCGGGATTTTTTTTTTTTTTTTTTAGTCGTATGCTCAATATTCATTTTAAAAGAAACGAGCGTACGAACGGAAACCCTCTTTTCATTTCACAGTAGTTGGCAGAAGAGTTATGACACTGAGGAAAACTCAGCAAAGAACATGCTCATTTTGTTGTTTGACTTTCAATAAAAATAAAAATATTAACTCCATCGCGGGGAATATTAAAATTGTCAGTTACTCGAACTCTGACGACCTAGGCAGATTTAATTATTTTCTTCATATCGAAGAAAGTTAAATTAAAATTAATTTTCATTCGATGAAGCCGAATACTGTCTGTCTAGTATTGTTGGCCCGAAAATGTTTCTTTTAAATGAAATCTAATTTTCATAACGGCAATATTTCCTTCCGATCGAATTGGTGAACTAGCATCAATTATAGCACATTGTTTCTGGCTCTATGATCTTCCGTTGAAAACAAGAACATGAGCTCCTAAATGAGAGACTTGTTCAATTGCAAATAAGTCAATTAGTAGGAGTATAATACCTCCTCTTCCTCTACATGGAAAATGGAGATCCAGAAACCACAATATTCCGTATATTTATGACAGTCAGCTCGCATGATCCTCTAGAAGCCAGTGAGGCACGAGCAAATTAATTATACGGAAGAGAACCCGGTTTCAGTTATTCTGATACAAGGCTTGATCTAGTCTGGCATTGAATGCAACCAGACTGCTCCCACCCTCTAATGCCATCACGTCATCGTTGTGACAGATGAAGCCGCTCGGAGCTCCGCCCATTAGCTTCACCAGCCACTGGGTAGGGTTATTTGGCCTTGAGTTGCCCGCAACAGTGAAAGCTCAGGTTCTTGCGGTGCCCGGCCTCCGATCAGAAACAGTTCCACTCGTTTAACTCACCAGGACCCGCGGAAACCAATCAAGCTTTCAGCATTCAAGCTTCAAGTCTGAGTGTTGGATCTATCTCAGCTCTGGTTCCTTACTTTCTAACTAATAACTAAAAGCTATTCCTTTAGGAGGTAAATTGAACAGAAAAAATAAGATCTGTATTTCTGTATTTTCTGTATTTTACGTATTACAACAAAATAAGACATTCTTTGCTCCAAAATAAGACATTTATCCTCAAGATTTTCCTTCATGGTAACAGAATATAGATGGAAATACATTTATCGATCGCCAGTTAAAGTAAAATTGAGAACGGACCTGAGTACTAGAGCAAATTTCTTGACAAAATCCGCCGCGTCTGCTCGTGCCAGGAGCGGCCAAATACAGCACAATAGTCGTAAACCACGTCAAATATTTGGAATGAATCCGTAGACAAATTCGTTCTTGATTTCATATTTTATATCCATCTTATAAGCATCAAGATCGGACTCTCTAGGAAAATACCACTGAGATCGAATGATTAATCGCCGAGTTATTAGCGTTCAAACGGCCCTCCAAAATTGTATCCTAAGAGTAGAATTGGTAATGGAATATTGGGAATAGAATTGGTATTTAAGAATAGAATTGGTCTGCAACACTTTGAACGTTTAATTGGGAGAAAAAAGTGGGAAAACCCGAGAATTTTTCCACCGAGGGAAAAACAGGGTCTGAAAGAAAAACATACTTATTTTACAAAATATTTATTTTACAAAAATATTTATATTTTTTATTTTTAAACTTGCTTTAGGAAGTGTTCTAATAGCACACAGACCGATCGTGTATTCTTAACACAGACAATATCAATATTAAACTCGCAATAAGAGAGAATCACTACATAAATGTTCAATTATTACTTTCTTCTTCCCAGTAGCAAATCCCTCTCTTTTATTATGCGAGATCATGCTGGCAATCGTTCCAGGTAACTGCATTATTCAGGTTCACGATTAACTCAAAGGTAAACGGATTCGACGCGGATTTTCCGTCCGTTCCTTGTAGCGTCGCTTTCTATAGTTTGAAGGATACCTTTGCAGTGTGCCCAGGGTTTTTCAACATCATTTTATGATGAAAACTGCTGATTTTTTATTAGGGTAATACTACGTTTTCGACTCTTCAGCTTCTGAAAAGTTTATTGGCTATATTCGTTATATTCGATGCAATATTACGGTCGAGAGAATCTTAGGAAAATTGTATTGCTGCTGAAAAAGTGATTTTACGAAAATGGAGACACGAGAAGTCTAAAGGAAAGACCTCGTATAACAGTAAATATATACCGCCATAGTAAAACTCTTCTGTCCAAGGGTATCTCCAGTATCGTTCTGCTTTGAAAAAATAAAGAGCAAGGAAAAAATAAAAGGAAGTCCCAGACTGGTTCGTAAATATAAATATACGAGTGACCTGCATGCAGTATAAGTCCTCTCTTTCTCTTCTGCATGAGATACCGTTCGTGTGTTATCTCATTCCATCCCGGGGTTCTGCCAGAATAATTTAGGAATAAAGAGGTTGGAAAAAGAAATAGAGGTTTTAGATAACATCTTTCAGAGAGCATTTGATCGACTTTCTTATCATCGGATAGTATTGATTTTGCGTTACAGGTCGAGAAAATTAACCGTCCAAAAAGATAAGATTTCGCTTCTAAGTCATGCGAAAATCGTCGTCATGAAAATGTAACTATACAGTACATTCAAACTCTGTAAATGACCGTAATACAGTGGTTTATTATTCATTTGCTTCCAATAAGATGGGCAGTTGGTATGATAAAATAGTCCAATTGTTGTCATCGGATACTAACTAAGTTATGCATACGAAATAGTACTTATTTGAATCTCTCTTGGAGCTCCGACTACCGGCGTGGTTTGCATTCAAATGTTAATATTCAGCGAACAGCAAGGCCCATTTCGCCAAAGGGCTACTAACTATAGTTACGACCGGCAAACTAGCTAAGGATAGACGGTGCAATCTGCATTTTGATGGGACTCGCTGGCGGGCGAATAAAACGCGAAATGGCCATCCAGCAAGTCCTCAGGGGCATCAATTTCGAAGGATTAGACACAGTATGAGAGCCCTTATCGCGGCTAGGCAGATCAACGATATTTTGCGAGGATTTCATCACTTTCCGTCCATTCGACCGAATGGAGCACGAAGGAGCACGAAGTTGAAACCTTTTTTCTCATTATAACTGAACGGACATCAAGAAAAAATCTAGGTAGCATAATTGTGTTAAATACCTCATAAAAATGATTTTTAGTATTAACTGTCAGTTTAACTTCTTCGGCGATATTCAATTTTCGAAGGGAAATGCATCTTATAAAATGGAAAAAATTGAATTTTATTATTGTACGAATAAGTATATCTTGTGCTTTCAGTTCTGTTTGGGAAGAGAACACTTCTAGTTTTTTAAATAATAATAGCCTCATAACAATAATAATAAGGCTAAATAGGAGTTGAAGGTCAGGAAATTTGTATGCGATCACGTAACCACTCGTTAAAAATGGAAAAAAATTGTACCATTAGTTCTAGTTATTTGTTTATTATTATAGATATATTTTTTTTTACTCCGACTTTTAACTAAAGAGAGATGTAAAATCCAGCCCTTAACCTAACGTAACATGACATAGTTAACATGTTATTGTCAAGCAGTATTCATCGTTGTTGTAAACATGGAAAATATTTGCAATATGTTTTCCAGCCTAATGACATAATGCCAACAATTTACAATCATGCGGTAAGGCTTCATGTAACGTTTGGCACGTGTTACAATAAATGGGCTGAACCATACATAATAACAAGAACTGACTATGAATTTATCGATTATCGCCTCTCCACGCAGAAATGTTTCGTCAGGGACCCTGTTTTATTATCTTTGCCTCAAGAAATCCTCTCGAATGAGATCACATATTCACGCAAGATAGGGGCGAATTTTTCGTAGAAATGTATTCGATATTTGGACATAAATCTGACCATCTTAGCGAGGCATTAATTAAATGTTTCCTCTACTAAAACCGTCTGACATTGAGTGCGAAAGCTTGTCAAGAAGGTTCGCATATTGAAATCAGGTGAGCAGACCTTGGAGACTCAGTTCGCCGTGACCGAAAAGAAAGACAGACAACATACCTTACCACTCCCCCGCACATGACCAGCGTTTGTGGCCAAATTGGTCGATCCAGTCAAGAATTCAGCATTTTTGCGTACTATTGTAGTGCGAGCACTCCCCTATTCTCGTCGAAGGTTCTTTTTTGTAAGAAAACATAGAAATGTAAAGCAGGGTTAGTTCTCAGTTTTGATACTGTGGAGGAAAACCAAAAATTGTAGTAGGCTTTGTCGATTTTACATTTAATATACACTGCTTTCTCTCCGTATTAGATAAGTCACTAACCAGTACTAAATTTCAGGATTTTTGTAATCGTTTTCCAATTGGCTATGTAAGATTTGAGGCTGTTGGCGATTTCAACATCTCATAATCCGTAACAAACTTCGGCTAATAGGTTGTGAATCAGTTTCGCCCTGGGATGAACAAAACACATGGATGAGAACTATTTTCTAAAACGTCTCACGTGAGGACCAATTACTTCATTCGAGACGAGCCATTCGCTTTGGGAAAATTGACCCAATCTTGACTTCCCATCCATCTCAAAATGGATCAGAAACGTTGCGCAATCGATCGAAAGAAAAGTGAGGTTGGATCTTGATACGTGGAAGGGTCCGAAAATAACTTCGATCTTGAGTAAGTATAGATTTTTCTGATGTAGCTCTTAAATTATATTTCAAAGTATCGAAATATGTAAATCTGAGCAGAATACGCGTCCCTTCAAGGATAATAATATAATTTATAACTTACGAGGTTTTCTCCAAGTATAGGTAATCCTGCTTTTCTCCGATATAAATTACATTTTTCCCAACCCCGAGGGCAATTTGTACTAAACGCATTACAAAGGCGAATTACGAACGTTTTCCTCATTGGGGTCGGGCGGATCGGACGCTATATTCGTTTAGCAATTTGAAAATGATACGGTGAAAAACCTTTGCAATTTTTATTTGGGACCTTGATTTTTTTTCGGGGGAGGTTTATGTACGTTTTTGAGCTTTTCCGAAACCACGTTTTTTCGCAGTTATTCGCGATTTTCTCGAAAAATTCTCACAAATATTTTATCATAATTTATAAAATTATTACTCAGAGACGAGAAAGAGCTATCAAAATCCTACAATTTGGTGTATTTAATTATATTTTTATGTTATGTCCCCGCGGAGCTATTAACGTTTGAAGAAAAGTCAAAACACGTTTTTTGACATAAAGTGGAATATATCTCGAGAGCTATCATTATACGCTAGCCATTTTCTTATTTTTAATAGATTCTACGTTAAATTTCCTTCATTTTCTTCCACAGCACCTAATCTGTCCCATTTCGGGAACGTGACGAAAACAAATCCCAAAGTTGAAACTTCAAAAGTATGATAATCGAAAAAAAATCGAAAACTATTAATAATCGTTCGATTTTGTTTGTTTTCACTTTAAATTCGAATTCTACGTCTAATTTTCTGTAGGAATCATTAATTAATCAAATCTGAACAGTACTGTAAGTATTTGCAGCGGAATTTCAAAGTTGAAAAACGTAGGAGAGGCGTAGTATTAAACTGGAAATACTGATAGTTGTCGTGAAATTTCCGCCGTTTTTACGCCATATTCGGATTCAGCGTTGAATTTACTATAAGAATAGCTTTCAAAATCGCTTTAAAACGAAAATTTAATTTTTCACTATTACCGAGCTCGGAATTTCGGCCGGCGAAAAACTCGATTTACGGAAAATAATTTCTCTGGCTCTGTTTAAATTTTTTCCGCCAAATTTTTTGCTATGTACGTGTGTATGGCGTTCAAATGAAGACTCCTGCATAATAAAACAATTGATTCGCATTTATTTTGACCCCAAAAATCACGGTTAAAGTCCAATTTTTGAGCTTTCAAAAACCGATTTTTTTGGACCACTTGCAGATTTTTCCGAGAAATAAAAAAAATCACAAAAATACATCTTGGTAAGATACAACTTTCCTGAAAATTTCAGATTTTTATCTGCATTGAAAGACGAGTAAAAATTCGTTAAATGGTCGGTTGAAAAAAATCGCAGGGGGGCCCCTTGGATTTTTCGCGAAAACTTTTTTGAAATAGATTTCGCTCAAATTCAGCATAATGATAGTTGATGATGTGTACATCAATAATATATGGTTCATTCTTTGTTTCTTTCGCACTAAATAGATGAAAAGAACGTTTGAAGATGAAAAATGTGATTTTTTCGTGTATAGTCCACTATTTTTGTTGAATAACGCAAAAACGGTTGAAAAATGGATAGGTACATTACATTAGGAAAATGTGGACAGTTAAATTACCTATCTTTTGGTATATTCAAACATCTGAATTGACGACTTTTTGTTTGAGTTATCCACTGTGCAAGTTAAAAATCTTGGAAAACTTAAAGTTGTTATGTCTAATTTTGCTCCTACTTTGCACCAGTTGAAAAACCCAATACTTTATGATACTGAAATAGATAGCTGAGGGGGGCGAAGCCCCCTCTGAGGGGACTGGGCGGCGAAGCCGCCAGGGGCGCTCGGCTCCTAATTTTATATATTATATTATATCCGTATTTTCATGTTTCAGAAATATAATTTCATCGCAGGCAGGTTTAATTTCATTTTAGTTCATTTTTTACAGCGATGATTATAAACTCCAATATATTTTTCGCCACGCACAGATTTTGGATGAATTATATATCAATCGAAGCTCCTCGATGGCCCTCAATTCGATACACCGTGGGCATAGTGAACCAAATATAGAGCAGACCCCTGAGTCAGAATCGCGAAGGCGGCCAAAGCAGGGTGAGAGTCAGATCATCAATTATTCTATCCGAACTGAGTTCATTTCACTCTTAATTGGCGATTTGCAACTAGGTATAGCCTGTTTACTTAGCCGGCAGTAAAGTTTGTCTTTAAACCAGCATGGATACTACTCTTAAAATCATTTCGAATTCACAAAAAATGTACAGAATGATTTTTTTTAATACAGTTTCTTCATGATAAACGTGTTCACGTTTTGTTTTTCTATTTTGTAATCAACGCGTTTCAAAACCAGTATTTATTTTCCGCTTTTCAACAGTAGAAAATTGACCTTTCCGGGGAAAACGTTGGAGCTGAGAAACCACACTCGTAGTCAGACGAATGATGGAGGTAGTAAATCGGATTTGAAGCGGACCTGCAGGATTTCGTGCGCTGTTGCGAAACGGCACATTAAAGGGTTTGATACGGGTGGATAGCTCGAGCTACGAAAGATGGAAAAGGAAAAAATCAGCTACTGCCCTAGCTGACCGAGCACGATACGCATTCGGCAAAGCGAAATTCTACGCTCAGTTATTTCGATAGCTCATAATAGGGACTTCTTGGCACATTAGTACGGTGACGGTAGGTGGCTGTTGAACGATACGATTGTGAGTCTAATTTTGGTTCATTATTCAATAATAAACCATTGTAATCGCCAAAGAAAGAGAATTTTCTAACCTTCCCTCAAATTTTGATGTTTCACGTTTCAAGGCAGGTAGAATCCGAATATTCAATTAAAAAATTGAGTTCAGTCTGCGGTCAACAACTTTCCGGGGAAACCATAATAGCTAGAATTTCGAAATATTCACCAAAAATTATTCTTGGGCTAAAGATGGCTCAATTCTTTAGCCAAACGGATAACTCAATTTTAAGGGTATTTTTGGGTGGTTTGGAGGAAGAAATTCGTATTTTTCAATGTTTTCGGAATATAGGGTGTTTTATTTCAATTTATATAGATTATTTATATTGAATCGAATAAGACGTTTACACGGAGTCGATAGCTTTAACGGTTCTCTAATTAGGTTTTGTGTGGAATTTCTGAGATTTTGAAAAATTTGGCAGGAAGGTATAACTCTCAAGCATAATAAGGGAGATATAGAAATAGTCGTTCGATAATTGCAAACAGCGGGTTATACTGTGAGAACCGATTTATCCGTACAATTTAGAATTATAATTGATACTCACAGGTTCAGAATGGGTATTTTGACCGGAACAGAACGTAGCTCAACTCACCTGGAAAAAAATGGTTTTTAAATGAAACATGTTTGTAGATGCCAATATTCTGATCAAAGGGATTTTCTCAAGAAATGTTGTCATAAAAGCACAAAATTGTCTTCTGTCCGGATACAAAAAATATGTTTTTTCAATAATAATTTAAAAAAAAAAAAAAAAAAAAAAAAAAAAAAAAAAAAAAAAAAAAAAAAAAAACTCGACCACTTCATGTACTTCTTACTTTCCATGTTTCTCATCTCATTTGGGAAGGACAGAATATCAGTTTTACAGTAGGTAAATAATTTATAAGTGCTACTTTTAATTCAATTTCCCCGCACAGATTTTTTTTTTTTTGCATAAAATTTTTTGTAACTGACCACATCAGTGTTTCGATCAATTTCTTTAACAAAATGTATTTTTTCACACAAAAAAAAAGAAAAAAACTTCAAAAGGGGCGAGATTTTAAGATGAGGTGACATGAGGGCCACTTGCATGGTTAACCACGTTCGTATTATACAAAATTCAGGTCATGAAGACTGCAAGATCGGAAATAGAAGCCAGTGAACTCCGATCTCCCACGCATCGAACGGTACCGGCCTACGACGAAACTGAGCCACTCAGAATTCAGATATTTATTCCGAGTTCATTCTCGAAAATCCGTATCACACGAGCGATCAATTCTGATCAATAGATAGATTTTCTTTAATCGGAGAAAAGTCTAAAGAATCCGTTCGTGGGCTTCAAAAATAATCTGAAAAGTAGTTTTTCAAAGCAAGAAGGTAGTATCAAAGTATGAGAAATAGTACTACTGTAAAACTACTCCTACTACTATAAAAATAACTTATAATAGAGCTTGCGATTTTGATCGGAGAATCTTTCGTTTGGAATGGGTACAAGGAGGACGGAAATGGAACAATATCGTGTTACGTTAAAATCAGATAAATTTTGACTCGCTGAATTCGAATCGTGTTCACCTTGGTCAGTTTTCTTGAATGTCAACCTAACTTTATAAGCACGAACGAGGTTGAAGGTATAAAAAAAAGTATAACAGAACATGCAATCGCCACGAGGGATTGAATATTGCAAAATTCCATCGTAAATTAGAAGGTATCTACGAATGACGCCTTGGTTTCATGTAGCCTTATCTGAATTATGGTGGCGACAATTCATAGTACAAAATGAATCGTCACGCGTGCTGAGCAAAGCGGGGACAGAGTAATCAAAGGAGTCCTTCACGTTTTCCCTTACTTGGTGCTTGGCTCGTAATATGACTGCCACGTATTGAGGCTATACTTTCACAACCTGAAGCGCGTACGAAATGTTGAAATAGATACAGACAAAAAAGAGCCCTTTTCAGTAGTTATACACAGTGTCAGCACGAAGCGAGGACGCACAAGATCGTGATATCAAATTGAGTGGAACTAAATACGAGCTTGATGTAAGAAAAATTCCTACCAATTGATATTCGCTTATTATTACTAAATAGCTCGCGCTAAGATTGTAAACCCCATTTCACCAGGATAGAATCTATTCTGCCTAATAGGCAATGATGGCCAGTCGTCAAAAACGCAACAATATAGCTCGTATAAAATCAGTGGAATTTGTGACAATCTATTTGTCTTCTATCCTGCCGATTCGCTTATTTTGTAACTGAATAGCTGTAGAAAAGCAACTAGAGAAAGTCCTAGCAATTTTTCTTGTCTTGCTTTGAGAAATTAAATACCAATTTTATGGTTGTTAAGTTGAGAAAAACAGCTGACAAAAATCAATAGTAGGAAATCGGTCAGGTTGAATATATGACAAATAGGTCTTTAACAAGCTATTTCTGAGGCAAGTGAAGGTATATTTTTCTCAATCATCTCATTATCGAAAATAAAAACAAATCACGACGTTTTATTATTTCTCGTTGGTTTCCACTAATCAGTTGGAATTGGTTTTTAAAAATTAATATAATATTAGTGAATAGAATGAACTCATGGTACATCAGCAGTAATGAAACAATAGTGGGTACTCCAATGGAATAATCTAACCACTGCAATTTCACCACCAGCCCTTAAGTTTCTCGTAAACATCTTAATTAAAAATTAACCTATAGCAAATACCTAATCATTCAATCATAATTATAATATAGCATTATCTTCAAACAATTTTTTTTTTAATTTATATTGAATTGATAGCGATATTTCTCCTTTATTATTATCCTTTATATTATCCTTTATATTATTCAAGGGAATTCAACAATATTAGCGTAGGTACTTGCGTTATTTGAAATTCGACCTCTTCAACTACAGCTCTTCCTGTTATGCAAAATGCCTAAGTAAAAGCCTTCGGATACAAAAAGCTGTTAAACAGCTCGTCAGATTCGTTACAGACACGAACGATTAGCAGTGACAAGCTTCTAAGATGGCGGTTTCGAGAGAAGAGCTCTCAACAGCTCGGAACAATTATTCTGCTAGAGTGGCTGGCAATTTTATGGTAAGTTGCCGTACCGCTATTTGAAAAAAACGTTTGCGATAGAGAAGTCTCCTAAGCAGCGATAGAAGGACACCGCTCCAACCTTGATTCGTTTCTTGGCAAACAATGAAAAACACGAAAGTGCTCTCACATTGCCTTCAGCCATCCACCGGATGTTGGATAACACGTTTAAGAAAATTCTGCCGAACATCATCGGATCTGTTGCTTTGATATAATTTACCATTCAATAAAATGAGCGGTTTCAGTGAATTTATATTTGGTCGAAGTAGGAGAACTTGAAAACGCAACAATTAGCATCAAGTGGACCTGAAGATGAGATAAGGTTTCATAAGCCTGAGCCAAATTAGGATATCGTTCTGATATTATAACTTTATAACATTTACATGATTAATTATCAGTATTGACTTCTTTGGAAGTTGAATTTTGTCTTTCTGGTAGGAAGGAAAAACGATTAGGTGACATTATACATCATTCACTTCTATCAATCCACATTCCCATTAAAATACAAGCTGGAAAGCCAGCCTACGATTCGAACAATATTATCAGACGCGTTCAAGCACATGCATTGAAGACGGTTCGTATTCTTGCGTTAAACTGATTCAATGTTCATGATGTTCTTCTGTAGGGTACAGATAAGCGGAAATTTTCTGATCGTTCATTAGTGTTTATTATTTTTTATAACTTGAAATTTGCTATGGTTTTTTTTATCATAAAAATTATAGCAGCGATGAGTGGAAGTAGTTGGCTGTATAATCACAGGATTGTTGGCCTTGTTAGCTAGAGCTGGTGTCACAGATGACATCAAGACTGTTGATCTAGATTATAACAGTAGAGGCAGTCAGTAAGTATACCGGAGGGTGAGAACCGGTATCACGGTCTGCTCGTTCGATTTAAGACACAGACAGTGCAGCGGAGGCCGCCGACGTAGTCAAGCCAAAACTAAGGGATGTGACTAACATTCGTCGGCTATTCACAAACGGAAACCTTCGCCTTTTCTTCATGTTTGTTAGGATAAAGTAAACCTGGTTTGCGGACCTGGTTGTGGAAAATTAATCTGACTCGATTCCGTAAAAAGGATCTCTGATATTCCTGTCGAGACGAGCAACTGAGGCGCGTACCGCAGCAGTTCTGCTTCAGGTTTTCATACAGATTTCTAAATGAAGTGACTGCATTCGAAAGAACACCGTATCAGCTACACACTACGGACATCACTGAAGAAGAGAAATTTTTATTTTTATTGAGGTTTTCGATTCTAAGATTTAATATGGATGAAAGACTTATCTGATCACCATTACTTTTGTATGTGGGAAAAAGAAATTTTGATTACCTTTCACGCCATTTCACACTAGGTTTCGCTAATCGCTGTTCTGACTAAACTGATTCAAATGGCTTGAAAAGCACGTTAAACATTTATAGGATGCATTAAATAAAGGAGAAGACGGATAGAGCACACTTCGTAACTTAGTATGTGTTTATTATTATTACGGAGCCTTCTCCGTCATCATAAACCATAATCTCGGTAATTATAATTATAATATCCCTCGGTTATCCGCCTGTTGAATTGTCAGGGTAGAATTAATTGCTTACACTATCCCCCGTTCACCTGCTCATCTTTGACTACCACAAATAACATTATTGTCCAACGACGTAAATGAACGTAGGTTGATGTGCAAAATTATGCGCTTTCCTAATATAATATGCAATACATGCACTTTGAGGACTCAAACCTTTGGATAACTTGACAACTGCAACTCCCGCGTAGATTTGAAATCAACTGACTGAAATATGACATTAATATATTGAGGCACAATGAATCCTAAGCTCCAACCTTGGGGTTCAGACATAAACTTCAAACACTCAAAGCGCGTCGTGGTAATTGCAATACCACAATAAATTCAAAGTGGATAGCAAAGCAGTTCGAAATGGAAATGAATGTTGGATAATTTATTATTCAAGTTCGGCACAAAGGGCTTGCCACGAGTTCGGGATAGGTTCCGTTACACAAGGGACGCTCATCGGCGAGTGGATCCGCCCGTAATAATACACGGTGGGAAACAGCCGGTGATACGATACTTCGTTTGCGGTCCAAGAAACAACGGTTCTTGCACTACTTGAGTGCAGACTGCCCATCTCACAGAACTTAACAGGCCAACGGGGAAATAGGTCACTCTGCTCCCAAATAGTCATAGATGGATAGTTCAGTGTAACAATACATTGTAATTCCGCTTGAGGAAGAGTATATTCTGAAGATGAATTATCAGGCATGGATGAACTAGTTGTGATTAATACTGCATGAAATGCATGCAATTAATTTCCTTGTAGCCGACAACGTTATGAGATCAATGATAACAGCAACTCTCGACATTTTGTTTCATGGAATGAATTTTTAAAAATGTGTCACCATCGCACTCGTACTTATTAGCCTCTCTTCATTCCATTCCTGCCCATTCTCTCCTAGTGTCTCTTCACCTCTAAGAAAATACAAGTCAACTGAATGTTGAAAATGGGAACAATAAAATTAGGAACCTCGAGTTGTTAAAGTATTGTAAAAGAAAATTAATAACCAATGAATGAAATAAACAAAAAAAAAAAAATCGAAACGGTAAGATCTGAATGAAAACTTAATTAGGTATCACGGATGAAAACAGTCGTTTTACAAATAATGACGTTTATGAGTTTAATAGCAAAGTGAATAGTTTATTGACTATACTACTACTACATTTCAAAGAAGAATTTTAGAGTTAGAATTTATATAGAAATCATTAAATTCCGTTTTAGCGAATAAGTGTCGTAAGAGCCGTTTGAAATCTCCTATGTTGGTCAGTTTTTACGTGAGGTTCTTGGAAATGAACGATGACGCGCTTTATTTCGTGCCTCAATAACCTAGTGACCGTAAGTACGTTCAAGAACTCGGCAGCTGAAAACAAAAACAATCGATTCGTTCCGTCGTTCTTTCTCAATCGAACAAAACAAAAGAATAAGGACACCTATACAGGCCGAACTTTTTTCAACTCAAAGCTAACTGTCGACTATTATATTGTGAGTGCTCAAAATCACCTCAAGTGCTGAGTTATGGCCGGTAGGGCGGAATGAAGTTGGTTATTATGATCCTTTTGTTCAATAGGAGACATGACTGTATGAAGATGATTGCATGACTCTTATTTCCCGATGTTTTATCACATCCTTCGGCCTGGATCCAGTAATGGAAAAAATAACAAACAAAAATGAACATTATTCTTTCGACACAGTTTCGAAGGAATAAACGAGCAGTTTTTACAACGATTTCATGGTCTTGGTTGTAAAATGAATGCGTCGATTGATTTTTCGACGATCGTCTCTTTCACTCAGCAAATATAACCGTGATCCCTTTGCCTGTAAACTATTCTGAGTCAAATCGTATCTAAATTAAAAACGGCGAAATATTACGTTATGTGGTAGGTGCCGTTTGAATTATTCGAATTTCTTTAGTGCTCGTGTCATTGCGTAAAGCGCTAAAACGCTGATAGAACGTTTTCATTGCGATCACAAATTTATTAGATCCGTCAAAAGTGGAAAAACTAGACAAATGGAGAAGAATAAAATCAATTCTATAAGGTTGAGGAATGAATGTTTCAACAATACAAAACATGGAAAATTCTATTGGTAACAATATAGGGACCAATTCACATAATTTATTTAACATGATGCCACCGCTTCTGGTAGATACATACGTACGTACAACTGCCAGTGTTAGCATTCCTAGGAAAATTTCCTCAATCCTCCTCGTTCATCACTAGTTGAAACTCCATGTCATTAATTACTCGGCCAACTCGTCCCTAATGCTACCCGAAGTCCGCTTGTGGCTTCTTGCCGTTCTACCTAATGATTGTACTCGAGCGATGATG